>CAWTZC010002480.1:0-600000 GCA_963919715.1 Microtus obscurus
TTTCAGTGCAGGATTTTGAGAGCAAACTAAATACATGATTAGAGAAATGGTATAAGAACGTCACTTCCTAGTTTGCTTCTGAGATAATCGACAAAAGACTTCTTTGCAGCCACTACTAGATTGTAAAGTGACCAAAAAATAAATAAAAAGAAAATGAAAAAAAAACAGAAAAAAATCATTCAACAGATGTTATTGATCTGTGAAAATAGAGGGTCATGGAGGGATATAATTGCTAGATATTAAATATTCAGTTTACCTTCTCATTATTCATGATTGTTTAAGAGGAAGAGTGATAGGTCTTATGTAGTGGATTTAATGAATCACACAGTTCTGCTGTTCTCTCTGGATTTTGTTGAATATTTAAAAATCAGCATTTAAAATGTAAATGAACTATGGTTCTGTGATGAGCTGGATAGTTTTGGAATATTAGAATATAGAACTTTTCAGGATATAGTTTGATTGTTGGTTCTCAAAACAATGGAAGGACAAGATTTTGGTTAAAATGGCTTTAATGCCTTCAAGGAAGAGGAATGTCGTTAAACTACCTGAATTTGTCTCATATGCATTCATCACATGGACTACAGACTTCAGACGCAGTACCTCTGAAAAGAGTGTTGAAGATCTGTGTTTGAGGAAATGCTTTCAAAAAGAGGGAATGAGGAATGCACAAGTTTGTATGTATGTAGAAAATGAGCATTTCAACAAAATTTTGAATATACAATATAACGCCTTATATGTTGTATGAAATGTCACCATAAATATTATTTGAAGGCTAGACTATGAAAATCAGAACAATGGTATGAAATTTCTGCCCTGTTTTTACAATCTGCACACGAATAAGCAAATCCAAATTCTTTTAGAGAATTAATGATATTTTTCTACTTTTAATTTGTCCAAAAATTGTTCTGTTTTAAACACAGTTATCCTCTAATTTATGAGACTGGATGCTGACTAAAAGAAGAACTCTCTACATTGTTCCATAATATATATCCATCCACTTCACAGTTTCTATAGCATTGTAGCAAGAGATGACTTATTAAATAAAACCCCATTCTATTTCAATTAGTATCATCCTATATGGGCCAAAGTAAATGGTCATAGAATATAAACAACTGATGGAATTCATCAAAGTATATGTCCTAAAGCATGTGTTAGCATGTCCTAAAGCCTAACTGGCAGTCAACCTGTAGAAGAATGAAAATATATTCATAGCCATCACCATGCAAGTCCAAATGGATGAAAGACCTCAATATAAATCTGACCATACTAAACCTGATAGAAGAGAAAGTGGGAGGTAACCACTTTGGAAATCAGCATGATGGTTTCTCAGAAAACTAGGAAACACCCTACCTCAGGACCCAACAATACTACTCTTGGGAATACACCCAAGAGATGCCCAATCATACAACAAAAGCTTTTGTTCAACTACGTTCATAGCAGCATTATCTGTAATAGCCAGAACCTGGGGAAAACCTAGATGCCCTCAATGGAAGAATGGATAAAGAATGTGTAGCACATCTACACATTAGAGTACTCTTCATTGGTTTAAAAAAAAGCAATGAAACTTGAATTTTGCATGCAAATGGATGGAAGTGGAAAGCACTACCCTGAGTGAGATAACACAGACCCAAAAATAAAAATATGGTATGTACTCACTCATAAGTGGATTGTAGCCATAAATAAAAACATTGAGCCTATAGTTCATGATCCTAGAGAAGCTAAATTATAAGGTGAACCAAAAGAAAATCATATATAGATCAACATGGAAATTGGCAACAGACAAGATTGCCAGGCAAATTTGGAACATGGAGGAGGAGGGGTAGAGGGAAAAGAAGAGAGTGGGAGAGAGGGGAGAAGGAGAGGTTTGGGGAGAGCTAGGGTTAGTGGGATGATTGAGATGGAAAAAGGATGGACACGAAAGGGGAAGAAGATATCTTATTTGAGGGAGCCATTTTGGGGTTGGCAAGAGGCTTGGCTCTGGAGGGGTTTTCAGGAGTCCATGGGGATGACCTCAGCTACCCTGGGCAGTGGAGGAGAGGGTGCTTGAACTGGTCTTGTCCCATAGTCAGACTGATGAGTATCTTGAATATCACCATAGAAACTTCATCTGGCAAGAGATGGAGACAGAGACAGAGGCCCACATCAGAGCACTAGACTGAGCTCCCAAGGTCCAGTTGAAGAGTGAAAGGAGGGAGAATATAAGCAAGGAAGTCAGGACTATGAGGGCTTCACCCACTGAGACTGTGTGCCTGAGCTAATGGGAGCTCACCAACTACAGTTGGACTAGGAATTAATGAACATGGGATCAAACTGTTCCCTCTGAATGTGGTTGACAGTTGGGGCCGACTGGGGTGCCAATGACAATGGCATTGGATGTGTATCTATTGCATGTACTGGCTTTTTGTGAACCTACTCTCTTTGGATGCATACCTTGCTCAGCCTGGATATAGTGGTGAGGGCCTTGGACTTCCCACAGGGCAAGGTGTCCTTGCCCTCTTTTTGGACTGGAGAGGGTGGGGGAGAAGGTGGAAAGTGGGAGGAGGGAAGGGAGTGGAAATTTTTATTTGTGTTATTTTTAAAGTTAAAAAAACAAACAAAAATGTTGTTATCAAATATAGAAATTTAGTCCACTGGGACACTCTAACTGCTCAAGGGATGTATGTTTCTTAATGTTTGGGGGAAAGAAATTAGTGTTTTGGCTTCACAAGATCTAGTCTCAGATTCCTGTTGTGGTTACTCAATTTTCAATGACACTTTTTCTGTGTGATAATAAAAATATTCAAAATTTATTTTTAATTTTAAAATGTATAAGTAAATACATAAAGACATCATAGTAGTAGAATATCTAAGTGGGAAATAGATTCATTTTACTCTGGGTGAATTATTTAGAATGAAGAGGTACTATAAGAGGACATTGGGTGCCATTCTTGTTGGGATTTCTGTCCTGCCAGGTCCCCACATCCAGTAAGCCCCAAAGAAAATCACACAGAGAGTCTACATTAGATATAAACTGATTGGCCCATTAGCTCAGGCTTCTTGTTAGCTTTTATAACTTATATTAACCCATTATTCTTATCTATGTTAGCCACATGGCTTGGTACCTTCTTCAGTGGGGTAGGTCACATCCTGCTTCTTTGGTGATCTGGGCTGGACTGCAGAAACAGCTTCCTTCTTCCTAGAATACTCCTGTTCTCTCTGATCCTCCTCGACTTCCTGTCTGGTTTTCCTGCCTATACTTCCTGCCTGGCTATCTGCCAATCAGCGTTTATTTAGAACATGATTGACAGAATACAGACAATTCTCCTGCACCAAGGAATAATTGATGTTTATCAGTCAGATAATATGAAATGACTAGGAAGAGACAGAAGTTAAAGCTCTTCCCAAAAATATATACACAAATTGGTATTATTCACTTCCAACATAGTTGTTACCCAATTTTATTACAAAAAAAAAGCCTCATAAACATTTTCCTCACATTTTATACTTTACCATGTTATGTTTTACAAAGATGTTAACTGGCATATACAAATTTATGTAGGATACTATTGTTGTGTTACTGTAACTGGAAAGGTAGTAAAAGCAGTTTGTTAGTATAAAAAATATATTGGTCAGATATTGTGAATATATGACATTCTTTGTAAACATAAAACAGGTGAAGAGTACTTAGAATGTAGTACATGGCCTTAATCTCTGCACCAAGAACCTGGAGCTGGCATGCTGGCATATCTTTCTACATTTGAGGACAGTCTCATCTGTAGAAATTATGATAAACTTATTGGTTCACTTGTCTCTTTAATTTTTCACATTGCTCTATGATTTAAAAATAAATACATGAATAGGTATATTGTTTGGTTAAAACCTTTGCCATTGTCTTTATCTTTAGAGTAAGCACTCAAAAACCAGAAGTTGAAAACAAACTCTTTTAAAGATGCTGATGGCTCATCTTTTTTATAGAAGATTAACTTTTAAATCAGCACTCTGATTAACTTTTAAAGCTTATTGCAAGCTTCCAGCTACTTATATTATTCCAATCTCAAAGTATAAGCCATTGTTTCAGTATTGGCAGTGGTTGGGAATACTGTACAACTCAGAATAGTACATTTATTGACTACAGAGGATCATCTGTAGATCTTTGTACATATTAAGAACCATATTTTTTTTACAGAACAACTAAAAACATCCAGTTTGCACTGGCCTTAGCTTTTGCCATGGATGAAGTCAACAGGAACCCTGATCTTTTACCAAATACATCATTTGTATTTGGATGCCCAGAAGGTGGTTGTGCATTTGGGATTAAATTTTCTAGTGACTTGAAATTTTCTGAAGAAGTTCATCATTTACCCCCTAATTATATCTGCCATAAACAGTCTATGTGTGAAATGGTGCTTACAGGACCAAATTTGGCAATATCTGTGATGGTTGGGACCACATTTAACCTCTTCATACCTCAACAGGTGAGATTTTGTAAAGTGAGTTTGCCACAAATTCTCATTCTCCCGTTATAAGTCCTAGATGATAAGCAGATTGTGAGGAGTATACTACCTTCAAATTTGTGTTAAACAGTGTAGTTCATGGTTATTATTCAGGCTTGATGGGGGTTCATTTCCTTTTTTGAAATTGAGATGAGGGAAGAAGTAACATATAAGTAGTTTTTAAGGAAATCTTGACCGAAAGTATGTTTACAAGTTCTTATGACTGTGTGCCACCTCATGCTGCCCCCTGTGTTGTAGTTCCTTCAGGTTACCTATGGACCTTTTCATCCCATCCTGAGCAATCATGAACAATTTCCCTCTCTGTATCAGATGGCTGCCAAGGACACATCTTTAGCCCTGGCCATGATCTCTTTGATGCTTTACTTCAACTGGAACTGGATTGGACTGGCCATCTCAGACAATGATCAGGGTACTCAATTTCTCACACAATTAAGAGGAGAGATGGAAAAAATTACAGTCTGCTTTGCCTTTGTGAGTGTGATCCCAGTCAAGATGGATTTATTCTTGCAAAGAGCTGAAGTGTATTATAACCAAATAGTGACATCATCCACAAATGTAGTTATCATTTATGGTGACCCAGAAAGTACTCTAGCTGTGGGCTTTAGAAGATGGGAATCTCTAGGTTTACAGAGAATATGGGTCAGCACCTCACAGTGGGATGGCATTACAAGTAAGCATGACTACCCACTTAATTCATTCAATTGGAAAATAACTTTTGCATACAAGCATTCTGAGATTTCTAGCTTTAAAACTTTTGTACAGACACTGAACCCTCTCAAATACACTGATGAATTCCTGGCTAAGCTGGAGTGGATGAGCATGAACTGCAAAGTCTCAGCTTCTATGTTTAAGACACTAAAAAATTGCTTATCCAATGCCTCATTTCAATGGCTAAAGGCACAGACCTTTGGCATGGCCTTTAGTGATGAGAGTTATGACATATATAATGTAGTGTATACTGTGGCCCATGCCTTCCATGAAATGCTTCTTCAGCATGTATATAATCAACCAATGGATAATGGAAAAAGATACTATAATCACTGCTTCAAGGTAGTGTTTCATCTTTTAGATGAAATTTGATATAATCAATATCAAAGTCTTTAAGTGTCTGTCAAATATCCCAATTTACTAAATTAGGGAATATTTCATAAACTAGAAAGATTTTTGCAATTTTTTTCAGAAGCAATGTAAATCTGGAAGCTGGTATAAATTTTAATGCAGAAGCAATGGTGTGGAAGATACAGTTTGTAAAGGAAGATCACTGATTTTGTTACAGAGTACCTGACTATCACCACACCTATTCTAAAATTGCAAGCCTAAGTCCTTTCTCCTTAATTCTCTTATTTTTGAGAAAATTAATTTTTGTGAATTTATTGTCAAATATGTGATAATCAACTTATGAGATCATGTTCCACAAGTGTTCAAAACTGATTCTGCTCACACTGTACGCTCTCAGGACATTATGTCCCATCCTGAGTGAAAGCAATTACACAGTAAACAGTGTCATTTTTTAGTTAAGGAGATAGATTTGCATCCATGGTGTGAATGCATGGTTCTTCTTGTATATGGTTGTATGAGTGTGTGTTTCTTGTTAACTCTGTTTGTATCTGTATTAATGTGTATATATTTGTTTCTGTATATCTACATATCTATCTGTATGTGGAACTGAACATGAATTTGTCTTGTGTCAACGTCTTTCTGTATAGGAGTTTGTTTCTGTAAATATTTTCTGTGTATTTTTTCAGTGCATGTGTTTATATGTGTTGATCTCACTGTTGTATACTGCTCGCACATATGTATATTTTTATTTCTGTGTGCCTGTCTGTCTGCTCGCCTCTCAGAACCTTTCTTTATATTTGAGCATAAATCTAACTATATCAATATCTCTCTGTGTAGGTGTTTTTGTCTGTGACTGTCTCCATGTGTGTAATGTAAATTAATGTGTGCATGTATTTGTGGGCCTGTTTATGTGTTTTGTAGTTTTCTGTTTTTGTGTGTCTGTTTTGGTACATAAATCTCACTGTGTTTAGCTTTGTTTTCATGAGTGTTGGCATTTATGAGTATATCTGTATAAAATGTAAGTAGCTGCATTATGTATGTCTGAATGGAAGTGAACCTCTGTCGCTTTCTGTCTTCTCTGTATCTCTTTCATGCTGTGTGTGTATGTGTGTGTACATGTGTTTTCATGTTGGTGTTTGGTATTTGCTCGTAAGTCTGTGTTTCTGTTTGGGAGTTTTTTCTAAAAGAACTTAAATTCTAGAAACATTATGATAGTATTAATAGTCCACTGGATTCATGGTTAATGCACCCCTGGACATCTTCAATAATACTGCCTTTAAGATGAAATAAAATGCATTTTATGAATTCAAGAAAGGGCACATACACTATAGAATGGTGTGTCTCTTTTCAGCTGCACTCCTTTCTGAAGAAAACACGCTTCACTAATCCACTTGGAGACAGAGTGATTGTGAACCAGAAAGACAAACTTCAGGAAGAGTATAGCATTTTTCAGATTTGGAATTTCCCATACGGTCTTGGACTAAAGGTGAAAATAGGAGAATTTAGCTCATATTTTCCATATGGGCAACAGCTGCATATATATGAAGACATGATAGAACAAGCAACAGGAAGTAGACAGGTGGGTCTGATTTAACTGTATTCTTTTGCATTACACAGCAGTAACATGGACAATGGGATAGATTTGTGTGAAACTACACATAAATAATCACATTACAGAGCATTTTCTCACCTCCTGTTTTATGTTTCTACATTTCTCTTTTTGAGACATTTTATTAATACTTTTAGGAGTTCAGATATGCATACAATGAATTTTTATCATTCCAGAATTTCTTCCTTGTTTTTAATATACAATGTATAATGTATACATTGTACTACTGTGCTATATTGTGTCCAGTAAAGAGAGCCACTTTCTCTTGGTACCATTCTGATAGCTAGACTGTTATTGTCCTCCTTTTTGCAGAACATTGGACACAGGTGTGAAAGATTGAGGCTAACTCTAATGGAAGAGAAAAGTAAACACATATAACTCATTAATTTTTATTAGATAATTTTTATTAAATCTCTTTACCAACAGTTCCTAAATTGCCGACATCTCGAAAAATATATTAAGGGAATATATTCATAATCCTATGAATTATAATTTTATTCATTTTTCTTTCTTTTTGGTTTAAATTGACATGGGTGCTTTGTTTGTATATATGTCTCTGCAACACTTCTATGTGTGGTGACAAAGGATGCATATCTGTTAGAGTAATTGCTATCTAGAAGAACATTGCTTGATCCTATAAATATTTTCACATTTCACTCAAATCAAAGACTGTGTGTCTAGTTACCTTATCTGTGTGGGGAGGAAGTATTGGTAATAAAAGAAATTACTTTTGGACATTTATAAATGATGAATTACATTATGGGTCTAAAGTAAGCTATACGTGTGAATTCTGCTGTGAATGGTTTTCAGTATTATGTGGCTTGAATATTAAAGGAGTTAATTTCAGGAAACTTGTCAAGCTAATTTTGAAATTTTATTAGATATACCAACAGCATAAAATGTTCAAAATAATATTCTTTCTTATAGTCATGAGGAGAGTCATTATCAGGGGAAAAAAACATACGAACTGAAGTACAGCCACTGATCAACATATCCATTCAGGGAGCAGCAATGATTTTTCAAGTATGCTCTTTCCAAGCCAAATTGAGCATTGCAAAAATATCCACTGGAGAATACAAAAGATTATGAACCCTGCAAGCAAGTGCTCATCTCCCATATAGGCAAATTTCATGCAAAAACAAATGAACAAAATATGAGTCTTCAAGCCAACACAACTACAAATATTATAGTCATAGGATAAAAAAAGAGTATGTTCAAAGACATAATAGAAAAATTCAAAGAATGTTGGTATCAAAATTCCAGGACAGCAAACAGGACACAAATCATCTCTAGTAGAAGGCAATGAAATCGTAAAATCTTGCTTACCGTAAAGAACTGAGTGAGCATGTGACAGATACTTTCAAATGGTATAAAATGATAAAAAATATTCAAACTAAACTATGTAAAGGAAACAAAAAAGCAATTCTATAAATATCTCAAAAAAATTTCTCATAAGGGAAAACTTCAAGTTGATTACAGGATGGCAATGCTCAAAGACAAGCAGAAGAATTAGAAAACTGAAGCTATGACAGTTATAATTAAGGACAATTGAAATATATATCAGACAAAGGGGATGTGATTAAATAATCAAAGTTACAAAAACTGGACAGAGGAGAAGAAAAAGGACTGATGAAGGCTTCAGCAGTATGTTCAATAAAATGTAGTAGTAATTTCCACAAATGCATTGAGATATGTGGCTATCTGGAGACAGGAAGAATTCAAATACTAAATAAATAATATTAGAGAGAAAAACTTCCTATGAAGTATTTTACTTTAAATTTGTATTATATTGGTAAAAAAATGAAAATTGAAGGCAGCATGTGAGAAAACCTATTCATAGAAAGACCCCTTATATACAGAAGGTTCCTTCACGATTTCACTTAAAAGGGCAGAGTACCAGTGATGCAATTAAAGGAGTTAGAGATATATGTGCAACATCCTGTTACTATACCCAACAAATATATCCTTTATAAACAAAAGAGGCTGTGAGGGCACTTCAAGGATATAATTTTGATGACATCTGGAATTTATTAGAACCCAAAAATGGAGAGCACACTTGTGAGTTATTTTTGATTAACTTGAAGTAAGAAGATACACTTGAGACCCAGATCTTTGAGATAGAAAGATATGCCTTACATCAGGTTGTGGTAATATATGTCTTTAATCCCAGAATTCAGAGGGCAGAGGAAGGTAGATCTCTTGGTTAGAGGGAACCTCTTCTACATAACAAGTTCTAAGACAACCAGGGATAGAAAGAGAAATTTGTCTCTAAAATAAAACCAAAAAATTAAAGAGAGAGGAGGGAGGGAGGGAGGGAGGGAGGGAATGGAGGGAGGGAGGGAAGGAGAAAGGAAGAAAGGAAGGAAGGAAGGAAGGAAGGAAGGAAGGAAGGAAGGAAGGAAGGAAGGAAGGAAGTCATGCCTTTACATCACATCTTCTAATTTGGGAAAAAGCATTATTTATCAAAATCTTAAATTGGGAAGACAAACTTTAAGCATTTAGTTCATTTGATTTGGAAAATCTTCCTATAATCTGTGCTATACCCTGTGCTGGAAGGGCATTTAGACAATTTGATCTTGAAAATCCCCTACAGTATGTGCTACACACTTTGCTGGATACCTATACAAGAGCAAAGAGAATGAAACTTGTACTCTGTCTGCTGGCTCTCACCTTGCTAGAAAGTCTATTCCTTCATTGGAATTATAATGAACCAACATGCTTGGGATTCAAGTGTTTACTGAAGATTGAGACATTAAGCATCATGAACTGAGTAGCTTTTTTATTCTTAGCCAATTTTTACCTAGCAATTGTTGGATTAGCTAGACCACAAACTAAATGACATCATATATATAAAGAGAGAGAGTTAGAGAAACATAGAGAGAAAGGCAGGATAATACTTTAAATTTTATTTCTTTTGGAAAACCATAACTAATACAGAAATAGATGAATATTCATTGATGCATATATTTTATAGGAATTTATGATCACAATAGAAGACACTTGAAGAACTCCTACAAACTGAAAACTAAGATGAATATGTGGTCCAGCAAGACATTGACAGCATTGAACACAAGACAGAACAACAACCATTAGAAAAGTATTATATATAGCTATAAAAATTTAACAAAAATTAGAAAATTATTCTCAAAACTAAATATTATTTTCATATTCTCCTATCATTATACACAAACAAAGATTTTGGTTTGTAAAACCTACATATATTTGTGCTTCCAAAAACAAACCTCAGTTACCAACATAAAAAGATCCTTTCTATAAATATGGAGGAAAGGAATCTTATGGAAATGAGACATAATAAAGAACATCAGACACTACACATTTTCATGGACTTGAATGGAAAATTCTCAACTAAACACTGAGTACTATAAGTCAACAGCACAACAGAAAGATCTGTCCCTGTGACAGACATGACTTTATTCCAAGGTTACAAGGATTGGTCAACATATGCAAATCAGTTAAGTAAATGTAGCCCAGAAATAGACCCAAGCAGAGGCCTAGATTATTCAAATATGTGCAGAAATGGCTCGTAATAAAATTTAGCATTCATTGAGAGTTAAAATTTAAATCAAACACAATTCTTTTTTGTTTGTTTTCTTTTTTTATTTATTTATTTATTTATTAAAAATTTCCACCTCTTCCCGTCCTTGCATTTCCCTCCTACTCCCCCCAATCTCCCTCCCCCTTCCTCTCCAGTGCTAAGAGAAGTCAGTGTGCCCTTCCCTGTGGGAAGACCACACAATCAAAGGAACCCATCTTGACTTAAAAAGAGTTAAAACATTAATTACTCAATGTTTTAGAGTCTGATCATATTAAAAAGTTTTCTATGACAATCATATTGACAACATTGTACTACAGGAAAAGAAACTTAAAGAATTTCCAATGAAATCCTAAGTGAGGTCATTTGTATGTGTTGGTGAGTATGCTTAATCAAAACTCTTGGGTGGCAGAGGATGAAAAAAACCCTACTGTTTATGGCCAGTCTGGACTGCTTAGCATGTCCTAGTGACTAGGGTTGCATAAACAGACTCTGGCTCAAATAAACAAACAGAGATTGGACAAGGATGAGTATTTTCTCCACTCTTCTTGAAAATAGTCCTTAATATCTTAGCAAATACAAAAAAAAGCAATAGTAAAAATTAAATAAAGAAAAGAAGAGAAGAAATAAAAGCACTGATAGTTTACATATTTAATCCCAGTATTCAGAAGGCAGGAGAGGGAGATTTCTGTATGATCTAAGTGAACATACTCTATATAAGGAGTTGAGGTCTACCAATACTACAATTTGAGACACTGTTTCAAGAAAACCACAAGAAAAAAAATGGTTTGTATTTAATCATCTTGTGGAGAACATGGAAAAACCAATGTAGAGGAGACACTGTGGTGATGACACATAACTCAGTTCTGAACAGAGGATGCATAGTGAGCACACAACAATAGCAGATGTCTAAAAGAGTGTATAGAAACCAATCAAGAGCTTTTTATTTATACAAAGTTCCTTTATTTTAAATTTTAAGAAACACTTCAGTGTAAGTTTTACAAAATCAAACTTCTATATTTTTATTATATTTTATGTGAATAGATGTGGTTTTTTATTTTTATTGATTTTTATTTTTCTCTACTTCACTCCCTGTTGTTCCCCTCCCCTTCAATCTTCCCCCAAGCACTATTTCCGAACTTACTCGGGAGATTTTGTCTTTTTCTACTTACCATGTAGATTAGATCTATGTATGTCTCTTTTAGTGTCCTCTGTGTTGTCCAAATTTACTCAGGATATGTCTCTCTTAGTGTCCTCTTTGTTGTTTAAGTTCTCTGGGATTGGGATTTGCAAGCTGGTTTTCTTTTATTTATGTTTAAAAACCACTTATGTGAGAGTACATGTTATAATTGTTTTTCTGTGTCTGGGTTACCTCACTCAAAATTATGTTTTCTAGCTCTGTCCATTTTCCTGCAAAATTCAAGATTTCATCATTTTTTTCTGCTGTGTGTATTACATTGGGTAAATGTACCATATTTTCCTTATCCATTCTTCAGTTGAGGGGCATTTCTGGTGTTTTCCATGTTCTGGTATTACAAACAATGCTGCTATGAACATGGTTGAGCACATGTCCTTGTGGCACGATTGAGTATCTTTTGGATATATATCCAAAAGTAATGTTACTGGGTTTTGAGAAATGTTGTTTTCTAATTCTCTGAGAAATCACCAAACTGTCATCCAAAGTGTCTGTACCAGCTTGCATTTCCCCAAGCAAGGCAGACATGTTCCCTTTACCCCACAACCTTTACAGCATACGTGGATCAAAGACCTCAACATAAAGCTAGCCACAGTGAAACTTATAGAAGAGAAAGTAGATGTAAATTTGAATGCATTGGCACAGGGGACCACTTCCTAAATATAACCCCAACAACACAGAAACTGAGAGAAACAATTAATAAATGGGAGCTCTTGAAACTGTAAAACTTCGGTAAAGCAAGGTCAATAAGACAAGGTCAATAAGACAAAATGACAGCCTACAGAATGGGAAAAGATCTTCACTAATCCCACATCATACAGAGTTTTAATCTCCAAAATATACTAAAAACTCATTAAATTTGTCTTCAAAAGAACAAATAATCCAAATCAAACTTTTATTCAGATTCTCCAAATATTTCTAGGCTTTTTAAAGCATTTACACCTCAGGAAACACCATTTCTACCAGCTACATACATATCAATTATGCCCTTACTCTGCCTATTTAGCTGGTTTTTTCTTTATAATATGTCATTCTTTCTAATGGTGTTTTTGTAGTTCCTGTGTGTTATCTGATATTTAAAGAGATATCCCACCTATTTCAGATGTGCATTCATCTTAGCCTTCTGTGATGTTCCTGTGATTAAATACTGACCAAATTCATATGGAGGAGGAGTTTTGATTGGGATCATAAATTACAGCAAAGAAATAACAAGGCAGGCATATGGAGACTACAATTAATCGTAGATTCTGAAGGAACATAGCTTACTGGCTTTCTCTGAATTCTCACACAGCCCTGACTAGGAACAGCACTGCCCAAAGTGGGCAGGGCAGTCCTACATCAATTACCCATTAATAAAATGATTAAATTATTTGACAGTAGGCTAATTCGATGGAGAGAAATATTTTAGTTATGGTTCCCTCTAACTTATTATGTACTTTATGTCAAGGTGATGAAAATTAAATAGAAAAACCATGTTGTAAGCTCTATAGTATTTGTCCATATCAAATAACCCATTCTTTCTCCTAAATTTCTAGGTTTGGGAAGCTACTCAAATTTACATCAGTTTGTGTCCATACATTTGTATGCCTGGTATTATAAAATATATTAAGTTTAATCTGATCACTCCTTTGCTGTTTATAAAATTGACTTATTGGTATATCAACATAATAATAAAATATAGTTATAAGAGTAGGTAAAACTCCTGACACCAGCTTGTGTCTGATTTTCCACAGATGCCGCCCTCTGTGTGCAGTGCTGATTGTGGTCCTGGATTCAGAAAGTTCTCACAGGAGGGAATGGCAGCCTGCTGTTTTGTTTGTAGTCCCTGCCTACAAAATGAAGTTTCTAATGAGACAAGTAAGTTTTTCTATTGAGATAAATCCTTCACACCACATAGATCATCTCGTCTCAGTTATACTGGGATGATCTAATGGTCCAAAAGTCAACTGAAGAAATGAAATATATTACTTTCCTAACTTAGTTTTTATAGGACTATGATTATTAACGAGGTCACTTTAAGTAAATTGTCATACGATTGAAGTGGCATTTCAATTGTATTTTAATACATAAAAACTGCCTGCATATCTGAGAGTAAAACAGTCCCACTAGTCAGCCTTACAGACTTCAATATGATAACATACACCGTTAAACCCAGTAGCTACAATGCCATGCACATTTAATCCCAGGAACTACCCTAGGCTGATATAGAATTTGGTTGGTGCATACCTGTAATCCCAGTGGTACATGCCTTTAGTCCCAGCCCTAGAGAGGAATGTGTGACAGCTCTCAGACATAGTCTCTTTTTGAGATTCTGAGAGGCAGGATAGCCATTTCAAACTGAGGATAAGTAAGAGTCTGTGGCTCTTTTGCTTTTTAGATCATCAGGTTGAACCCTAGTTGCTGACCCAGAATATTTAGTAATCATGCTTCATTTGGTACCCAACATTTTGTGATACAAATTCAAGAAAATGACATTTGCTTGAGGCTTTTTATCCACTGGCCCAAGCCACAGATGGGATTGGAATTCTAGTTCTAGGAGCTGGAACGAAAACTAGCCTCCTGGTTTCGGAGATAAACTAAAGCTCCCAGCTCCCATCTTCCCTGTCTTAGCTTCCATGTAAAGATCCAAAATACACAGAGAATCTGGATACTGTATGCTAATGTTGTGTCTTTGAATTGTTTGACTTCTGGGAAAGAAACAACAGCTGATAAAAGATATTTGTTTATTAGCGCTGCTGGATTCATCTAACCTATATATTTTGAAAATGCCTTTACTTCAAAATTTAAATCAAAAGATATGTTGCTTTGAAGAAGAGATTTTACTTTTGTTTCCCAAGGAAGTAAGAGGTTGTGGATTCATTCTGGGTTCAGAAAGATAAGGCTTCATTGGCGAAGGCTCCATGAAAATCTCCAGTGAGAATGGATGACCCAGATGATCCAACAATTCAGAGTACATTTGTTGCAGTTTCTTCTGAGTTCTGCATTCAGAACAGCTTTAAAACTACTGGCTGAAATGATCCAGCCTCAAAGAATACTCCAATAAGGACTTGACTATAATTATAAATTTTCTTTGTGTCACCAAAAGATTATCAGCACCCACAATCAGCAGGATATAGCCTAGATAAGTATGCACAAATCCCCCCTCAATGAATTTTGGATATGTTTTGTTTGAAATGTTCATTACAAGTTGTTATGGCTAATATTCAGGAAAAAAAGCTAAGCAAAGAAATTAGATGCAAGATTCTTGTTTTGAAAAAAGTCATGCCGTGGTGATGCATACCTTTAATCACAGCACTTGGGAGGCAGAAGTAGGTAGACTCTGTGAGTTCAAGGTCAACCTGCAAGACTGAGTTGCAGGACAGGCTCCATAGCTACTGAGAAATCCTGTCTCAGAAAGAAAGAAAGAAAGAAAGAAAGAAAGAAAGAAAGAAAGAAAGAAAGAAAGAAAGAAAGAAAGAAAGAAAGAAAGAAAGAGAGAAGAAAGAAATAAGAAAGTGAGATAAGGAAATAATAAGAAATGGAAAGAAAAAGGATATGAATAGTATAAAATAGAAATGTAGATTATTGAGTCTACTCTGAAAAGAAAAAAGGAGGATACAGATATGACAAGGTAAAAAAGTAGATTTTTGAATTGACTTTTTAAAAGCAAATGTTAGTTTTAAATATTTCACATTGGTTTTACTTTTGTATATTGTTAACAAATTTTGTATATTCATACAAACTTGAGATTAATTTTCTTAAAACAGATTGTACAAATATTTTGAATATTATTCAAGGTATAGTATCTATACAGCTCATTTAACAATGTAATGCAAATTTCTAGTCCTTGAAAAGTAGCATATCAACTGTGTAGGAAAATAGAGCAGACCAATCTAGTTCAGAGAAGATAAGGGACACTGAAGAAACTCTTCATAAAGTTTACTTTGTGGAAAAAGTCAAGGATAGGAACTAAATTAAGTATAAGACTTTGGGCTCTACAAGATAACATATATATGAAATATTTTCTCTGAATTTGTCAAATGCAAATTGACTAAATAATGTGGGTATATTTCTTCCCTGTATATATTATATATAGTCGTTATACTTATTGTATATAGTTTTCTTATATAAATTATAGCCTTCTTTTTATTATTTTTTGACCAGAAGGAGAAATGTAGAGGCATTTTAATTGTATTTAATAAATAAAGACTACCTGAAGTTCTGAGAGTAAAGCAATTTCATTGGTCAGCCTTATAGAGAAGATTTTGAAAAAAAAAACTTTAATCCCAGTAGCCACCATAGTTAATATAGAAATTGGGTAGTGCATGCCTTTACCCCAGTGGTGCATGCCTTTAATCCCAGCAATAAAGGGGAATAAAAAAATGGGGGGAGACAGCTCTCAGACAAAGCCTCTTTCTGTGATTCCAGGAGCCAGGATAGCCATTTCAGATGTAGGTTGAGTTAAAAGGCAGTGGCTGGCTGTTTTGATTTTTAGATCTTCAGGTTGAACCCCAATTTCTGACCCTGAGTTGTTATTAAAAGTGCTTCACACCATGACATACCTCTTTGATTCATTGAAAGTCTATATTAGGTGGCCTTTTCTCAAAGAAACAGTTTTCACAGTAACACAACAGTGTGACCAAGTTCTACATAAGGTTTTTGTTAGTGATTAATATCTTCTGTAACTACATATAGATTTTATTCCAGTCATGAATCTTCACTAATATTTACTTTCTTTCAATTTTCATATCTCTGTATCTCACTATATTTTTATAGCCACCATATATTTGCAAAATCAATGCTGAAGAGACATCAGAGTAATTAAACTCTATTTTGTATATCTTGGGAACCAAATTCAAGTACACTATAAGATGAATGAAGAGGTAAAATCATAACTTGTAAATTTTTCAACTACTGTTCTTTATTAAACGGAAGACTTCAGGCAATAACCAAAGATCTTTTTTTCAAAGATCAGTGTGATTGGCAATCTAGGGAAGTGTAATAAGTTTGAGCACATGATGTAGAAAATATGGAGTCTTATAATCGTCATTTTTACATACAGCACACAGATAGTAATGTCAAGGAGTAGAGGATTAAAATCATTTTCTGTGAAAGCAACTAGCCACAATTACCCAAATGGTGCTATCTCCTACACAGCTCCTATTAGTTAAATGGTTTAGAATTGCTTACATAAAATGGCAAATAAATAGTTTTCTCCCCATTGCCTGACATTCTAGAAAATTAAGGTTTATAAAGAATATTTATGAGTGGTGAGATGACTCACAAGATAAATCTTTTGCCACTAAATCTGATGGTGATCTCATCCCTGGACCCATGTGGTATGAAGTGGTTGCCAACTCATTAAGATTGTGTTGGCACCTGAACATAGAGCATACTCCAAATTAATTAAATAAACTGCAATGAAAATGTCTTAAATATCAAAATATATAAGAATAAAGTGTATTTACAACAAAAGTTAAACAAAAATAATTTATTAAATCTTTAAATATGTGTATATATGTGAGATGGGTGGTCAATTGCAGGTGCATGTGAGAGGCATCCAATGCCCCTGTAGTTAGAATTACAAACAATTGTGAGACACGTAACATGGATGCTGTGACTCAGGTATTGTGCAAGAATAGTATATTGTCTTGATAACTGGAATAAATTTCCAGTACTTAAACAAATTAAATAATTACATGTGTCCATAAATTCATCTTTCTAAATAAAAACCTGGAAGCACATCATCACTCTTTGCAATTATCCAATAGATAAAAACAATTGAAATCACATTTCTTTAATTTTCCAGGTAGAAAATTACAACATATGAATACAGTGCTATTCTTCAAAGGAAACCTTCTGTACTATCACTCATGCCTGAATAACCTCTCTTCATAATCATGGTGTTATATCAATATCTACTTTACACCAGACTACACTTACAGAGTCTTGGTCTCGAATAAAATGTTATTAGGCATTATTTGTTCCCAAATGTGATAGAATAAATACGGAGGACTTTTTAATGTTAAGTATGCACAGAGGTATCTCTACTTTTAGAATAGCATCCCTAATGCCTGATGAGGACACAGTGAACACATTATTTTCTATAGATATATTTTCCTCTGAAAATAAAAGAATTATATGTATAAACCTTTCTTCTCTCATACTCACTTTCCTATATCCACCATGTAAATTAGTAACTCTGATATTCAAGCTCTATTATTATTTTTACATGTACACACACATGTAGATATACAAACACATATAACTTACTGATTCTGAAGGGATTTTTGCCAACCTGAGAAGAGAAAGCATGACTCTAGAGAGTCTTTCCCTTCTCCCCATTCCCTTTGCCTTGGTTAGAACATTATATTAGAGTAATAGTGAACAATGATAATAATTGGCCATTTCAGAGATGTTGCCTTCTTGGAGTAGGTGTGGTCTTATTGGAAGAAACTTGTCATAGAAGAGGGAGATTTTGAGATTTCATATGCTTAGGCAATTCTTAGTGACAACTTTTACTTCCTATTACCTATGGATCAAAGAGATAGAATACTCAGCCTCTTCTCAAGCACCATGTATGCCAACATGTCCCAGGATGATAATAATGTACGTAGCATCCAAACTTTAGGACACCCAAGTAAATGCTTTTCTTTATAAGAGTAACTATGGTTCTGGGTTTTCTTCACATCAACAGAAACACTAACATTGCTAGTAATTCCTAAAATAGGCCACCAAGCTCTAATACCTTATATGGTCATGTATTCCACCCAAGGCTCACTATCAATGTGCAGCTATCAAAGTATTGAAATCCAACTACCAAAAAGTGGTTTTTGTTAATTTTTAAATATTTATTTATTTTGTTATTTTTTATTTTTCCATTCAAATATTTCCACTTCCCCCCCTCCTCCCATTCCCCTCCTACTTCCCTATCCACCCTCCTCCCTCCCCCTCCAGCCTTAACAGAGGGCAGGGTACCCCGTCCTGTGGGAAGTCCAAGGCCCTCCTCCCTCCATCCAGGCCTAGGAAGCTGTGCATCCAAATAGACTAGGGAAGCAAAAAGTTTCTACTACTTGTTTCTACACCAAAAAGTGTTTTGTGGCTGTCCTAATTAAGCTGTCCAATTAAAACTAAATTATTTGACCTATCAGGGGGTTCCCCTTCTACCTTTATAAACTGCTATTTTTCTACAGGCCATAGCTGTCTCCTCTAACCAGAGGCAGTGCTATGTTCTCCTTTACCAAACCCCCTTCTCTCCTCTCTTATTGAATATGCCTATCCATTCTCTATCTCCTGTCTTTCACTCTCATTCCCTACCCATTATCCTCTTGGACAAATCAATCTCCTTTTAGTTGAGAAGTTGATCTTAGCCTGTTGTATGCAGACTCCAAGGGTCTCTACAGATTCTGCTTTCT
The DNA here is from genome assembly GCA_963919715.1 of Microtus obscurus. NCBI lineage: Eukaryota > Metazoa > Chordata > Mammalia > Rodentia > Cricetidae > Microtus > Microtus obscurus. The sequence goes on from CAWTZC010002480.1 coordinate 19,304, forward strand.
GTTTCTTCTATGTCAGTGTGTTTGGGCTGGTGAATTCATACTAAAAAAATGTATCACATAACTTGTTCCAATAGAAGACACATCTATTTCAGGAAAAGCATTCATAAAACAGATAGAAAAAAATCAGGCATCTCTGTAACCATGAGATAGGAGATATTAAAATACACTCTGTGCAATACTATGATTATTTATTTTAATCTCTAAACTCCTAGTTTCAGTCAATTCATTATAGCATTCAGAAATTACTGAAAATATCTGTATTTTCTGATAACATAAAAAATGGTGTCATCAACACAAATACTTAAATAGACAACATATTGTTTTATTTAATTGTCCATAATGATAATGAATTAGTATTATGAAATTAAAGTATTGCTATACAGCAGTGTCTCTCTACTACATCATCAGCAAAGAATGCAAATATAGCAATGTTTATTCAACATACTTAATTGAAATACTCTGTCAATAAATTGCAGAAGTTGTACTAATCATGTTTTCTGTCTCCATCAGATGTGGATAAATGTGTGAAGTGTCCAGAGGACCAGTATGCCAACAGAGAGCAGAACCAGTGTTTTCAAAAAGCTGTGATCTTTCTGAACTACAAAGATACTTTAGGGATGGTTCTTACCTTAATGGCGTTATTCTTCTCTGTATTCACAACTGTGGTTCTTGGGATATTTGTGAAGCATCATGATACTCCCATTGTGAAGGCCAACAACCAGAATCTCAGCTACATCTTGCTAATTTCACTCATCTTTTGTTTTCTCTGTCCCTTGCTTTTCATTGGGCATCCCAACTCAGTTACCTGTGTTCTGCAACAAATCACATTTGGAGTTGTATTCACTGTGGCTGTTTCCACTGTCTTGGCCAAAACAGTGACTGTGCTGCTTGCTTTCAAAGTCACAGTCCCTGGAAGAAGGATGAGGTATTTTCTGGTTTCTGGTGTACCCAACTACATCATTGCCATCTGTACATTCATCCAAATTATTCTCTGTACAATCTGGCTGTAATTTTCTCCTCCTTTTATTGACAAAGATGTGCACTCTGAGCATGGACAAATCATCATTGTGTGCAACAAGGGCTCAGTTACTGCATTCTACTGTGTCCTGGGATACCATGGCTCCCTTGCATTAGCGAGCTTCATTGTTGCTTTCTTGGCCAGGAATCTCCCTGACACATTCAATGAAGCCAAGTTGCTGACCTTCAGCATGCTGTTGTTTTGTAGTGTCTGGATCACCTTTCTCCCTGTCTACCACAGCACCAAGGGCAAGATAATGGTGGTTGTGGAGGTCTTGTCCATCTTGGCTTCCAGCGCAGGCCTACTGGGATGCATTTTTATCCCCAAGTGTTACATAATTTTGTTAAGACCAGAGAGAAATTCTCTTCACAAGTTAAGGGATAAAACATCTTCCTGAACACACATTTCATAAATTTATCTGACAACTATAGTATTGGTACAGAATCACCTAATACAATACAATGCAAACTGTATGAATGGCTAATGATTCTCATTATTTCTTCTAATGAGGAAGCACAGCATTGCCATATACACTACTTTTCTGTACACTGTGATGTATAATCATCCATAAAGCCACATACTTTATAAGATCCAGTTCTTGAACATTAGCTCATGGGGGACATTTTCCTTCCTTTCACAATTGCACAGTAAGATTTGACATAAACTCTATGTAATTCTATTGATATCTGAGTAAAGATGAGACTTTGAAAGCAAATGAAAACAGATATAAGTCTTTTAGTAGAATGAAATGATGCTTTCCGATTGTAAAACAAATTTGCCCTCCTTTATGGAAAGAAAAGAGAATCCTATTGCATCCTGGGGGCAACAAGAGTAGAATTTAGAAGAGAGAAAGAGAAAAATGTTTTGATAAATAGATATAAAGGATATTGAGAAAGATGGAAAGCTGTCTCAGCATTTAAAGTCATGTGTGTTTTACTATCCATTCCCCACAGCTTGCACTTCACACTTTCCTATAACAATAGCTACAATGAATTATTTGTCCTCTTGTGGCTTCCAAGAACACCTACATTCGGATATGCATGTAATAACACACTCAAAAGACACACATACACCAAATTGAAAAGATGGCATTGAGTTTATTTTCTGTTGGCCATCTACTATTGGGCATGTAGCCTACCCTTAAAAGTACTTGGTTTCTCCAGTAATACTCCTTTGAAGGAAATTAAATTTTCATTAGCAGCTGGTTATAAAATAGAGATTGCTTCTGGGTTAAGGATGATATATGTCCACTTCTCCTTTCAGCAATAGTACCCTGAACTACATATTTTTTATTTTTTTAAACAATCTTTTTTATTTTTCACACCAATACCAGTTGCCTCTCCCTCCCCTCCTCCTGTTCCCCATACCTTCCTTTCATCCCACCCCAATTCACTCCTCAGAGAAGGTGAGGTCTACCATGGGGAGTCAGCAAAGTCTTTAATAACACTTGAGGCAAGATCAAGGACCCCCATATCTAGGCTGAGCAAGGTATACCTCCATAGGGAATGGAACCTTCATTCAGTAATTGATAGGAAACAGATGTAGAGATCCACAGCTAAGCTCTGGGCCAAGATCCTGAAGTCTAGTCATAGATAGGGAGGAGTGATTAATATGGGCAAAGGAGTCAAGACCGTGATGGAAAAACCCACAGGAGCAGCTGATCTGAGCTAGCAGAAGTTCATTGACTCTGGACTGACAGCTGGGAAACATCAATAGGAAGGAACTAGGTCCCCTGAATGTGGGTAACAATTGTGTGGCTTGTGCTTATAGGGCCACTGGCAGTGGCACCATTATTGATCCCTAGTGCATGAACTAGCTTCTTGGAGTACTGCATAGGTTTATGTTAAGGTGACACAAGATATTCATCTGAGAGGAAGGAACCCCAATGAAGAAAATGCCTCCAAGCCAGCAATGGGGTCACACACCTTTAATCCCAGCCCTCAAGAGGCATGGGCAGGCAAATTTTTGTGAATCCATGGCCAGCCTGGTCTACAGACCTAGTTCCAGGATAGCAAAGGATGCATAAATAAACCATATCTAAACCCCCTCAGAAAGAAAATGCCTCAATAAGATCTAGCTATAAGACATTTTCTTTTTTAATTTTTATTTATTTATTTATTTATTTATTAAAGATTTCTGCCTCCTCCCCGCTACCGCCTCCCATTTCCCTCCCCTTCCCCCAATCATCTCCCCCTCCCTCATCAGCCTGAAGAGCAGTCAGGGTTCCCTGCCCTGTGGGAAGTCCAAGGACCCCCCACCTCCTTCCAGGTCTAGTAGGGTAAGCATCCAAACAGCCTAGACTCCCACAAAGCCAGTACGTGCAGTAGGATCAAAACCCAGTGCCATTGTTCTTGACATCTCAGCAGTCCTCATTGTCCACTATGTTCAGCGAGTCCAGTTTTATCCCATGCTTTTTCAGACCCAGTCCAGCTGGGCTTGGTGAGTTCCTGATAGAACATCCCCATTGTTCTTAATTAGTGATTGATTGGGAGGGCCCAGTCCATTGTCAGTAGTTCCATTCCTAGGCTGGTGGTCCTAAGTTCTATAAGAAAGCAGGCTGAGTAATCCACTATGCAACACCTCTTCATTGCCTCTGCCTCAGCTCCTACCTCCTACCTATTTGAGTTCCTGTCCTGACTTCCTTCAAGGATGGACTAAAATGTGGAAGTGTGAGCAAGATAAACCCTTTCTTCCCCAACTTGGTCTTGGGTCATGGTGATTTATTGCAGCAACAGAAACTCTAACTAAGACAAGTTGGTGCAATGAGTGGGGTGTTGCTATGACAGACCTGACATTGTTTTTGTTGTAGGATGATTGTAGAGGGAGTTTGGAACTTTGTACAAGCAAAGCCTTTGAGTGTTTAATACTTGGTGAGCTGATCTGTAGGAGCTCAGATTATAAGAATGTTGAGGGCGATGCAGACAACGGAAGTTTGGCTTGTGAAGTTTCAGAGTGAAGTTTGAAGACTCTATTTGGGCCATTTGTTATTTTGACTTAAGATTCTGTGATTCTGATTAACTGGGACTGAATAATCAGTCATGACTAACAAGATACCAGAACTACTATAGTAAGCCAAACCTTTGTTTTACTGGGATAATCAATGCTTGTCAGCTGGAGCTGAGAAAGTAGAGTTGATTAAGAAGAACTCAGCATTGTTGAGGTGAAATCTTCTGAGAAGTGTTTCCTGAGAGCACAGAGAAGATGTGTTCTGGAGGCAAACAAAATTGTACCTCATGCTGACAGTCAAACTTGGTAAGTGTGCGAACCCTAAGAGAGACATACATAGATCTAATCTACGTGGGAAGTAGAAAAAGACAAGATCTCCTGAGTAAATTGGGAGCATAGGGACCTTGGAGAAGGATTGAAGAGGAGAGGAGAGGCAAGGAGAGGAGCAGAGAAAAATGTAGAGCTCAATAAAAAGTGATATGGGGTCAATTGTGCTGGATTATTTTCTAACAACTTGACACGAGCTAAAATCATCTGAGAGGAGGGACATCAATGAAAAGAATGCCTTGAGCTCTTGTGACCATAGGGCCAGCCATTCCACCCTCCCCAGGTATTACTGGGCAAGGGAGAAGGGGAAGAGGGAAGCTCTCCCCATCCATGCCACCTGCCACCAAACATATAGAAACTAGGGTGAGCAGGCCCTGAACCTTGCCAGAACAGCACAATAGAGTCAACCTTGTTAGCACAGGTGTGCATAAGTCATTCACAAAGCTGTGAACATGGGGAGCACTCCCCACTTCTCCTGTCTTGTGGTGGCATGGGCAGGGAATGATGGCCTCCTGCTCACCCATCAATGTCTGAAGCTTGTGGGAGAGCTGGTCTTGTAGTCATATGAGTTGGAAATTTATCCCTGACTCCCACCAGCTGCAACACTAAGGAGGGCAGGCCATGTACCTCCCCAACGCAACACAATCGAGCCAACCCTATTAGTTCAGACATGGGTGTGCCCGTCACATTTGAAACAGAATTGGTGGCCAGAAGCTGAGAACTGCCACCACTGCTTTCAGCAGAGTCCTCACTGGCTAGAATGATGGGAGTGGGGTCAACTATAATAAATAAGTTTGCCAGGATCTTCTGCTGATTCTATCTAGAGTCCTGGGTACAGAGAAGCCTCCACCTCAGTGGCTGCAAGTGTGTTCCTAGAACGAAGGTCTTTCCCAGTCCTGGTGTGTGTTGAAGGAATGTGCACCAATTTAGCAAAAGGTGTTGTGAAGAAGGGACAAGGTAAAGGCTGCTTGCATGTTTAGAGTAAAGCAGAGAAGTGAGTATAGAGTCAGTGCAGGTAGTTCCATCTGGGCATTTGACACTGGCCACCATAATTTAAAGAATGGCTCCAGATATTGACTACAAATTGGTTGTTCTGACATTTGGTGTTGGGTTTTAAAATGAGATCCTGTATTTGTAACAACTTAATATGTAGCTGATTATTCAGTGACCTGACATAGTATATTCTTTATGAAAAGTTACACCAAATTGGAAAGAATTGGATTTCTTCAGTATATAGAAAAGTATGAAAGCAAAGCAGAAGGCCATATCTGGTTTCAGGGTACAGTGAGAATAGCACTCAGCATATCCTTTCACCAGATGGAGTTCTGTAGCTATGGTCCAACATCCAACAAGAATCAACATGTCACCAGGTCGTGGTAGTATACACATTGAATCCCAGAACTCTGGAGGCAGAGACAGGCACATTTCTGAGTTTGAGGCCAGACTGGTCTACAAAGCTGCTTCCAGGACATCCAGGGCTACATACACAGAGAATCCCTGTCTTAACAAAGAAAAAAAAAAATTAAAAATAGACATTCTTATAAATTGAATGTAAATGTTTGTAACAGGAGGCATGAAATCATGGACAAGAGCAATCCAGGGAACAAAACGCAACTGAGTTAAAATGCCTTTTATCCTGGAGCCTTGCTCACAGTTCCCCAAGACATTGTTCACCCATGCTTTTGATTGTGTTGAAACATCTTCCCTTTTTTTTCCTTTTGGGAAGGAATTGCTGGATTTGGATTAATTGTTGATTCTCCATACAATAGGATCACCGGCCCCATATGAGCACTCTGTATCTTTGACATATGACATACTGTTCATTTTTGGTGGTTTACCACTGATATATATCTGAGACTGTCTCTCCTTGAACTGAACTTGGATATAGAATTCCCAGTGTTTCTTTATGAGCTTTGTCTACATGTGTCCTTCCACAGCCTTCACTTCAAGCTGCATTGTTGATCTTCTGACACAGTCCACTAACCTCATTTCTAGTGGTGTTCCCCAAACAGTTTGGTGTCATTAAAAATTTGTCCAACATAACTTCCTATCAGGGGACTTAATGTCTGAGTGGGTTACATCATGGTATCTGAGCATGAGATGTTCTCTAATTTATCTTCCACCTTGTACTTATAGCTAGTATTGAGGACCACAGATGTACAACACCAGGGAAGTGTATCCCATATTCCTCCAAGGGAGTAGAACCACCTGGAAAGAAAGGAATCATTACTGCAAGTGTGTTATCTATAGAGGACGACTGTCATAAAAGCAGGCATATATATGTTGGTGCCTATTGAATGTTTTTCTGTATAGCACATCACAAGCCACACTGCTCAGGCTTAGAATTTTCCAGGCATTGCAAATATGTCCATTTTTACTTTCTTTTGCTAGCTCCTATATACAGCCCATTCTCATGGGCCATTTCACTCAGCCTAGGTGTTTTTGGAAAATGTAGCAGAATGATAATGATGGAGATGTGGTGACAGCTTGTGTATTGACCAGCAGTGTAGTACAGAGGCCTGTGGACAAAGAACATCGCAATGAGGTTCTGGACATGCTGTAAGCTCATTTGTACTTTTCATGTTAGTGTCATAATGAATAATGGATGATGGGGCTATGGATGGACAGAACAATTCTGGGGCTAGAATAATTCTCAGAACTATGGCTTCTGAGTAAGCATTCATACAACAAAGATAGAAGAGTCTGTGTTAACATTGAAAATGGCACACTTTGTGAGACCAACTTCATGAATTGTTGACACTCTTTCAAATTTCCAGGCATTTCTTCTCATCCTACACTTGCAAAAGAGAGGGATTGTTTCAAACGTGGCAGGGGATGGGGGGAGAACTATTCAGTGCATAATACTCCTTGTGTTTACTACAAAATGACCATCTGTGGATCCTGGTCCATAATAAAACTGTATACTTTTTAGAGAATACCAACTCAGAATTATGTTTTCTCTGACCTTTGCCTTTGCCATATTTGAAGTCAACAGAAACCCTGTCTTTGAACAAATGTATATTCTAATAGTATACTTACCTATTTGCTATGGGAAAGCAGTGTGGACATTTCACAGGCTCATGATGCTACAAAAGCAGGTGATCTATTTGGTTGGTTTGGTTTTATGTTATTTGTGGTTGTTGTAAAGGGTGATGTTTCTCTGATTTCGTTCTCAGCCCATTTATCATCTGTATAAAGGTGGGCTACTGATTTGTTTTTGAGTTAGCCTTGTATCCTACTATATTATTGAAGGTGTTTATGAGTTTTAGGAGTTTCTTGGTAGAATTTTAAGGTCACTTATGTAAGCTATAATATCATCAGCAATAGTGAGAATTTGGCTTCTTCTTTTTTGATTTGTATCCCCTTGATCTCCTTTTGTTGTCTTATTGCTCTAGCTAGACCCTCAAGTACTATATTGAACATATATGGAGAGAGTTGAAAATCTTGTTTTGTTCCTGATTTCAGTGGGATCACATTGAGTTTCTCTCCATTTAGTTTGATGTTGACTGTTAACTTGCTGTATATTGCCTCTCTTATGTTTAAGTATGTTCCTTGTATCCCTGCTCTCTCCAAGACCTTTATCATGAAGGGATGTTGTATTTTCTCAATGCTTTTTTTCAGCATCTAATGAGATGATCATGTTTTTTTTTCAGTTTGTTTATGTGGTAGATTATATTGACAGATTTTCATATGTGAACAATCCCTACATCTCTGGAATGAAGCCTACTTGGTCATGGTGGATGATTTTTCTGATGTGTTCTTATATTCAGCTTGCTAGTATTTCACTGAGTATTTTTGCATCAATGTTCATGAGTGAGATTGGTTTATAATTATCTTTATTGGTTGAGTCTTTGTGTGGTTTAGGTATCAGAGTAATTGTAGCCTCATAAATAGAATTTGGCAATTTTTCCTTCTGTTTATATTGTGTGTAACAATTTGAGGAGTTCTGGTATTAGTTCTTCTTTGAAAATCTTATAGAATTATACACTGAAACTATCTGGTTCTGGGATTTTTTTGGTCGAGAGACTTTTGATGACTTTCTATTTCTTTAGAAGTTGTAAGTTTATTTAATTTGCTTGTATGGTCTTGCTTTAATTTTGGTTAATAACACTTATTTAGAAAATTGTCTATTTTCTTTACCTTTTCCAATTTTGCGGAGTACTGGTTTTTGAAGTATGACTTGATGATTCCTTGGATATCACCCATGTCTGTTATTATGTTCCCCTTTTCATTTCTGATTTTGTTTATTTGTATATTCTCTCTCTCTCTGCCTTTTGGTTACTTTGGATAAAGGTTTGTCTATTTTGTTGATATTTTTGAAGAATACACTCCTTGTCTCATTGATTATTTTTGTTGTTTTTTTTTGTTTCTATTTTGTTGATTTCAGCTCTCAATTTGATTATTTCCTGCCATCTAGTCCTCCTGGGTGAGGTTGTTTCTTTTCGTTCAAGAGTTTTCAGGTATTCTATTAACTCACTAGTATGGGATTTTTCCAAATTCTTTATGTAGGCGTTTAGTGCTATTAACTTTCCTCTTAACACTGCTTTGATTGTGTCCCATTAATCTAGGTATGTGGTTTGGTCATTTTCATTGAATTTTAGGAAGACTTTAATTTCTTTATTTATTTCTTCCTTTACCCATTGATGATTCATGTGAGCATTGTTTAATTTCCATGTGTTTGGGGGCTTTCTGAAATTAGTGTTGCTGTTGAATTCTAATTCTAAGCCATGATGATCTGATAAGATACGTGGGGTTTTCCTATTTTTTGTATCTGTTGAGGACCACTTTGTTACCTTGTACATGGTCAATTTTTGAGAAGATTGCATAAGGTGCTGAGAAGAAGGTATATTCTTTTATGTTTGGATGGAATGTTCTACAGATGTCTGTTAAGTCTATTTGAGCCATAACATCTCTTAGTTCCTTTTTTTCTCAGTTAAGTTTCTGTCTGGCAAACCTGTCCAGTGGTGAGAGTGGAGTGTTGAAGTCTTCCACTATCAGTGTGGGGTGTTTGATGTGGAATTTAAGCTTTAGTAGTATTTCTTTTACATATGAGGGTGCCTGCTCCTGCAGATGTCACTGGTGCTCAGGCCCAGTGCCATAGATGTCGCTAGCCCAGAGTGCTACATTTCAATACCACCACCTTTGGCAGCACACAACACCTTCCTTTCCCCCTAATTTCCATCTATAGGAGATATGGCTGCAATTAAGAGTGAGTAGATACTCGTTAAAATAACCTGTGAAAGACAACAGAAGAATTCCCATGTGAGAGTGATAACATAGAATATGAAAATTGAACAACATTACCCACATCTTTCTTATTTCCACTGTGTCAAGCATTGAAGAGATTATGGATACAAAAGACTACCTAAATATAATAAAGGTCATTTTACAAAAAGGCTATAACCAACAACAAATGAAATGAAGAGAATCTCAAAGCAATTCCACTAAAATAAAATATAAGACAAGGCTGTTCACTCTTTATGTATCTATTAAATATTATGCCTGAAGTTTTAGCTAGAGCAATAAGACAACTGATGTAGAACAAGGGAATAAAAAATTGGAAAGGAAGAATTCAAAGTATCATTATTTTTACATGATATGAAAGCATACATAAGCAACACTAAAAATTGTACTAAGGAACTCCTACAGCTGATAAACACCTTTAGTAAAGTGATTAGAAACAACAATAACTCATAATCTCAGTAGGCCTCTAATATATATAATGACTAATGGACTGAGAAAAAATAAGAGGGAAAATGCCTTTCACAATAGCCATAGACAATATAAAATACTTTGGGGTAACTCTAACCAAGCAAGTGAAGGGCTTATATGATTAAAAAAAACAAGTCTTTGAAGAAAGAAATTGAAGATGATATCAAAAGATAGAAAGCTCTCCCATGCCCATAAACCAGTAGATTAACATAGAAAAATGGCCATCTACGAAAGCAATATACAGATTCAGTGCAATCCTCATCAGAATTACAACACAATTCTTTACAGATCTTAAAATGACAATTCTCTGCTTAATACAGAAAAACCAAAAGCCCAGAATAGCCAAAACAATCTTGAACTATAAAAGAATTCTGAAACTAAAACAATAAAAGATCTAGAGGTACCACCACCTTTGATTTCAATATGCACTGCAGAGCTGTAACAACAAAAGGTCCATGGTGTTGGCATAAAAATTGAATTGAAGACCCAGACAAAAAAATTCATACTCCTATAGATGCCTGATATTTTATAAACAAGCCAGAAATACACACTGGAAAACAGAAAGTATCTTTAACAGATGGCACTGGTCTAACTAAATGTTTGCATATTGAAGAATACAAATAGATTCCTATTTTCACCATGCACAAAACTCAAGTTCAAGTGGACTAAAGACCCCAACAGAAAACCAGACACACTGAACTTATAGAAGAAAAAGTAAGGAATAGCCTTGAAAGCATTGGCACAGGAGACATCTTCCTGCACAGGCACTAATATCAATAATCAATAAATTGGGCCTCATGAAACTGAGAAACTTCTGTAAAGCAAAGATGATTGTCAATGGGGCAAAACAGCAGCTTACAGAATGAGATTTTCATCAACTCCACATCTGACAGAGTGAAAATATCCAAAATATATAAAGAACATAAGAAACTAGATACCAAGAAAACAAATAACCCCCATTTAAACATGGGACACAGATCTAAACAAAGAATAATCAATAGAGGAACCTCAAATGGCTGAGAAACACTCGAAGAAATGCTCAACATCCTTAGCCATCCACAAAATGCAAATTAAAACTACTTTGAGATTCTCTCTTACATGTGTAAGAATGTCTAAGATCAATAACACAAATGACAGTTTATTATGGTGAGAATGTGAAGCACCATTATACCACAAGGACACTTGTTCAACTATATTCATTGTGCCTTTACTTATAATAGCCAGAAACTGAAAACAATGTAGATGTTCCTAAACTGAAGAGTATATAAAGAAAATGTGGTACATTTACACAATGGAATACTATTGGGCTGTTTAAAAAATAACATCATGAAACTTGTAGGAAATAAATGCAAATCCTGACTGAGGTAGCAGAGACCCAGAAAGACAAACAAGGCATATATTCACATATAAGTGGATATTAGCTGTTAAGCAAATGATAATCAAGCTTCAATCCACAGACCAGAGAGGTTAGGGAAAGAGACAGGGTCTTGGAGGGAAGCCTGGATCTCAATGGCAAGGAAAATAGGACAGAATTTGCAGGTGAACTGAGGGCAGGTTGGGATGGGAGCAGGATGGATCAGGTAGTGGGGAGGGATCGTAAGAGAGAGTTCAGGGACAGATAGATGTATTTGGGGGGGCATATGGGAGTCTGTGTGCAACCTAATGCAAAGGAAACTTCCTAGAACCTATGAGGGTGACCTAGTGAGGATTCCTAGTAACAGAGAATATAGATTTTGTACTGACCATCTCTTGTTGCCAGTCAAGACTTCCAGTGATGCAACCATGGTGCATTCTATTGAATTATTGCCTAAGGGGGTTCCTTTAGAGATATTCTAAAGACTCTAGGCCAGTGCTATGACATAAGGTTGCTCTCTGAAAACTGACAGTGGGCCTATTGCTGACGACAACATCCACACAGCTCATTAATAGTAGAGAGGTCGAATTGCTGCCTGCAAGGAGCCTTCATCCTTACAGTCTAATCTCTATGGAGCAAGAAGGTGCTCTGCAGGCTACAGAAAGAGAAACCTCAACACTAACCCAGTCACAAAACCCTCAGCCTGCAATCTGTCCTCCCTGCAAGATATGCAAGAACTTGTGGAAATGGACAACCAATGTCTGATTTAATTGATTTAATTTGAGACCTAGACCACAAGAGAGAGCCATTGCTCCACACTGCCTGGAAAGTCAGGCAATGGAAACTGGATAGCCCAGAGACCTAGAGTGAAACTAAACATTGCTGGGGAAAAATCAATAAAATGATTCCTCATGATATTCTGCTATACTCATAGATCAATGCCTTGTCCAGTTTCCTTCAGAGAGACTTCCTATGGCTGTTGATGAAGCTGCGGGCTGTGTTTCTGCCACCCGGCTCCCGGCCACCGGGCTAGCTTATGCCCCAAAATAATTACACGGAAACTGTATTCTTTTAAACACTTCTTGGCCCATTAGCTCTAGCCTCTTACTGGCTAACTCTCACATCTTGATTAACCAATTTCTATTAATGTGTGTCTTACCGGGAAAGATTTAGCATGTAAGACCTGGCGGCTGGCTCCATCGCATCTGCCCTGGAGAGGAGAGGCATGGCATCTGTCTGAGGCATCTTACCTCACTGCCTTCTTTCTCCCAGCATTCTGTTCTGTTTACTCCACCCACCTATGTTCTAACCTATCAGGCCAAGCAGTTTCTTTATTAATTAACCAATGCAAACAACAGATTGATATGACACACCCACATCATATGGCTGACATTCAACCAGACACTACGTGGAAAGAAAATCTATATTAAGGTTTTCAAAAGGTCCCACCCCTCAGAGATCAAGGAAGGCCATGTAGGAAAGATTATGGAAGAATGGATGGAGGACTTCAGAGAACACACCACACCAAATCAGCTAAGCAGGGCTCACATAGGCTCACAGAGACTGAAACGGAAAGTGTGGGGCCTACATGAGTCTACCAGGTCCTTTGGCTGTTTCTGCCAAAGGATAAGGATGACTATGAATTCTCTGCTGATATAATTTCTGTAAAATCAGAGGATAATAATTAATTTTAATGCCAGAAGTATTTAGTATCATTACAGAATTCTTAACTAACTGCATGTGCTATAAAACAGTAGGGAAAGACAAATAAAAGAATGAAACTGGCAACATTATTAGTTCACCCCAGAGATGCATGGAGTATGTCATGATTCTCTATGGCCATGAAGTGCTGTAGTCAACCTACCAAGATAGCATGAAGAATTAAAAGACTCTGTGTATGGTGGCAGGAATCCGCCATGCTCTCTTGACTGTGCACCTCTAGCAGACCTGATCCTGCTGCCCGCCTGGGTCGGAAGCACTAAAGCATGGGCATGGTTTCAGCTTCTTTTCTCCCAACCCCAGGTGGGCACACAAGCATCTGGACCTGAGGTGGAGGGTGGTCATCAGCCCCAAATGTTCGTTGGGGGCCATACTGTAAGCAGAAACCGCTTGTTCATTCCTGGATGCCCAGACCCAAAATAGTAACACATAAACTATATTAATTAAAACACTGTTTTTAGCTCAGACTTCTTATTAACAGACTCTTACATCTTAACCCATTCTCATTATTCTGTATTTGACCATGAGGCTCGTGGTTAATGGTAAGGTTCTCGGGCATCTGTCTCCTTAGGCAGCTACATGGCATCTCCCTGGCTCCACCTTCTTCCCTCTCCTATCTGCTTGGAATTCCTGCCTTATTCTCTTCTGTCCTGAAATAGGCCAAAGCAGCTTTATTTATTAACCATAAAAGGAAAACATATACAGGACTTCCCACATGAGAAATGGACCAAAATAAAGATGAAAGGTTGGCTGTGATTCAGAGTGCCACAGTGTAGCTGAAGGAACTACAAGAGCTTGGAGAGCTTCACTCTCCTTCATGAACTTTAAAGTGTGTGCAAGCTTCACTCCCTGAACACAACTTTGAAATGGTTCTAATTTACTTATTATCAATGACGGTAGAGCGGAGACTGCAGATAGAATTTTACGTTGGGGAATGCACCGCTGTGCCTTTCAGCCACTGTGTACTCCATTTCTGCCTGAATGTTTGAGAACTAACAGCATGTTAACAGGACTGTTGCCGATAGTGGCACTTCTTTGGAATAGGCCATTAAATTGATGGAGATACTTGTTCTCCACTTGAGCATCAGAAAGATGGAATTAAAAGAAGTTTAACTGGCGTTTACCTTTATGGTTGGTAAATGGAAAACTAGATCTCAGAGTACAGAAGGATAAGTGTTGCCAGGTGTGTAGCTCCATTGCCAAAGCATCATTGATCAGAAAGTGCTGTTTGTAGAAATGCTATAGTAAAAGTTATTTGAAACAACTTAGCTGAATCTTTGTTGAAATTTGCTGAACCTGAATGTGATAGAAGTGTGCTTTAGAAGCACACATGTATGATTTCCTCCCATTTGGTGGAGAATTTTTCTTTTAAATTGAGATTCACATGTGTTAGTGTAAGCTCTGCTACCCTAGTCAAATGTATTTCATACTCTACAAGATTTCTTGTACTTTTACTAAATATTGCCTTAGCAGACTTGTTGATTAGACAGAAAGCTAAGGACTTCTTGCATAAGGATGTCATCACTGCAGCTTGTATGTGTATGTTTTTACAATCAGATTATAAGATTTCTTGAAGGACTATAGGCTGTTCTTCACCTTAACCTTGGTTCCCATTCTAATGTATAGCAGAGTGTATATAATATATAAGTAAAAGTTTATATAATATAAGTTTATACAATATTATATGAGTTTATATAATCTCTAAGTAAAAATGATTAGACATTTATATAAACTACATGCAAAAATTATTAGACTAGGCAAGCTGAACAATTTTAACATTAAATAAGAACACATCAAAACCCCCCACAAAAACACTGAGGTTGAAAAGTTGCCCTAAGCTGTTCTGATTCACTTTCTCCTAAGAAGTGGATTCTCACAGGTTCAGAGAAGACACCTTAAGTACACACAAGGGAAAGATGGCATGAGCTAAGACAGAAGGTATAGGTGAGATCCCTGGAAAACTTTACTTGCCATCTGCCAGCCTGACTGGCCAGGGGAAATCTTGTCTGGCCTTCTACACTGTACCTCTGTGAGAAAATAAATAACCTTGTCTCAACCACCAATTATCTGGTATGTTACCATGAAAGCTTTATCAAACATATGTAACTGGAAACACTAAAACATACTCATTGCTATGTTATTTTTAAAAAAACGAAAGCAAACAAGGGATTTTAAAATGTCTTAATGAACAACTTTAGACTGGGAACAGTTTTGCATACGGTATAGGGAAATAAAAGGTTTCTTCAATAAATGTACTGAATTTGAAAAAAAAAAGAATTAAAAGAAATATTTGGGTATAACAGTGTATCCAAAAGAAATCATACTGACTCAGAGACAAAAGCACGAAACTTGACTAAGAAACAGAATGATTAAAAGCAGTATTTCCCAGATGTCAGTATCAATTTAAATAATCCACTAATATTAAAAACACTCAAAGCCAGATGGTAGTGGTGCACACTTTTAATCTCAGCACTTGAGAAGCAGAGGCAGGCAGATCTCTGTGAATTGGAGGCCAGCCTGGTCTACAAGAGCTAGTTCCACAATAGGCTGCAAATCTCAGGGTGATTTTTATAATATTTCAAAATCAAATGAATTCACTAAATTTGAAGAACATTTTTACATGACAGACATATAAATTTATAAAATTATTAAAAGCATATAATACAAGAATGAATTTTAAAACATGCAAGTATTATCACTGCAGTTATTTATGGAACAGTTCTATAAATAGTCAGGATATTTGCATGCATCAAGTCAGGAAACGTTTTAAACTGTGTGTGAAGGAAATAATAATCTTCAGATACAAAACTGATCAGTAAGGACATTTCTGGAAGTTTCCTTGATCTGGACTGAAGTCAAAGAAAGGCTTTTCCACAAAGTGACAGTCAATTGCAAGGAACTGTTGTGGTTTATTATATATTATAGCATAAATATGTAGCTCAGTTTCTACTTCCTCAACCATGTAATTGTAATATGCCAATTTCAAACAATGCAAAACAAAGAGTAGGTAGCTTTGTACAAGCATTTGATCTGTATAAATTCATTTACTGTACCCAGACCACGCAAATATCTGTCATGTGATTTATCTGTTGGAATTGTTAGTACTTCCTTTCTAACTATAATAAAAAACACTAATAGAATGCAATAAAAAATAGTAACATCCAAAAGTTCATGTGAAAATAATATATGGGCTAGGCAGTGGTGGTGCATGTCTTTAATCCCAGCACTAGGGAGGCAGTGCCAGGCAGATCTCTGTGAGTTTGAGGCCAGCCTAATATACAAGAGCTATTTCTAGTACAGGCTCCAAAACTACATAGAAACCCTTTCTCAAAAAAACAACAGAAAAGAAAGAGAGAGAGAATATTGGTAATATTAAATAACATTGTGATTGTGGAGTATAGGAACATAAAATCTGATTATATGTTAGTTGGTATCTTAGTTAAGGTTTTTTATTACTGTGAAAAGACACCATAACCATGGTAACTCAATTTTTAACTTACTTTTTATTTAGTCTTTGTGACATTTACATCATGCATCTCAATCCCATTCTTCTTTCATCCCTATGTACCTGCCCTCCGAGCTTCTCAATGTGGTTTTTTTGAGACAGGGTTTCTCTGTAGTTTTGGAGCCTGATGGTGATGGCACAAGCCTTTAATCCCAGCACAGGCAGGCAAATCTCTGTGCATTCAAGGCCAGCCTGGTCTACATAGTGAGTTTCAGGACAGGCTCCAAAGCTCTCGAGAAAACCTGTCTCAAAAAAAGAAAAAGAAAAAAAAACTTGGAGGCAGGAGCTGAGGAAAAGGCCAAGGAAGAGCGCTGCTTACTGGCTTGCTCTTCATGACTTGCTCATCCTGGATTCTTATAGAACCCAGAACCATTAGCCAAGAAAGGGGTGGGCCCTCCTACAATGTGCTAGGCCTTCCTATAGCAGTCACTAAATAATAAAATGCTTTATGGGCTTCTCTGCAGCCCAACCTTGAGGAGGCATTTTCTCATTTGAGACTTCCTCTTCCCCAATGACTCTAACTTGTGTCAAGTTCACATAAAATAAGCCAATGCAACTGTACTGGATATTCCACTTTTGTATTTATGTTCCATGCCTGGAATCCTAGTACTTGTCAGGAAGTAGAGGCATGAGTTTCAAGGTCCACCCTCAGCTAAACAGTAACTAAATTCTAGGCTACCCAAAATTTTGTCTCACAAAAAAGTACAGTCTATATTTCTGGAAAGAAAAATAAAGGATGTGTTGAAGGCTATATATCTTTTATGAGGCCCAGACATTCTGAATATATAGGCCATTTATTACAAATTACCTTTGGCATTGTACTGGAAGAATTGTCATATGAAAACATCTTAACCTGGTGATCCATTCATCCTTAATAAACATAGGACCAATAACAACCTTGATATGAAAAATGCGAGAAATTACAACCATATTCTTTCTGGGTGAAGACAGAGGTTATTATGTGCAATTCTGGAGGTAGCTAGATTTTGAAGGTAATTCATCCCCAAGTTGATGAAGAAGAGAGAATTGCATGCATCCCAAATTAGCTTCCCACAGACAGAAAAAGAGTCTCCATTCTGTGTCTCCAGTGACAAGGTCTACGGGCACTGAAAGGGCCTCTGCTTCATGAAATACAAAGAGTTGCTCTTCTTATGGGTTACAGAGATTCTTCTGGGTTTGATTTTAAGCAGATTTCATCATTTTTCATTTCTTCCCCTTTGTTTAATTTTAGTGTGAATAGTGCTAATTCAGTTTGGCTAGCACAGGTATCTGGTCAAGCTGAATTTCTCCACTCCCCTTATCCTGAGCCGATATCTAATTTCACAGAACAGGTTTAAACACAAACCTGGTTAACTCAATGCCACCAGAGCCTCCCAGTCCTTCCATATCTTCATCATTTTATGTATCTGACCCATCACACCCAAACCTGCTCCTTGACTGTGAGCATGTACGTTCAGAGTTAAACAGATTCTTCATTCTGGGAAATGCCCTGGAGTGGTTCCCATGCCTCTAATGAAGCTTCTCTTGAACAGTCCTTATCATGCCCCACCTCCCAGGAAAAAGAAAATAATTTTCACTGAGAAATTCCCCATCATCCTCTAGGAGTTTGAGATCAGAAGCTCTGCACTAAGTGGCAGCAATATGCAAATATGTCTATAGAAAATTCCGAAAAGATGGAAAAAGAGGTGGATATGGTGTAAATGTCAAAGAATGAAAATAGCAGAGTCACACGTCTTCAATCAGGTCAAAAGTGACCAAGTTTGCAAACCATCTATCTCTACTGTGTATTGTAGGCAGCTACAGCAGGAAGCACAGTCACCCTCTGTGAAATGCTGGCAACTGTGACAGGAAGCACCTGCCAATTTCTGTGGAATGTTGGAATTAGTGCATCATTATTGTTATCATTATAATATTATTTTGATATTATTTTATTATTGTTGCTGACTGGAGAAGCCACTCATTTGCCCCTAGTTCCTTTCTTTCCAGGTGACTTTACAACACTAAAAAAAAAAACAAAATCTGGGACATTATCTGCCTCATGGCTCTGCATTTCAGGTTCAAAATCTCAGGGATAAGGTCATCTCAGCCTCAGGTGTAATGACGTTACTCATATCCCCAAACATTAAGGCTCCTGGGAGGAAACCAAGTTGGACATATTTGGTGCAGGCCTCTATCAAAAAGCTATTTGTCTGAATACCATTGGAAATGCTATCAGGGGTGTGTCTCAGAAGATCCACAGTTAGATGTAAAGCTAAGATTCTAGAAGGACCCATGACAGTCAGAACTCATGTGAATGCTCTGGGTGTTCCATTCATTTGTAGAGCAGCCATTAACCATGAAAGACCCACGCTGTAACATTCAAAATTACAGAAGACTCAACAAGAGCCTGTCTCTGCACAGAATAGAGAACCAATGATCACAATGATCAGGCAAAGTCCAGAAATTCCCTGACTCATGCTGAATCCACTAACACCCAGTTCATCATTTACCATAACAAACTATTATTTGAGTTATAAAATATGATCTCCTTCCCTGACCCTTATTTTTCACAGATCAGTGCCCTCCAATGACCTACATCATTGTTTTCTTCCTTTGTTTATGCTCTCATCTTAGCAGCCATTAGTTGCTGGGAAGCAGCCCTGTGTTTAACATTTAGAACAAAATAGTAGCTGAAAATATCCATTATTTGATGTGTGAACTCTCACTATATTTCCTGGTAAGATTTTTTTTTGTCAAATTTCATTATAGTTAATTTGTGTGTAAATCTTAAGCTTGCATTCACATCTCCTGCGAGCTCATGTGCACAATGGTTCAGTTTAGAGCTGATAGATGATGTTTCTCTGCAGATGCCCACTATCTCTGTGGTAGCCTCTCTAAAAACTGGTCTTGGTAAAAGTGAACAGACCAGCCAGGTATGGTAGCTTGTACCTTTAGTTCCAAAACTCAGGATCCCCATGAATTTGAGACCATCCTGACGTACCAAGGAGTTCCAAGGCAGATAGGGCTGAGCAGAGAGATGTTGTCTCAAAGAAGGGGTTGGGAGCTAGAGAGATGTTCAAATATTAAGAAACATTTGTTGATCTTGAAGAAGAACAAAGTTTGATTTTCATCACCCACATAGTGGCTCACAGTCATCCATAACTCCAATTCCAGAGGTTTTGACTCCCCTTCTCTCTTCTATGGGCACCAGGCAATGGCATGGTACATATACATGTATACAAACAAGGCACCCATACACCAAAAATAAAACTAAAAATAATTAGAGATACATGTATAAGAATGAAATTAGATGGTTATCAACTTTGAAGCTATCAAAAACCTTCAGTGAAGAACTGACAATCTTAACCTGCTAAAAGAGGAGGCCAGGGAGATGACTCAGGGGTTGAGAGCACTTTTGTTCTCACTAATGAACTGGATTCAGTTCCCAGAAACCACATGGTGGCTAACAGCCTCCTATAAATTCAACCCCAGGAAAATTTATGCTCTCTTCTAAACTCATGCTCATCAGGCATGCATGTAATGCACATAAGATATTCAGACAACACATTCATAAAGAATAATTATGGAAAAACAATTTAATATAGGCACAAAGGAAGATTTTCTCAGCAGGACTCCAGTTGTTCCAGAAATAAGGCCAACAACTGTCAATTAAGAATTCATGAAATTAAAAGGCTCCTGCACAACAAACAAACAAAAACCAATTGTGTCAATAAGCACCCCCACAAAATGAAAGAATATCTTTGCACACAACCTATCTGACAGAGTACTAATGCCTAGAATATATAAAGAACTCAAAAGACTAAGCAAACAAACAAAAATCAGACAATCCAGTTACTAAGTGAGCTAATGAACTAACACTTCTGAAAAGATGAAATGTAACTGGTCAATACACACGGAAAATACATCCAAGTCTACTAACCTTGGAAAACTTAGAAACTAACATTGGAAAACTACAAATCATCTAATTTCCATCATATCCCTGTCAGAATGATAGTCTGTGGGTGTGTATCTCCACACACACACACACACTTGAGGATGCCGGTTGATGAGATTAGGGAATGGTATTATGTTAGGGATCCTTGTGGAGGAATGGGTGAGAATCGGGATGCCTCAAAAGTGTAGATTAGAAGAGGTGTTTTAGATCTGATTTCACCCAGGAATGTGTGAGGGTCAAGTTCCAGCGGCCATTGGTCTGCAAGGGAGTTCATACCTGAGGCTTCTAGGTGGCTTTCAGTGAGTCGGATGGGAGAGAATGCAACATGAAAGGAAAGTGCTCACTATGGAAGTTTTATTCCCACACCACTCTCCACCCTGCGATGAATCAAGAGCACTTGCGGTGCACTATATCGGGACCTTGTTCTTCGTACTGCTCACGCTGGATCCAGCGGGACTGGAAGGCACACAGTGAGGCTAGAATGGATCCCCCAGTCCAGACTGAGAGGTTCCTATTGGGTTGGGCAGCCACAACCACGTAGGCATCTGGACTAAGACACAGCAGCAGCTCAGCCTTGAAGCGACTTTCGAAGCCAGAGAAGAGAGAGGAGCCTCCACACAGCAGAACATTTTGTGCCATTTCGGCCTGCAGCTCCTGTGGCACCGTGCAAAGGCTCTGTTCCACCATCCTGGGGAGGCCCAAAGATGAGGGTCCCAAGGTCTCCGGGGGATGGAATAGTAGTTCAGGACACTGGAAGAGCTCCTTCCCCACTGTGATCATCTGTCCATCTGGCAGCTTCAGGCACCGTCGGAATTTGTCATCAGGGCGCCCTTGCTCCTTCTGGAAATCTGAGGCCACATAGCAGTATTGATGCTTGATACTCTCCATTGTGTCCATGTCTTCCTTCTTCAGTGGCAAGCTAGATCTCAAGATTTTCTCTGCCAGGAAGGTAGTCAAGTAGTGGCCAGCCAAGTCAAGGCGCTGGATGCCACTGGGTAGGTTGTAGCCTTGGAAGACTGGCACTGTGTAGCTGACCCCGTGGCCAGTGTCTACCACCAGCCCATTAACGCGCCCATTGGCATAGACTGATAGCACGGATTGGGAGGCCACATATATGGCAGGGGAGTGCAGAGACTCGAAGGCAACTTCCACCAGCTTCTCGCGGTTGCTTGCAGGGTTGAAGGGCGGGTCCGTGAACAGCAGAGGATGGTCCTGGGTGGCAACTCGGAGGTCGTTCTCCAGGATGTGGCGCCAGATGATCTCAGCTGCTTCCCAGTTCACCACAATACCATTACGAACAGGCTGCATCAGGGTTATCTCCTGGCAAGCCTGGGCTGCCTCACCAATAAAAGTGTCCACCTTGGGCTGCCCCATTGTGGTTTGTTTCTTGGGCTGGTAGCCCACGACACTGGTCACGATGTAGCTGGGTCGAGTCTGTCCTGCGAAACCCATCTTACACGTGCCAGAACCCATGTCGATGACCACAGAGCTCATCTTTGTTGGCAGCTTGTTACCAACCACACAGCAGGGTTCTTGTAGCAGATTCTTGTGTACTGGGGTTGAGTGAGGGTTCAGGTCAAGCGGCCTGTGGGGTTCCATACGCTTGGGACCGTTTACATCCATCTTACAAGTAGATTCGGTGAGGATGATTGACAAAGTTGACAACTTTACTCCGGGGTGCAGGAAAAAAGAGGCTCAGCCAGGACTAGCATGAGCAGAATGAGAGAGAGAGAGAGAGAGGTGCTCCCTTGATATCTATGAGATCATTCAACCTGCCTTGGCTTCACAATGCAAGGACAGGGTGTGGTCAGAAGGGGTACAACCCTGCCTCAGGTTCAGAGTTGACTAAGGCCACAAAGCCAAATATGGAGAGGTAAGTCTGGCCTCTGTCCAAGTCTTTGATTCTGCATCATCTCCCCCAAAATTAGTATCTATCACCCATCATAAACAGCCATGTGCCCACTGATAATAGGAATCTGAAGGTGACAAACCAACTTGAATTTCAGATTTTTTCTTTCATATGCATATGTGGGCATAGTGTGCATTCATATGTGTATGCAGGTTCACCTGTGTATGGGTATGTTTGGGGGGCAGGTGATCCATGTGTACTTATCTCCCTGTGTGGATGGGAGCCCAATGTTGTTTATTTTTATTATTCAATTTTTGGCATAGGCTCTGTCTTGGTTAATTTTTATTACTGCAAGAATACACCCTGACAAAGTTAAGTATAAGGAAAAGCATTTAATTTGGGGACTCAAGGTTCCGCATGGTTAGAGTCCATGACAATCATGTTAGGGAACACGGCAGCAGGCAGGCAAGCATGGTGTTATTGTTAGAGCTGTAGCTAAGAGCTTACATCTGATCCATTGGCACAAGGCAGAGAGAGCTAACAGGGCTTCAAAGCCCACCCTCAGTGACACATGCCAAACAAGGCCACACCTCCTAATACTTCCAAGACAGCTCCTAATACTGGGACCCAAACATTCAATTATATGTGTAAGTATTGCAGCTCAGATGGAAAGGTATCCTGGCAGTCAGGAGCCAAAAGAATATCACAAAGATACTGTAAACATAGCAGCTAACAGTTCTGCTCCAGGGAAAGGTTTCCCCAAAGCAAGTGTAACAACTATAGGATTACAGCTCTGCTCAGGCCAGATGAAATGTTACAGCTCTGCTCTGCTAGTGGAAAGTTTCCCTGGTAAAAGTGTTACAGCTTGTTCCACTCCAGAAAAAAATGTCACACCACACTCAAGAGATTTATTGGGAAGAAAGAATCCAGCAGTGTGGCTGCCCCTAGGGTAAGAAGCAGCAGCAAACTGAACAGGGCACAGAGCTACAAATAGAGGTTCTTGGGAAACAGATCTTTCTAGAGTGACTTGAGATTGGTGAATTTTTGTATCCTGATTTGGGGACAAGCCCAGGGATTGGTGGGATTTCAAGCCCTGGTTCTGGGGTCAAGTCAGAGTCAGGGTGCTTTTTCCTTGACCTTTTTCACCCTATAGTATTAGCCTCCGAGGACTCAGCATTCTCCATTCAAAACAGCACAGGGTCTTTAAATCAAAACAGAACTTACTGAGGCAGGTAGTCTTGCAATTCTATTTGCTCTAGAATTTTCTTTCTCTGAATTCCCAGGTTTAATTACAGGTAGGCTGCTGTGCCTACATGGACTGTTGGATCCTTATTCCAGATCTTCTTGAGCTTCTTAACCATGAAGCTATCTCTTTGACCCTGGCTTTCTGATTTTTGAAAGGAATAAAGAGCTAGCATTGTAAAAAAAAAGGGGGGGGGATAAGTAACTGTCTCAAATTCCTTGTCCTTTCTGTTACTGCACTTGCCTCAATAATTCTCATAATTCCCTTAAAAAAACAATACATATATGGGTGTTTTGTCTGTCTGTATGTTTGTGCCATGTATGCCCCTAGAGACTGGAAGAGGGCATTAGATCCATGGAACTGGAGTTACAGGATGGTGGGAATCACTATGTAGGTGCTTGGATTTGAACCCAAGTTATTAAGAAATGCAAAAAGTGTTCTTGACCACCAAGATATCTCTCCCAACTCCTAAACTCTAGACCCCATCCCCTTCTAGCAGAACAGGAATTTGCCTCTTCAAACCTCATCTCAATACCTTTCTCCTGGAAATGGTCCCCATTTCCACTCTGTATTTTCTTAGAGAGGGGAGGGTCATCTGCCTTCTCTTTGTGTACTCTGCTTTCTCCTGGTTACAGTGAGCCTCTTGGGATACACAAGCTGGTGCTTCCACAGTAAATACTAGTGGCATTTGGGAACAAAGAGTTCAATAATTGTTAGCAGGACTAGTGAGATAGCTGGGTCTTAAAGCACTTGGCTAGTATAGTAAAGCTCTAGGGTTGACCCACAGCACTTTAGAACAAGCCATTAGTAACATCTAAAACCAATGTAGTAGACAGCATCTATCTTAGGCTACTCACTCTAAAACCAATGCTTCATTGGACTGATCTCAGGAATTATCTGTTAAAACCAGACAAATAAAATATATTTGCTTTTTTCTTTGTAGAGGTGATGCAAGGAGTGACAGCATTACCACAGACTGGTACACTGGGCTTCTTAAAAGAGATTTATTTATGGTATGGTTGTTTTGTCTGCATGTATGTCTGTGGGCCATCTGCATGCAGTGCTCACAGAAGCCAGAAGAGGGCAACAGGTCCCCAGGGCTGGAGTTAAGGTGGTTATGAACCGTCTTGGGAATACTGGATATAAAACCTGCATTCTTTGAAAGAATAGCCAGTGTATTAACCACTGAGCCATCTCTCCCGCTCCCAGACATTATTTTTTTTTCTGAAACAAATCTAATTAAATAGCCTTAAATGGACTGAGATTTTTCTATATAGTCTTGGCTGGTTTTGTTTCAAAGAGATCCACCTGCCTCTCTCTCTCTCTCTCTCTCTCTCTAGAATACTGGGATTAAAGACATGTCCCACCACTCCTGGCACTCACTGAACATTCATAAATGTACAAAAAAAGTGTGAAAATGTAATCAAAATGTACTGTTTGTTTCTGTCAAAAAGATAAATAAGGCAGAATTCTATTTCAAAAAAAAAAAAAAGGCAAAGAAGCTCCTTGGTAAAACTTGAAATTTGTCCATGGTCAATTGTTCTTGAGGTGAAATGTTCAATAAAGGTTTCATGTCGGTGCTCAAAACTATGTTCTGGTTGTAACTGCATTGTTTTAACCCAACCACTATCATAAGTATGTGAGGTGAGCTGTGACCATTTAAGCACTAACCTCTTTCCTTTATGGAAGAAGTCCTCGAGCGACCCCTGCTGGGTGTGTTTGCATGTTGAGCTTGACACCATTATGCTCCCTTCCACAAAAGTAAAATTTTTGCCTGGCCATTTTCTTGAGATGCTCAGATCCATTTCTAACACTAAGAGAGATTAATTTTTTTTAGTTTTAATGTCTTCATTTTTATGTCTCAGTGTCTTCCTTTGCCTAAGAATAGTGTTTATGGAGCATGTATATTGATTGATTTATTAGTTTTTGCTATATGTTGTTTAATTCATACCTTGGAAATGTTCATCCACTATTGAGTTTCATTAGCTCACATTCACAGTAATCATTTCACATATGTTGTACTTTGTTCTCACTCATCTTGCTATGACAGTGAACTCCCCATTCCCAAGGCAACTGCTGGTTCCATCCCTGCCCCTCTTTCCTTTCCATTTCCATGTTTCAAGTGTTCTATTACCCACGCTCTTCTTCCCTAACTCTAAATGTCTCTCACTCCTCTTCTTAGACCTTTTTCTCTTACACACACACACACACACACACACTAATTCTGCATATGTGAAAAAAGTAGGCAACATTGTTTTTGAACCAGGTTTATTTCCTGGACACTATAATCTCCATTTCAGTCCATGTTCCTGCAATAGTCATGATTTTATTCTTATTAATAAATTCATAAAATTCATTATGTACTTGTATTAATTCTTTTGTTTCATTTTATCAAAATTTTGTTGTCCCACAGCCACTCACCTGATAGGACTGTTGTCTAGAATGTACAAGGGCAGAGGTAGTTCTGTACAGTAGAAAGATACTGATTGGCAGGATGCAAAGCTAAGCCAGTGTGGTTTTACCAGTGACCAGACATCATTTCATTTACTGCCCTCAATACGTGGCCTTAATTTCTGGATGGGAATAATAATACCTGCCTGGACTATTTTAGAGTACTTTGAAGCAAATTTGTGAAAGTATTTCCAAATTGCCATGCAAATGTAATCCATTCTTTTTCTCTCAGTACTGAATATTGAAGAGGAATTCTGCATATAAAAATAAAAACATATTTTCAGGCTGCTGAAATGACTCAACGGGAAAAAGTGCTTGCTTTGTAAGTCTGGGAACCTGAGTTTCATCACCAGTGGAATGAAAGAACCAGCCCCAAGTTCTCCTCTCATCTTTACCTGCATACTGTGGCCACACACATAAATACACATCAATAATAATAAATAAAATATTCATATTAAAAATTTAAAAACATACATTAAACTTCTGTTATATTGTGATAGCTTCATTACAAATATATAATTTTTATGAAGAGTGGATGGGAGTTTGAGTAGGGGGAAGGTGGTGAGAATGGGAGTGGGAAGAGTGGCGGGACGGGGATCTGTGATTGCTATGTAAAATGAAAAACAAGTTCTTTAATTTTTTTATTTATTTATTTATTAAAGATTTCTGTCTCTTCCTTGCCACCGCCTCCCATTTCCCTCCCCCTCCCCCAATCAAGTCCCCTTCCCTTGTCAGCCCAAAGAGCAATCAGGGTTCCCTGCCCTGTGGGAAGTCCAAGGACCACCCACCTCCATCCAGGTCTAGTAAGGTGAGCATCTAAACTGCCTAGGCTCCCACAAAGCCAATATGTGCAGTAGGATCAAAAACCCATTGCCATTGTTCTTGAGTTCTCAGTAGTCCTCATTGTCCGCTATGTTCAGTGAGTCCGGTTTTATCCCAGGCTTTTTCAGACCCAGGCCAGCTGGCCTTGGTGAGTTCCCAATAGAACATCCCCATTGTCTCAGTGTGTGGGTGTTTAATTTTTTTTAAAAAAAAAAGGAAATGTCCTGTAGTCAGACTGTCACCATAGAACCTTCATCCAACAGCAGATGGAAACAGAGGCATATACCCACAAGGGAGCACTGGACTGAGCTACCAAGGTCCAGTTGAGGAGTGGAAGGAGTGAGGGTATGAGCAAGAAAGTCAAGACCATGAGGTCTTCCACTGAGATAATTTGCCTGAGCTAATGGGAGCTTACCAACTCCAACTTGTCTGGATCACACTAGTCCCCCTGAATGTGGTTGACAGTTGGGGCAGACTGAGGGGCCACTGACAGTGGCACTGGGATTTGTCTCTACTGCATGTACTGGCTTTTGGGAATCCTATTCTCTTTGGATGTATGCCTGGCTCAGCCTAGATGTAGTAGGGAGGGCCTTGAACTTTCCACAGGGCAGGGTCCCTTGTCCTCTCTTAGGATTGGAGGGGGTTGGGAAAAGTGGGAAAAGGGAAGGGGGTGGGGATTTGGATTGGTATTTTTTAAAGTAATAATAATAATAATAATAATAATAATAATAATGGAAATGTGCTGTTAAAAACAAAAAAGAAAACAGTTCTATAAACCACAGAAAACAGTCACTGCTTTCCACAATGATCTATCTCTTCAAGGTCTAAGTACTTCCATAAAACAAGTACTGCATTCTAAAAACAACTACTTCATTCTGATGTTTACTCTAGATACAGTTACTCGACTAGAGAGATATCCTACTACACAGGTTTGGTCTCAGCACCCACAGGGTGACTCACAGCTGTCTGTAACTCCAGTTACAGGGAATTCAATGCTCTGCTCTCGGCGGCGCTGTGAGCATGTGGTACATTCTCCTATACCCAGCCAAAACACTCAAAACATATAAAATAAAAATACTTTAAAACTTCTTTGCTGCCTTATGAAAGTGAAAACCTGGTATTTTACATTTAAAGGGTGACTCAATTCTTAAGATATACCTTTATTATTGGTAAAAAATCTAAATGGCATTTTGTTATGCAAACTTAAGATTTTAGGATAAGCTTGTTTGCAGAAATCCTTTTTCATAATTAGGACTTGATCTAATTAAAATATACCTAGATTGTTAATGAGACAGTGGGCTAATTTCGTTGTGATTTAAACTGTTCTGACAAACTATTTGAGGCAGCAATATCTTCATTTTTTTGTTGTTGTTTGTGTATTGGTTGCTTGGTTGAGTTTTGCTGTTGTTGTGTGTTTGTTTGTTTTTTGGTTTTGGAGACAGGGTTTTTCTGTGTATCAGTTTTAGCTATCCAGGAACTCACTCTGTAGAGCAGACTGGGCCTCGAATTCATAGAAATCCACCTGCCTCTGCCTCCTTAGTGCTGGGATCAAAGGTGTGTGCCACCACCGCCCAGCTCTTCATTTCTTTTAAAAAAACTATTCCTTTTACTTCTTATGATTATACTATAACTAAATCATTTCCCCCTTTCCTTTCCTTCCTCCAAACCTTTCCATATACCCCTTCTTGCTCTCTTTCAAATTCATGGCCTCTCTTTTCATTAAGTACTGTTCCACAAACATATGCATTAGTCACCAGTAATGTATCAGTGTGAAGGAAAGAAATAAAATTATTTTCCTACTGGAGTCATTTAACCAAGAGAGACTCCAGATTTTACTCTCTACTTCATGCCTGTTGTGTCTTCTGTCCTTGGTTGACTACCTTGTCTAGCTATCAAGTTTTTAATTCCAGCAACCAAAATCTCCCTTTACCTAATCTAATTAATTTGCCCAATCAAAACATACCACTACATCCCAGTCCTTTCTAACACAGACCTCCACCTTTTTTTCTCTTTAAAAAAATCACACCTTCAAGGTCATTTCCTGCTGTTTTACTGTCTAAGTCAGAAATCAGTCACTTTAATTCGCGCTCCCCCTCCACCCTCCCCACACCCCACACCCCCCCACACCCCGCTTAATAAAGGATCTCTCTGTGAAGATGTGAAGAAGATAGGGGTTTGGGTGTGGTTCTAATCTGGGGTCAGGGAGGAAGCACCCTCCTTTTTGTGGGCGTGGTCCCTTCAGTTTTAATATTATATTTTGGGAATGGAACAAAAAGCAGTTAGAATTTACAATGTTTGTTGTCTTTCGCCGTAAGGGGTTTTTTTTTTTGTTTCTGTTTGTTTGTTTGTTTGTTTGTCTTTTAAGACCAGAAGGCTGATATTCCAAGATGAGAAGTTACCCAGTGTGGGGTCAGATGCCGCAGTGCAGCGTCCTCCTAGATCCAGTTCTGGTCACGGCAGGCAGCAAGCGGTGGGGAGGCTGTGCAGAGCGGGTCCGGGGCAGCCTGACCTCCTGAGCTGTGTGGAAGGTGGCCTGAGGCGGAGTGGGTGGGGCAGGTGTCGGCGGGGCGGCCCCCGAGAGCAGTGAAAAGGAATAGGAAAAAAGCTGAGTGTGCCTGGAAAACTAAGAAATGGGAAAGCGCCTGGCGTGGGCGGGTTTAGAAGAGCCAGGGTGACCAGATCCGGGTTGTAGTGGGCGGAGCCAGGGTTGCGCTCTAAGGTTCCAGGATAGAGTGACAGAAAAACGCACCATTCGCTGTGGGAACTCGGGGAGCCGCGTAGCCCAGAATCCGGGGCGGAGGACGGTGGCTTCTCTAGAAGGACGTGAAAACTCCCGGTAACCATAGGTGACAGGTTCGGTGGCCTGGAAAAGTCAGCAGTCAACCGCGCAGTGGCGGGAACCGCAGTCCAGCGGCCCTGGAACCTCCCAGGTCAGAGGAGCTATGGGGCTGGGACCCAGGAGGGAAGGAGCCAGGGGTGTGCTCGCTGAGGCTGCTCAGAAAGACACAATTTTTTTAAAATTCCCTTGTGAATATTGTTCCGTTGTCAGTAAGTTTGAGATCCTATGAGGTGGGACTTATGCTTGCCAGAATATTTTCACAAAATAACCTGGTAAAGCGTTTGTACTATATGCTGTCTGCAAACACGGTTCTCTTTGCTATTATTGTAGCAGTTACAAAGCCCCTGGAATTTAAATTCATCCATGCTTTCTTAATTCCCCTGTTCTTCCACGTTCCTATTCAAGAGAATGGCCTTTGCCACTGGGACTAGGTAACCAGAGAGCTTAGTAGATATTAGTCACATGAGGAGCTCGTGCAGGTTTAACTGAATCAGAAAATACACTGTGACAGGACAAGACCGTGCAGAGGTTCCTCCATCTTGTATTCTTGCTGAGACCGTTCGCAGGGTTAATTAGAAACTGATTTCCTTGATGGAGAATCTACGGAAAACTACCCAGCTCTATTCTAGGAAGCAAATTCTATTCTATCTAAACTTTCTTAACCTTTTTAAAAACTGTTTGTTTGTGGAGAACCTCCTCCAGCTGCACACACACATCCTAGCTGCCTGTGTGTGCAGAAACCCTTCTCAGGGTTTCTAACATCCTATCTTAGCTCCTGTTAAAAACTGCTTGCTTCAAACTGCTGACACTGCAAAACTTCCCCTGCGAATGCCAAGCAAGACGCCTGGACTGAGGCCTCTGACCTGAAAAACTCTGGGTTCAGGATACTTGAAGCCTCGCCTAGGTGTGATAAAGCTAAAGATAAAGCTAGCTGGGATAAAGACTTGAGCTTGCTGTAAACTGTTTGAGTGCTAATCTCTGGTGTCAAGTACCACAGCTTTGGTTGAGAACATTAACTTTTACTAAGCAAACTTTTAATCCCCATTAATTTTTCATCTGAGAATTATGTGTTCTATGATGTGAATGCAGCAATCAGAAATATATCTTCATATGCTAGGTTTTTAATGTAACCTCTTAGGTCCAGGCAAGTGCAGTGTGTATGTTGTGAGGATATCAGGCCACACTAGTTTTATAGTTAGAAAACTCATTATAGATGAAAACAAAATTAGAAAGCACTGTTTGAATAATATGATCACTCACCTAAATCAGAAAATTTGTCTCCTTGGTTGAAGAAAAGCACTTTTCCCATACACTCGTGGCCAGTCTGTTGTTTTTTTTACTTCAGGGTTTGTTGACATTCAGTGCTGTGACTGTGAACTTTTGCAGGAGTGGAAACGCCTAGACCCTGCTCACAGGGCTTTTTGCAGAGTCTGTTGGAGAACTGAAGCAGTGTGGATCCTGAGGGTGAGAATAATCTTCCTGCAGTCTCCCTTGCTCTTGGAAAACTGCTCTGCATGTCTGTGAGCTGTGTGTGAATGAGTCTCACATCTTGGAGAGTCAAGTGAAATCCTTAGAGAAAGAGACATTTGTGTTGATATTTTCTCTCTCCTTCATGTTTATCCTTTCGTCAGGTGTTAGCAACTTTCATTTTTGTTCCATGAAAAGTTCCAGGTGCTTTCTGAAGAATCTCTTTGTCCTGTGCAGGTCTCACATTGCTCAGTTGGACCTGCTCACCTGTGCAGCAGAACAAACCCCTGGGTGGAGAAGAGAGAGGAGACGGCAGCAAAGGATCCAGGTATGATAGAGGATTAAGGAAAGGGTAGGGAGGTGCCGGGTGTTTTGTGTTATTCAGGTCGGTCGAAAAAAGGTCACTCCAAGATGATTTTTTTTTTTTTTTTTTTTTTTTTTTTGGTTTTTTCGAGACAGGGTTTCTCTGTGGTTTTGGAGCCTGTCCTGGAACTAGCTCTGTAGACCAGGCTGGTCTCAAACTCACAGAGATCCGCCTGCCTCTGCTTCCCCAGTGCTGGGATTAAAGGCGTGCACCACCACCGCCCGGCTCCAAGATGAATTGTAGGCCCTTCTTTATTATTACACAAAATTTTTTTTGAGAAAAAAAAGTTTCTCATACCATAACCCTGATCTAATCTATAAGTTTTCTAAAGGAAAATATCACACTCCTGCCACTTTAGTCCTTATTGTGTACTGATTTACAGTACACAATAATTCAAGCTATCCAGGTGTGCCCAGATAGTCTTGTGACCAAAGCCATGCAAACGCTGTAAAGCTGCTTCAGAAAAACAACTCTATAAATCACAGAAAATAGTATTTTCCACAGTGGTTTCTTCAGGGTCTAAGTACATCTAGAAAACAACTATTCATCCTAATGTTTACCCTAGGTACAGTGACTATTAGATTCCCACATCAGGGAGAGGCTCAAGTGACAGTAGAAACAGGATATAAAAATGGTTTTGCCACATTCTGGTTCGTTAGAACTGATTCTTTAAAAAGTCTGCTGAGAATAATCTCAGGATTGTCCTATTATATTTATTAGAAGACTCTCTATGTAAGAATTAATACTGAGCCGAGTGGTGGTGGTGCATACCTTTAATCCCAGCACTTGGCAGGCAGAGGCAGACAGATCTCAGTGAGATGGAGGCCAGCCTGGTCTACAGACCAAGTTCCAGGACGGCTAGAACTATACAGAGAAACCCTGCTTGAACCCCCACCCCAAAAAAGAAAGTAATATTAAAAGGCAAATATAATTTTATCTGATTGTGATCTTGTCTCTCATTCATCTCACTGGTTGTATCTTCATACGAATATTAAATAGTTTTCCTTATTTTAATTTTGATATAGTTTTTAGGTAGAACAATTCCTTCAGGTTCTGTATCTCTTAAGGTTAATTTCTCCACTTCTAAGGTAATACCAGTAGTATTTTGATAAAATTTGGTTAATATCTCTCTTAATGTCTTGAAACTCTTAGTAACGGAGTAGTAAACTCCATCTGTCTGTCTTCCCATTGGTATCCTCCGTCGTCTGTCTTCATGTCTTCATGCATTGCTACAATTTTCATATATTCTGAAATCACTTCTGGGTTTGATGCTGTCCATAATTTTTTTAACTCTTTGTGGTTTCTCAAAATTTTTATAAATTTCAGGGACATTTTTTCTATATTAAAAAAAATGACTGTACAATCTTGGTACAAATGACGTAGAATCTTTACAGAAAACAAGCATCCTTTTGTATTTCCTCACATTCTTGAATGAGAACATGTCAGCAGTGAGTCAGTGTTCCCATGTCTTCCATGGATTCTTCTGTTTTCTAGCTACTGTTCATGTCAGCCTTCTAGGTTCTTTATTTTTGTTTTGGTATTTTGTTTGTTTGTTTTTCAAGACAGGACTTTTCTGTGTAGTCCTGGGTCTCCTGGAACTCACTCTGGACCATGCTGGCCTTGATCTCAAAAATTGGTGTGCCTCTACCTCCCAAGTGCTGAGATTAAAAGTGTGCACCACCACCACCCAAAGGAGACACTGTTCAAACCTTGATCTTTACTAGGTTTGAAGATCTTTTCTAAGACATATCCACCCTGGAGCAAGCTGATTGAAGTTAGAGAAGACCGAGTGTCTTCTGCTCTTGTGTGCATGATTCTCTGGAGTCCTGCTAGGCGTTATTGGTTTTCTGTGCTGTTCATGGTCTTTCTCACAAATGTTCTGCCGTGATTTCCAGCATCACTGACTGAAGCTTCCCTGCATCACTGTCTAGTTGCTTCCTACTGTTCTGTCAGTGATTGTGTCATGTATTTGAAAACTTTTGTGAAATGCATTCATTTCTGGCAAATGGACCACTTGATCATTTGTTTATACTCTTTCTTTTGTATGTTGATAGATTTGGCTTTTCCTCTTACCTACCATAATTATGACCAACCCTCGTCACAGCATATTTTATTTAAAAAAAACTTCCTTCACTCTTAGCATTTTGTTTCCTTATATTTGAAGTAAAATAAATATTTTTATAGAATATATATATGTGTGTGTGTATATGTATATGAGCATATATACACATATATTGATTTCACGTTGTTTTGGGTTTTCTGAAGCTGTATCCTATTTTCATGTTTGGTTTTGGGAATAATGTCCACATACATTTCAAGAAATCACTGAAGGAAGAAATAAACTCATCATCATTTTGTTAAATATTCTCTATCTGTTATGTCTCTTTTTCTTTCTGAGTTCCTTTCTACATTGTTGATATTCTTCAGCATATGTCATTCCTTTATAAACCTGAGGAGTATCTGTTTTGGGTTTTCTCTTTTTGCTTGTTTGGTTATTCAAGAAGCTGCACACTGTCTTGCCTGATGGCTGCAGTGTGTTGGATTCCCAATGATACTATAACTGCTCTTCCTCCTACATTGGCTCCATTATTTACTATTGTTTAGAACTTTGCGTGTAGACCCTGACTGGGCAGAGAGATCTCAGTGTACATTAGATGAACATTTTCTTCATGATTAAACATGTGGAGCATGTGCCATTTACATTTTAACTGTTTCAGCTGCTTTTGAGCAGTGTTTTATTTTCCTATTTTTTCCTTCTTTTTGCTTATGTATTTTTTAGAACATTATTTACTTACTTTATGGGATTTTTTTTAAAAAATATCCACTGTATAAGCTGTTTCTTCATACTTTCAGTTATTACCATTTCCACGCAAGTTTTTAATTGCACATAATCCTGTTTGCTGCTTCTTATTCTTGTGTTCTGTCGTTCAGAAACTAGGTCCCTATGTTTATATGTGGACTATTTCCCATGTGTCACTCTGCAGGTTTCACAGTTCATCGAATTGGACCCAGTTTCTTTCTTTCATGAGTAGATACTTTACTTTTCCCAACACCATCATTTGACGAGGCTGTCCATCCTGTAACATACATTTTTGGAATTGTGGTGAAATTCAGTAGCTTCGCCTGGTTCTATATCTGCTCCTCTTACTGCTTTAGGTGTCTTCTCTTCTGTCACCGTATTGGTGTTCAAGTTCCTGTGGTTCTGCTCTGTCATTTGAAGTCACAGCTGGGATGACTAAAGCCCTATTCTGTGTGCCTGGAGTTGCTCTGATAGCTCAGACTCTTTGTGCTTCCATGTGCATTTTTTTTTTGGAAAAAAAAAAATTTCTGCCTCCTCCCCGCCTCCCATTTCCCTCCCCCTCCTCCTCCTCCTCACCCCTCCCCCCACTCCTCCCCCTCCCTCTCCAGCCTGAAGAGCAGTCAGGGTTCCCTGCCCTGTGGAAAGTCCAAAGTCCTCCCCGCTCAATCCTGGTCTAGGAAGGTGAACATCCAAACTGGGTAGGCTCCCACAAAGCCAGAACATGAAGTAGGATCAAAACCCGGTGCCATTGTCCTTGGCTTCTCAGCAGCCCTCATTGTCCGCCAAATTCAAACAGTCCGGTTTTATCCCATGCTTTTTCAGTCACAGTCCAGCTGGCCTTGGTGAGCTCCCAATGGGTCAGCCCCACTGTCTCCGTGGGTGAGTGTACCCCTTGTAGTCCTGACTTCTTTGCTCATATTCTCCCTCCTTCTGCTCCTCATTGGAACATTGGGAGCTCAGTCCGGTGCTCCAGTGTGGGTCTCTGTCTCTATCTCCATCCATCGCCAGATGAAGGTTCTTTATTTATCTCTAGAAACCAATTATGAGTGAGTACATCCCATGTTCATCCTTTTGGGTCTGGGTTACCTCACTCAGGATAGTGTTTTCTATTTCCATCCATTTGCATGCAAAATTCGCGAAGTCATTGTTTTTTACCGCTGAGTAGTATTCTAATGTGTATATATTCCACACTTTCTTCATCCATTCTTCCATTGAAGGGCATCTAGGTTGTTTCCAGGTTCTGGCTATTACAAATAATGCTGCTATGAACATAGTTGAACAAATGTCCTTGTCATATGATCGGGCATCTTGTGGGTATATTCCCAAGAGTGGCATTGCTGGGTCCATGCATGGGTAGGTTGATCCCGAATTTCCTGAGAAACCGCCACACTGCTTTCCAAAGTGGTTGCACAAGTTTGCATTCCCACCAGCAATGGATGAGGGTACCGCTTTCTCCACAGCCTCTCCAGCAAAGGCTATCAATGGTGTTTTTGATTTTAGCCATTCTGACAGGTGTAAGATGGTATCTCAATGTTGTTTTGATTTGCATTTCCCTGATTGCTAAGGAGGCTGAGCATGACCTTAAGTGTCTTTTGGCCATTTGAACTTCTTCTGTTGAGAATTCTCTCTTCAGATCAGTGCCCCATTTTTTAATTGGGTTAATTAGCATTTTAAAGTCTAGTTTCTTGAGTTCTTTATATATTTTGGAGATCAGACCTTTGTCTGTTGCGGGGTTGGTGAAGCTCTCCTCCCAGTCAGTGGGTTGCCTTTTTGTCTTAGTGACAGTGTCCTTTGCTTTACAGGAGCTTCTCAGTTTCAGTAGGTCCCATTTATTCAATGTTGCCCTTAATGACTGTGCTGCTGGGGTTATACCTAGGAAGCGATCTCCTGTGCCCATCTGTTGTAGGGTACTTCCCACTTTCTCTTCTATCAGGTTCAGTGTTTTCGGACTGATATTGAGGTCTTTGATCCATTTGGACTTAAGTTTTGTGCATGGAGATAGATATGGGTCTATTTTCATTCTTTTACAGGTTGACATCCAGTTGTGCCAGCACCATTTGTTGAAGGTGCTTTCTTTCTTCCATTGTATACTTTTAGCACCTTTATCGAAAATGAGGTGTTCATAGGTTTGTGGGTTAAAATTCGGGTCTTCTATACGATTCCATTGGTCGACTTCTCTATTTTTATGCCAATACCACACTGTTTTCATTACTGTAGCTCTGTAATAGAGTTTGAAGTCAGGGATGGTAATGCCTCCAGAAGTTCCTTTATTGTATAAGATTGTTTTGGCTATCCTGGGTTTTTTTGTTTTTCCATATAAAGTTGATTATTGTCCTCTCAAGATCAGTGAAGAATTTTGATGGGATCTTGATGGGGATTGCATTGAATCTATAAATTGCCTTTGGTAGGATTGCCATTTTTACTATGTTGATTCTCCCAATCCAAGAGCAAGAGAGATCCTTCCGTTTTCTGGTATCCTCTACAATTTCTTCCATGTGGATTTATAGGATTCTCTTTACTATACCTGTGAAGACAATCATGAGAAAATTGATCGTTGTGAATTCTGAGTTAATTGTATAAATCTTTTAACACTGATATTTTTACAATATCTCCTATTCTATGTACATGCAGGGTTTTCCCATCTTTTTCTGTCATTCTCAGTTCCTTTTGGCAAAATCATGTTTTTATTTTAGACATCTCTTCTGCTTGGTTAGTTCTTTTCCTTTGTTTTCTTCCTCTAAAAAAAAAAAACTGGTCAGAGCCACAGAGATGGATCAGTGGTTAAGATCACTGGTTGCTTTTCCAGAGAATCCAGGTTCAATTTTCAGCCCCTACATGGCGGCTCACGATTGACTGTAACTACAGTTCAAAGGATCCTAACACCCTCTTCTGAGCTTCATGGATGCCAGGAACATAACTCACAGATACTCATGCAAGCAAAATACCCATATACATAAAATAAAATTAATTAAAAAATACTATTAAAATTTTTACTAAATAAACAGAAGCAATAACAGGTTGTATAAAGCATTTCTAATTGGTTGGTTATATAGATGATAAAAAAAGTTTTGCCTACAAATAGGTAGTGATGTCTTCTCTTAAATTCTGTTGACTTACATTTTATTTTTTTCTAGTTTTATTTTATTTAAAAAAAGATATCTCTTTTCCATTTTACATGCCAATCCTAGTTCCCATTTCCTCCCCCTCCTCCCATTCTCTCCAATCTTCCTTCCCATCCACTCCGTAGAGAGGGTAAGACACATTGCTTTGAGGCCTTCTCTACAGTATCTGGACTGAACAAGTTATCTCTCCAAAGCGAATGGATCCCCAAAAGTCAGTATAAGCAATAGGGATAAATCCTGGTCTCACAGCCAGTGGCCTCGCAGTCTGCCCCAGACATACAACTGTCACCATATTCTGGGAACCTCATTTGGTCCTATGCTGGTTTCTTCCCTGTCCGGTCAGAGTTGGTGAGCTCCCATTAGCTCAGGTAAGTTGTTTCAGTGGGTGTACTCATCATGGTCTTGACCTCTTTGCTCATATTCTCACTATTCCCAATCTTCGACTGGACTTTGGGAGCTCAGTCCAGTGTTCCAATACGGGTCTCTGCCTCTGCTTCCATCAGTTGCTGGACGAAGGTTCTATGGTAATATATAAGATAGTCATCAATCTGACTGTAGGGCAAGGCCAATTTGAACACCCTCTCCCCTATTGCTTAGGGTCTTAGCTGAGGTCATCCTTCTGGATTCCTGAGAATTTCTGTAGTGCCAGGTTTCTTGCTAGACCCATAATGGCTCCCTCAATCAAGATATCTCTTTCCTTGCTCTCCATCTCTGTCATTACCACATCTTGACTATCTCATTCCCTCAAGTTCTCCTCACCCCGCCCCTTCTCTTCTCCCCCTCCTCTTCTGTGCTCCCTACTCTCCCCATCCCCATGCTCCCAATTTTCTCAGGAAATCTTGTCTATTTTCTTTTTCCAGGGGGATCTGTATATGTTACTCTTAGGGTTATCTTTGTTACTTAGCTTCTCTGTGGTCATTGACTGTAAGCTCTTCATCCTAGCTAGTACCCACTTATGAAAGAGTACATTCCGTGCTCATCTTTCTGGGCCTGGGTTATCTCACTCGGGATAGTTTTTTCTAGTTCCATCTATTTGCATGCAGATTTCATGATATCATTGTTTTTTACTGCTGAGTAGTTACTCCACTGTATAAATGTACCACCTTTTCTTTATCTGTTCTTAAGTTGAGGAGCATCTAAGTTGTTTCCAGGTTCTGGCTATTACAAATAATGCTGCTATGAACATAGTTGAACAAATGTCCTTGGAGTATGATTGAGCATCCTTTAGGTATATGCCCAAGAGTGGTATTACTGGGTCCTGAGGTAGATTGATTCCCAATTTTCTGAGAAACTGCCATACTGACTTCCAGAATCGTTCTACAACTGTGCATTTCCTCCAGCAATGGATGAGTGTTTTCCTTACTTTGCAACCTTCCACCATAAACTATCGTTGATGTTTTTGATCTTAGGCATTCTGACAGGTTTAAGGTAGTATCTCACAGTTGTTTTGATTTGTATTTCCCTGATGACTGAAGGATGTTGAACATTTCCTTAAGTAACTTTTGGCAATTTGAGATTCTTCTGTTGAGAATTCTCTATAACATCTGTACCCCATTTTTAATTGAATTGCTTGATATTTTGATGTCTAATTTCTTGAGTTTTTTTTCTTTTTTTTCTTTTTTATTTATTTATTTATTCATTTAAGATTTCTGTCTTTTCCCCACCGCAGCATCCCATTTCCCTCCCCCTCCCCCAGTCAAGTCCCCCTCCCTCTTTAGCCCAAAGAACTATCAGGATTCCCTGCCCTGTGGGAAGTCCATGGACCACCCACCTCCATCCAGGTCTAGTAAGGTGAGCATCCAAACTGCCTAGGCTCCCACAAAGCCAATACGTGCAGTAGGATCAAAAACCCATTGCCATTGTTCTAGAGATCTCAGTAGTCCTCATTGTCTCTATGTTTTTCCCCAAGACAGTTTTAATCCAGGCTTTTTCAGACCCAGGCCAGCTGGCCTTGGTGAGTTCTCGACAGAACATCCCCACTGTCTGAGTGTGTGGGTGCACCCCTCGCGGTCCTGAGCTCCCTGCTCATGCTCTCTCTCCTTCTGCTCCTGACTTGGACCTTGAGATTTCAGTCCTGTGCTCCAATGTGGGTCTCTGTCTCTGTCTCCTTTCATCGCCTGATGAAGGTTAATATTCAGGAGGATGCCTATATGTTTTTCTTTGGGTTCTCCTTCTTATTTAGCTTCTCTAAGATCATGTATTAGAGGCTCAATGTCCTTTGTTTATGTCTAGAAACCAAATATGAGTGAGTACATCCCATGTTCCTCTTTTTGGGTCTGGCTTACCTCACTCAGGATAGTGTTCTCTATTTCCATCCATTTGCCTGCAAACTTCAAGAAGTCCTTGTTTTTTATTGCGAGTAGTACTCTAATATGTATATATTCCATACTTTCTTCATCCATTCTTCAATTGAAGGGCATCTAGGTTGTTTCCATGTTCTGGCTATTACAAACAGTGCTGCTATGAACATAGTAGAGCATATACTTTTGTTGTATGATAAGGCCTCTCTTGGGTATATTCCCAAGAGTGGTATTGCTGGATCCAGGGGTAGGTTGATCCCGAATTTCCTGAGATACCTCCACACTGCTTTCCAAAGTGGTTGACAAGTTTGCATTCCCACCAGCAATGGATGAGTGTACCCATTTCTCCACACCCTCTCCAGCAAAGGCTATCATTGGTGTTTTTTATTTTCGCCATTCTGATAGGTGTAAGATGGTATCTTAAAGTTGTCTTGATTTGCATTTCCCTGATCACTAAGGAAGTTGAGCATGACCTTAGGTGTCTTTTGGCCATTTGAACTTCTTCTGTTGAGAGATCTCTGTTCAGCTCAGTGCCCCATTTTATAAATGGGTTGATTAGCCTTTTACGGTCTAGTTTCTTGAGTTCTTTATATATTTTGGAGATCAGACCTTTGTCAGTTGCGGGGTTGGTGAAGATCTTCTCCCAGTCAGTGGGTTGCCTTTCTGTCTTAGCGACAGTGTCCTTTGCTTTACAGAAGCTTCTCAGTCTCAGTAGGTCCCATTTATTCAATGAGGCCCTTACCGTCTGTGCTGCTGGGGTTATACGTAGGAAGTGGTCTCCTGTGCCCACTTGTTGTAGAGTACTTCCCACTTTCGCCTCTATCAGGTTCAGCGTGTTCGGACTGATATTGAGGTCTTTAATCCACTTGGACTTGAGTTTTGTGCATGGTGATAGATATGGATCTATTTTCATTCTTCTACAGATTGACATCCAGTTTTGCCAACACAATTTGTTGAAGATGCTCTCTTTTTTCCATTGTATACTTTTAGCTCCTTTATCAAAAATCAGGTGTTCATAGGTTTGTGGGTTAAAGTCAGGGTCTTCTATTCGATTCCATTGGTCGACTTCTCTGTTTTTATGCCAATACCAAGCTGTTTTCAATACTGTAGCTCTGTAATAAAGTTTGAAGTCAGGGATGGTAATGCCTCCAGACGTTCCTTTATTGTATAAGATTGTTTTGGCTATCCTGGGTTTTTTGTTTTTCCATATAAAGTTGATTATTGTCTTCTCCAGATCTGTGAAGAATTTTGATGGTATTTTGATGGGGATTGCATTGAATCTATAAATTGCTTTTGGTAGAATTGCCATTTTTACTATGTTGATCCTCCCAATCCAAGAGCAAGGGAGATCCTTCCATTTTCTGGTGTCATCTTCAATTTCTTTCTTCAAAGACTTAAAGTTCTTGTCAAATAGATCTTTCACTTCCTTGGTTAGAGTTACCCCTAGATATTTTATGCTATTTGTGGCTATCGTGAAAGGTGAGGCTTCTCTGATTTCCCTCTCTGCTTCCTTATCCTTAGTGTATAGGAAGACCACTGACTTTTTGGAGTTGATCTTGTATCCTGCCACATTACTAAAGGCGTTTATCAGCTGTAGGAGTTCTTTGGTAGAGTTTTTGGGGTCGCTTATGTATACTATCATATCATCTGCAAATAACGAAAGCTTAACTTCTTCCTTTCCAATACGAATCCCCTTGATCCTCTTATGTTGTCTAATTGCTATTGCTAGAACTTCAAGCACTATATTGAAGAGGTATGGAGAGAGTGGACATCCTTGTCTTGTTCCTGATTTTAGTGGGATGGCTTTGAGTTTTTCTCCGTTCAATTTATTGTTAGCTGTCGGCTTGCTGTAAATAGCTTTTATTATATTTAGGTATGACCCTTGTATCCCTAATCTCTCCAAGACCTTTATCATAAAGGGGTGTTGAATTTTGTCGAATGCTTTTTCAGCATCTAATGAAATGATCATATGGTTTTTTTTCTTTCAGTTTATTTATATGGTGGATTACATTGATAGATTTGCGTATGTTGAACCAGCCCTGCATCTCTGGGATGAAGCCTACTTGATCATAATGGATAATTTTTCTAATGTGTTCTTGGATTCGGTTTGCCAGTATTTTATTGAGAATTTTTGCATCGATATTCATGAGTGAAATAGGCCTATAATTCTCTTTCTTGGTTGGGTCTTTGTGTGGTTTTAGTATCAGGGTAACTGTGGCTTCATAAAAGGAATTTGGCAATGACTCTTCTGTTTCTATATTGTGAAATACATTAAGGAGTATAGGTATTAGCTCTTCTTGGAAGTTCTGGTAGAATTCTGCATTGAAACCATCTGGTCCTGGGCTTTTTTTGGTAGAGAGATTTTTGATAACAGTTTCTAGTTCTTCGCAACTAACAGGTCTATTTAGATCGTTCACCTGGTCTTGGTTTAGCTTTGGTATGTGGTACTTATCTAAAAAACTGTCCATTTCTTTTACATTTTCCAGTTTTGTGGCATATAGGCTTTTGTAGTAAGATCTAATGATTCTCTGAATTTCCTCTGTGTCTGTGGTTATGTCCCCCTTTTCATTGCTGATCTTACTTATTTGCATGTTCTCTCTCTGTTGTTTAATTAGTTTGGATAGGGGTTTGTCGATCTTGTTGATTTTCTCAAAGAACCAACTTTTTGTTTCATTGATTCTTTGGACTGTTTTCTGTGTTTCTATTTTGTTGATTTCTGCCCTCAGTTTGATTATTTTCAGTCTTCTACTCCTCCTGGACGCATCTGCTTCTTTTTTTTCTAAGGCTTTCAGGTGTGCTGTTAAGTCCTCAATGTATGCTTTCTCTATTTTCTTTAAGTGGGCACTTAGTGCTATGAACTTTCCTCTTAGCACTGCTTTCAACGTGTCCCATAGGTTTGAGTATGTTGTCTCTTTATTTTCATTAAATTCAAGGAAGACTTTAATTTCTTTCTTAATTACTTCCTTGACCCATGTGTGGTTCAGTAGTTGACTGTTCAGTTTCCATGAGTTTGTCAGCTTTCTGGGGGTAACATTGTTATTGCCTTTTAGCTTTAGTCCGTGGTGATCTGATAAGACACAGGTGGACACTGATATTTTTTTGTATCTGTGGAGGTTTCCTTTGTTTCCGAGTATGTGGTCAATTTTTGAGAAGGTTCCATGAGCTGCAGAGAAGAAGGTATATTCTTTCCTTTTTGGGTGGAATGTTCTATAGA
Source organism: Microtus obscurus (assembly GCA_963919715.1). Lineage (NCBI taxonomy): Eukaryota > Metazoa > Chordata > Mammalia > Rodentia > Cricetidae > Microtus > Microtus obscurus. Next base: position 62,290 of record CAWTZC010002480.1, read on the forward strand.
TGTCTGTTAAGTCCATTTGCTTCATTACCTCCAATAATTCTCTTAATTCTCTATTAGGTTTCTGTCTGATTGACCTGTCCATTGGAGAAAGAGGTGTATTGAAGTCTCCTATTACTAGTGTGTGTGGTTTGATGTCTGCCTTGAGTTCTAGTAATATTTCTTTTACATAGGTGGGTGCTTTTATGTTAGGGGCATAGATATTCAGGATTGAGACATCATCCTGATGAATTGTTCCTGTTATGAGTATAAAGTGTCCCTCTCCATCTCTTCTGATTGACTTTAGTTTGAAGTCAGTTTTGTTAGAAATTAGTATGGCCACACCTGCTTTTTTCTTAGGAACGTTTGCTTGAAACACCTTTTCCCAACCCTTTTTTCTGAGTAGATGCCTGTCTTTGTGGTTGAGGTGTGTTTCTTGCAAACAGCAGAATGTTGGGTCCTGTTTTCATATCCAATCCCTTAGCCTGTGCCTTTTTATGGGTGAATTGAGGCCATTAATATTAAGTGATACTAATGACCAGTGGTTGTTTACTCCGGTTATTATTATTGGTTTTGGTAGTAGCGTTTCTGTGTCTCCCTTCTTTGAGGTGTGCAGGTGAAGGTTCGCTAGACGCCTGACTTATTGTAGGCAGTGTTGGCAATGCTGGATTCCTTAGGTTGTGATTTTCCTTCTATTATTTTCTGTAGGGCTGGGTTTGTGGCTACATATTGTTTAAATTTGTTCTTATCTTGGAAAGTCTTGTTTTCTCCATTGATAGTGAACAATAGCTTGGCTGGGTATAGTAGTTTGGGTTTGCATCCATGATCCCTTAGTTTTTGCAGAACCTCTATCCAGGACCTTCTGGCTTTTATAGTTTCCATAGAGAAGTCAGGTGTAAGTCTGATTGGTTTACCTTTATAAGTTACTTGCCCCTTTTCCTTTGCAGCTCTTAATATTCTTTCTTTAACCTGTATATTTTGTGTTTTGATTATTATATGGCGAGGGGATGTTTTTCTTTGATCCAGTCTGTTTGGTGTTCTGTATGCTTCTTGGATATTCAAAGGAATATCTTTCTTTATGTTGGGAAAGTTTTCTTCCATAATTTTGTTAAAAATATTTTCTGGGTCTTTGAGCTGTGACTCTTTTCCTTCTTCTATCCCTATTATTCTAATGTTTGGTCTTTTTATTGTGTCCCATATTTCCTGAGTGTTTTGTGATGAGTATTTGTTGGCTTTGCTGATTTCTTTGATCAGTGCATTTATTTTCTCTATGGTGTCCTCAGAATCTGAGATTCTTTCTTCTATCTCTTGTATTCTATTGATTATGCCTGTTTCTGTAGACTCTGCTCGTTGACTTAGATTTTCCATATCCAGCTGGTCCTCAGTCTGTGTTTTCTTCCTTGCTTCCATTTCAGTTTTCAATTCTTGAACTGTTTCCCCCAGGGTCTCATGTACGTATTTACTCATTTCTTCAAACTTTTTACTCATTTCTTCAAACTTTTTGTCGTACTTCTCCTCTATTTCTATAAAGGTGTTTTTTACATGTTGTTTAAGGGACTCTATTGCTTTCATAAAGTCATTTTTTTCCACTTCTTCTGTGTTAGGGTGTTCAAGTCCTTCTGTTGTGAGATCATTGGGTTCTGGTGTTTTCATGTTGCTTTTCAGGTTGTTGGGTGAATTCTTGCCTTGGCGCCTGCCCATCTCGTCCTATCGATGCTGTCTAATGTGTCTTTTAATGCAGGAACGGGTTTTCCTGCTGGCCAGGGGCCCTGCTTACAAAATGCCTTCTCCCCGTTTCTTGAGTCCCACCACTGGCCAAGATCTCTTTCACTGCTCTGAAGGGTCTTCAGGACCAGGACCAGGCTCCTGGTTTGCCAGGGACCTCGCCAAGGAAAGGCCTACCCCTCTGCAGGCCAGCCACCAAAACAGAGGAACTCGCGGTGCCCTCTGCTCTGAGCTCCCTATCCAGTGCCCAAACAGGTTAAATTTGGTGGTCCCGCACCCAGCGGAAGGGGGGGGGGGAGCGAAGGAGGACCCTGGGCGCAATCTGGGATATGCCAGGGAGAGAGAGGTCTCAGCGAGGAGGAGCAGCCCCAGCAGAGGGTAGAAGCCCTCGCAGGCTAACAGGGGGGGGTCAAGGTGATCGGGGAGTGCCCCCGCTCAGTTTCCTGTGACCAGCCCCAGGGCGAAAACACTCTCCCTATACAAGGTGGTCTTCTTCAGGGATATGACTAGGCTCACTGTTCGCCGCCCCGTGATCCTCCTCTGCTCGCTGGTGTCTGCAGGTCTCCGCCGCGTCTGGGCCGCGCCAGGGCTCCGCCGCTCCGCCGCGTCTGGGCCGCGCCGGGGGTGGGCTTCGCTGCTGCGCCGGGGGTGGGCTCCGCCGCTGCATCCTTGAGTGTTTTTCTTTTTATATATTTTGGAGATCAGTCCTTTGTCTGATGTGGGATTGGTGAAGATCTTTTCCCATTCAGTAGGCTGCCTTTTTGTTTTATTGACTGTGTCCTTTGCTTTACAGAAGCTTCTCAGTTTCAGGGGGTCCCATTATATTCATTGTTGCTTTCAGTGTCTGTGCTACTGGTCTTATATTTAAAAAATGGTCTCCTGTGCCCATGAATTGAAGGCTACTTCCTACTTTTTCTTCTATCAGGCTTAGTGTGGTTGGATTTATACTGAGGTCTTAATTCATTTGGACTTGAGTTTTGTGCATGGTGATAAATATGGATCTATTTTCATTCTTTTACATGTTGACACTCAGTTATACCAGCACCATTTTTTGAAGATGCTTTTTTTTTCCCATGGTGTAATTTTAGCTTCTTTGTAAAAAATCAGGTGTTCGTAGGTATGTGGATTAATATCCAGGTCTTTGATTCGATTCCGTTGGCCATCCTCTCTGTTTTTATGCCATTACCAGACTGTTTTCATTGTTGTAGCTCTATAATAGAGGTTGATGTCAGGGATGGTGATGCTTCCAGAAGTTCCTTTATTGTACAGGATTGTTTTGGCTATCCTGGACTTTGTTTTTCCATATGAAGTTGCGTATTGTTTTTTATTTGAGGTCTGAGAAGAATTGTATTGGAATTTTATGGGGTTGAATCTGTAGATTGCTTTTAGTAGAGTTGCCATTTTTTATTATGTTGATCTTACTTATCCAAGAGCAGGGGAGATCATTCCATTTTCTCTTATCTTCATCAGTTTCTTTCTTAGAAGACTTAAAGTTCTTGTCAAACAGGTCTTTCACCTCTTTGGTTAGTTATTTGTGGCTATTTTGAAGGGTGATGTTTCTCTGATTTCTTTCTCAGCTTCTTTATCGTTTGTATATAGAAGAGCTACTGATTTTTTTTTGAGTTGATATTGTATCATACCACATTAATGAAGGTATTTATCAGCTGTAGGATTTCCCTGGTTGAGTTTTTGGGGTCACATGTATACTGCCATATCATCTGCAAATAGTAAAAGTTGAATTTCTTCCCTTCCAATTTGTATCCCCTTGATCTCCTTTTCTTGTCTTATTGTTCTAGCTAGAACTTAAAAATTATGTTGAATAGATATGGAGAAAGTGGACAGCCTTGTCTTGTTTCTAATTTTAGTGAAATCACTTGGAGTTTCTCTTCATTTAACTTGATATTGGCTGTTGGCTTATTGTATATTGCATTCATTATGTTTAGATATGTTCCCTATATCCCTGATCTCTCCAAGACCATTATCATGAAGGGTTGTTGTATTTTGTTGAATGCTTTTTCAGCATCTAATGATTTAATCATATGGGGTTTTTTTTTAATTTATTTATATGGTGGATTACAGTGATAAACTTTCATGTTGAATCATCCCTGCATCTCTGAAATGAAGCCAATTTTATCATGTTGAATGAGGGGTTTTTTTTATGTGTTGGATCTAGTTTGCCAGTATTTTATTGAGTATTTTCACTTCTATGTTCATGAGGGAGATGGGTCTGTAATTCTCTTTCTTGGTTTAGTGTTTCTGTGTTTTCAGTGTCAAGGTATCTGTAGTGTCGTAAAAAGAGTTTGGTAGTGCTCCTTCTGTTTCTCTTATGTGGGATACTTTGAGGAGTATAGCTATCAGCTCTTCTTTAAAGTTCTGTTAGAATTCTGCACTGAAACCATCCGGCCCTGGGTTTATTTTGGTTGGGAGACTTTTGATGACTGCTTCTATTTCTTTGCAGGTTATAGGTCTATTTAAATTTATCACCTGGTCTTCATTTAATTTTGGTATGTCATACCTATCCAGAAAATTATCCATTTCTTTTACATTTTTCAATTTTGTGAAGTACAGATTTTTGTAGTATAACCAAATGATTCTCTTAATTTTCCATGGTGTCTGTTATGATGTTCCTATTTTCACTTCTGATTTTGTTTATTTGGATGGTCTCTCTCTGCCTTTTGATTGGTATGGATAATGGTTTATCTATCTTGTAAATCTTCTCAGAGAACTAGCTCTCTGTTTCTTTAATTCTTTGAATTGTTTTCTTTGTTTCTATTTTAATAATTTCTACCCTTTGATTATTTCCTGTCATCTACTCCTCCTGGATGAATGTGCTTCTTATTGTTCTATGTCTTTCAGATGTGCTGTTAAGTTGCTAGTGTGAAATTTCTCCACTTTCTTTATGTAGGCACTTAGTGCTATGACCTTTCCTCTTAACTCTGCTTTCATAGTGTCCCATGGGTTTGGTTATGTTGTGACTTCTTTTTCGTTGATTTGTAGGAAGTCTTTAATTTCTTTGTTTATTTCTTTCTTGACCGGGGAGTGATTCACTTGAGCACTGTTCAATTTCCATGAGTTTATAGGCTTTCTGCAATTAGTGTGGTTGTTCACTTTTTAAATCATGGTTATCTGATAAGATACAGGGGGTTATTCCAGGTTTTTTGTATCTGTTGAGGTTTGCTTTGTTAACCAACTATGTTGTCAATTTTAGAGAAGAATCCATGAGGTGCTGAGAAGAAGGTATATTCTTTTTTGTTTGAATGGAATGTTCTATAGATGTCTGTTAATTCCATTTGAGTCATGACATCTGTTAGTTCTCTTTTTCTGTCTGTGTTAAGTTTCTGCCTGGTTCACCTGTCCAGTGGTAAGAATGGGGTGTTGAAGTGTCCCATTATTAGTATGTGGGGTTAGCTATGTAAAATGAGAAAAGATTGTATTCAAAATTGCTTAATAAAAAATTAGTGCTGAAATAATAAAAAGAAAGAAACAGTAGACAATCTGGAGGCATTGCATACAGATTCAGATAACAATAGAACAAAGAACTTGGAGGTATCACTGCTAGTGTGAGAGTAAGTATGGATCCTGCATATGTGATGCCGTAGCTGACACCCCCATGTCAGCGTTAGAAGAGTTGGGATGATCCTTATAGGGGAGTAGTTGTTTGTGCCCATGGAGCCCGAGCTGGAGAACATCCTGCGCCCATTGTAATGTAGCAAAAGAAGGTATATCATATTGATGTTATAGTTAGGAACACAGCAGTAACTTTTGAGAGGATCCTCTCTAATCATGGAAGAATTTATAATTCAGTAAAATGCTGTCCCCCAGCTTCTGATCTATAGAGAAGTCTGCTATGGAAGGATGGTGAATTATTTCAAGCAGCACAGTTTTTTTTTTATTCATTGGTATAATGGCAGGCCCCAGATCTCAAAACCTCCTCACTGATGAGTCATGTATGATGTGGAAAGGATATGTTCCTACTCTAAATAGGATGCCAAACAGGACTCAGAATTAAGAGCTGCATGTTCATATGTCCTAAGTCATACACAACAAACTCTTCCATGCTGTGCATAAGTGAAATCCACTGAAAACAAACACAAAGTGACATTCTCACTGTCACACTAACTTCAGTGCTGTGGTTTGCCCTTGAGCTTCTACGGTCCTGAAGATCATCCATATTCCTCCCTGAGGAGCATTGACTGCATGTGCTGTTCCTCACTGCAGCTTTAATCTTGCTGTATTTTACCTTCATCTCGCCACTGCTGTTGAATTCCATGTTGCTGCTGTGACTTACACTATCCCCTAGAACCAGCGTCTGTTGAGAGAGGACACATCCCATTTCTATTACTGCTCATCAGATCCTTCCCCCATTGTTAGTTTAAAGATACTGAATTCTCCATGTGTCCTCTGGTTTCTCCTAGGTAGGATTAGTGGAGATAGTGAGTGATGTCTCTTTCCTTCCTCAAAGTTGAAGATTTCTCACCTATTTTCTCATGCTGTAGCTTTCGGAGTTACCGTTTGTCGTCTTTGTATTGCTTAACTTTCCTTTTATTCTGTGAATTTTCTGACCTCATTACTTGGTGTTCTTATTGCTTAGCTCATTGAATATCCTTCAAATTCCTCAAGGAATTCATTAATATCTGCTTTTTATTTCTAGAGATTTAGTTGTTCTTTTATTTATATTGATCATTGAACACTCCCTTGACTATTGTTTGCAGTTGTTCACTTGCCAAATTTGAGGAAAATAGTAGAGCAGTTCCTTTGAAATTATGGGAAAGAAACATACAGTGCATCTGCCCCATGACCAGGTATAATCAGTTGGGAATTAGTTAGTGATAAGTGTCATTGGCTGTTCCATACTTGCTCTAAAGTTCTTTAATAAGAAATCAAGGAATTGTTCATTAATTATAAAGCACCATAATTATGTAAACTAAAAACATTATCCAGACATGCAGAATTAAGGCCTACTTGGTGACACAGGAGTAACATAAAATATAACATAGTTACATAAGCTAGGAGTCTAGACTAGTCAATCAGTTCCAGTTTCACATGGAACTATAAAATTGATTTTTCCAAAGCCTTACCCACTCTGAGCAGTGGATGGGGAGAGGAGGTTGAGAAGGCAGGAGGAGGGGAGGGAGTGGGAATGGAGATAGCTATGGAAAATAAAAAAAAAAACTGTATTAAAAAAATCCAAAAAACACAAAAAATTAATTTCCACAGGGAAGATTGATAGCAGCCAGAGACTGAAGGATCTCAGAGTTGTACCGGTATATGTCGGTTGTCAACTTGAGTGAATTGAGAACTGCCTGAACACTGGAGAGAAGAAGGCTCAGAGTTTGAGTGCGGTAGGTAATAAACCACAAGAGACAAGAAGGAAAACTCGGTTCAGCCCAAGTTAGTTGGTGCTGGCTCAAACCTCTAGGGAGTCTAACATCAGGTGTTTTATTCTAAACCTATTTAAATATAATACAGTTTAGAAAAAAATATTTCTACAGTTACAAAATGTAATACATTCTGTGTTGCAGAATGAGGCATAATTACATCAAAACTCAACTCAAAGTACATGTCATTTTTTCAAGGATAGGCTACATATATTGGTTTAAGGGACTAGAGAGGAGTCTGGCATGTTGTTGATCATCCAGATCATATAGACAGTGTAGAGGTCAATAGCACAGTTTATAAAGTACATGTGACAGACATCTCCTGTAAGGATGGCTTCTATTGGCTGAGAAGCAAAGCTAAAGAGAAAGATCTAGGGAAGGAAAGTCTGAAATGGACATTCTGGAGTCAATGGGTAAGATCTGGCTCTTTGGATAACAAAGGTCACCAGGTCTTTAACAACATATGGCTAGCCTTCTGAGTGGAAAACAAATGTCCATTTCCTTCCTTAAGGAGACAACCTCGTGTGGTTAATATTCCTGGTTTCCCTACTGACCTTGACCTTTGTACTCCCAAGAGCTCCTCCCTTCTAAGTTTTTTAAAGAAAAGATACTGTAATAGATGCCAAGGTTGAATACATTGCCTCTATGGCTAGTCTAATAACTTTAGGCAAGAATATTGGGATCTATTCGTCCACCACATTGGATTAGTTATCTAAGGGATGTTGAGGCCATATTGGCTTGCTAAAACTAATAAATTTGGCACCCTTCAGGTTGGGAGCCAAAAGGAGAGGTTGGAAGTTTTCTAAGAGGCACCCCAGGAAGGGGGCAGAAGATATGGATGACGTCATTCCAATGAGTGAGGAAGAGAGGAAGGTCTTAAGACTAAAGTCTAGGGTGTCAGGGAGGACTAAATGAAGAATACACAAGACATTTAGTGGACCGTCAGCACACACAGTAGGGGTCAGGGCTAACAGCCCAGTGAGACTTGGCACCTGGGTGAAAACCTAGCCTAAAAATAAAGCCTAAGACAAGGGAAAGGGTCTAGAGTTGGTTAGGTACCTCTGCCTACAAGAGTACCAGAGATTCAGGGAAGCATTTACATTAACTGAGAGGAATCACGTACCAATTGCCCGTGATGGATGGAGGGCAAAGCAATTGGTGTGCCAGAAGCTGGGTCTGCTAAGGGTGGACTGGAGATAAGAAATAGGGTCCCAGTAAAGCTCAGATCCCTGAAGGGTAATGTCTGCACTGGGTTACCCTATCTGAATCACACAACACCAATGTTAGAGTTTTGAGGCAATTGAAGAACCAGTGAATGCCATAAAGATCACATCATGGAGCTGATCTTACACAAGAGATTTACTTGGGGGCGGGGGGCCCATGAGTAGGGATGAGGGAGAGAACAAGCCATGATGGTGCAGACTTTATAGGGGTGGGGGATAATAGAGCATTCACATATATGACCACGGCGACAGTGGAAACGTGTCACGTTGGCCTTTAGTAGTGGTGTGGAGCTGGCACTGAATCATTCAAGCTAGGAATCTGGTTCTGGAATGTGGGCAGTCCCTAGCAGTATCCGTTTCTTCTATCACATCTTGAGCTCCTGAGATTCTCTTTTCTGTCTCTTGTATTCCGTTCTTGAAGCTTGCCTCTGAAATTCCTTTTTGAATTACTAATTTTACCATTTCCAGAATTCCCTAAGTTTGTGCTTTGTTTATTGATTCCGTTTCCATTTTCACATCTTAAACAGTTTTATTCATTTCCATACACTATGCTTTCCTGAATGTTTTTAAGAGATTTATTAATTTCCTCTTGAAGGACCTCTAGCATCTTCATACAGTTGATTTTAAGGTCTTTTCCTGTGCTTCAGCCATGCTGGAATACTCAGGGCCTTCTGTAGTAGCTAGGATAGCTGGGCTCTGGCACAGACATCTTGCCCTGGCTGTTGTTGTGTTTTTAGGTTGCTGTCTCCTCATCTGAGATTGGGTTGATTATTGGCCTCCATGTTGATTTCTAGAATTGTCTTTGTTGGGTAGGTGTTTTGTTCCCTGGTTTCTATTTCCTCTGTCAAGTTTTGGAGAGCGTGATGATTGTATGTTGCCTGGTAGGGAATTTTCTTTAGACCTGATAGTTGTGGTTATAAGGTTCCAGGTAAAATGTGTTTCTGGTCTTGGGAGATGACACTTAGCAATGTGGTTAGGTCATGGACCTGAGGGCTTCCACAAGAGAGAGTAGAACAGTGTTCAACAAGGATAGTCTCATTTCATCTGCTGAGAACGGAGGGAGTCGGTGAAGCATGGTCACCACAAAGGGTCTGCTGGAGCTCTGGGGATGAGAGTCTCAGCTTAGATCTAGGGGAACGGAAGGAAAGAGGGAGATCTACAGGCAGCCCACCTGCTTTCTTGGCAGGAATGGCTGGTGGGTTAGTGCGCAGTGTCTGCTGGAGTTGCGGCTAGAATAAAGCAGCAAGTCCGAAGGGGAGTTTAGGCAGGGAAGGTCAGTGGGATCCATAGGAGGAATGGGGTGAGGGGGAAGGAAGTCTGTAGCAGGTGTTCTCTTGTGGAGCTGGGGAAGAGACGGGGCACTGGATCTGGGGAGCACGGGGAAGAGAGGGTCTACTGGCTGTCTACCTGAATTTCTAGCAGGCCTGGCCTGTGGGTTAGCAGAGGGTGCCTGCTCGTTTGGGGATCTGGAGTAAAGCAGTAAGTTGGGGGAGTGAGGTTAGAAGGGCAAGATCTGTGGGATGCACAGGAGATGGGAAAGGAGGCATTTCTATTTCTAATGAGATTTTCATGTCACAGGGATTTTATTCCTTATATGATTTGTTTGTTTGTGTTTTTGAGACAGGATTTCTCTGTGTTGCTTTGAAGCCTGTCCTGGAACTCACTTTGTAGACTCGGCTGGCCTTAAACTTTCACATATTCGCCTGCCTCAGCCTCCTGAGTGCTGGAATTAAAGGTGTGCACCACCACTGCCCTAACCCTTATATGATTTTTTAAAAATATTCCGTTGGCAAAATTACTGGTAGCATTTTTTCCCTCCTGTTAGAAATAGCAGCTCGCATGAGTTGGGCATGGTAGTTACTCCCAGCTCTCCCTCTATTGATCTATTCTTTATGTAAAATATCTTTACTTCCTGTTTTCTCGTGGATCATTTCTCTCAGATTTTTCTATGTATAGTTTACTTCCAATTATGATCTTTAGTGCTGCTTGAGTGAATGACGTGTTATTTCATAACGTCCTTCAGATGCACTTCCTTCTTCATGAATTTTCAGCGTCTACGTTTCTGGGTGCACTGATAATGGCCATAGCTATTTTCTTTCATCACTCTAAATATATCTTCCCGTGCTCTCTTGTCTATAGAAACGTCGACAATATTGCTGCTATCATTTTTGTTTGGGGGTTTTGTTATATGGTTTAGCATTGTCTGTAGCAGGGTTATATTAATTTTAGCTTTTTTTTTTTTGAGATCTTGATATAAAATGTCAAGAAGAGTTCCGGTCTTTGGTCCTAAGACAGAAACTCAGAGAAGAGCAACAGGGCAGATGGCTGCTTCTCCAATAAATGCTCCACAGGTCAGTATCATGTCCACATTACTTTAAAAAAAAAATTGTCTAAACCATGCAAGCCTTTAATTCCCTACCTCTAGTAAAGCAATCTAAAATGTTTATTTCCTATCATGTTTTTCTTTTTCTTCTCTGATAAGTAAGATTAAACCTTTAAATTTTGTCACCACATTGCTCAGCTCTGTTTCTTTGTGTCCTCCCTTGATTATTCCTGTGAAGACATATATTTTCCATGCACTTAAAAGCTACAATTCTGAAAGATTTGTTATGAATGATGATCAAAGAAATATATTGATGCCAAGTTCCTACAGAGGATGGACTTGGGTCTTTAGTGAGGAATGAAGGTCTCATGTGCCACATGATTTACATTGCAGGGATAATAAGATTTCTAGAACCATCTTATGAAAGTAGCCCTAGAAATAAATGGACCTTTTGGCTTACATCACTGAGCTATTAATGAAAAAGTAGAGATAAAGAGACTCAGAGTATTGAGTTGTAGTAGTAATTGTTGCAACACTGTAGAGAGTAGAGATGATGGAAACAATATATGGCTTGTTCTTGCTGGGAAACTAACGTGTCTGAGAGGAGATGCAGATTGCAGTATAGTAGATTTTTTCTTTGCTATTTGCTGTCACACAGTGATGATGGGTGTGTTGACACCTGAAATTTTTCTTGTCTCAGGAGAGGTGCTGCTCAGTGTGAAGTTCTCAATAGACAGATCTGTGTTTTGTCTTTTAGTTTTCAGGCAAGGTGTAAGCAGTCCTGCTCCCACCTCTATATTGCATCATGGGGAATATATTAATAAGAATTTTCCAGAGTTATTGACTGGATGCTGTGCACAAGCCATCAATTTTCAAACATAAATGTCCTTCTTAATGACTTTGCTCTCTTCTTCGGGCAGAGGAAGGCTCTTCCCCTCCCCCTTTACATTTCCATTCCCTGAAGCTATGTATTACATAGGCAGAGATTCTGTAAAGAGGTTGCAATGGACAGGTTTCCATTTCTTACATTAAAAAAAAAAAAAAGAAAAAGAGTTGAATTTACAAGATTCAAATTTTTAATTGAGACAGTGTCATTAGCAATAATATTTTTCAAAACTGATGAAGAGTTAGCATCATTCTCACACAACTTAATCATGTTGATGATCACAGAAAATCTACTTCATCTGAATGCATTGTCACATCGTACATAAATTTACACTTTTTTTTCAAACTATTGTGTAGTGTACCCTTGCATGGAATTTATGAGATTATAATTCATCAGCATTAGTTTTGTTGACTTTTAGAAAAATGTAGATAATATTAATGTTAATACTAATTTTTCTATTTATGTAATGGTTATGAAAATATTCTAATTACAATAACTGCACAAAGTATTTGAGTCAGTGTGTTGTTTAGAATGTTGGATGTCTACACTACTGCTACCCTCTTTACTGTTTAAAGGAAACACTCTGACTTTTAATTCATCCATGTATTCTGCATTCCTCTTTGCTCTAAAAAGGATGCAGCATTGTATTTAGACTTCAGGATTTCAACTGAGCATGTTAGAAGAGAGTCAGGTGAAGCCCATCTGCAGACCGGATTGATACAGTGTCCATATTTGAACAAAATCGGCGGCTGTAGAATTTGGAAGCAGTTTTGCTCATATGTTTTCATATATAATGCAATGATGTGATCCTTTTTGATATCCATATAACATTCATAAAGATACATCCTGCACTTAGACCTCAAAGGTGCATTTTACAATGCCTCACACTTTGCTGATTGTGAGTCTATTATGCTATCCAGTTCTCATAAAGACAGAAAATACAATATCAATTATGAATATTCTATTAAAATTAACTTTCACTTTTATTTTATGTATGTGGATATATTTGCCAGAATATTTACATGAATAGTATTTGTTTTCTGTCCTGTAGAGTTCAGAGGACATTATTGGATGTGTTTGAATTAGAGTTATAATCTATTAAATAGTGCTTTGTGTGTGCTGGGAACCAAACTTGGGTTCTCCAGATGAGCCACTTCTGAACCATCTCTGTGACATTGTTAGAAAACTTTTGTTTTTGAATAATATTGTGCCTCATCTATATCATGGAAGTATCTCTAATTCCCTGGATCTAATTTACTTAGAAAAACATTTTGTTCACAAGCACATGGTAATTGGGTAACTTCCCATTGCAGGGTCTGTTGACATTCAGAAATGTGGCTGTGGACTTCTCCCAGGAGGAATGGGAGTGTCTAGATTCTTCTCAGAGGGCTCTCTACATGGATGTAATGCAGGAGAATTATAGCAATCTAGTTTTTGTAGGTAAGAATACTTGCAGAATTTCTGACTTTTCCTTTGTATTTGTCTACATTGTAGGTATGTAAACTCTCTAATCTATCTAGAGACTGGCAGAAATAAGGGAAATTCTGATAATAATAGCCATAACATTATGTTTTCAGTGTTCCCTACTAGAGCACCCAATGCTATATACTGTGCAATCTCACTAACCCCCTTATTTAGTTTTTAATCCTAACGTAAGGATTGAATATTTGAATTTCAAAGAATTTCAAAGAAATTTGGTATTCAAAGTAAGGACATGCATTTTATTTTTACTGTTGGATTAAGCTATTTACCTAGTTCTAATTTTTAAAAGATGAAGTGACTTTAAAATAGAGAAAGAAATGTTAGTAGTGTGCATATTGTTGTTATTTTTTACTTTTTCTGAGATATGGTCTCTAGTCCTGGCACCGCATGATTTTAATCCTGTCACTAGGGAGGTGAGTACCAGGCCAGCCTGTGTTACTCAGTGAGTTCCCGGCTAATGAAGGCTACACAGTGTGACTCTCAAAAATATAAGCAAGGAAAAAAGAGAATCACTCTCCATATGATCATTAAGAGCTCCTTTCTCAAAGTACATTATTGCTCCATCACCTATTTGTTCAACCTTCTGCAAAGTATGAAGATTAGATAAAAATGTGGTCCTTGAGGTTTGATTGGAGATGAGAGTAAAGATCCTTCTGAGCCTTGAGTAAGAGTTCTGTTCCTAAGATTTTCTAATTTATTTGTCTTAAAGAACTTAAGGATGCATCAGTTACTGGATCTGTTTAACCAAGCCTAAATCCTTATTATCCCTAATTGTGCTAATTTTCCAGAGAACCATTGTATATGTGGTAAATATGAGAATGTCTTGGATCAAGACTCAAAGCATGTTGTTCATCAGCATATGTATATTCAAGAGAAGTCTCACAAATGGTATGAGCCTGGCAAAATGGTTCATAAATCCTCCCAATGTATAACTTCTGACACAAGTGATACTATACAAAGCTGCAAGAATTACAAAAGTGATAGTCACAGGGATACTTCTACTGAGTTATCAAACCTAAAGAGACATGAAAGTGGAAGCACCGTAAAAGAGCAATACAAATATAAAGATTACGGGAAGTGTTTAAGCTTGTGTTCCACAATCAGTCAATATCAACGGATCCACACTAGAAAGAAAGAACACAAAAATACAGAATGTGATGAATTTTTTGACTCTAAACATGAACACACAATTGAACGAATCCATAGTGGAGAGAAAGCATATCAATGCAGGAAATGTGGAAAGTGCTTCCGGACCTATTTGAGACTCAGTAAACATCAGAGAACTCATCCTGGAGAGAAACCCTATAAATTTATAGAATGTGATAAGTCCTTTCTGAATTTGTCACACCGCAAAGTACATTACAATATCCATCATGGAGAAAAATCCCGCAAATGTACAGAATGTGGCAAGTGCTTTTATAATTCATCAGGCTTTAAAAGACGTTGCAGAATCCACACTGAAGAGGAGACTTACAAATGTAAAAATTGTAGAAAATCCTTTATCTGTTGCTCTGGTCTTAGAAAACATCAGAAAATTCGTGGAAGAGAGAGGCCTTATAAATGTAAACAATGTAGTAAGTCCTTCTATACATTGTCACACCTTGAATACCATTGCAGAACCCATAGTGGAGAGAAACTTTACAGATGTAATGAATGTGGCAAATTCCTTTCTACCTCCTCAGGTCTTAGAAAACATCAGAGAATTCATACAGGAGAGAAAATTTACAAATGCAATGAATGTGGCAAATCCTTTACCTTCCGCACATCTCTTAGACTACATCAAAGAATTCATACAGGAGAGAAACCTTACAAATGCAATGAATGTGACAAATGCTTTATCCAGAAAGTCAACCTTAGAACACATCAGGTAATTCATACAGGAGAGAAACCTTTCAAATGTAGTGAATGTGAGAAATCCTTTACCGTTGGCTCTGGTCTTAGAAGACATCAAACAGTTCATACTGGAGAGAAACCCTATAAATGTAATGAATGTGGGAAATCCTTCACAATTGTCTCAGATCTTAAAAATCATCAGAAAATTCATACTGGAGAGAAACCTCACAAATGCAGTGAATGTGGGAAATCCTTTATCTGGAAAGCTGATCTTAGAACTCATCAGAAAGTCCATACAGGAGAGAAACCTTACAAATGTGAATGTGGAAAGTCCTTTACCACTGGCTCAGGTCTTAGAAGACATCAGAGAATTCATACAGGAGAGAGACCTTACAAATGCAATGAATGTGACAAATATTTTGTCCAGAAAACCAACCTTAGAAGACATCAGAGAATTCATACAGGAGAGAAACCTTACCATTGTAGTGAATGTGGGAAGTCCTTTAACACTGACTCATATCTTAGAATACATCAGAAAATTCATACTGGAGAGAAACCTTACAAATGTAGCGAATGTGACAAATACTTTATCCAGAAAGCCAAACTTAGAATACATCAGAAAATTCATACAGGAGAGAAACCTTACAACTGCAGTGAATGTGACAAGAGCTTCAACCAGAAAGGCAATCTTATAACTCATCAAAGAATTCATACAGGAGAGAAACCTTACAAATGTAGTAAATGTGAGAAATCCTTTGCCATTGGCTCAGTTCTTAGAAAACATGAGAAAATTCATACTAGAAGAAACCTTACCAGTGCATTGAATGTGACTAATCCTTTATCCAGGAAGCCAGGCTTAGAACTCATCAAGGAAGTCATACAAGAGAGAACCTTATAAGTGCAGTGTATATAGCAAAGTCTTTACCCACCTCTAAGTAAACATCAGAAAATTCACACTGGAATCCAATGTTTCCATATTAAATAATATGGCTTATAATTTATTCAAGCTCTGTCCTTAAGGACCAATGCAGGGTCCACAAGAGAGAATCAGTATGAACATGAGAAACTTGTGGAAGCTTTTAAGTCATGTTCAAAATCTTAGAAAAAAATCAAGACTTTATATTGAGGAAAAATTCTGAATTATGTCACATTATAGGAAAAAAATACATTTTACTTTTTCAACCACAAATGCTTCATACTGAAGACAAAATGGAGAAGTCTGTAGAGTGTGCTGTTGTATCTGGAGACTGAAGCATTCCATCCAGAGGAAATAAACCATTCATAATTGTTTCAAGAAGTTTCTGAAACTGATAAGGTTCACTATGCTTAATTCCATTGAAGAAACTTGTATTAGTCTTGCTGCTTCGAAGAGGGTTTGATGAGTTGAGCCAGTAAGATATGGTGCCCTTTAACATGTAGATATGCCTGTAGGTGTGTAGTATGCTGTGGGTATCCAGCTTTCAAAAGCTGTATTTCATGCTACCTTGGAGTTTTGTGATGGCAACTATCTTTGAGTAAACTTTACTCTTGTAACCAACTCCAGTCCTGTATTTATATAAATAAATAACCCAATAAAATCCATTGGTTCAACAAGTTGAAAGCACACTTGGTTCTGTGGTCAATTCCCATTTTGACTTATTGGGTGCATATGAATTTGTCTCTCCCCAGGAAAAGTCTCTCATACAACATTTGCTGAATGTATTAATTGTTCCTCCAAACTTGTACACCAGAAAATTAATGTTAAAGAAAAAGTATTTGAGTCTACTGAAGAAGGAAAGCTTACTACTCAAGTAGTAAGCTTCAGGCTTACTACTATGCTAGTACATGGTTCCATTGAAAGGGCTCAACACAGACAGAATGTAGACTAGGGAGGCTAAGAAAGAAGGCCATTCTCCCTTGCATTCATGGAAGAGAGTGAGAGATCTGCAGTGGAACACATGAAAATATATGTACAAACCTGTGTTATTAACAGACATCGTCCAAACAGGGCTGTGTCTGTGCATGACTCTGAAATCATACTTAGACTCCATGATTCTGTCAAGCTCCAGTGACCCTCAGAGCACTGCTGTTCATGGGTAACCATTGTGCTAGCCTTGTGTCCTGTTGTACCTTAGAAATACCACTCTACAAGCCTAAACAAATGAATCAAATTCCTTTTCTTAAATTCTTTACATGATGCTAATATTGTAGACATATCAGAAAATTCAGCGTTAAATAAAACTCAAGAAAATACTTTAATAAAAACATGTTCAACCAGGCAGTGATGGCATATACTCTTCTTTAATCCAGCACTTGGGAGGCAGAGGCAGGCAGATCTCTATGAGTTCAAGGTCAGCCTTGTCTACAAAGCAAGTTCCATGACAGCTAGGACTTACTTAAACAAAGAAACCCTGTCTCGAAAGTTAGTAAGACATATTAAGCTTAATTTTATGTATGAATCCATCCATACAAATATTAAGAGTCTACAGAGCTTCAAAAAGATGACCTATGAGCAAGAGAAAGTGTACATACTCATATTCAGCTTTGAAATCCCCAAGGGTGTGCTGGAAGATCATTTTGAAGTACTGAAAAAATATGGTGAAGTATTTAGTCCAATTCCAAAGTACTATATTAGAGTATTGATACTAAAAGCAGTAAGACTCAAAAATATTAGACCTTAGACAAGGCAGCATGTTACAATGCACAAAATGATACCTCTGCATAAATGTTTCATGGGTTTCAGTACAAAAGGATAGTTATATTCAACTAATGGGGAAATATTGTTTAAGGACATTTTGGTGTGCTCAGTATTGGTGTTTGTTGAAACATGAGCTCAAATAGTTAGTACTACCTTGAATAACTTTAGGCTCTTGTTGGAAAATGACAATGCGATAATTTATATCAATTGCTGTTGTATATGAGCTGATTAATCTGAAACTGGGAACAGTGGAAACTTAAGCCTTCTGGACTGGCCCTTAGCAATCTGGAGAATGCAACCAACTGGGCAGACTCCTAGGATGCCAATTTTAACTGTTCCATAGATTGAGGCTTCTCTGATGACATTAGATAATTATCCTGCCCACTTTATCACAGATTTCCAGTGGTAAATTTGTAAATGGGAACAATGAAAATTTCTCACTTTATATCCCTCACACAACATTTATAAACACAGGTCTGGTGTATGATAACAGCAGTATGTAGGGAGACTGGCTAGAACAGGTCAGGGCAGCCCAATAGCTGGAGCTGTGCCAAAGGTAGCCTGGATAGAGTAGGACAAATGGGTATCAACTTGGCTGAGAAATAATCTGATCAGAGGAATGATGGTGAAATGAAGCAAAGGTTGTGTGAGCTTAGAAGGCTCATCAACATTTGTGCAAGTAATTAATACAGTTTCTGTGTGATTATTTCGAGTCTGGGCAGCCAGGAAACAATTGAGCAGGCTCCTACTACAAAATGGCACAACAACGTGGGACAACTACATTCACATAAAACCAGGGAGAGGTGGAAAGGATTTCTAGACACAAAAGAACAGAGTTTGGCAAAGCTTCTTGGTAATGGCATTTTGTTTCAGATGGGCTGCATTTGCTGGCAGCAAGCATGGGCTCCAATAGCTCCTTTAAGAGAGGGCTTCCTGACTCAGCATTGGCATCAAAGACTACATGGCTTCTTTAGGGGAGCATTCCCTGGTTTGCTGACATGAAAGCCTCTGATTCTATCGGGAGCTGCATCCATGGAGCATTTAAATGGGTGGTTGAGCAGATTGCTACATACCTCCACGATGTTAGACAAAACAGCCTTAGTCCTAGCCATGCCCGCGTAGCAATTAAAAAAAGAAGTATTCCTGGTTTTCTGGTCAAAAAATGATTACAGAACATCTCCCAGCTCAGCCTGTTTGGGCGCTGCGACAGGGTCCGAATTGGGAGGGCATCCGGGAGGGTAGTAGCTCCTTTGTCTAGGTGGCCTGCCTGCACCAAGCAAGGTCGGCCATTTGTTCACGAGACACCCAAGCCGCAGGGAGATCAGATACGGGTGCCAGGAGAGACATTGGGCTTGCATCCACAACCCACCCAGGATGGTGCTGAGGAGTTCCATCTGGATGGTTGTCCATGTTTGGGTACTGAGGAGTTCAAGCTTAGCAGGACGGTCCCTGCTTCTGCACTGAAGAGATACACCCAGAGACTCAGTCACAGCAAAGACTGGACCAAGACACCAGGCCTCTCTTGGCTTCATTTGAAAGAGGAGATGGGAAGGTGCCAATGCAAGAATTCCTCCAACAACCTGAAAGGCAACATGACATCACCAGAACCCAGGGATCCCGAATTAAGAAGAATTGTACACCCTACTCCAGAAGAAGTAGAAGAAATCGACTCAAAAGTGAATTATTTGAAAATAATAGAAGACCGTAAACAGGAGGTGAAAAACTGCCATAAACAATTAGAGATTACAAACAAAAAGGTTGAGGAAATGAATAAATCGCTCAAAGATACCCAAGAAAACCAAGAGAAACAAGAAAATGCAATAAAACAGGTAAGAGAAATGGTTCAAGACCTGAAGAATGAAATGGAAGTAATGAAGAAAACACAAACCGAGGGAAGGTTGGAGATGGAAAATCTGGGTAAACGAACAGGAACTACAGAGACAAGTACTACCAACAGATTACAAGAGTTAGAAGAAATAATGTCAGACACTGAAGATACCATAGAGAAAATTAACACACTGAACAAAGAAAACAGCAAAAACAACAAATTCTCATCACAAAACATTCAGGAAATATGGGACACAATAAAAACGCCAAACATAAGAATAATTGGGATAGAAGAAGGAGAAGTGCAGCTCAATGGTTCAGAAAATATATTTAATAAAATTATAGAAGAAAACTTTCCCAGCCTAAAGAAAGATATTCCTTTGAAGGTTCAAGAAGCATACAGAACACCGAATAGACTGGACCAAAAAAAAAAAATTTCCTCGCCATATAATAATCAGAACACAAAACATACAGAATAAAGAAAGAATATTAAGAGCTGCAAAGGAAAAAGGTCAAGTTACTTATAAAGGTAAACTTAACAGACTTACACCTGACTACTCTATGGAAACCATGAAAGCCAGAAGGTCCTGGATAGACATACTGCAGAAGCTAAGAGAACATGGATGCAAGCCCAGACTACTATACCCAGCCAAGCTTTCGTTCACTATAAATGGAGAAAACAAAATTTTCCAGGATAAAAACAAATTTAAACAATACATAGCCACAAATCCAGCCTTACAGAAAGTAATAGAAGGAAAATCACAAACCAAGGAGACCAACAATGACCACAATAACTCAAACTTCTAGACACCCTTCACCAGCGCAACTAAAAGAAAGCAAACACACAAACTCTATGACTAAAAAAGTGACCGGAGGTAGCAACCACTGGTCATTAATATCCCTTAATGTCAATGGACTCAACTCACCTATAAAAAGGCACAGGCTAAGAGATTGGATATGCAAACAGGATCCAACATTCTGCTGTTTACAAGAAACACACCTCAACCATAAAGGCAGGCACCTACTTAGAGTAAAGGGATGGGAAAAGGTTTATCAAGCAAATGGACCTAAGAAACAAGCAGGTGTGGCCATACTTTTTCTAACAAAGTTGACTTCAACCTTAAATCAATCAGAAGAGATGGAGAGGGATATTTTATACTCATAACAGGAACAATTGATCAGGATGAGGTCTCAATCCTATATCTATGCCCCTAATATAAAAGCACCCACATATGTAAAAGAAACATTACTAAAACTCAAGGCTGCCATCAAACCGCACACACTAATAGTAGGAGATCTCAACACTCCTCTTTCACCAATGGACAGGTCAATCAGACATAAACCTAACAGAAAAATAAGAGAATTAATGGAGGTCATGAATCAAATGGACTTAACAGACATCTATAGAACATTCCACCCAAATAGGAAAGAGTATACCTTCTTCTCTGCAGCTCATGGAACCTTCTCGAAAATGGACCACATCCTCGGTAACAAAGCAAACTTCCACAGTTACAAAAAAATATCCATAACCACCTGTGTCTTATCAGATCAGCACGGACTGAAGTTAGAATTCAACAACAATGCTACCCACAGAAAGCCTACAAACTCAAGGAAACTGAATAGTCAACTATTGACCCACACCTGGATCAAAGAAGAAATAAAGAAAGAAATTAAAGTCTTCCTTGAATTCAATGAAAATAAAGAAACAACATACTCAAACTTATGGGACACTTTGAAAGCAGTCCTAAGGGGAAAGTGCATAGCCCTTAGTGCCCACTTAAAGAAAACAGAGAAAGCACACACTGGAGACTTAACAGCCCACCTGAAAGCTCTAGAAAAAAAAGAAGCAGACTCACCTAGGAGGAGTAGAAGACTGGAAATAATCAAACTGAGGGCTGAAATCAACAAAATAGAAACACAGAAAACAATCCAAAGAACCAACGAAACAAAAAGCTGGTTCCTGGAGAAAATCAACAAGATTGATACACCCCTAGCCAAACTAATCAAACGACAGAGAGAGAATATGCAAATTAATAAGATCAGAAATGAAAAGGGAGACATAACCACAGACACAGAGGAAATTCAGAGAATCATTAGATCTTACTACAAAAGCCTGTATGCCACAAAACTGGAAAATGTAAAAGAAATGGACACTTTTTTAGATAAATACCATATACCAAAGTTAAACCAGGACCAGGTGAACAATCTAAATAGACCTGTCAGTCGCGAAGAATTAGAAGCTGTTATCAAAAACCTCCCTACCAAAAAAAAGCCCAGGACCAGACGGTTTCAATGCGGAATTCTACCAGAATTTCCAAGAAGACCTAATACCTATACTCCTTAAGGTATTTCACAATATAGAAACAAAAGAGTCATTGCCAAATTTCTTTTATGAAGCTACTGTCACTCTGATACCAAAACCACACAAAGACTCAACCAAGAAAGAGAATTACAGGCCAATCTCACTCATGAACATCGACGCAAAAATCCTCAACAAAATACTGGCAAACCGTATCCAAGAACACGTTAGAAAAATTATCCATTATGATCAAGTAGGCTTCATCCCAGAGATGCAAGGCTGGTTCAACGTACGAAAATCTATCAATGTAATCCATCATATAAATAAACTGAAAGAAAAAAAACCATATGATCATTTCATTAGATGCTGAAAAAGCAAGCTTTTGACAAAATTCAACATCCCTTTATGATAAAAGTCTTGGAGAGTTTAGGGATCCAAGGATCATACCTAAATATAATAAAAGCTATTTACAGCACACCGACAGCTAACATCAAACTAAACGGAGAGAAACTCAAAGCCATCCCACTTAAATCAGGAACACGACAAGGCTGTCCACTCTCTCCATACCTCTTCAATATAGTGCTTGAAGTTTTAGCAATAGCAATAAGACAACATAAGGGGATCAAGGGGATTCGAATTGGAAAGGAAGAAGTTAAACTTTCGCTATTTGCAGATGATATGATAGTGTACATGAGCGACCCCAAAAACTCCACCAAAGAACTCCTACAGCTGATAAACACCTTTAGTAATGTGGCCGGATACAAGATCAACTCCAAAAAATCAGTTGCCCTCCTATACACAAAGGATATGGAAGCAAAGAGGGAAATCAGAGAAGCATCACCTTTCACGATAGCCACAAACAGCATAAAATATCTCTGGGTAACTCTAACCAAAGAAGTGAAGGATCTATTTGACAAGAACTTTAAGGCATTGAAGAAAGAAATTGAAGAGGATACCAGAAAATGGAAGGATCTCCCTTGCTCGTGGATTGGGAGGATCAACATAGTAAAAATGGCAATCCTACCAAAGGCAATTTATAGATTCAATGCAATCCCCATCAAGATCCCATCAAAATTCTTCACTGATCTTGAAAGGACAATAATCAACTTTATATGGAATAACAAAAAAACCAGGATAGCCAAAACAATCTTATACAATAAAGGAACTTCTGGAGGCATTACCATCCCTGACTTTAAACTCTATTACAGAGCTACAGTAATGAAAACAGGGTGGTATTGGCATAAAAATAGAGAAGTCGACCAATGGAATCGTGTAAAAGACCCGGATTTTAACCCACAAACCTATGAACACCTCATTTTCGATAAAGGTGCTAAAAGTATACAATGGAAGAAAGAAAGCATCTTCAACAAATGGTGCTGGCACAACTGGATGTCAACCTGTAGAAGAATGAAAATAGACCCATACCTATCACCATGCACAAAACTCAAGTCCAAATGGATCAAAGACCTCAATATCAATCTGAACACACTGAACCTGATAGAAGAGAAAGTGGGAAGTACCCTACAACAGATGGGCACAGGCAATCGCTTCCTAGGTATAACCTCAGCAGCACAGTCATTAAGGGCAACATTGAATAAATGAAACCTACTGAAACTGAGAAGCTTCTGTAAAGCAAAAGACACTGTCACTAAGACAAAAAGGGAACCCACTGACTGGGAGAAGATCTTCACCAACCCCGCAACAGACAAAGGTCTGATCTCCAAAATATATAAAGAACTCAAGAAACTAGACTTTAAAATGCTAATTAACCCAATTAAAAAATGGGGCACTGATCTGAAGAGAGAATTCTCAACAGAAGAAGTTCAAATGGCCAAAAGGCACTTAAGGTCATGCTCAGCTTCCTTAGCAATCAGGGAAATGCAAATCAAAACAACATTGAGATATCATCTTACACCTGTCAGAATGGCTAAAATCAATAACATCAATGGTAGCCTTTGCTGGAGAGGTTGTGGAGAAAGCGGTACCCTCATCCATTGCTGGTGGGAATGCAAACTTGTGCAACCACTTTGGAAAGCAGTGTGGTGGTTTCTCAGGAAATTTGGGATCAACATACCCATGGACCCAGCAATGCCACTCTTGGGAATATACCCACGAGATGCCCGATCATATGACAAGGACGTTTGTTCATCTATGTTCATAGCAGCATTATTTGTAATAGCCAGAACCTGGAAACAACCTAGATGCCCTTCAATGGAAGAATGGATGAAGAAAGTGTGGAATATGTACACATTAGAATACTACTCAGCAGTAAAAAACAATGACTTCTCGAATTTTGCATGCAAATGGATGGAAATAGAAAACACTATCCTGAGTGAGGTAACCCAGACACCCAAAAGGATGAACATGGGATGTACTCACTCATAATTGGTTTCTAGAAATAAATAAAGGTCAGTGAGTCTATAATTTGATATCCTAAAGAAACTAAATAGGAAGGTGAACCCAAAGAAAAACATATAGCTATCCTCCTGGTTATGGGAAGTAGACTAGATTGCCGGGCAAAAAACTGGGATCTTGGGGGTGTGGTGGGAAGGGGGGTAAGGGGAGAAGGGGAGAGAAATGTGAGAAGGGGAGGGTGGGGGGAACTTGGGGAAACGTGATGATTGGGATAAAGGAAGTTTGGTTACGGGATCAGAGAAGCACACATCTTAATTAAGGGAGCCATCTTAGGGTTGGCAAGAGACTTGGATCTAGAGGGGCTCCCAGGTGCCCAGGGCGATGTCCCCAGTTAGTTCCTGGGGCAGCTGAGGATAGGGAACCTGAAATGACCCTGTCCTATAGCCATACTGATGAATATCTTGCATATCACCATAAAAACTCATCTGGCGATGGATGGAGATAGAGACAGAGACCCACGCTGGAGCACTGGACTGAGCTCCCAATGTCCCAATGAGGAGCAGAAGGAGAGAGAATATGAACAAAGAAGTCAGGACCACAAGGGGTGTGCCCACACGTGGAAACAGTGGGGCTGATTCTTTGGGAGCTCACCAAGGCCAGCTGGACTGTGACTGAAAAAGCATGGGATAAAACCGGACTCTCTAAATTTGGCAGACAATGAAGGCTGCTGAGAAGCCAAGGACCATGGCACCGGGTTTTGATCCTGCTTCATGTTCTGGCTTTGTGGGAGCCTACCAAGTTTGGATGTTCACCTTCCTAGACCAGGATTGAGGGGGGAGGACTTTGGACTTTCCACAGGGCAGGGAACCCTGACTGCTCCTCAGGCTGGAGAGGGAGGGGGAGGAGTGGGGGAAGGGGAGGAGGAGAGGGAAGAGTGGGAGGGAAATGGGAGGCGGGGAGGAGACAGAAATTTCTTTTTTTTCCATAAAAAAAAATAAAAAATAAAAAAAATATTACAAATATTACACATTTATGCAAAAAAAGACAGATTCAGAAGGAAAAATTCCTCTGAATGGGTCAGAGTGTTAGATAAATGTACATAGACTTGGGAGAGAGAAGAAGAAAGGAATATAGATAGTTATTTTTTTAAAATAAAAAAGTAAAAGAGACAGAAAAGCAAGCCATATAAAGAGTCTGGATTATTTATTTTATTGTGTTTTCTTTCAGTTTTTTTTTTTTTACTGTGCATGAGCTAGGTACAGAGAGATGTACAGGCTGCTAAACTAAACCATCTATATAAACATATATTTAAAAGGTATCTTGACTTCAAAATTTGAGTGTAAGGATATGTTACTTTGGAAAAGAGGTTCTGCTTTTGTTTCCACAGAGGAGAGATGGAGTCCTTACTGGCTAATATGGTTTGATCATACAAGACCTCCTGAAGCAATGGCCCAGATGGTCCAACATTCATGACAGCTTCAGGAATGCAGGCTGAGATGGACCTACCACACAGGATACCCATAAAAGACCTGATTAACAGTGCACCCAATCATCAGGAGGTAGTCTAGAGAACAATGCCCAAATTTCCTAAATTATTGTTTAAAATGTTTGTTTATATTTAAAGGGGGATGTGCCTTAGAGATGAGTACTTTGCATTGCTGTACATCTTGGTTTATTTATATAAATTTAAGTTAAATTTATATATATATATATATATATATATATATATATATGCCCTTGATTAATTGTGTTTGTACAGCTCATTTTAAAATATAATTCATAATTAAGAAATACAGGTTGGTAGATAGTCATCTATAATAGTCAAGTGTTTAATCAAGTTAGTTAGGTTTTATAGGTGCACAGAGATATATTTAAGGTGGATAGGTATTCTTCAAACCTTTCAAAGATGTACAGAATATGGCATTTACAAGGTTTTAAGAACTTATGACTTTATATGACAATGAGACACATCTGCTTCTGGCATCTCTAATCTACTTCAAGAGGATGGGCATCAAAGAGGCTCCTTATGGATTTTTTAGCCATTTGGACAAGAAAATGTTCTTGCCTGGACTGCTTGATGGTATGCTATGTGAACTGGACATGCAGGATACACAGAAAAATGACTGTTGAACTTGCCTAAAGATGAGACAATCCTTCAAGATTCTTCTACCTGCCAAACATTTTGTAGGACACAGAAGAAAGAATCTGATGAACTTTGCCATAACAGAGCAAACATCTTCAAATTTTCTGTTTCATGGAAAATTTAGCCAGATATTATGGCCTGAAGTCTGAAGATGGATGCCCCCAAATTACAGAAGAACTTTGGGTGACTGTACAGGCAACAAGATGTCTCTGTCAATTCTAAAGCTTTGGAAGTTGCTTATAATGCACTTCCTCTCTACTTAGGTAATATATCCTTCTGAAGTCTTTGATGGAGTTGAAGACAAAAATCATAGTATTTCTTAGTTATGATAAAAAATAAATGAATTTAAATTCACAAAGATAGGATAGAGAATATTTTCCTTGATTTCCCAAATGTAAAGGGACAGAATATTGTAGCCATAATTCTTGCTTGAACTGTTTTTATATGTAATTTTCATAAGCTAAAGTTAAAACATTCCTTTTTATTTAGACAGAAAATGGGAGATGATGTGGGATTCCCGTCTGTATGCTGTGAATATGTATAATTACTATTGGTTAATAAATAAACTGCTTTGGCCTTTAGAGGGGCAGAATGTAGGCAGGATGGGAGAGATATAGAGAGAAAGTAGGCAGAGTCAGGGAGACGCCATGTAGCTGCCAAAGGAGACAGATGCAAGATCATTAACAGTAAGCCACAACCATATGCCGATATATATGTTATTAAACATGGGTTAGTTTACGATATAAGAGATAGCTAGTAATATGCCTGAATCATTGGCCAAGTAGTGTTGTAATTAATATAGTTTCTGTGTGATTATTTCGGGTCTGGGCAGCTGGGATATGAATAGGCAGCCTCCTACTACAAGGAGTCAATTCACATATAAAAAGACCCAGGCAAAAAGAAAAGAGAAAAGAAAGCAACACATAAACAGAAGGACCTTTTATACCATTGTTTGTCATAGCCAGAACCTGAAAACAACCTAAATGCCCCTCAACCAAAGAATGGATAAGGAAAATATGGTATATTTACACAATGGAGTACTACAGCAGGAAAAATAATGACATCTTGAATTTGGAAGGAAAATGGATGGTTTAGAAAACATTATTTTGAGTGAGGTAACCCAGACAGAGAAAAACAATTATCCCATGTACTCACTCATAGATACTTTTTAAACCTAAAGCAAAGAAAGCCATCCTACAAACCACAATCCCAGAGAACGTAGACAACAATGTGGACACTAAGAGAGACTTACACAGATCTAATCTACATGGGAAGTAGAAAAAGACAAGATCTCCTGAGTAAATTAGGAGTATGAGGACCTTGGGTGAGGGTTGAAGGGGGTACAGGAGAGACAGGGAGGGGAGCAGAGAAAAAGGTAGAGCTCAGTAAAAATCAATATAAATGATAAGAAAATTTAAAAAAAAAAGACACAGGCTAACAGAATAGAAATGAAAGCAGGATCCATCCTGCTGTATACAAGAAAGAAACCTCAACCTCAAATGCAGACTTTATCTGAGTAAAGGGTTGGAGAAAGATTTTCCAATCAAGTGAACCTAAGAAACAAGTGGTGTAGCTCTACTAATATGTCACAAAATAGATCAAACTAGCAGCAAGAAGAAGAGATGGATAAGGACACTTTTTGCTCATTAGAGGAAAAATCCATCAAGGTGAAGTCTCAATCCTGAACATCTATGTCCCCAAAAAAAGAGCACCCACATATGTAAAAGAAATATTGCTAAAGCATAAATTGCACTTCAAACACCACACACTAATAGTGGGAGACTTCAACACGCCACTCTCCCCAATGGCAGGTCTGCCACACTTAAAATAGAAATGAAAGAACTAACAGATGTCATGACTCAAATGGACTTTATGGACATCTGTAGAACATTTTATCCCAAAATGAAAGAATATACCTTCTCAGCGCCTCTTAGAACCTTTCTAAAATTGACTGTGTACTCAGTAGCAAAGCAAAGCTCAACAAATACAAAACAATTGAAATAATCACCTGTATCTTATTGAATAACCATGGTTTAATGTTAGAATTCAACAACAACACTAATTGCAGAAAGCCTACAAACTCATGGAAATTGAACAGTGCTCAATTGAATCACTCCTCAGTCACGGAAGAAATAAAGAAATTAAAGACTTCCTAGAAATCAATGAAAATGAAGACACAATTTACCCAAACCTATGGGACACTATGAAAGCATTGCTAAGAGGAAAGTTCATTGCCTTACAAAGTGGAGAAATCTCACACTATTGACTTAACAGCACACCTTGAATGCTCTAGAACAAAAGAAGCAGACTCAGGAGGAGTAGATGACAGAAAGTAATCAAATTGAGTGCCAAAATCAATAAAATAGAAAAAAACTATACAAAGCATCAGTGAAACAAAGAGCTGATTCTCTGAGAAAATCAACAAGATAGACAAACCCTTATCCAATCTAATCAAAAGGCAGACAGAGAAAGAACATCTAAATTAACAAAATCAGAAATGAAAAGGGGCATGTAACAACAGACACCAAGGGAAACCAGAGAATGATTAGGTCATACTACAAAAATCTGTATTCCACAAAATTGAAAAACGTAAAAAGGACAATTTTCTGGATAGGTACCACATACAATAATTAAATCAAGACCAGGTGAACAATTTAAATAGACCCATAACCTGAAAGGAAATAAAAACTGTCATCAAAAGCCTCCCAATCAAAAAAAAAGCC
This sequence comes from Microtus obscurus, assembly GCA_963919715.1. Taxonomy (NCBI): domain Eukaryota; kingdom Metazoa; phylum Chordata; class Mammalia; order Rodentia; family Cricetidae; genus Microtus; species Microtus obscurus. The sequence goes on from CAWTZC010002480.1 coordinate 91,140, forward strand.
TTGGACCAAATGGTTTCTATGCAGAATACTACCAGAACTTCAAACAAAAGATAATATTTATACTTCTCAAATTATTCCGCATAGTAAAAACAGAGGGAACATTGCCAAACCCTTTTTATAAGACCAGTTACTGAAAACACACAAAGACTCAAGAAAGAGAATTCCAGCCCAACCTCCCTCATGAACATTTATGTAAAAATACTCAATAAAATGATGGCAAACCAAATCCAAGAACAAATCAAAAAAACTCATCACCCATAATCAAGTACAGTTCATCCCAGAGATGCAGGGATGGTTCAACATACAAAAATCTATCAATGTTACCCACTATATAAATAAACTGAAAGAATAAAACCATATGGTCATCTCATTACATGATGTAAAAACATTCAGCAAAATCCAACACATTAGATGCTCAGGGACACAAGGAATGTATCTAAACAAAATAAAAGCAATACACAAACTGACAGCCACCATGAAATTAAATGGAGAGAAATTCCAAGTGATTCCACTAAAATCAAGGAAAAGAGAAGGCTATCCACTCTCTATATATATATTCGACATAGTTTGTAAGTTCTAGGTAGAGCAATAAGACAAGAAATAGACCAAAGGGATGCAAATTGGAAGGTAAGAAGTTAAACTTTCACTATCTGCAGGTGATATGACATTATACATGTGACACCAAAAACTCTACCAGGGAAATCCTACCCACTAATAAATACCTTCAGTAATGTGGTAGGATACAATATCAACACCAAAAAAAAAAAAAAATTCAGTAGCTTTCCTATATATAAATGATAAATTTTGAAAGAAATCAGAGAAACATCACCTTCCACAATAGCCACAAATACCATAGAATATCTTGAGGTAACACTAACCAAAGATGTGAAAGACCTGTTCTACAGGAACTTTAAGTCTTTGAAGAAAGAAGTTGATAAAGATACCAGAAAATGTAAAGATCTACCAAGCTCTTGGATAAGAAGGGTCGACATAATAAAAATGGCAATCCTACACAAAGCAATCTACAGATTCAATGAAATCCCCATCAAAATCCCAATGTAATTCTTCACAGATCTCAAAAGAATAATACTCAACTTCATGTAGGAAAAAAAACAGAAAAGCCAAAACAATCCTGTACAATAAAGGAACTTTGGGAGGTATTAACATCCCTGACATCAAGCTCTACTATAGGGCGACAATAATGAAAACAGCCTGGTGTTGACACACAGACAGATTGACCAATGGAATCAAATTAAAGACCCAGATATTGATCCACACACCTATGACCACCTGATTTTGGACAAATTAAAAAAAAGCTAAATTTATACAATAGGAAAAAGAAAGTGTCTTCAATAAATGGTGCTGGCATAACTGGGTGTCAACATGTAGAAGAATGCAAATTGATCCATATCTATCTCCATGCACGAAAGTCAACTCCAAAGGGAATAAGGCCTATATCAGAAAGCACTGAGCTTTATAAAAGAGAAAGTAGGAAGTAGTCTTCAATGCATGGGCACAGGAGACTACTTCCTAAGCATAATACCAGCAGCACAGACACTGAGAGCTACAATAAATAAATGGGACCTCCTGAAACTGAGAAAGTTCTGTAAAGCAAAAGACACAATCAATAAGACAAAAAGGCAGCCTACTGAATTGGAAAAGATCTTCACCAACCCCACATCAGACAGAGGACTGATCGCCAAAATATATAAAGAACTCAGGAAATTAGAAAACAAAATATCAAATAATCCAATTAAAAATGGGGTACAGATCTTACAGAGAGTTCCCAACAAAAGAATCTCAAATGGCCCAAGGACACTTAAGGAAATATTTAACATCCTTAGCCATCAGGAAAATGCAAATCGAAATGACTGAGATACCATCTTACACCTGGTCACAATGGCTAAAATAAAAACACCAGTGATAGCTTATGCTGGAGAGGACATGGAGTAAGGAGAACATTCCTCCATTGCTGGTAGGAATACAAACTTGTACAATCACTTTGGAAATCAGTGTGGCAGATTCTCAGAAAATTGAGAATCAACCTAACTCAAGACTCAGCAATTCTTGGACATATACCCAAAGAATGCTCAATCATACTACAAGAACATTTGTTCAACTATCTTCATAGCAGCATAGAACCTGGAAATGATCTAGATGCTCTGCAACTGAAGAATGGATAAAGAAAATGTGATACATTACACAGTGGAGTACTATTTAGTAATAAAAGAAATTACATCTTAGAATTTGCTTGCAAATGGGTGGTACTAGAAAAAGCCTTCCTGAGTGAGGTAACCCAGACCCAGAAAGATGAGTATGGTATGTGCTCTTTCATAAGTGAATAGAAGCTGTAAACAAAGGATAATGAGCCTATGGTTCATGAACCAAAAGATGCTATGTAACAAGGATAACCCTAAGAGCAGCATATATAGATCCTCCTGGGAAGAGGAAATAGACAAGATCTCCTGAGAAATGGGGTGGGCAGAGAAGAGGGTCAGAAGAGATGAAGGGGAGTGGAAGGAGAACTTGTTGGAATGACAGAGATGGAGAACAAGGAAAGAAATATCTTGGTTATGTGAGCCATTATGGTACTAGCAAGGAACCTGGCACTAGAGAAATTCCCAGGAATCCACAAGGATGACCCCAGCTAAGACCCTAAGCAATAGTGGAGAGGATGCCTGAACTGGCCTTGCCCTTTAGTCAGACTAATGATTATCCAAATATCGCCATAGAACCTTCATCCAACAACAGATGGAAACAGAGGCAGAGAACCACATCAGAGCACTGTACTGAGCTCCCAAGGTCCATTGAAGAGTGGAAGGAGTGAGAATATGAGCAAGGAGGTCAAGACCATGAGGGGTTCACCCACTGAGACAGTTTGCCTGAGCTAATGGGAGTTCACCAACTCCAACTGGACTGACAGTGAATGAGCATGGGATCAAACAAGTCCAACAAAGGTGAAGGGATCTTCCAAAGAAAGAGTAATAGAATATAGTGTGATGGGGAGATAAAGAAGAAACCAAAATAAGAGGATTTAATGTTGAGGGGGATAAGAGGAAAAGATAAAATAAATATTGGATGACCCAACTAGCACTAAAATAAAAATCTGAAACCAAGCTTCCTAATATATACACATATATAACAGGAATGGAGTCACCTTATAATAGAGGAGACAGTGATCTTGTAGACTTCTTGTGTCACTAAGCGAAATAGCTAGTGTCAGGAATAGGCTATATCATTAGCCAAAGGAGTCCCATAAATACCCTCTGCAAACATTACAGGCTGTTGTCTGTTATCTGCAACAATGACTTGTCTGTAAGATATACTAATGCAATAGTGCCAAAAATGTGAGAGTAAACAATCACTTCTTTTTATTGGATTTAAAGTTCTATTCCTGAGATGGTACACATACCTGACATTGCTAAAGTGACTAAGAATCTGAGACTAGTTAAGTCATGATCTGAGGAAAAACTTATTACCTTTATACCTGCTTGGCAGTAGTTTTTAACCTGTGGTTTGAGACACCCACAGGGGTCACATATCATATACGCTGCATGCCATATGCTTACATTATGATTCATGACAGTAGCAAAATTACAGTTATGAAGATTCAATGAAATAATTTTGTGGTTTTGGGATCATCACAACATGAGGAACAGCATCAAAGTGTCACAGTATTAGGAAGGTTGAGAACTATTGTCCCAGAGAACATAGCAATGAAATAACTCCTAATGACATATTGCTATATCCATTGAGCAGAAGAAAACTGTTCAGCCTTCATCAGAGCTACTTCCTGTTGAAACAGATGGGAATTAACACCATGACCCACAACTGTAAAATGTGCAGAAAATGAGAGGCTTTAGCAAGCTCAATCCTAATTGTGGTTCTTGCATCAAATACCTCCCATCAGGGCTCAGGGATCTATGCAAAAAAAGAGGCAGAAAGATTTTATGAGCCAGAGGTAATGCATGAAAAGAATGGCAAGTGCTAATCTTCATTCTGAATTTATGAAGATGCTGTCATTTAATGTCCAGACTCAGGTCTGCCTGTAGGGCTGTTCCTTGTGTCTGAAGTTCTTTCAAATAGGACACATTACCTACATGAACACTGTCCTAGTTAGGGTTACTGTTCCTGTGATGAAACACCATAGCCAAAGCAGCTAGGGGAGGAATGGCTTTATTTGGTTTATGCTTCCAAATCATTGTTTATCATCAAAGGAAGTCTGTTGAGATAGGGAGCTGCGGGCTGAGGCCCCGGCACCTGGCCGCCCGCACGGCTAGCTTTACCTGAAATAATTACACGGAAACTGAATTCTTTTAAACACTGCCTGGCCCATTAGTTCCAACCTCTTATTGGTTAGCTCTTTCATATTGACCTAACCCATTTTTAATAATCTGTGTAGCCCATAAGCTGGCTTACCAGGAAAGACCTTAACCTGTGTCTGCCTGGAGTGCGAGAATCATGGCGACTCACTGACTCAGCTTCTTTCTCCCAGCATTCTGTTCTGTTTACTCCGCCTACCTAATTTTCTGTTTCATTAAAGGGCCAAGGCAGTCTCTTTATTTAACCAATGAAATTAACACAAGCCAGAAGACTCTTCCCCATTAGAAGTCAAGAAAGGAACTCAAACATGGCAGGTATCTGAAGGCAGGAGTTAATGCAAAGCCCATTGAAGTGTGATGATTACTGATTTGCTCCTCATGGCTTGCTCATCTTACCTTTTTTTTTTTTTTTTTTTTTTTTTTTTTTTTTTTTTGGTTTTTCGAGACAGGGTTTCTCTGTGGTTTTGGAGCCTGTCCTGGAACTAGCTCTTGTAGACCAGGCTGGTCTCGAACTCACAGAGATCCGCCTGCCTCTGCCTCCCGAGTGCTGGGATTAAAGGCGTGCGCCACCACCGCCCGGCTTCATCTTACCTTTTTTTATAGAACCCAGGAACATCAGCTTGGGGTAACTCCACCCACCATGGGCTGAGTCCTCTCTAATCAATCACTGATTAAGAAAATGCTCTATAACCAAATATTATGAAATCAACCTCTCAGTTGAGGTTCTGTCCATTCAGAAAACTCTAGCCTGTGTCAAACTGACATGAAAATATTTAGCACAGGTCAATCGGCAAGAGATACTCCCCTCTGCTGGGGCCTCTCTCTCGCTAACCCATCCCAGTTTGCACCCAGGAACCTCTTCCCTTCTTCCTCCCTTCTGCAGGGCCATGGGATCCGCCAGCTCAGCGTGTTTGGGCACTGGGATGGGGAGCTGAGGGCAACGGGGCTGGCAGGAACTGCTTTGCTTCAATAGCCTGCCTGCAGCAAGGTAGGCCCTTTGTCAGCGAGGTCCCTGGCCAGCAAGGGAACCTGATCCTGTTCCATAAGATCCATCAGATAGCATTTGAAGGAAGAGATGGGCAGGCGCCAAGGCAAGAATTCGTCCACCAATCTGAAAAATAACATGAAAACACGAGAACACAGTGATCTGACAACAGAAGGTCTTGAACACCCTAATCCAGAAAAGAGGGAAAAAATGACATTATGAAAGTGATACACTCCCTTAAACACCATGTAAAAAATGCCCCTATAGCACCCTCATCCATTGCTGGTGGGAATGCAAACTTGTGCAACCACTTTGGAAAGCAGTGTGGTGGTTTCTCAGGAAATTTGGGATCAACATACCCATGGACCCAGCAATGCCACTCTTGGGAATATACCCACGAGATGCCCGATCATATGACAAGGACGTTTGTTCAACTATGCTCATTGTAGCATTATTTGTAATAGCCAGAACCTGGAAACAACCTAGATGCCCTTCAATGGAAGAATGGATGAAGAAAGTATGGAATATATATTCATTAGAATACTACTCAGCGGTAAAAAACAATGACTTCACGAATTTTGCATGCAAATGGATGGAAATAGAAAACACTATCCTGAGTGAGGTAACCCAGACCCAAAAGGATGAACATGGGATGTACTCACTCATAATTGGTTTCTAGAGATAAATAAAGGTCAGTGAGTCTATAATTTGATACCCTAAAGAAACTAATTAAGAACATGAACCCAAAGAAAAGCATATAGCTATCCTCTGGGTTATGGGAAGTAGACCAGATTGCCGGGCAAAAATTTGGGATCTCGGGGGTGTGGTGGGAGGGGGGGTAAGGGGAGAAGGGGAGAGAAATGTGAGAAGGGGAGGGTGGGGGGAACTTGGGGAAACGGGACAATTGGGATAAAGGAAGGTTGGCTAGGGGAGCAGAGAAGCACACATCTTAATTAAGGGAGCCATCTTAGGGTTGGCAAGAGACTTGGATCTAGAGGGGCTCCCAGGTGCCCAGGGCGATGTCCCCAGGTAGTTCCTGGGGCAGCTGTGGATAGGGAACCTGAAATGACTCTATCCTATAGCCATACTGATGAATATCTTGCATATCACCATAGAAATTTCATCTGGCGATGGATGGAGATAGAGACAGAGACCCACACTGGAGCACTGGACTGAGCTCCCAAAGTCCCAATGAGGAGCAGAAGGAGGGAGAATATGAGCAAAGAAGTCAGGACCACAAGGGGTGCGCCCACCCGTGGAGACAGTGGGGCTGATTCTTTGGGAGCTCACCAAGGCCAGCTGGACTGTGACTGAAAAAGCATAGGATAAAACCGGACTCTCTGGATTTGGCAGACAATGAGGGCTGCTGAGAAGCCAAGGACCATGGCACCGGGTTTTGATCCTACTTCATGTTCTGGCTTTGTGGGAGCCTATCCAGTTTGGATGTTCACCTTCCTAGACCAGGATCGAGGGGGGAGGACTTTGGACTTTCCACAGGGAACCCTGACTGCTCTTCAGGTTGGAGAGGGAGGGGGAGGAATGGGGGGAGGGGAGGAGGAGAGGGAGGAGTGGGAGGGAAATGGGAGGCGGGGAGGAGGCAGAAATTTGTTTTTTTTTCCAATAAAAAAAATGCCCCTATAGAAATGGATGAGAAGTATAACAAAAAGTTTGAAGAAATGAATAAATACGTAAATGATACTCTGGGAAACCAAGAAAAAAACAAACAAACAGGTAATGGAAACAGTTCAAGAACTGAAAACTGAAATGGAGGCAAGGAAGAAAACACAAACCGAGAGCCAACTGGATATGGAAAATCTAGGTAAATGAACAGAGACTACAGAAACAAGCATAGCTAATAGAATACAAGAGATAAAGAATGTCAGACTCTGAACACACCATTGAGAAAATAAATGCACTGATCAAAGAAAACAGCAAATCCAAAAAATTCTCATCACAAAACATTCAGGAAATACAGGACACAATAAAAAGACCAAAGCTAAGAATAATAGGGATAGAAGAAGGAGAAGAATTACAGCTCAAAGGCCCAGAAAATTTAACAAAATTATGGAAGAAAACTTTCCCAACATAAAGAAAGATATTCCTATGAATATTCAAGAAGCATACAAAGCACCAAATAGACTGGATCAAAAAGAAATCCCCTCGCCATATAATAATCAAAACACAAAACATACAGATAAAAGAAAGAATATTAACACTGCAAAGGAAATGGATGAGAAGAATAACAGAAAGTTTGAAGAATTGAGGAAATCTGTGAATGACATCCTAAAAAAACTAGGAAAAACAATCAAACAGATAATGGAAACAGTTCAAGACTTGAAAACTGAAATGGAAGAAATGAAGAAAACACAAACAGATGGTCGGCTGGACATGGAAGATCTAGGTAAATGAATAGAGACTACAGAAACAAGCATAACCAACAGAATACAAGAGATAGAAGAAAGAATCTCAGATTCTGAATATACCATAGAGAAAATTAACGCACTGATCAAAGAAAACAGCAAATCCAACAAACTTCATCACAAAACGTTCAGGAAATCTGGGACACAATAAAAAGACCAAACCTAAGAATAATAGCAGTAGAAAAAAGGAGAAGTAAAGCTCAACGGTCCAGAAAATATATTTAATAAGATTATAGAAGAAAACTTTCACAACCTAAAGAAAGATATACCTATGAAGGTTCAAGAAGCATACAGAACAGCAAATAGGCTGGATCAAAAACAAATCCCCTCACCATATAATAATCAAAACACAAAGCATACAGAATAAAGAAAGAATATTAAGAGCTGCAAAGGAAAAAGGCCAAGTTACTTATAAAGGTAAACCAATCAGACTTATATCCGACTTCTCTACGGAAACCATGAAAGCCAGAAGGTCCTGATAGATGTACTGCAGAAACTAAGAGACCATGGATGCAAGCCCAGACTACTATACCCAGCCAAGCTATCATTCACTATCAATGGAGAAAACAAAAATTTTCCAGGATAAGAACAAATTTAAACAATACGTAGCCACAAATCCAGCCTTACAGAAAGTAATAGAAGGAAAATCACTAACCAAGGAGTCCAACAATGCCCACAATAACTGAGACATCTAAAGACCCTTCACCACCACAACTCGAAGAAGGGAAACACACAAATTCTACTACCAAAAAAATGACTGGAGTTAACAACCACTGATCATTAATATCACTTAATATCAATAGACTCAACTCACCTATAAAAAGGCACAGGCTAAGAGAATGGATACAAAAACAGGATCCAATATGCTGCTGTTTACAAAAAATACACCTCAACCACAAAGACAGGCATCTACTCAGAGTAAAGGGCTGGAAAAAGGGTTATCAAGCAAATGGACCTAAGAAACAAGCAGGTGTGGCGATACTAATTTCTAACAGAGTTGACTTCAAACTAAAATCAATCAGAAGAGATGGAGAGGGACATTTTATACTCATAACAGGAACAATTCATTAGGATTGTTCACTCCTGAATATCTATACCCCTAATATAAAAGCACCCACTTATGTAAAAGAAACATTACTAGACCTCAAGGCAGTCATCAAACCACACACACTAATAGTAGGAGACTTCAACACAACTCTCTCACAAATGGACAGGTCAATCAGACAGAAAACTAACAGAGAAATAAGATAGTTAATGGGGTAATGAATCAAATGGACCAAACAGAGATCTATAGAACATTCCACCCAAATAGGAAAGAATATACCTTCTTCTCTGCAGCTCATGGAACCTTCTCAAAAATTGACCACATACTCGGTAACAAAGCAAACTTCCACAGTTACAAAAAAATATTAGTAAGCACATGTGTCTTATCTGATCACCATGGATTAAAGTTAGAATTCAACAACAATGCTACCCACAGAATGCTTACAAACTCATGGAAATTGAACAGTCAACTACTGAACCACACCTGGATCAAGGAAGAAATAAAGAAAGAAATTAAAACCTTCCTTTAATTCAGTGAAAATGAAGGCACAACATACTCAAACCTATGGGACACTGTGAAAGCAGTCCTGAGAGGAAAGTTCATAGCACTAAGTGCCCACTTAAAGAAAACAGAGAAAGCACACATTGGAGACTTAACAGCCCACCTGAAAGCTCTAGAAAAAAAGAAGCAGACTCACCTAGGAGGAGTAGAAGACTGGAAATAATCAAACTGAGGGCTGAAATCAACAAAATAGAAACACAGAAAACAATCCAAAGAACCAACGAAACAAAAAGCTGGTTCCTGGAGAAAATCAACAAGATTGATACACCCCTAGCCAAACTAATCAAACGACAGAGAGAGAATATGCAAATTAATAAGATCAGAAATGAAAAGGGAGACATAACCACAGACACAGAGGAAATTCAGAGAATCATTAGATCTTACTACAAAAGCCTGTATGCCACAAAACTGGAAAATGTAAAAGAAATGGACACTTTTTTAGACAAATACCATATACCAAAGTTAAACCAGGACCAGGTGAACAATCTAAATAGACCTGTTAGTTGCAAAGAATTAGAAGCTGTTATCAAAAATCTCCCTAACAAAAAAAGCCCAGGATCAGATGATTTCAATGCGGAATTCTACCAGAACTTCCAAGAAGACCTAATACCTATACTCCTTAAGGTATTTCACAATATAGAAACAGAAGAATCATTGCCAAATTCCTTTTACGAAGCTACAGTTACCCTGACACCAAAACCACACAAAGACCCAACCAAGAAAGAGAATTACAGGCCAATCTCACTCATGAACATCAACGCAAAAATCCTCAACAAACTGGCAAACCGAATCCAAGAACACATTAGAAAAATTATCCATTATGATCAAGTAGGCTTCATCCAAGAGATGCAGGGCTGGTTCAACATATGCAAATCTATCAATGTAATCCATCATATAAATAATCTGAAGGAAAAAACCATATGATCATTTCATTAGATGCTGAAAAAGCATTTGACAAAATTCAACATCCCTTTATGATAAAGGTCTTGGAGAGACTAGGGATACAAAGGTCATACCTAAATATAATAAAAGCTATTTACAGCAAGCCAAGAGCTAACATCAAATTAAACAGAGAGAAACTCAAAGCCATCCCACTAAAATCACGAACACAACAAGGCTATCCACTCTCTCCATACCTCTTCAATATAGTGCTTGAAGTTCTAGCAATAGCAATAAGACAACATAAGGGGATCAAAGAGATTCGAATTGGAAAAGAAGGAGTCAAACTTTCATTATTTGCAGATGATATGATAGTGTACATAAGCGACCCCAAAAACTCTACCAAAGAACTCCTACACCTGATAAACACCTTTAGTAATGTGGCAGGATACAAGATCAACTCCAAAACATCAGTTGCCCTCCTATACACAAGCATCTCCTTTCACGATAGCCACAAATAGCATAAAATATCTTGGGGTAACTCTGTCCAAGGAAGTGAAAGATCTATTTGACAAGAACTTTAAGTCTTTGAAGAAAGAAATTGAAGAGGATACCAGAAAATGGAAGGATCTCCCTTGCTCTTGGATTGGGAGGATCAACATAGTAAAAATGGCAATCCTATCAAAGGCAATTTATAGTTTCAATGCAATCCCCATCAAGGTCCCATCAAAATCCTTCACAGATCTTGAGAGGACAATAATCAACTTTATATGGAAAAACAAAAAACCCAGGATAGCCAAAACAATCTTATACAATAAAGGAACTTCTGGAGGCATTACCATCCCTGATTTCAAACTCTATTACAGAGCTACAGTAATGAAAACATTGTCGTATTGGCATAAAAACAGAGAAGTCGACCAATGGAATTGTATAGAAGACCCGGATTTTAACCCACAAACCTATCAACACCTCATTTCGATAAAGGAGCTAAAAGTATATAATGGAAGAAAGAAAGCATCTCCAACAAATGGTGCTGGCACGACTGGATGTCAACCTGTAGAAGAATGAAAATAGACCCATATCTATCACCATGCACATAACTCAAGTCCAAATGAGTCAACGGCCTCAATATCAATCTGAACACACTGAACCTGATAGAAGAGAAAGTGGGAAGTATCCTACAACATATGGGCGATAGAATTTCTTAAAGAGCAAGTTAATAAATCCCTCAAAGCAATCAAGTAATTCTGGAATGAGAACAGCATCTTCAACATATGGTGCTATTCAAATTGGATATCTGCAGGTATAAAAAAAAATTTTTTTTTTTTGGTTTTTCGAGACAGGGTTTCTCTGTGGTTTTGGAGACTGTTCTAGAACTAGCTCTTGTAGACCAGGCTGGTCTCGAACTCACAGAGATCCGCCTGCTTCTGCCTCCCGAGTGCTGGGATTAAAGGCGTGCACCACCACCGCCCGGCCAAAAATGAAAATAGATCTATACTCATTACTCTTTGTAAACTGTTTTACAAATTTTTCAAAAGCCTCAACAAAAGCCAGATACCCTGAATTTGACTGAAGAGAAAGTGAAGAATAGCCTTGAACCCACTGAAACAGGAGCAGAAATGCTAGAAAGAACATCATTAGTTCAGGGAATAAAAGCAATAATTAAGAAACAGGGCTCCATGAAACTGAAAATTGTCCCTAAGGAAAGGATCCTATCATCAGAAAAAGCATAAAGTTACAAAATCAGAAATGATTATTACTAACTCCATTTCTGAAATAAAAATCAAATAAGGTTTCTATTGCTGTGAAGACACACCATGACCATGGCAATTCTTATAAAGAAAAAAAAATAACTGGAGGTGACTTACAAATTCAGAGGTTTAGTCCATTGTCTTCTTGGTGGTATTCAGGCAGACATAGTACTGGGGAGGAGCTAAGAGATCTACATCTTGATCTCAAGGCAGTAGAAGCAACTGTGTCACTGGACATGCCTTGAGCATATATGATACTTGAAAGACTATATCCACAATAACACATGACCGCATGTCCAGTAAGACCACACATTCTACTAATGCAACTCTCTATGGCCAATCATTCAAAAACATGAGTCCATGGAGGGTGATACCTATTTAGATCACCACATTCCACTATATGCTCTTTAGGCATGTAATCAACACAAAATGAAAAATGCATTTAATCCAACTTCAAAAATTCCCATCACAGTCTCAATAATATTTTAAGATCCAAAATTCAAAGTCTCTTCAGAGATTAGTACAATCTGAGAGACTTTCCTCTGAAACATCAAAGAACTGAAGATGCTCATTCCCTTGGAATGAGATTGAGACTGTTTGGATTCTTCTAGTGAATTAAGTTAGCAGAAAAAAAATACAATTCAAATTACTTCTAGTTCCTAATGATTTTGTAATTGTGCATGAGACCCTACATGTTCCCTGTGAAAACTATTTAATCTGATGAATACAGGAAGGTATCAGAGTGCAAAATCAACACACAAAATTAATTGTTCTCCCATATACTGGAAAGGATCATACTGAGAAATATGTCAAGGAAGCAACTCCATTTCAATAACCAATAAAACAAGAAATACCTGGGAATAAATGTCACCAAGGAATTCGAGCATCTTCCCAGTTGAACAATTTATAACACTGAGTAAAGAAACGAACAAAAAATGCATGATGGAAATTAACTCGCATGATTATGGATTCATATAATTTGTATTGTGAAAATACTTGCCTATATCATGAAAAATATACTAATATTTTGCACAATATCCATCTAAATTCTATCATAATCTAAATAAAAAAAGAGAACTATAAAAACACCTTCCTAAAATTCAAACAGAAAACTAGACTACGGGAAAACCAAGCAATGGAAAACAAAAAGAACAAAGCTGGAGATATCATAATACTAATGTTGCATTACACTGTAGTCCTACATTCTCAGAGGGCCATAATATTGACAGCACACTCAAAAAATCTTTCAATGGAGTAGAAAATCTAAAATTAGATTTCACAGCTTTAACCAACTGAGGTATGGCATAGAATTAAAAAGAAATCTAGTGGGAAATACAAAGAAGCATAAATAGTTTTCAGGCACTGGACATAAAGAATCAGTATCAGAGAGCAAAAGAATAAAAAATTCTGAACAAAAAATGGGGCAATTTTAAAATAACAGAGCAGAAGATAAAACAGACATGGCTGAGCAACACTTAAGAATGTTTAACATCTTTAGTCACAATGGAAACACAAATTAAAACTATTTTGGTGATCAAATGATGATTGTATGGGGAGGACAGAAAAGGTAGGGAATGTGTGGAAAGACCACTTGAGGAGAACTATGAAAAATAAATACAACAGAAACTTCCTCAAAAAAATATAAAATGAAAAAATGAAAGCATATTCAAAAAATGGTGTTGACATAACAGAATATCAATATGTAGAAGAATAAAAATAGATTCATATCTATCACTATGCACAAAACTCAAGTTCAAATGGATCTATAACCTTAAAATAAAACTACCCACAATGAACCTCATAGAAGAGAAATTAGGAAGTACACTGAATGCACTGACCCAGAAGACTACTTCCTAAATATAACTCCAGTAGCACAGACACTGAGAGAAACAACTAATAAATGGAACCTCCTAAAACTGAGAAGCTTCGGGAAAGCAAAGCTTCTGTAAAACAAGACAAAATGGAAGCATACAGAATTGAAAATGATCCTCACCAACACCATATCAGGAAAAAGGCTGATCTCCAAAATATACAAAGAATTCAAGAAATTGGTCATCAGAAGAACAAATAAATCAATAAAAAATGAAGTGCAGAACTAAATAGAGAACTCTCAAGAGATGAATCTAAAATGACTGAAAGACATTTAAGGAAATGCTCAACATCCTCAGCCATCAGAGAAATGCAAGTCAAAACGACTCTGAGATTCCATCTTAAACCTGTCAGAATGACCAAGATCAAAAACACTGATGACAGCTTTTCCTGGAGAGGGTTCTGATTAAAGAGGACAATCTCAATTACTGGTAGGAATGCAAACTGGTACTGCTGCTTTAGGAATCTGTATGATGATAGCCTAGAAAACTAGGAATCAATCTACCTCAGGATCCAGCAATAGCACTCTTAGGAATATACACGAAAGATGCTCAATCATACTACAAAAGCATTGTTCAACTATGTTTACAGCAGCATTATTTTTAATTGCCAGTACCTGGAAACAACCTGGATGTCCCTCAACGAAAGAATGAATTTAAAAAAAATATACACATTAGAGTACTACTCAGCGGCTGTAAAATGGATGAAATTTGTAAACACTATCCTGAGTGAGGTAACCCAGACCCAAAAAGATGAATATGGTATGTACTCACTCATAAGTAGATACTAGCTATAAACAAAGGACATTGATCCTATAGTTCATGATCCTAGAGAAGCTAAATAATAACATGAAGCCAAAGAAAAATATGTATAGACCCACCTGGAAATTGGAAACTGACAAGATTGCCTGACAAAATTGGGAGCATGGGGTGGGGGAGAAGGAATGCTAGAAGGGGAAGAGAAGGGAAGAAGGAGATGGTTGAGGCGACTTGAGGGAATGGATAGTCAAGATGGAAGAAGGTCAGATGTGTGAGCAAGAAAAAAGATACCTTGATTGAGGGAGCCATGATGGGGTTAGCAAGAAACCTGGCTTTAGAAAAATTCCCAGGAATCCACAAGGAGGACCCCACCTAGTACCCTAAGCAATAGAGGAGAGGGTGCCTGAACTGGCCTTCCCCTCTAGTCAGACTGATTAATATCCATATCACCATAGAACCTTCATCCAACAACAGATGGAAACAGAGGCAGAGACCCACATCAGGGCACTGAACTGAGCTCTCAAGGTCCAGTTGAAGAGTAGAAGCAATTCGAATATGAGCAAAGAGGTCAAGACCATGGGGGGTTCATCCACTGAAGCAGTTTACCTGAGCAAATGGGAGGTCAGCAACTCCAGTTGAACGGGGAAGGAACAAGAATAGGAACAAATTAGTCCCTCTGAATGTGGTTGACAGTTGTATGGCTGGGGCAGACTGAGGGCCTACTGGTAGTGGCACTGGAATTCATCTCTACTGCATGTACTGGCTTTCTGGAATCCTATTCTCTTTGGATGTATACCTTGCTCAGCCTAGTTGTAGTAGGGAGGGCCTTGGACGTTCCACAAAGCAAAGTGTCTTAATCTCTCATAGGATTAGATGGGTGTGGGATGGGAGGGTAAGTAGAGGGAATGGAAGGATGGGAGGGAGAGGGAATTTGGATTGGTATTTTGTTTAAATCTAATAAATTATTAAAAAAAGCAAAAGAAGCCTCCAAATATCTATATAGATAGATAAAGATATTGCATATTAGATCTCCTTCATACCTAGAGAGATAGAGACAGAGATAGATAGATAGATAGATAGATAGATAGATAGATAGATAGATAGATAGATAGATAGATGATAGATAGATAGATAGATGATAGATAGATAGATAGATAGATAGATAGATAGATAGATAGATAGATAGATAGATAGATAGATAGATGGAGATAGATAGATAGATAGATAGATAGATAGATAGATAGATAGATAGATAGATAGATAGATAGTATTAAGGGAGACAGATCCCCAGATGATCATTTTATTGCCAAATGACAGTTTAGTTACATGCAATCCCAGACATAGATGGGAACAGAAAATTCAATCAATCTCATTTTTTTTTAGTTCCTACATTATTTTTATTTTTTTTATTGGAAAAAAAATTTCTGCCTCCTCCCCGCCTCCCATTTCCCTCCCACTCCTCCCTCTCCTCCTCCCCTCACCACACTCCTCCCCCTCCCTCTCCAGCCTGAAGAGCAGTCAGGGTTCCCTGCCCTGTGGAAAGTCCAAAGTCCTCCCCCCTCAATCCTGGTCTAGGAAGGTGAACATCCAAACTTGGTAGGCTCCCACAAAGCCAGAACATGAAGCAGGATCAAAACCCGGTGCCATGGTCCTTGGCTTCTCAGCAGCCCTCATTGACCGCCAAATTTAGAGATTCCGGTTTTATCCCATGCTTTTTCAGTCACAGTTCAGCTGGCCTTGGTGAGCTCCCAAAGAATCAGCCCCACTGTCTCCACGGGTGGGCGCACCCCTTGTGGTTCTGACTTCTTTGCTCATATTCTCTCTCCTTCTGCTCCTCATTGGGACATTGGGAGCTCAGTCCCGTGCTCCAGTGTGGGTCTCTGTCTCTATCTCCATCCATCGCCAGATGAAGGTTCTATGGTGATAAGTAAGATATTCATCAGTATGGCTATAGGGTAGGGTCATTTCAGGTTCCCTATCCTTAGCTGCCCCAGGAACTAACTGGGGGCATCGCCCTGGGCACCTGGGAGCCCCTCTAGATCCAAGTCTCTTTCCAACCCTAAGATGGCTCCCTTAATTAAGATGTGTGCTTCACTGCTCCCCTAACCAACATTCCTTTATCCCAATCATCCCGTTTCCCCAAGTTCCCCCCACCCTCCCCTTCTCACATTTCTCTCCCCTTCTCCCCTTACCCCCCCTCCCACCACACCGCCAAGATCCCATTTATTTGTCCGGCAGTCTAGTCTACTTCCCATATCCAGGAGGATAGCTATATGTTTTTCTTTGGGTTCACCTTCTTATTTAGTTTCTTTAGGATATCATATTATAGACTCACTGACCTTTATTTATCTCTAGAAACCAATTATGAGTGAGTACATCCCATGTTCATCCTTTGGGTGTGGGTTACCTCACTCAGGATAGTGTTTTCTATTTCCATCCATTTGCATGCAAAATTCGCGAAGTCATTGTTTTTTACCGCTGAGTAGTATTCTAATGTGTATATATTCCACACTTTCTTCATCCATTCTTCCATTGAAGGGCATCTAGGTTGTTTCCAGGTTCTGGCTATTACAAATAATGCTGCTATGAACATAGTTGAACAAATGTCCTTGTCATATGATCGGGCATCTCGTGGGTATATTCCCAAGAGTGGCATTGCTGGGTCCATGGGTAGGTTGATCCCAAATTTCCTGAGAAACCGCCACACTGCTTTCCACAGTGGTTGCACAAGTTTGCATTCCCACCAGCAATGGATGAGGGTACCCCTTTCTCCACAGCCTCTCCAGCAAAGGCTATCATTGGTGTTATTGATTTTAGCCATTCTGACAGGTGTAAGATGATATCTCAATGTTGTTTTGATTTGCATTTCCCTGATCGCTAAGGAGGCTGAGCATGACCTTAAGTGCCTTTTGGCCATTTGAACTTCTTCTGTTGAGAATTCTCTCTTCAGCTCAGTGCCCCATTTTTTAATTGGGTTAATTAGCATTTTAAAGTCTAGTTTCTTGAGTTCTTTATATATTTTAGAGATCAGACCTTTGTCTGTTGCGGAGTTGGTGAAGATCTTCTCCCAGTCAGTGGGTTGGCTTTTTGTCTTAGTGACAGTGTCTTTTGCTTTACAGAAGCTTCTCAGTTTCAGTAAGTCCCATTTATTCAATGTTGCCCTTAATGACTGTGCTGCTGGGGTTATACCTAGGAAGCGATCGCCTGTGCCAATCTGTTGTAGGGTACATCCCACTTTCTCTTCTATCAGGTTCAGTGTGTTCAGATAGATATTGAGGTCTTTGATCCATTTGGACTTGAGTTTTGTGCATGGTGATAGGTATGGGTCAATTTTCATTCTTCTACAGGTTGACATCCAGTTGTGCCAGCACCATTTGTTGAAGGTGCTTTCTTTCTTCCATTGTATACTTTTAGCACCTTTATCGAAAATGAGGTGTTCATAGGTTTGTGGGTTAAGATCCGGGTCTTCTACACGATTCCATTGGTCAACTTCTCTATTTTTATGCCAATACCACACTGTTTTCATTACTGTAGCTCTATAGTAGAGTTTAAAGTCAGGGATGGTAATGCCTCCAGAAGTACCTTTATTGTACAAGATTGTTTTGGTTATCCTGGGTTTTTTGTTATTCCATATAAAGTTGATTATTGTCCTTTCAAGATCCGTGAAGAATTTTAATGGGATCTTGATGGGGATTGCATTGAATCTATAAATTGCCTTTGGTAGGATTGCCATTTTTACTATGTTGATCCTCCCAATCCACGAGCAAGGGAGATCCTTCCATTTTCTGGTATCCTCTTTAATTTCTTTCTTCAATGCCTTAAAGTTCTTGTCAAATAGATCCTTCACTTCTTTGGTTAGAGTTTCCCCGAGATATTTTATGCTGTTTGTGGCTATCGTGAAAGGTGATGCTTCTCTGATTTCCCTCTCTGTTTCCATATCCTTTGTGTATAGGAGGGCGACTGATTTTTTGGAGTTGATCTTGTATCCTGCCACATTACTAAAGGTGTTTATCAGCTGTAGGAGTTCTTTGGTGGAGTTTTTGGGGTCGCTTATGTACACTATCATATCATCTGCAAATAACGAAAGTTTAACTTCTTCCTTTCCAATTCGAATCCCCTTGATCCCCTTATGTTGTCTTATTGCTATTGCTAAAACTTCAAGCACTATATTGAAGAGGTATGGAGAGAGTGGACAGCCTTGTCGTGTTCCTGATTTAAGTGGGATGGCTTTGAGTTTCTCTCCATTTAGTTTGATGTTAGCTGTCGGTTTGCTGTAAATAGCTTTTATTATATTTAGGTATGACCCTTGTATCCCTAATCTCTCCAAGACTTTTATCATGAAGGGATGTTGAATTTTGTCAAAAGCTTTTTCAGCATCTAATGAAATGATCATATGGTTTTTTTCTTTCAGTTTATTTATATGATGGATTACATTGATAGATTTTCATATGTTGAACCAGCCTTGCATCTCTGGGATGAAGCCTACTTGATCATAATGGATAATTTTTCTAATGTGTTCTTGGATACGGTTAGCCAGTATTTTGTTGAGAATTTTTGCGTCGATGTTCATGAGTGAGATTGGCCTGTAATTCTCTTTCTTGGTTGAGTCTTTGTGTGGTTTTGGTATCAGAGTGACAGTAGCTTCATAAAAGGAATTTGGCAATGACTCTTCTGTTTCTATATTGTGAAATACCTTAAGGAGTATAGGTATTAGGTCTTCTTGGAAATTCTGGTAGAATTCCGCATTGAAACCGTCTGGTCCTGGGCTTTTTTTGGTAGGGAGGTTTTTGATAACAGCTTCTAATTCTTCGCGACTGACAGGTCTATTTAGATTGTTCACCTGGTCCTGATTTAACTTTGGTATATGGTATTTATCTAAAAAAGTGTCCATTTCTTTTACATTTTCCAGTTTTGTGGCATACAGGCTTTTGTAGTAAGATCTAATGATTCTCTGAATTTCCTCTATGTCTGTGGTTATGTCCCCCATTTCATTTCTGATCTTATTAATTTGCAAATTCTCTCTCTGCCGTTTGATTAGTTTGGATAGGGGTTTATCAATTTTGTTGATTTTCTCCAGGAACCAGCTTTTTGTTTCATTGATTCTTTGGATTGTTTTCTGTGTTTCTATTTTGTTGATTTCAGCCCTCAGTTTGATTATTTCCAGTCTTCTACTCCTCCTAGGTGAGTCTGCTTCTTTTTTTCTAGAGCTTTCAGGTGGGCTGTTAAGTCTCCAATGTATGCTTTCTCTGTTTTCTTTAAGTGGGCACTAAGGGCTATGAACTTTCCCCTTAGGCCTGCTTTCAAAGTGTCCCATAAGTTTGAGTATGTTGATTCTTTATTTTCATTGAATTCAAGGAAGACTTTAATTTCTTTCTTTATTTCTTCTTTAATCCAGGTGTGGGTCAATAGTTGACTATTCAGTTTCCATGAGATTGCAGGCTTTCTGGGGGTAGCTTTGTTGTTGAATTCTAACTTTAGTCCGTGGTGATCTGATAAGACACAGTTGGTTATGGATATTTTTTTGTAACTGTGGAAGTTTGCTTTGTTACCGAGGATGTGGTCAATTTTTGAGAAGGTTCCATGAGCTGCAGAGAAAAAGGTATATTCTTTCTTATTTGGGTGGAATGTTCTATAGATGTCTGTTAAGTCCATTTGATTCAATACCTCCATTAATTCTCTTATTTCTCTGTTAGGTTTTTGTCTGATTGACCTGTCCATTGGTGAAAGAGGCGTGTTGAGATCTCCCACTATTAGTGTGTGCTGTTTGATGGCGGCTTTGAGTTTTAGTAAGGTTTCTTTTACATATGTGGGTGCTTTTATGTTAGGGGCATAGATATTCAGGATTGAGACCTCATCCTGATCAATTGTTCCTGTTATGAGTATAAAATATGCCTCTCCATCTCTTCTGATTGATTTAAGTTTGAAGTCAACTTTGTTAGAAATTAGTATGGCCACTCCTGCTTGTTTCTTAGGTCCATTTGCTTGATAAACCTTTTCCCATCCCTTTACTCTGAGTAGGTGCCTGTCTTTGTGGTTGAGGTGTGTTTCCTGTAAACAGCAGAATGTTGGATCCTGTTTGCGTATCCAATCTCTTAGCCTGTGCCTTTTTATAGGTGAGTTGAGTCCATTGACATTAAGGGATATTAATGACCAGTGGTTGCTAACTACGGTCACTTTTTTAGCCATAGAGTTTGTGTGTTTGCTTTCTTTTAGTTGCGCTGGTAAAGGGTGTCTAGAAGTTTGAGTTATTGTGGACATTGTTGGTCTCCTTGGTTTGTGATTTTCCTTCTATTACTTTCTGTAAGGCTGGATTTGTGGCTACGTATTGTTTAAATTTGTTTTTATCCTGGAAAATTTTGTTTTCTCCATTTATAGTGAACGAAAGCTTGGCTGGGTATAGTAGTCTCGGCTTGCATCCATGTTCTCTTAGCTTCTGCAGTACATCTATCCAGGACCTTCTGGCTTTCATGGTTTCCATAGAGTAGTCAGGTGTAAGTCTGATAGGTTTACCTTTATAAGTAACTTGACCTTTTTCCTTTGCAGCTCTTAATATTCTTTCTTTATTCTGTATGTTTTGTGTTCTGATTATTATATGGCGAGGAGATGTTTTTTTTTGGTCCAGTCTATTCGGTGTTCTGTATGCTTCTTGAACCTTCAACGGAATATCTTTCTTTAGGCTGGGAAAGTTTTCTTCTATAATTTTATTAAATATATTTTCTGAACCATTGAGCTGTACTTCTCCTTCTTCTATCCCAATTATTCTTAGGTTTGGTCTTTTTATTGTGTCCCATATTTCCTGAATGTTTTGTGATGAGAATTTGTTGGTTTTATTGTTTTCTTTGATCAGTGTGTTAATTTTCTCTATGGTATCTTCAGTGTCTGACATTCTTTCTTCTAACTCTTGTAATCTGTTGGTAGTACTTGTCTCTGTAGTTCCTGTTCGTTTACCCAGATTTTCCATCTCCAACCTTCCCTCGGTTTGTGTTTTCTTCATTACTTCCATTTCATTCTTCAGGTCTTGAACCATTTCCCTTACCTGTTTGATTGCATTTTCTTGTTTCTCTTGGTTTTCTTGGGTATCTTTGAGCGATTTATTCATTTCCTCAACCTTTTTGTTTGTAATCTCTAATTGTTTATGGCAGATTTTCACCTCCTGTTTAAGGTCTTCTAATATTTTCAAAAAATTCACTTTTGAGTCGATTTCTTCTACTTCTTCTTGAGTAGGGTGTACAATTTTTCTTATTTTGGGATCCCTGGGTTCTGGTGATGACATGTTGCCTTTGAGGTTGTTGGATGAATTCTTACATTGGCGCCTTCCCATCTCCTCTTTCAAATGAAGCCAAGAGAGGCCTGGTTTCTTGGTCCAGTCTTTGATGTGACTGAGTCTCTGGGTGTATCTCTTCAGTGTGGAAGCAGGGACCGTCCTGCTGAGTTTGAACTCCCCAGTGATGTCTCTCCTGGCAGCCGGTTCTGATCTCCCTGCTGCTTGGGTGTCTCACGAACAAAGGGCCGAGCTTGCTGCCGCAGGGCAGGCAGGCCACCTAGACAAAGGAGCTACTACCCTCCCGGTTGCCCTCCCAATTCGGACCCTGTCCCAGCGCCCAAAGAGGCTGAGCTGGGAGCTGTTGTGTGGTTCAAAGAGGGGAGGGGGGTCAGAGGGGGTGGGGGAGGGCCGTGGATGCTAGCTGGGTGGGATAGGAATAGAGAGGAAGTATCGGGCAGTATAGCCCCTGCAGACTGCCCAGGAAGTGCAGGATGGGTGAGGAACGTCTGAGTTCCCTGTCCCGGGCTGCCGCTGCGGTCAGAGACTCACTCACCCAAGAGATGTCTCTCCTGGTACCCGGATCTGGTCTCCCTGCTGCTTAGGTGTCTCACGAACAAAGGGCCGAGCTTGCTGCCTCAGGGCAGGCAGGCCACCTAGACAAAGGAGCTACTACCCTCCCGGTTGCCCTCCCAATTCGGACCCTGTCCCAGCGCCCAAAGAGGCTGAGCTGGGAGCTGTTGTGTGGTTCAAAGAGGGGAGGGGGGTCAGAGGGGGTAGGGGAGGGCCGTGGATGCTAGCTGGGTGGGATAGGAATAGAGAGGAAGTATCGGGCAGTATAGCCCCTGCAGACTGCCCAGGAAGTGCGATCAATCTCATTTTTTGAGGTACTTGTCTCATAATGTTTTGGCAGAGTTCAGCCCCCTGCCCCCAAAATTTTAGGTTTGTCATAATACATACATACATACATACATATGTATGTGTGTGCTTATGTATGTACACATATTATATACATATATAATAATTCTCACTTTTTAACCTATGGTTATTTTCATGTATATTATGCATTCCAGGTTAAAATTTAAGCGATTTCTGAGTGTTTTTTTTTTGATTTCTGAGTGTTTAAGCATACGGTTATGCTTCTCATGCCTTATCTTCAGCTCTGTTCCTTACATGTTTCCCCATTTTGACAAATTCCAATGTGTTAGTTTTTCTTTATCTTAGTATATTTTTATTATTATCCTATGGAAACTTGATTGTTTCCAATGAGAGATAGAAATGGGATGAATTCTGATAGGAGAGATAGTGAGGTGGAGCTGAAAGGAATAGAAAGAAGGCAAACCATAATCAGGGGATGTCACGTGGAAAAAAAACCCTATTTTCAATGAAAAAAGTCATTTTGACTGTAGTGCTTTGTAAAATTCAATATAAGAAATTTATTTATTTTATAGTATGTGAGCTTTTGGCGTTTCTTATTATGTGAACATCTGAGTTTCTCGGAAGCCAGAAAAAGGCATCTAATTCATTTAGCTATTGTTATAAGCTGGTGTAAATTTTAAGATATGTAGATGGGAAAGTGAACTTATCTTTTCTGAGATATTCATTCATGATTTTAAATGCTGAGATATCTCTCCATCTTACGCAGTATTCTATCTATTTCTCTCTCTCTCTCTCTCTCTCTCTCTCTCTCTCTCTCTCTTTCATAAATTCTACTTTTCTCATTCCCCAGATGCACCAGGATTCTCTTTTCTGACCCCAGAGAGGGAAATGAGTTTGATCTTCTGCAAACATTCACTCACTTAGCTACAAGCTTTCTCTTTTCTCTTACATTTGAAGTCAAACATTCTTTATGATACCAAAAGAGTTGCTGGGAGTTTATTTCAACTCTTACTGTGTATTAGAGAAAGTAAGGAACACATCCCCTATGCACTAATGTCCATGCATAAGGTCTTATAGTCTGAGTAGAAAATTATAGGTCACAATGTATAGAAAAGAGGTATATGTGATACTTCTGGGCATCTTCATAAGAAGAAACAATGAGAATCACTAGCTAATGTATATAGCTTGCAATTTATTATAATATGTAGATCAGCATCAACACTACAGCTGTCAACTACAATTTATGAAATGTGTGTTCAGAAAGATGTTTTCTCCCTTAATTTTTGAAGAGAATTTCTCTCTGGTCTTAACAAAATTATGTAGCACTTGGGGACAAAGATGCATCCCAGGAGACCTGCACTGGAAATCAGAATGGATAAGACCTCCACAACCACCATGACCTTGCCCTTGGTGCTGTGGTAGACTGGGATAAATGTGACCCAGACACTACAGAACAACAGCATGCTGAAGGTCAGCAACTTGGCTTCATTGAATGTATCAGGGAGATTCCTGGCCAAGAAAGCCACAATGAAGCTCACTAAGGCAAGGGAGCCATGGTATCCCAAGACACAGTAGAATGCAGTCTCTGAGCCCTTGTTGCACACAATGATGATTTGGCCATGCTCAGAGTTTGCATCATTATCAATAAAGGGAGGAGAAAGTTGCAGCCAGATTGCACAGAGAATAATTTGGATGAAAGTACAGATGACAATTATGTAGTTGGGTGCCCCTAGAAGCAGGAAGGACCTTATCCTTTTTCCAGGGGCTGTGACTTTGAAAGCCAGCAGCACAGTCACTGTTTTGGCCAACACGGTAGAAACTGCTACAGTGAATACAACTCCAAATGTGACTTGCTGTAGGATACAGATAGTTGAGTTGGGATGCCCAATGAAGAGCAAGGGACACAGGAAACTAAAGATGAGTGAGATGAGCAAGATGTAGGTGAGATTCCGGTTGTTGGCCTTCACAATGGGTGTGTCACGATGCTTCACAAAGACCCCAAGAACCACAGCTGTGAATGCAGAGAAGAATAAGGCCATTAAGGCAAGAGCCATCCCCATGGGGTCTTTGTAGTTCAGAAAGACCACAGCTTTTGGAATGCACTGGTTCTGTTCTCTGTTGGTATACTGGTCTTCTCGACACCTCAGACATTTATCCACATCTGATGGAGAAAGGATAATATGATTAGTGCAACTCTAACCATTTATTGACAAGGTATTTTAGTTAAGTGTGTTGAAGAAACATTGCAATATCTGCATTTGTTGCTGACGATGTAGCTGAAGGACACTGCTACATACCAATGTTTCCATTTCATAATATTCATTATCATTTTGGGGAGGGATGTCTAACAATACTTATGTTTTCTATTTAACTATTTGTTGATGATGCCATTTATTAAGTTATCAGAAAACACTGCTGTAGGATAATCTTCTTGTACTGTGTAAAGATTTATTCTTTCTATGGGCTTAATGAAACACTGATTGATCAGTAGCCAGGCAGAAAGTATAGGTAGGCAACCAGACTAGGAAAATTCCAGAAAGAGGAAAGACTCATTCTGCAATCACCAGCCAGACACAGATGAAGCAAGATGAGAATACTTTACTGATTAAAATACCAAGCCTCATGGTTAAACATAGATAATGAGCCAGATGATGGTGACATATGCCTTTAATCCTAGCAATAGGGAGGCAGCGGCAGGTGGATCTCTGTGAGTTTGAGGCCCACCACATCTACAAAAGCTAGTTCCAGATCATACTCCAAAGCTACACAGAAAAATCCTGTCTTTAAAAACAAGACAAAACAAGCATAGATTAAAAATTATAGGTTAATTTAAGTTGTAAAACCTAGCTAATAATAAGCCTGAGCTAATAGGCCAACCAGTTTATAATTAATATAAGCCTCTGTGTGTTTTATTGGGAATGAATGGCTATGTGACCAGGTAGTACAGAAGCTTAGATCTACAAATCACAAATATTTTTATTACATTATTAGCGTGGGAGAATAGTCTGAATTCTGTCAATTACATTTTAAATAAATGCTGTAGCCAGGCAGGAAGTGTGGGCAGGACAACCAGACAGAAAGTAGAGGTAGGTCAAGGAATTCTGGGAAAAAGGAAGCCCATTCCTCTGCAGTCCTTTCCCTGACCAGAGAAAAAGAAAGGTGTGACTGCCTCGCTGAAAAAGGTACTGAGCCTTGTGGCTAATATAGACAATAATAGGCTAATACAAGTTATAAGATTTAATAAGAAGCCTGAGCTAATGGGTCAATAAGTATATAACTAATGTAGACCTCTGTGTGAATTACTTTGGGATTTAATGACTGTGAGAAACCAGCAGGACAGAAACCCTGACAACACATTTTGAATGCTATGATGAAATGACTTAAACTGGTTAATTGACAGAGGTTAAAAAATTAACCATTGTATGACATAGAGTGTATTTGAATGAATACTCTGCCTGAAATAGATGGAGACTGTGTCTTCTGTTGGGACAGGTCATGTGATATGTTTTCTAGTTTGAATTCACCAGCCCAAACACATTGACATAGAAGCAACACTAAGTTAGCACATAACACACCAATACCAAGTACTGAACCAAAAGGAGAATGATTTGCCTCAGGGGACCATAGGTAGGGAATGAGAGAAAACAAACAGAAAATGGAAAATGGGGAAGGGGAAAGCAACAAGAGAGAGTCTATTTTTATTATGTAGGATGAGAGGCAATAGGAAAGAAAAATTATCTAACTGCATTTTTATTTTAATTTTTTGAGACAGGGTTTCTAAGTAGCTATGAAGCCTGTTCTGGAGTTCACTGTGTAGACAAGGCTGAGCTTGAACTCATACAGATCTGCCTGCCTCTTCCTCCTGAGTGCTTAAACTAAAGACTTGTACCACTACTGGTCAGCTCTACCTGCCATTTTTATGTAGCCAACTCTAAACAAATAATCATTTGACTAATATTGGCTGTGTAGAAGACAACACAAATTTGGGTAAATATGGCTAATTGCTTTCATGGGAAACCATTTTAATCTTTTAATTCTGACATTATTAACTGTGTGATAAATATAAAAATATTGATTAAAGGACTGTATATATTCTAGATCATGTGCCAACATGTATGCACACTTCCCTAGATCTCAAATCACTTTGATCCTTTGAAAATAGTGTCTCTGGATATTGCTTTAAGGCTTCTGTTTACTAGGTAACAGTGTCTGATAATTTTACAAGTAATGGTTTCCCCTCCTCATTAACCTTACAGAGGACTTGGATGTGGATCCTACCATATACATAACTGAATTCAATGGATCTGATGCCATATTCTGCTCCAAAATTGATTCCTGCTTGTACATGATTCCTATAAACTTACACATACAGTACAGATATGTAAATAGAAAAAAATTATTGAAGATTCACGAAAGGAATCAAATCTACATGTTGTTTCAGAGGAGATTAATCACTGTTAAAGACAATGTCTAGAATTCCCTCACACTGTAGTTTGATAATCAAAACTGTTTCTTTGAGAAACAACCATCTACCATGAATTTTCACTGAGTCAAAAATTATGTCCTAGTATAACGTGGTTACTAAAAGTGACATTGGTTATGGTCATAGTCCTATATAAACTAATTTGGACAAGTGGTATATTTTATTTCTGCAGTGACCTTTTAGAACCTTTGATTATTCTAGTGTGTTTGGGAGAGAATGATCTATGTGAAGGATTTGTCTCAATAGCAAACACTTACTTGTCTCATTAGAAACTTCATTTTGTGGGCAAGAGCTACAATCAAAACAGCAGGCTTCCATTCCCTCCTGCCGGAATTTTCTGAATCCAGAACCACAATCAGCACTGCACACAGAGGGTGGCATCTGAGGAAAACAGACACATGCTGGTGTCAGGAGTTTTACCTACTCCTTCTATAACTATATTATACTATCATGTTGAAATATTGATGTTTATTTTACAAGCACCAAATGAGTAACCACATTAAACATAATGAGATTTAAAACACCAAGCATGTGAATGCATACAAACAAACTGATGTAAAGTTAAGTAGCTTCTCAATCTTAGAAATTTAGGAAGAAGAATGGGTGGTTATTTGCTGTGGGAAAACACCATGGAACTTGCAAATTGGTTTTTCAACTTAATTTTTATCACCTTTTAAAAAAGTACATTACGGGGCTGGAGAGATGGCTCACTGGTTAAGAGCAACAGCTGCTCTTCCAGAGGTCCTGAGTTCAATCCCCAGCAACCAGTTGTTGGCTTACAACCATCTGTAATGATATCTGGTGCCCTCTTCTGGCGTGTGGGCATACATGCAGGCAGACTGTTGTATACATAATAAATAAAGGTGGGCGGTCCATGGACTTCCCACAGGGCAGGGAACCCTGATAGCTCTTTGGGCTGAAGAGGGAGGGGGACTTGACTGGGGGGAGGGGAGGGAAATGGGAGGCAGCGGTGGGGAAAAGACAGAAATCTTAAATAAATAAATAAATAAATAAATGGAAAAAAAGTACATTATAAAGTTAAAGTGAACCTTAACTGAAATATTTCTCTCCATTAATCTAGCCTGCTGTCAAATTATTTAAGCATTTTATTAATGGGTAATTGATGTAGGACTGCCTGGCCCACTACAGGCTGTGCTGTCCCTAGACAGGGCTGGATGAGAATTCAAGCACAGAAAACCAGTAAGCAATGTATCGTCACACTCTATCCTTTACTTGCAGACTCCAGATTCCTGCCTTGTCATCCCTTTACTGTAACCTGTGAGCTAAATCAAACCTGCTCCTCACTTTGACTATGGTTAGTGTTTAATCACAGCAACAGCACTGAAAGCTAGGATGAATGGAGACCTGAAACAGGGGCAATAGCTCTTCAAATCTCAAATAGCACACATGAACTCCAAAAATAGCACAACAAAGCATGACAGAGTGTAAAGAGAAACAGAGCTACATAGGAAGAGCATTGTGCATCTGTGGTGAGGACGTGCTGAACTGATGTGTATTGAGCTGGAAGGTAGAGTGTTTCCTGACGTGAAACTGCTTTACAAAGACTGCAAATACTCAGGCCATCTGAATAAAGGTTATATTATTTTAAAGTTAATTGGGGGATTTCTTAAATATTAAAATAGAAACCTTTATATAACCAAAAACCTGGTGATAAAGATCTATATACTGCTTTAGATAGCTGCCAATGGTTGGGGACTCACTTTGCATACTTAGTTCAATATTAAGTTCTGTGTCAAAATCACATTGTCTCCTATGTGTGGGCTCCTTCATGGTCTCCATAATATGATTAACTACAAATCCTACTTTTTCTTGAAACTGAGTCTCAATTTGTAGTGTTAGTAGACCTCAACTCCCTATATAGCATATTTTAACTTTGCACACGGAGATCTTCCTCTCCTCCCTTCTGAATGCAGGTCATGCTACCAGTGGGCACATTTCTTTCCTTCTTTACTTTTTTTTAGTATAATAAAGGGTTCTTTATCTAGCGGTAGACTCACGGATCACAGATCTCTGCACAAGCAGGGAATAGAAACTGAAACCAACCAGCATCTGAGAGAGAGAGAGGGGCTGCACAAGCTTTATGTCTACACTTATAGTACAAGAGTACCAAGTGGGCTGGTATCTTAAAGGCTACTACTGGCTGAAGGAGTTTCCACAGTGTCTTATAACTGAGTAGAATTACAAGGTGCTATATTTGGAACATATGGAAACCGCCAGAATAAATGCAGGAAGACTGCCCAGCTTCTGTTTGTTTGTTCACTTCTTAGACAGCTGATGCTTACAGATACCACATTGCACCAAAGTATGTATGTGCAGGGTTTCTCTGCAGAAAGTGATGTTTTCTCAAGTAAAGGGGTAATAGAATATCTTGGATTTTATGAGTAAGTGAAGTCTCAGAAATTATTTCCTTCTTGCATCAGAAAGAGAATAACTGCCATGGACCAGCACAGGGGAGCCACTCAGACTGTGGGAGAAGCAGGGTCTTGGTAATCAGGAAGGCATGAGGTCAGTGAATGACAGACAGACACAACACAAGACAGTGGTTGGAATCTGCTGCGATTTTACTGAATTCATGTTTTCATTATATAGTATTCAAACAAAGAACTAATCAGAAGGTCATATACCATCAGTTGGCACAGTATGAAAGCTTTTTTTAGTCACATCAGTGATTTTTAAGAAAAGCATATTATCAGGAACAGGTGTTAGACATAAAACATCCTTTGAAGAGGAACTCTTGTCCCTGGGAATGTAAACCTCAGACAAGTGGTTTCATCTTATCTAACAATAGAAAGTTATTGTCTCATTATTGCTATCATGGCCCTTCATCTTTCTAACCCTTTCTTTATCTCATCTAGTGAACAAATATGCCTAATCAGCTCTCTGCACCTGCTGAAATATACTTTTTGGTACCTTCTTATGCAGCAGACACCATGGGGGTTGAGATCTAGCAAGCTTGTCCATAAAGTTTAAAGTATAATATAACACTCTTTGTCCATCAAAATTAACCCATATATTCCCTTGTTCATCATACACCCTGTGTATGAAAAGGGTTCTGCTGTAGTCTTATACATTCCCATACTGTGGTTCCCTATCCCAGAGCTGTTCCTGAAGAGATAATCCTTGTCTTGTAGATATATAGAATATCATTATTAAAAGAGATTGTGCAAATCCCATATCCTGCATAGCCAGCTAATCAAAAAACCCGTCTATGCCTCAGGGGTGGCTAATACCTGGCCATCTGCCATTGACCTCCAGGAAGCCTAGTCCCATAGGACACATAGCTCCCATCCGGCATAATGACGTATGTCATGTCACACAGATGACACTGGAGATGGTGTGGCAAATAACCTTTCTTTTTTATTATTATTTTATTGCTTTAAAAAAATACCAATCCAATTTCCCACTTCCTCTCCTCCTCCCATACCCTCAAACACAATCTCCCTGCCACCCCCCCCTTCAATCATAGGAGAGGGCAAGGCACCCTGCCCTGTAGGAAGTCCAGGGCCCTCCCCACTACATCTAGGCTGAGCAAGGTATACATCCAAATAGAGTAGAATCCCAAAAAGCCAGTACATGCAGTAGAAATAATTCCAGTGCCTTTGTCATTGGCCCCTCAGTCTGCCCCAACTGTCAACCACATTCAGAGGGACTAGTTTGAACCCATGCTCATTCATTCACAGTCCAGTTGGAGTTAGTAGGTTCCTGTTACCTCAGACACAATGTCTCAGTGGGTCTCACTTATGGTCTTGACTTCCTTGCTCATACTCTCATTCCTTCCAATATTCAACTGGATCTTGGGAGCTAAGTCCAATGCTCCAATGTGGGTCTTTGTCTTTGTTTCCATCTGTTATTAGATGAAGGTACTATGATGATATTTAGGATAATCGTCAGTCTGACTACAGGGCAGGGCCAGTTCAGACATCCTCTCTATTGCTTAGTGTCTTAGCTGGGGTCATCCTTGTAGATTCCTGGGCATTTTTTACAGGTTTATTGCTAAGCCCAAAAAGACTTCCTCAATCAAGATATCTCTTTCCTTTCTCTCACTGTCCTTCCTCCATCTCGTCTATCCCATTCCCCCAAGTTTTCCCCAAACCTCCTCCCCTTACTTCTACCCCCTTCCCCCCCCAACTCCCAAATTTTGTCTGCTTCCAATTTCCAGGTGGGTCTATAAATGTTTCACTTTTGATTCACCTTATTACTTAGCTTCTCTAGAATCATGAACTATAGGCTCAATGTCCATTGTTTATGGCTAGTGTCTACTAATGAGTGAGTAACATACCATATTCATTTTGGGGGTATGGGTTATCTCACTCAAGATAGTGTTTTCTAATTCTGTCCATTTGCATGCAAAATTTAAGATGTCATTGTTTTTGCCACAGAGTAGTACTCTAATATGCCATACTTTCTTTATCCATTCTTCAGTTGAGGGGTATCCAGGTTGTTTCCAGGTTCTGGCTATTACTAATAATGCTGCTATGAACATAGTTGAACAAATGCATTTGTAGTATGATTGAGTATTTTTTGGGTATATTCCCAGGAGTGGTATTACTGGATCCTGAGGTAGTTTGACTCCCAATTTTCTGAGAAACTGCCAAATTGATTTCCAAGTGGTTGGACAAGTTTGCATTCCCACAAGCAATGGATGAGTGTTCCCCTTAATCAACATCCTCTCCAGCATAAGCTATCATTGCTGTTTTTGATCTTACCCATTCTGACAGGTGTAAGATGATATCTCAGAGTTGTTTTGATTTGTATTTTTCTGATAGCTAAGGAAGTTGAACATTAAGTATCTTTTGACCAATTGAAATTCCTCTGTTGAGAATTCTCTGTTTGATTCAGTACCCCATTTTTAATTAATGTCTAATTTCTTGAGTTCTTTATATATTTTGGAGAACACTCCTTTGTCTGATGTGGGAGGTGAAGATCTTCTCCCATTCAGTAGGTTGCCTTTTTGTCTTATTGACTGTGTCCTTTGCTTTATAGAAGCTTCTCAGTTTCAGGAGGTCCCATTTATTCACCATTGCTCTGTATGTGCTACAGGGTTATACTTGGGAAGTTGTCTCCTGTGCCCATGCATTGCAGGCTACTTTTCCACTTTCTCTTCTATTAGGTTCAGTGTTGTCAGATTTATATTGAGCTCTTTAATCCATTTGGACGTGAGTTTTGTGCATAGTGATAGATAAGGATCTATTTTCATTCTTCTACAGGTTGACATCCAATTATGCCAGCACCATTTGTTGAAGATGCTTTCTTTTTTCCATTGTATAATTTTAGCTCCTTTGTCAAAAATTAGGTGTCCATAGATGTCTGGAGTAATATCTGGGTCTTCAATTCAATTCCATTGGTCAACAGCGGTAAAAAAACAGTAACTTCATGAATTTTGCATGCAAATGGATGGAAATAGAAAACGCTATCCTGAGTGAGGTATCCCAGACCCAAAAAGATGAACATGGGATGTACTCACTCATAATTGGTTTCTAGCCATAAAGGACATTGAGCATATAATTTGTGATCCTAAAGAAGCTAAATAAGAAGGTGAACCCAAAGAAAAACATATAGTCATCTGCCTGGATATGGGAAGTAGACAAGAATGCCAGGCAAAAACTGGGAACTTGGGGGTGAGGTGGGATGGAGGTAAGGGGAAATGGGGTGAGAAACATGAGCACGGGAGAATGGGGGGAGCTTCGGGGAATGGGATGGTTGGGATAAAGGAAGGGTGGACTCGGGAGCAGAGAAATATATATTCTAATTAAGGGAGCCATCTTAGGGTTGGCAAGAGACTTGACTCTAGAGGGGCTCGCAGGTGTCCAGGGAGATGTCCCCAGCTAGTACCTTGAGCAACTGAGGAGAGGGAATCTGAAATGGCCCTATCCTTTAGCCATACTGATGAATACTTGCATATCACCTTAGAACCTTCATCTGGCGATGGATCGAGATAGAGACAGAGACCCAAATTGGAGCACCAGACTGAGGTCTTAAGATCCAAATGAGGAGAAGAAGGAGGGAGAACATGAGCAAGGAAGTCAGGACCACGAGGGGTGCACCCACCCACTGTGACAGTGGAACTGATCTATCGGGAGCTCACCAAGGCCAGCGGGACTAGGACTGAATAAGCATGGGATGAAACCAGACTTTCTGAACTTGGCGGACAATGAAGGCTGATGAGAAGCCAAGGACAATGGCACTAGGTTTCGATCCTAATACATGAACTGGCTTTGTGGGAGCCTAGCCTGTTTGGATGCTCACCTTCCTGGTCCTGGATAGAAGTGGCAGGACCTTGGACTTCCCGCAGGGCAGGGAATCTGGACTGCTCTTTATTCCCAAGAGGGAGGGGTAATGGAGTGGGGGGGGAGGGGGGAGAGGGGTAGGGGAGTGGGGGAAGGGGACGATGTGTGCTAAGAGGGGGAGGGAAATGGGAAATGGGGAGGAGGCGGTAATTTTTTTTCAACAACTAAAAAATAAATAAATAAACAAAAAAAGAAAAAATAATCTTATTATAGCAGGATTAACATTAATTTATAGAAATATAAAAGTGGGGTCTGAAGAGGTTGCTTAGTGGTGAAGACCGTACATTGCTCTTCCAGAGGACCTAAGGTCGATCTCCAGCAGCCTCATCAGGTGGCTCACAGCCACCTTTAACTGACAGTCCATGGCTTCTGTAGACAAAATGTTCCCAGTGTGCATACTTGTACCCACACTGCCTACATATACATTACTAAAAATAATAAGATATCTAAAACAAAATAGTGATAAAATAGCCTTGTAAAATTTTGCAAGTCTCCTTCAGGTCTGTATTTAGATTATAGCTTCATCTCTGTACCTCCTTATGTGTCCAGTCTGTTTCTAGGTTACACACCACATGTTCCTGAATGTTCCATAATTCTCAAGAAAATAAGAATGAAAGATGCAGTTGGCATCTTACTATTATTATCAAAGTAGTTTTGTCTCACAGACATCACAGATGGAATTCAGGGACTTAATGACTATTGAAGAGCCAAAACTCTACAGAATGTATTTATCTTCTACTGATTAGGAGTGGATATAATTGCTTGGGCATTTGTGTCTGGACTGGAACCATTGTTCTAATGTATTTCCATATATAATATTGATTAATTCTGTTCTTAACTCTATTAACTCATTTTTATTTATGAAAATAAAATCTATCTATCTGTAAAAAAAAAAGGATAATGAAAAGTTTCTGCACCCCAATAAACCTCTCGGCCAATGCAATGATCCAAATAAGACAAACCAATGACTTGCATGTGTTTACTTTGCTCCTCACTTAAAATTAGCCTCAGTCTTTCAGGAACTGTGTCAAAGGCTCAACAGCAAAGAGGAAAATCACTGTGCAGTTAACAGAAAAGCACCAAGAGAATATGGCTCACTTTACTGGAAGTAATATGGAACTTGGAAAGTTTTTTATACAAGAGCTAGTTCCAGGACAGGCTCCAAAACCACAGAGAAACCCTGTCTCGAAAAACCAAAAAAAAAAAAAAATCAGCAATCTGTTCTTGAATGATAAAAATTTACTGTATGCTTATCTGAAACCCTCAAAAATTAATAAAATGTCATATCAATAAATGAAAATAGAAACAAAGTAGTAGGCTAGAAAATGGTTTCTAATTTAACAATCTGTGCACTAGGTTACAAGTGAGCACAAATGGACCCCCTTGACTATGTTACTGCTGTGCAATGGAAATGAGCACAGTTAAGTCAGACCCACCTGTCTACTTCCTGTTGCCTGCTCTATCATGTCGTCATATAAATGCAGCTGTTGACCTTGTGGAAAATGTGGGCTAAACTCTCCTATCTTCACCTTAAGTCCAAGACCATGAGGGAAATTCCAAATCTGGAAAATGTCATAC
Source organism: Microtus obscurus (assembly GCA_963919715.1). Classification (NCBI taxonomy): domain Eukaryota; kingdom Metazoa; phylum Chordata; class Mammalia; order Rodentia; family Cricetidae; genus Microtus; species Microtus obscurus. The sequence goes on from CAWTZC010002480.1 coordinate 126,239, forward strand.
TCTTCCTGCAGATTTTCTTTCTGGTTCATATTCACTCTGTCCCCAACAGGATTAGTGAACTGAGTCTTCCTCAGAAAGGAGTGCAGCTGAAAGAGACACACATTATATAGTGTCTGTGCCCTTTCATGAAGACAGAAAATGTATTCTGATTTCATCTCAAAGACAATATTATTAAAGGTGTCCGGGGAAGAAATAGCAATAAATCTAGTAGGTTAATAAAATGATCATAATGTTACTAGAATTTAAGATCTTTAGGAGGAAACTACCAAACAGAAACACAGACATATATACAGACATAGAATGAGATAGAGACAAAGAGATCGAGAGACTCACATCCATATAAACATACATTATACAGTTGCATACATTTTATACAGACATATATATGCATGCCAAGACACACACATAAAAGTAAAGTCAAACATAGACGTATGCACCCAAATAGACAAACAGAAACAGAATTCTGCAAAACACATATGTAGTCCCACACACACATGCACACATTCATGGACAAACACACACAGGGAGACATGAACAGATAGAAACAACCACACTGGGAGACATTGACATAGACAGACTTATGCTCACATCCAAAGACAGATTGACAGAGAGACAGACAAACATAAACAGACACAGAAACAAAGATATATGTATGTGCAAGCAATATACAACAACACACAGATAGACACATGTAATCACATGCAATGAAAAACACAGGTAGCCATTCACAATAAAAGCACCTATACAGAAAGACATTGGCACAAGACAAATGTATCCTCAGTTTTATAGACAGATATGTAGATAGACAGAAACACATATATAAAGAGCATCACAGACATACACAAAGACACATAGAAATACAGTCACACACCCAAACAGTAATAACTATCTATTCACAGACTTGTATGTCCTTAACTGAAGAATAATACTGTTTAATGTGTAATTACTCTCACTATGTATGTGAAATGAGGTCCCCAGAGCATACAGAGTGAGAAGAATAAGTTGTTGTGAAAATCATTTCATACACAGATTAGCGCATATTTGACAATAAATGATCAAGGATTCATCTTCTCATCATGGAGAGGATTAATGAAGAAGGACTGTTATGTTTACAGTATTAGAATATGTGTGTTAATATTCAGATGCTCTGTAACAAAATCAGTGATAATCTTGATAAAATGTGTCTTCAACTTTAATTCTTTTGCATTAAGACTTATTCCAATTTCTAGATTTACATTCTTACCAGGAAAAAATTTCCAGATCCCTCTATTTTATTAAATATTTCTTAATCCAGTACATTGGGGCACTTCAAAGACTATGACATTGATGACAGCAAACATCATCTAAAAGAAGAAACACTACCTTCAAGCACTGAGGATGGTGTCCTTTCCCATTATCCACTGGTTGATTATAGACTCCTTGAAGAATCATCTCATGGAGAGCATGAGCCACAGCATACACAGCATTATATATGTCATAACTGTCATCACTAAATGCCATGTCAAAAGTCTGTAACTCTAACCATTGCAATGAGGCATTAGATATGCAATTCTTCAGGGTCTTACACTTAGAATCTGAGTGTTCACAGTTCAAGTTCATCCATTCCAGTTTTGCCAGGTATTCATCTGAGTAATTGAGAGGGTTCAATGTCTGGACAAATGTTTTAAAACTAGAAATCTCAGTGTGGTGGTGTGCAAAAGCTAGTGTCCCATGGAACGACTTAAGTGTGAAGTCACTCTTCCATGTAGTGACATCCCACTGTGAGGTGGTGACCCATATTCTCTGTATACCTCGAGAATCCCACATTCTAAGTGCCATAGCTAGAGTACTGTCTGTGTCACCATAAATGACAACTACTTTTGTGGATGATGTCATGATTTGGTTATAATACATTTCAGCCCTTGACAAGTATGAATGCATCTTGACTGGAATCATATTCACAAAAGCAAAGCAGACTGTGTTTTTTTCCATCTCTCTTCTCAAATATGAGAAAAATTGAATACCCTGATCATTGTCTGAGATGCCCAGTCCAATCCAGTTCCAGTTGAATTGAAGCATCAAAGAGACCATAGCCAGGGCTAGATATATGTCCTGGGCAGCCATCTGATAAAGAGAAGGAAACTGTTCACGATCACTCAGGATGGGATTGAAAGGTCCATAGGTAAGCTGAAAAACCTAGGACACAAGGAACAGCATTAGGTAGCCTTCAATCATAAAATCTTGTAAACACACTTTCAGCAAAGAGTTCCTTAAAACTCCTTTCCTGTTGCTTCTTCCCTCATCTCAATTTCAAAGAAGAAAATGACTCCACATCAACTCTCTTAATAGTAACTTTCAATCACAATTCCTAGCATCAAGGAATTGTAAAAACTGAGTAACAACTTCTTGCAAACCCACAACACAAAAAATCTCACCGTTTGAAACATGAAGAGGTTTAGGAATGTCCCAACCATCTCAGATATTGCCCAGTTTGGTCCTGAAAGTATCAGTATACACTCACTCTCTTTTTCACAGTTATAATTGGGATGAGCATCATGGTTCTCTTCAGAAAAATGCAACAAGCTGTATAATTTTGGCACAGTCTTACAACCACCTCTTGGGAAATGAAATACTAATGATGAATTCGGTAAAAGATCAGGGTTCCTGTTGACTTCATCCATGGAAAAAGCTAAGGCCAAAGAAAACTGGTTGTGTTCAGTTGGTGTTCTGTAAAAGGATATGGTGGTTAGTGTGGACCGAGATCTACAGATTACCCTGTGTAGTCAATCGATGGACTATTCTGAGCTGGACAGTACTCCCAACCAACACTCATACAAATGGCCTATGCTGTGAGATTGGAATGACATAAACTGGAAGCTTGGAAAAGCTTTAAAAGTTCATCAGATTGCATCTCCCATGAATAAGACGAGTCTTGAGCATCTTCCAAAGAGTGTGTCATCGATTTTTGGTTTTTGAGTGCTCACACTAAAGATAAAGACAGCAGCTAAAGATAAAAACAGTAAACATATTCATGTATTCCTTTTGAAGTCATTAACCAATGTGAAAAGTTCGTGTGATGTATGAGCCAGTGAGTTTATGGTATTTTCTTATGAAGTTAACTAAGTTGGCTAAGGCAGTGAAATAATACCTGATGCGTGCACAATGGTCTCGGCAACGTTTGGCTCTTATGCTTTCAATTATTTATAATCAGTGAGCATTACAGTTAACATATACCATCATATCAGTCTTTATGTTGCTCTTTTTCTCCTTCTGGTTTATCCAGGAGTAAAATCTTCTTTTAAATGTTTATTTTTAAATGAATTCAAATGAAAGAGATGTATTTTGTAAAACTGTATGTGTTCACCATGTGTATAAACAGTATTAATGTTTATGTGGGCCATAATAAGAAAATGGATTCCAAGGTTTTGATTTTTGTTTTTTGTTTTGTTTTTGTTTTTGATACAGGGTTTCTCTGTAGCCTTTGGAGCCTGTCCTGGAACTTGCTTTTGCAGACCAGGTTGGCTTTGAACTCACAGAGATCTGCCTACCTCTGCCTCCCAAGTCCTAGGAGGTAGGCACCAACCCCCGGCTGATTCCAAGGTTTTGAACAATACTTTGCTATAGACTAGACTGTTCTCAAATATACACTGAAACTCCAGCTCCAGGTCCTTAGTACAGAGATTAAGGCCATGTACTACCTCCTAATTACCATTCACCTAATTCACAGACTGCCACATATTCACACTGGGTATATCTCACCAACACAATTGTTACTCTAGAAAACAGCTTTGGACTACCTTTCCAGTTATAGTAACACAACAATACAAAATTTGTATAGGCCAGTCTAACATCTTTGTAAAGTAAAATACTATAAAATATAAAATGTAAGGAAAATGTTTATTAGGGTATTTTTGTAATAAAAATGGATAACAACTAATTGGGAGTGAATAATACCAATTTGTGGTTATCTTTTCAGGAAGAACAATAACTTCTGTCTCTTCCTAGTCATTTCATATCATCTGACAAAAAACATCAAACATATACTTCTTCATTCTGAATGATTCACTCAGAATAAAATTCAATCTGTTTTCCACTTATACATTGTACCACTGTGATCTCTTTATATATTTACCTACACATTTTTAAAATAAAATTAATTTTAGAATAATTTTATTACCACACAGAAAAATTATCATTGAAAATTTTAATAACACACAATAGGAATTTGAGACTAGATCTTGTGATGTTCAAACACTAATTTCTTCCCCCACAAACATTAAGAAATATGAATCCCTTAAGCTGGTAGATTAGCCCCACGAACTAAATTGCTGTGTTTGATAACAGATATAAACAACTCATAAAAATCAAAATTTGTATAATGAAAATATTGGCAAAACATACAGTTATTATTAGCAAAATTACTGAAAGAAAATGTAAGAGGTAAATGGGACATAAGTGTTGGATAATAAACAATTTAAATACAAAGAGAGAAGACACATTTGTTTTAAAATAATGGTGAAGATGAGCTAACAGGTAACTCCTCTCCTGTTCTCATGTGTTGCTAATATTACACACCAAGACTGTGACTCAGGTAAGTGACAAGGGAAATGACAGTCTTACTTTTGAAAGAATGCAAGCATATCACTTACAGTTTTTAATTCCTTCTTTACTAAATATAGTTTGAATAAATGAACTTTGAAATTAAAGGGCAGTGATTGTACTTGTATGTAAGTGAAGTTTGGAGAAATAAGAACACATGATGATCACAATGGACACGTCTCCTACTTCCATTCTCCATGCAGTTTCAAAAGGAATAATGAGACCACATGCAGAGCATTCAAGAGAGTAACTGTATATCTATGTGGAAACTCTCCACACCTAGGTGGGTTACAAATATTAGTTGCCCTAGCACATGCATTCAGACCTACGCATTGATAAATGTCTATCAGTTGATTGTAATCTATAGCCATTTACTTGTGACATCTTGGGATGATACTATTTGAAATAGAATGAGGTTTCATTTGATAAGTCATCTCCCGCTACTGTGCTATAGAATCTATGAAGTGGATGGCTATATAGGATGGAACAATGTAGAGAGCCCTTTCTTCATTCAGCTTCAGCCTTGTAAGTTGGAGGGCAACTGGGATTAAAACAGAGCACTCTTGGTACAAATTAAAAGTTAAAAAATTTGCATTAATTCTCTAAAAGAGAGAATTGGGTTGCTTATTGATATGAAGGTTGGGAAAACAGGACAGAAATTTCAAATGACTGTTCTGATCTTCATCTTCTAGCCCTCATGAAATATCCTTGATGATATTTTCATACAACATAAAAAGTAACTTACTACATATTCAAAATGGTGAGGAATAACTCCCTATCCATGGGCCAATGCACTGCTGCAAGTGAGAAGACACAAACTGCCACCAAGACTCCATTCTTGTCTTCATTCTGCTTTCTTCTCCAAAAGCACGTGGAATGAATGAAACTAACCAAAAAGAAGTATAATGTTTTGTAGCAAACAGAAGAAAAGAATTTATGTCTGGACAGTGTGAATTGTGGCATGCCACAAATATAAACATACAAAATGGGCATCCATGTATCCAATGTGCTTTTATGTCTGTGGACAAAGATAGTTATATAATCCTGATTCCTTCTTTTTTGAAGGTGTTTCCTCACACATTGAGAAATCTTTCATACTCTTCTCTGTGGCTCGGCATCTAATATTTGCAGTCCATATGATAAAAATATATGAGGCAATTTCAGGTAGTTTTACGACATCTTTGTGAAAATTAAGGCCCATGAGAGGATGCCATTCTGGGAAAATTGGTTCATTGACATTCGCATCAACCTTTTTATGCTAATGTCTTTAGAAAGGTTGTCAGAGACTTTTTTAGGTGATCCACAGTGAAACATGCATTACTGGTTCACGAAGATTCACAAATTCAGAATTCATAAGTACACACTGGGCATAGTACCACAAAGTTCAGGTCAGGAAAATCAGCATATACAATGTGGACTAGGCTGCATCAATAGCCTGTACAGAATATTTAACCAAATCTTGGTTTTCCATTGTCTTAAGAACCAATAATCAGACCACATCCAAAAAAATTCTGAATTCTACTATTTGAAGACTATCTAGTTTATCATAGAACCACAGTTTATACATGTTAAATTTTGATTTCTAAATGTTCAACAAAATCCAACACCAGACCTGAGTGTTTCAGTTTATATACTATTTAAGCCCTATTACTCTTTCTTCTTGCAACCAATCATTAATAATGAGAACACATGTTGAATATTTGATTTATAAAATATGATATCCCTTCATGATCCTCAGCTCTCACTAATCAATACCTTTTGGTGACTCTTTTTTTCCTGCTTTTTCTTTGATTTCCTTTTTTGCTCATTTTACAATCCAGTAGTGGTTGCAAAGAAGTCTTTTATTAAGTATCTTAGAAGCAGCATATAGAAACAAGGAAGTTATATTCTTTTTGTTTTAATCTTTTATTGTTTTATTTAGCTATATATTTTTCTACACTTTCCTCCCTTTCCCTATCCTCCTCTGCTTCCCTCTTCCATGGACCCCATGATCCCAATTTACTCAGGAGATTTTGTCCTTTTCTACTTTTCATGTAGATTAGATTTATGTTTGTCTCTCTTTGTTGTCTAGGTTCTCTATGATTGTGAATTGTAAGCTGGTTTTTCTTTGCTTTATGTCTAAAAGCCACTTATGACTGAGTATCTATATTTGACTTTCTGGATTACCTCACGAAATTTGATGTTTTCTAGATTCATCCATTTGCTCACAAATATCAAGATGTCATTATTTTTTCTGCTGTGTAGTATTCGATTATGTAAATGTACCACATTTTCCTTATCCATTCTTTGGTGGGGGGCATTTAGGTTGTTTCCAATTTCTGTCTATGACAAACAATGCTGCTATGGACATAGTTGAGCACATGTCCTTGTGGTACAATTGAGCATCCTTTGGGTATATACCCAAAAGTGGTATTGCTGGGTCTTGAGTTAGGTTGTTTTCTAATTTCTGAGAAATCACCATACTAATATCCAAAGGGGCTGTAGCAGTTTGCATTCCCTCCAGCAATGGAGGAGTGTTCCCTTTACCCCAAATCCTCCCCAACAAAAATTGCCATCAGTGTTTTTTTATCTCAGCCATTCTTATTCCTGTAAGATAAAATCTCATGGTTATTTTGATGTGCATTTCTCTGATGGCTAAGGATGTTGAGCCTTTCCTTAAGTGTCTTTCAATTATTTTAGATTCATCTGTTGAGAGTTTTCTCTTTAGGTCCATTTTTTCATCAGATTATTTGTTCTTGGATGACCCATTTCTTGAGTTCTTTGTATATTTTGGAAATCAAACCTTTCTCCAATGTGGGGTTGGTGATGAACTTTTTTCATTTTATAGATAGCTGTTTTATCTTGCTGACAATGTCATTTGCTTTAAAGAAGCTTCTCAGTTTTAGAAGGTCCCATTTATGAATTGCTTCTCTCAGTGTCTGTGCTACTGAGGTGTTGAATGAGTGGTGGGCCTGCTTTTTGTCCCGCCCAGCCCCCGCTTGGTTAGCTTTACATCCGAAATACCAACACACAAATTCTATTCGTTTAAACACTGTCTAGCCCATTAGTTTCAGCCTCTTCTTGGCTAACTCTCACATTTTGTCTAACCCATTTTTAATAACCTGTGCAGCACCACGAAGGGGTGGCTTACCAGAAAGGATTCTAGTGTACATCCATCTTGGGCTAGAGCTTCATCGCATCTGACCAGAGAGGAGAGGCATGGTATCTGCCTCACTCCCCTATTCCCAACATTCTGTTCTGTCTACTCCACCCACCTAAGGGCTGGCCTATCAAATGGGCCAAGGCAGTTTCTTTATTAACCAATGAAAGTATCTCCTCCATCACTGGGGTTATATTTAAGAAGTGGTCTCCTATGCCAAGGTGTTCAAGTGTACTTCCCACTTGCTCTTTTGTGAGATACAGTGTGATTGGTTTTATGTTGAGGTCTTTGAAACATTTGGACTTGAGTTTTGTACATGGTGATGGATATGAATCTATTTCATTCTTCTACATCCAGCTATGCCAGGACCATTTGTTGAATATGCTTTCTTATTTCCAGTTGATATTTTTTGTTATTTGTCAAAAATCAGGTGTTTGTAGTTGTATGGATTGATATCTGGGTCTTGGATTTGGTTCCATTGGTCTTATTGACTGTTTTTATGCTAGTACCAGGCTGTTTTCAGTAGAGTTTGAAGCCAGGGATTGTGATGCCTCCAGAGGTTCTTTTATTGTACACAATTGTTTTGGCTATCCTGGTTTTTGTCTTTCCATATGAAGTTGAATACTGTTCTTTTGAGGTCTGTGAAGAATTTTTCTGGAATTTTGATGGGCATTAGGTTGAATCTGTAGATTGCTTTGGGTAAGATTGCCATTTTTACTATGTTAATTCTGCCTACCCAAAAACATGGGAGATCTTTCAATTTTCTGGTGTCTTCTTCAACTTCCTTCTTCAAAGATTTAAAGTTTTGTCAATCAGGTCTTCCACTTGTTTGGGTAGAGTTACTCTGAAATATTTTATGCTATTAGTCGCTATTGTGAGGGGTAATGTTTTTCTATCTCAGGTCTGCTCCAGCAGATGTCACTGCCTCAGGCCTGTTCCTGTAGATGTCCCTGGCTTGGGCCTGATACCATGGAGGTCTCTTGGTTGACTCGGTTCCACAGAGGTCTCTGACTTGGGCCTGTCCCTTTAAGGTCCCTGACTCATGCCCACTCTCAGTGAGGTCTCTGGTTAAAGCCTGCTCCACTAGGAGTCACTTCCTTATCAGACGTGACATTCTTATACCATTTTTGGAGTCATGGATTTAGTTTGCTCCCTAGAACCTGCACTACCAGTGCACTAGTGTTCTTATGAGTGTGGGTTAATGAACTTCTTTTAGTGGATATGAACTGCGGAGAATATAGGAAATTATGAGACAAGTCTTTGCTGTGGGTAGTGACATGCCTTATTTAGTAATTGTGATCAGGGAAACAGGGCCACTGCTCTCCAGAGATCTTATTGTATATTTAAAAATAAACATGGTGCCAGCAGGAAAGTTTTCTGCAGGTAGTCTTCCCTAATACCCCACCCCAATCCACCAGATGACATAACCTTCTAGCCCCAACATGCCCCCAAACTTGCCTATCACCCTGTACCTTCAGTGGCATTCTGAAACACAGTTTGATACAATATTGAAGGGACCAAGAGGTGAGTGACCAGACACATAGCAGGACACGCCACTCTCTAGGACCTCCAAAATAGGGCTCCTCCCCCACCTGCCTCAGCTTATCTAGCCAGCCAGCAGAAGAGTTTCCTGCTGAAAAGACCAAAAGAGGAACTGTAAAGCACAAGCTGTGACTACACAGAGTGAACCAAGAGAGAGAACCAGGAGACAAGATCAAGAGAGCAGACTAAGAGAGACCTCAGTGGCTCCCTGAGACACAGACATTGACAGTACAGAACAGACCAAGAAAAATACCCAAAGATTCAGACGGCCACTGCAATGATTGGACTAAGATGAAAAGACACTGCTGGCATCAATTGAAGGAAGAGATGGGTATGCACCAATACAAGAATTCACCCAACTACCTAAATAGCTACATGGTAATACAAGAACCCAGTGGTCACACAACAGGAAGACGTGATCATACTAACCCAGAAAAAGCAGAAGAAAACTATTTTAAACGTAACTTTCTGAAAATCATGGAGAACTTTAAAGAGGAAATGAAAAACTCTCTTAAAGAAATGAAGGAAAAGAGAAACAAAAGTTGGAAGAAATTAATAAATCTGTCAAAGAAACAAAAGAAAACTGAGAAGAAGCAATCACACAGAGGACACAGACAGTTCAAGATTGGCCCTTTTGTTGGCGAGGGCCCTGGCCAGCAAATGGTCATGATCCTGTACCAGAAGATCCATCAGAGAGGTAAGTGTGTTCCTGACCAGCAGGAAGACGCCAAGGGAAGGGAGCACAGACACCCTTCAACCCCCTAAACTTTCTGGTCATCCTTCAGGGGCTTTTCTCCTTGGCTACTACCTCTCTCTTCCTATCCCATCCCAGTTTGCTCCCAGGCACCCCTTCCCTTCTGGGGGTCATAAGATCCCCCAACTCAGCCTGTTTTAGGGCTGAGGCTCTGGGGACAAAGTGGTGTGTGAAACCTGGCAGGAGTTCCTTTGTCTCACTGAGCCTGTAAACAGCAAGCTCACCCTTTAGTTAGCAATGGCCCTGGCCATCAAGTGGTCCCAATCCTGTACCAGAAGATCCATTGGAGAGCCTGCACACAGCAAGCTAGTCCTTTTGTCTGAGAGGTCCCTGACCAGCAAGTGGCCCTGATCCTGTACCAGAAGATCCATCAGAGAGCATTTGAAGAAAGAGGCAAGCAGGCGCCAATGCAAGAATTCCTCAAACACTCTGAAAAACATGATAACATCAGAACCCAGGGAACATACAACATGAAGACCTGAATACCCGAATCCAAAAGAAGTAGAAAAAAATAGACATTATGAAAGTGATAGAGTCCCTTAAACAGGATGTGAAAAACTCCCTTAAACTTTGAAGAAATGAATAAATCCCTAAAAGATACCCTAGGAAACCAAGAAAAAACAATCAAACAGATAATGGAAACAGTTCAAGACTTGAAAACTGAAATGGAGGCAATGAAGAAAATGCAAACTGAGGGATGGCTGGATAGGGAAAATCTAGGCAAATGAACAGGGACTACAGAGACAAGTATAACCAACAGAATACAAGAGATAGAAGAAAGACTCAAATGCTGAAGACACTATAGAGAAAATAAGCACACTGATCAAAGAAAACAGCAAATCCAACAAATTCTCATCACAAAACTTCCAGGGAATCTGGGACACCATAAAAAGATCAAACCTAAGAATAATATGGGTAGAAGAAGCAGAAGAATTACAACTCAAAAGCCCAGAAAACATATTCAACAAATTATAGAAAAAAACTTTCCCAACCTAAAGAAAGATATTCTTATGAGAGTACAAGAAGCATATAGAATACCGAATAGACTGGATCAAAAAAATCCCCTTGATATATTAATAATCAAAACACAAAACATACAGAATAAAGAAAGAGATGCAAAGGAAAAAAGTCAAGTAACTTATAAAGGTAAACCTACCAGATTACACGTCACTTCTCTATGGAAACCATGAAAGCCAGAAGGTCTTGGATAAATGTGCTGCAGAAACTAAGAGACCATGGATGCAAGCCCAGACGACTATACCCAGCCAAGCTTTCATTCACCATCAATGGAGAAAACAAAATATTCCAAAATAAAAACAATACGTAGCCACACAGAAAGTAATAGAAGGAATATCACAACACAAGGAATCCAACAGTGCCCGCAATAACTCAGACATCTAACAACCCTTCACCAGCACAACTCAAAGAAGGGAAACACACAAATTCTGCCACCAAAAATAAATAAATATATAAATAAATATCCAGAGTTAACAACCACTGGTCATTAATATCACTTAATATCAATGGACTCAATTCACCTATAAAAAGGAACAAGCTAAGAGATTGGATACGAAGACAGGATCCAACATTCTGCTGTTTACAAGAAACACACCTCAACCACAAAGACAGACATCTACTCATAGTAAAGGGTTGGGAAAGGTTTTTCAATCAAATGGTTCTAATAAACAAGTGGGTGTGGCTATACTAATATCTAACAAAATTGACTTCAAACTAAAATCAATCAGAAGAGATGGAGATAGACAATTTATACTCATAACAGGAACAATTCATCAGGATAAAGACTCAATTGTGAATATCTATGTCCCTAATATGAAAGCACTCACTTATATAAAAGAAACATTACTAGAACCCAAGGCAGACATCAAACCCCACACACAAATAGTAGGAGACTTCAACACTCCTCTCTCAGCAATGGGCAGATCAATCAGACAGAAACCTAACAGAGAAATAAGAGAATTAATGGAGGTAATGAACCAAATGGACTTAGCAGACATCTATAGAACATTCGCACCAAACAGGAAAGAATATACCTTCTTCTCAGCATCTCATGGAACCTTCTCGAAAATTGACCACATACTCGTTAACAAAGCAAACTTCTACAGATACAAAAATATTAGTAACCACCTGTGTCTTATCGGATCACCATAAAATAAAGTTAGAATTTAACAATAATTCTATCCCCCAGAGAGCTTACAAACTCATGGAAGCTGAACAGTCAAATACCAAACCACCGCTGGGTCAGGAAAGAAATAAAGAAATTAAAGTCTTCCTTGAATTCAACGAAAATAAAACACAACATACCCAAACCTATGGGACACTATGAAAGCAGTGCTAAGAGGAAAGTTCAGAACTCTAAGTGCCCACATTAAAAAAAAAAGGAGAAAGTTCACATTAGAGACTCCACAGCACAGCTGAAAGCTCTAGAAAAAAAGAAGCAGACTCATTTAGGAGGAGTAGAAGACTGGAAATAATCAACAAAATGAGAAACACAGAAAACAATCCAAAGAATCAATGAAACAAAGAGCTGGTTCTTTGAGAAAGTCAACAAGATTGACAAACCTTTATCCAAACTAATCAAAAGGCAGAGAGAGAACTCGCGAATTAACAAGATCAGAAATGAAAAAGGGAACATAACAACAGACACTGAGGAAGAAGTCAAACTTTCGTTATTTGCAGATGATATGATAGTGTACATTAGTGACCCCAAAAACTCTGCCAAAGAACTCCTATAGCAGATAAATACCTTCAGTGATGTGACAGGTTACAAGATCAACTCAACAAAATCGGTAGCCCTCCTATACACAAAGGATAGAGAAGCAGAATAGAAAATCAGAGAAAATTCACCTACTACGATAGCCACAAATAGCATAAAGTATCTTGGGGTAACTCTATCCAAGGAAGTGAAAGATCTATTTGGCAAAACTTTAAATCTTTGAAGAAAGAAATTGAAGAGGACACCAGAAAATGGAAGGATCTCCCTAGCTCTTGGATTGGGAGGATCAACAGTAAAAATTCTACCAAAGGCAATCTATAAATTCAATGCAATCCCCATCAAAATCCCAACAAAATTCTTCACAGATCTTGAGAGAACAATAATCAACTTTATATGGAAAAACAAAAAACCCAGGATAGCCAAAACAATCCTATACAATAAAGGAACTTTTAGAGACATTACCATCCCTGACTTCAAACCCTATTACAGAGCTACAGTAATAAAAACAGCATGGTTGGCATAAAAACAGAGAAATCAACCAGTGGAATCAAATAGAAGACCCAGATATTAACCCACAAACCTATAAACACCTGATTTTTGACAAAGGAGCTATAAGTATACAATGGAAGAAAGAAAGTATCTTCAACAAATGGTGCTGGCAGAACTGGTTGTCAATCTGTAGAAGAATGAGAATAGACCCATATCTATCACCATGCAAAAAACTCAAGTCCAAATGGATTAAAGACCTCAATATCAGGCTGAACACACTGAACCTGATAGAAGAGAAAGTGGGAAGTACTCTACATCATATGGGCACAGGAGATCACTTCCTATGTATAACCCCAGCAGCACAGACATTAAGGAAAACACTGAATAGATGGGACCTACTAAAGCTGAGAAGCTTCTGTAAAGCAAAGGACACTGTCACTAAGACAGAAAGGCATCCTACTGAATGTGAGAAGATCTTCACCATCCCTGCATCATACAAAGGTCTGATCTCCAAAATATATAAAGAACTCAAGAAACTAGACTTTAAAATGTTAATTAACCCAATTTAAAAAAAATGGGGCACTGAACTGAACAGAGAATTCTCAACAGAAGAAGTTCAAATGGTCAAAAGACACTTAAGGTCATGCTCAGCCTCCTTAGCGATCAGGGAAATGCAAATCAAAACAAGTTGGAGATACCATCTTACACCTGTCAGAATGGCTAAAATTAAAAACACCAATGATAGCCTTTGCTAGAGAGGATGTGGAATAAGGGGAACACTCATCCATTGCTGGTGGGAATGCAAACTTATGCAACCACTTTGGAAATCAGTGTGGCGGTTTCTCAGAAAATTCGGGATCAACCTACCCAGGATCCAGCAATACCACTCTTAGGAATATACCCAAGAGATGCCCAATCATACAACAAAAGCATTTGTTCAACTATGTTCATAGTAGCATTATTTGTAATAGCCAGAACCTGGAAATAACCTAGATATCCTTCAACAAAAGAATGGATGAAGAAAGTGTGGGATATATACACATTAGAATACTACTCAGTGGTAAAAAACAATGACATCTTGAATTTTGCATGCAAATGGATAGAAATAGAAAACACTATCCTGAGCGAGATAACCCAGACCCAAAAAGATGAATATGGTATGTGCTCACTCATTTGTGGACTCTAGACCTAAACCAGGGTCATTAAGTCTATAGTTCACAAGCCCAGAGAAGCCAAATAACAAGGTATACCCAAAGAAAAACATTTATAGATCCTCCTGGAAATTGGAAGCAAACAGGATTGCAGGGCAAAAGTTGTGAGCATGGGGGTGGGGGCAGGGGTGGAGATGAGGTTGGGGGAAATGGGAAAGGGGAAGAAGGACCGGAGAAGGGAAGAACTCGCAACAGCTTGGAGGAGCGGGAGAGTGGAGATGGAGGAAGGGCGGATATAGGAGCAGGGAAGAAGATACCTACATTAAGGTATCCATTTTAGGGTTGGCAAGAGAATTGGCTCTAGAGGGGGATCCCTGGTGTCCACGGGGATGTTCCCAGCTAGGTCCTTGGACAGCATCGGAGAGGACCTGAATGGTCCTTGTCCCACTATCACGCCAATGATTATCTCGAATATCACCATAGAATCTTCGTCAGGCGATGGATGGAGATAGAGACAGAGACCCTCATCAGAGGAACAGAATAAGATCCCAAGGTCCAGTTGTAAGACAGAAGAAGGGAGAAGACGAGCAAAGAAGTCAGGACAATGAGGGGTTGGTCCACCAACTGAGGCAGTGTGCCTGTTCTAATGGGAGCTCACTAAATCCAGCTGGACCGGGTCTGAATGAGCATGTGATCAGACCAAATTCTCTGATTGCGGCTGACAATGGGGGCTGACTGAGAAGCCATTGATAAAGGCACTGGGACTTGTTTTTATGACATGTTCTGGCTTTTTGGGACCCTAGTCTATATGGATGCACAACTCCCTAGACATGGATGTAGGGGGGAGGGCCTTGGACTTCCCACAGGTCAGGGTTCCCTGCCCTCTCTCAAGCAGGGTAGGAGAGGGAGGAGAGGGTGTGGGGGAGTGGGAGGGGATTGGGAGAAGGGAAGGAAGTGTAAATAAGTGAATAGAAAAATTTAAAAAATAAATAAAAACAGTTCAAGATTGAAGACTGAAATAGAGGCAATAAAGAAAACACAAACTTAAGGAATTATGGATAGGAAAAATCTGGTTAAATAAACAGGAACTACAGAGGCTAGTATAATGAGTAGAATACAATAGATAGTAAAGAGAATCTCAGGTGCTAAAGATACTATAGATGAAAATGATTCATTGGTCAAAGAAAACATTAAATCCAACAACTTCTTAAAACAAAATATTCAGGAAATCTGGGACACAATTAAAAAAACCAAACCTAAGAATAATAGGAGTAGAAGAATGAGAAGAACTCCAGCTAAAAGGCACGAAAATAAATTCAACAAAAATCACAGAAAAAATCTTTTCCATCCTAAAATATATAAATGAAGGTACAAGAAGCTTTCAGAACAGCAAATAGACAGGATCAAAAAATAATAATCAAAACACAACAAAATACAAAATAAAGAAAGAATATTTCTGCAAAGATAAAGGTCAAGTAACATATAAAGGTAGGCCTATCATAATTACACCCAATGTCTCAATGGAAACTATGAAAGCCAAAAGATCCTACACAGATGTGCTGCAAACATGAAGAGAGCAGGGATGCAAGCCCAGACTACTATACCACCAAAGCTTTCAATCACCATCAATAAAGGTAGAAAGATATTTCATGACACAACCAAATTTAAAGAATACATATTCACAAACCCAGCCCTACAGAAAGTACTAGAACAAAACCCCAACCAAAGGAAGATGACTGCATCTATGAAACACAGGCAACAGATATCCTCCCACCAGCAAAACCCAAAGAAGGGAAACACACAAACACTACTACCAAAAAATAACAGGAATTAACAACCACTGGCCATTAATATCTCTTAATATCAATGGACTCAATTCATCTATAAAAAGATACCGGCTAAGAGAATGGATACAAAAACAGGATCCAGCCTTCTGCTGTATACAAGAAACACACCTCAACCTCAAAGACAGACATTACATCAGAGGAAAGGGTTAAGAAAAGGTTTTCTAATCATATGGACCTAAAAAGCAAAAGGGTATAGCTATCCTAATATCTAACAAAAGAGATTTCAAACTAAGCTCAATCAGACGACATGGAGAAGGACACTTTGTACTCATAAAAGGAACAATCAATCTAGATGAGGTCTCAATCCTGAACATCTATACCCCTAATACAAGAGAAACGACATATGTAAAAAAAATATTGTTAAATCTCATATCAAACCACACAAACTAATAGTAGGAGACTTCAACACTCCACTCTTTCCAATGAACAGGTAAAAAAAAAAAGCCTACAAACTCTTGGAAATTGAACAATGCTCAATTGAAACACCCGTGAGTCAAGACAGAAATTAAAGACTTCCTAGAATTCAATGAAAATGAAAGCTCAATGTATCCAAACCTATGGGACACTATGAAAGGAGTGCTTTTCCGGCGCAGGCGACGGCAGACAGCGGGGACCTGGGCACAACACCGAGAGCAGATCGCCCCACTACAATTAAAGCAAAGAGCCAGAACCTGGAAACAACCTAGATGCCCTTCAATTGAAGAATGGATGAAGAAACTATGGAATATATACATATTAGAGTACTACTCAGCAGTAAAAAACAAGGACTTCTTGAAGTTTGCAGGCAAATGGATGGAAATTGAAAACACTATCCTGAGTGAGTTGAGCCTCTGATGAGAACTCTACCCTGGATTGCACAAAAACTAGAGATCCCAGTAACCACAGAGACGCGGCGGAACAACCCCGGCGGCGGCGGCGCAGACGCGGCGGAACAACCCCGGCGTGGCCAGACGTGGCGGAGACCTAAAGCGAGCAGAGGAGGATCACGGGGCGGCGAACGGTGAGCCTAGTAGTATCCCTGAAGACCACCTTGTATAGGGAGAGTGTTCTTGCCCCGGGGCTGGACACAGGAAACGGAGCGGGGGAACTCCCCCATCACCTTGACCCCCAGGTTAGCCTGCGAGGGCTTCTACCCTCTGCTGGGGCTGCTCCTCCTTGCTGAGACCTCTCTCTCCCTGGCATATCCCAGATTGCGCCCAGGGTCCTCCTTCACTCCCCCCCCCTTCCGCTGGGCACGGGACCACCAAATTTAACCTGTTTGGGCACTGGATAGGGAGCTCAGAGCAGAGAGCACCGCGAGTTCCTCTGTTTTGGTGGCTGGCCTGCAGAGGGGTAGGCCTTTTCTTGGCGAGGTCCCTGGCAAACCAGGAGCCTGGTCCTGGTCCTGAAGACCCTTCAGAACAGTGAAAGAGATCTTGGCCAGTAGCAGGACTCAAGAAACGGGGAGAAGGCATTTTGGAAGCAGGGCCCCTGGCCAGCAGGAAAACCCGTTCCTGCATTAAAAGACACATTAGACAGCATCGATAGGACGAGATGGGCAGGCGCCAATGCAAGAATTCACCCAATAATCTGAAAAGCAACATGAAAACACCAGAACCCAATGATCTCACAACGGAAGGACTTGAACACCCTAACACAGAAGAAGTGGAAAAAAATGACTTTATGAAAGCAATAGAGTCCCTTAAACAACATGTAAAAAACACTTTTATAGAAATAGAGGAGAAGTATGACAAAAAGTTTGAAGAAGTGAGTAAAAAGGTTGAAGAAATGAGTAAATACGTACATGAGACCCTGGGGAAAACAGTTCAAGAATTGAAAACTGAAATGGAAGCAAGGAAGAAATCACAGACTGAGGACCAGCTGGATATGGAAAATCTAAGTCAACGAACAGAGTCTACAGAAACAAGCATAATCAATAGAATACAAGAGATAGAAGAAAGAATCTCAGATTCTGAGGACAACATAGAGAAAATAAATGCACTGATCAAAGAAATCAGCAAAGCCAACAAATACTCATCACAAAACACTCAGGAAATATGGGACACAATAAAAAGACCTAACATAAGAATAATAGGGATAGAAGAAGGAGAAGAATCACAGCTCAAAGGCCCAGAAAATATTTTTAACAAAATTATGGAAGAAAACTTTCCCAACATAAAGAAAGATATTCCTTTGAATATCCAAGAAGCATACAGAACACCAAACAGACTGGATCAAAGAAAAACATCCCCTCGCCATATAATAATCAAAACACAAAATATACAGGTTAAAGAAAGAATATTAAGAGCTGCAAAGGAAAAGGGGCAAGTAACTTATAAAGGTAAACCAATCAGACTTACACCTGACTTCTCTATGGAAACTATGAAAGCCAGAAGGTCCTGGATAGAGGTTCTGCAAAAACTAAGGGATCATGGATGCAAACCCAAACTACTATACCCAGCCAAGCTATTGTTCACTATCAATGGAGAAAACAAGACTTTCCAAGATAAGAACAAATTTAAACAATATGTAGCCACAAACCCAGCCCTACAGAAAATAATAGAAGGAAAATCACAACCTAAGGAATCTAGCATTGCCAACACTGCCTACAATAACTCAGGTGTCTAGCGAACCTTCACCTGCACACCTCAAAGAAGGGAGACACACAAACGCTACTACCAAAACCAATAATAATAACTGGAGTAAACAACCACTGGTCATTAGTATCACTTAATATTAATGGCCTCAATTCACCCATAAAAAGGCACAGGCTAAGGGATTGGATACGTAAACAGGACCCAACTATCTGCTGTTTGCAAGAAACACATCTCAACCACAAAGACAGGCATCTACTCAGAGTAAAGGGTTGGGAAAAGGTGTTTCAAGCAAATGGTCCTAAGAAAAAAGCAGGTGTGGCCATACTAATTTCTAACAAAACTGACTTCAAACTAAAGTCAATCAGAAGAGATCGAGATGGACACTTTATACTCATAACAGGAACAATTCATCAGGATGAAGTCTCAATTCTGAATATCTACGCCCCTAACATAAAAGCACCCACCTATGTAAAAGAAATATTACTAGAACTCAAGGCAGACATCAAACCACACACACTAGTAATAGGAGACTTCAATACACCTCTTTCTCCATTGGACAGGTCAATCAGACAGAAACCTAATAGAGAATTAAGAGAATTATTGGAGGTAATGAAGCAAATGGACTTAACAGACATCTATAGAACACTCCACCCAAAAAGGAAAGAATATACCTTCTTCTCTGCAGCTCATGGAACCTTCTCAAAAATTGACCACATACTCGGAAACAAAGGAAACCTCCACAGATACAAAAAAATATCAGTGTCCACCTGTGTCTTATCAGATCACCACGGACTGAAGCTAGAAGGCAATAACAATGCTACCCCCAGAAAGCCGACAAACTCATGGAAACTGAACAGTCAACTACTGAACCACACATGGGTCAAGGAAGAAATTAAGAAAGAAATTAAAGTCTTCCTTGAATTTAATGAAAATAAAGAGACAACATACTCAAACCTATGGGACACATTGAAAGCAGTGCTAAGAGGAAAGTTCATAGCACTAAGTGCCCACTTAAAGAAAACAGAGAAAGCATACATTGAGGACTTAACAGCACACCTGAAAGCTCTAGAAAAGAAAGAAGCAGATGCGCCCAGGAGGAGTAGAAGACTGGAAATAATCAAACTGAGGGCAGAAATCAACAAAATAGAAACACAGAAAACAGTCCAAAGAATCAATGAAACAAAAAGTTGGTTCTTTGAGAAAATCAACAAGATCGACAAAGCCCTATCCAAACTAATTAAACAACAGAGAGAGAACACGCAAATAAATAAGATCAGCAATGAAAAGGGGGACATAACCACAGACACAGAGGAAATCCAGAGAATCATTAGATCTTACTACAAAAGCCTGTATGCCACAAAACTGGAAAATGCAAAAGAAATGGACAGTTTTTTAGATAAGTACCACATACCAAAGCTAAACCAAGACCAGGTGAACGATCTAAATAGACCGGTTAGTCGCGAAGAACTAGAAACTGTTATCAAAAATCTCCCTACCAAAAAAAGCCCAGGACCAGATGGTTTCAATGCAGAATTCTACCAGAACTTCCAAGAAGAGCTAATACCTATACTCCTTAATGTATTTCACAATATAGAAGCAGAAGAGTCATTGCCAAATTCCTTTTACGAAGCCACAGTTACCCTGATACCAAAACCACACAAAGACCCAACCAAGAAAGAGAATTATAGGCCTATTTCACTCATGAATATCGACGCAAAAATTCTCAATAAAATACTGGCAAACCGAATCCAAGAACACATTAGGAAAATTATCCATTATGATCAAGTAGGCTTCATCCCAGAGATGCAGGGCTGGTTCAACATACGCAAATCTATCAATGTAATCCACCATATAAATAAACTGAAAGAAAAAAACCATATGATCATTTCATTAGATGCAGAAAAAGCATTCGACAAAATTCAACACCCCTTTATGATAAAGGTCTTGGAGAGATTAGGGATACAAGGGTCATACCTAAATATAATAAAAGCTATTTACAGCAAGCCGACAGCTAACATTAAATTGAACGGAGAAAAACTCAAAGCCATCCCACTAAAATCAGGAACAAGACAAGGATGTCCACTCTCTCCATACCTCTTCAATATAGTGCTTGAAGTTCTAGCAATTGCAATTAGACAACATAAGAGGATCAAGGGGATTCGTATTGGAAAGGAAGAAGTTAAGCTTTCGTTATTTGCAGATGATATGATAGTATACATAAGCGACCCCAAAAACTCTATCCAAGAACTCCTACATCTGATAAACGCCTTTAGTAAGGTGGCAGGATACAAGATCAACTCGAAAAAATCAGTGGCCTTCCTATACACTAAGGATAAGGAAGCAGAGAGGGAAATCAGAGAAGCATCACCTTTCACGATAGCCACAAAGAGCATAAAATATCTTGGAGTAACCCTGACCAAGGAAGTGAAAGATCTATTTGACAAGAACTTTAAGTCTTTGAAGAAAGAAATTGAAGAGGACACCAGAAAATGGAAGGATCTCCCTTGCTCTTGGATTGGGAGGATCAACATAGTAAAAATGGCAATGCTACCAAAAGCAATCTACAGATTCAATGCAATCCCCATCAAAATACCATCAAAATTCTTCACAGATCTGGAGAAGACAATAATCAACTTTATATGGAAAAACAAAAAACCCAGGATAGCCAAAACAATCTTATACAATAAAGGATCGTCTGGAGGCATTACCATCCCTGACTTCAAACTCTATTACAGAGCTACAGTATTGAAATCAGCTTGGTATTGGCATAAAAACAGAGAAGTCGACCAATGGAATCGAATAGAAGACCCTGCCTTTAACCCACAAACCTATGAACACCTGATTTTCGATAAAGGAGCTAAAAGTATACAATGGAAAAAAGAGAGCATCTTCAACAAATTGTGCTGGCAAAACTGGATGTCAATCTGTAGAAGAATGAAAATAGATCCATATCTATCACCATGCACAAAACTCAAGTCCAAGTGGATTAAAGACCTCAATATCAGTCCGAACACACTGAACCTGATAGAGGAGAAAGTGGGAAGTACTCTACAACAAGTGGGCACAGGAGACCACTTCCTACGTATAACCCCAGCAGCACAAACAGTAAGGGACTCATTGAATAAATGGGACCTACTGAGACTGAGAAGCTTCTGTAAAGCAAAGGACACTGTTGCTAAGACAGAAAGGCAACCCACTGACTGGGAGAAGATCTTCACCAACCCCGCAACTGACAAAGGTCTGATCTCCAAAATATATAAAGAACTCAAGAAACTAGACCGTAAAAGGCTAATCAACCCATTTATAAAATGGGGCACTGAGCTGAACAGAGATCTCTCAACAGAAGAAGTTCAAATGGCCAAAAGACACCTAAGGTCATGCTCAACTTCCTTAGCGATCAGGGAAATGCAAATCAAGACAACTTTAAGATACCATCTTACACCTGTCAGAATGGCGAAAATAAAAAACACCAATGATAGCCTTTGCTGGAGAGGGTGTGGAGAAAGGGGTACACTCATCCATTGTTGGTGGGAATGCAAACTTGTGCAACCACTTTGGAAAGCAGTGTGGAGGTTTCTCAGGAAATTTGGGATCAACCTACCCCTGGATCCAGCAATACCACTCTTGGGAATATACCCAAGAGAGGCCTTATCATACAACAAAAGTATATGCTCTACTATGTTCATAGCAGCACTGTTTGTAATAGCCAGAACATGGAAACAACCTAGATGCCCTTCAATTGAAGAATGGATGAAGAAAGTATGGAATATATACATATTAGAGTACTACTCAGCAATAAAAAACAAGGACTTCTTGAAGTTTGCAGGCAAATGGATGGAAATAGAGAACACGATCCTGAGTGAGGTAAGCCAGACCCAAAAAGAGGAACATGGGATGTACTCACTCATATTTGGTTTCTAGACATAAACAAAGGCCAATGAGCCTCTAATACGTGATCTTAGAGAAGCTAAATAAGAAGGAGAACCCAAAGAAAAACATAAAGGCATCCTCCTGAATATCAACCTTCATCAGGCGATGAAAGGAGACAGAGACAGAGACCCACATTGGAGCACCGGACAGTAATCTCAAGGTCCAAATCAGGAGACGAAGGAGAGTGAGCACGAGCAAGGAACTCAGGAATGCGAGGGGTGCACCCACACACGGAGACAATGGGGATTTTCTACCAGGAACTCACCAAGGCCAGCTGACCTGGGTTTGAAAAAGCATGGGATAAAACCGTCTTGGGAAAAAACATAGAGACAATGAGGACTACTGAGATCTCAAGAACAAAGGCAATGGGTTTTTGATCCTACTGCACGTATTGCTTTGTGGGAGCCTAGGCAGTTTGGATGCTCACCTTACTGGACCTGGATGAGGTGGGTGGTCCATGGACTTCCCACAGGGCAGGGAACCCTGATAGCTCTTTGGGCTGACGAGGGAGGGGGACTTGACTGGGGGAGGGGGAGGGAAATGGGAGGCTGCGGTGGGGAAAAGACAGAAATCTTAAATAAATAAATAAATTAAAAAAAAAAAAAAAAAAAAAGAAAGGAGTGCTTTTGGGTAAGTTGATAGCACAAACTGCCCACATAAAGAAAGTGGAGCAAGCTCACACCAGTGACTTAACAACACACCTGAAAGCTCTAGAACAAAAAGAAGGAGATGCACCCAGGAGAAGTCGAAGACAGGAAATAATCAAATTGAGGGCTGAAATCAACAAAATAGAAACAAAGAAAACAATACAAAGAGTCAATGAGACAAAGAGCTAGTTCTTTTAGAAAATCAACAAGATTGACAAACCCTTATCCAAAGTAATCAAAAGGCAGAGAGAGAACATCCGAATTAACAAAATCAGAAATGAAAAAAAGGATATAAAAAAGACACTGAGACACACTAGAGAATCATTAGGTCATACTACAAAATCCTGTACTCCACAAAATTTGAAAATGTAAAAGAATTGGACAATTTCCTATATAGAATCCATACACCAAAATTAAATCAGGACCAGTTGAACAATTTAATAGACCAATAAACTGCAAGGAAATAGAAGCTGTCATCGAGAGGCCTTATCATACAACAAAAGCATATGCTCTACTATGTTCATAGCAGCATTGTTTGTAATAGCGAGAACCTGGAAACAACCTAGATGCCCTTCAATTGAAGAATGGATGAAGAAAGTATGGAATATATACATATTAGAGTACTACTCAGCAGTAAAAAACAAGGACTTCTTGAATTTTGCATGCACATGGATGGAAATAGAAAACACTATCCTGAGTGAGGTAAGCCAGACCCAAAAAGAGGAACATGGGATGTACTCACTCATATTTGGTTTTTAGCCATAAATAAAGGGCATTGAGCCTATAATTCGTGATCTTAGAGAAGCTAAATAAGGAGAACCCAAAGAAAAACATATAGGCATCCTCCTGAATATTAACCATCATCAGGCGATGAAAGGAGACAGAGACGCACATTGGAGCACC
Source organism: Microtus obscurus (assembly GCA_963919715.1). NCBI lineage: Eukaryota > Metazoa > Chordata > Mammalia > Rodentia > Cricetidae > Microtus > Microtus obscurus. The sequence goes on from CAWTZC010002480.1 coordinate 150,529, forward strand.
GGACTGAAATCTCAAGGAACAAATCAGGAGCAGAAAGAGAGAGAGAGCACAAGCAAGGAACTCAGGACTGGGAGGGGTGCACCCACACACTGAGACAATGGGGATGTTCTATAGGGAACTCACCAAGGCCAGCTGGCCTGGGTCTGAAAAAAGGCCCAGGATAAAACCGGTCTTGCTGAACATAGCAAACAATGAGGACTACTGAGAACTCAAGAACAATGGCAATGGGTTTTTGATCCTACTTCACGTACTGGCTTTGTGGGAGCCTAGGCAGTTTGGATGCTCACCTTACTAGACCTGGATGGAGGTGGGTGGTCCTTGGACTTCCCACAGGGCAGGGAACCCTGATTGCTCTTTGGGCTGTCGAGGGAGGGGAACTTGCTTGGGGGAGGGGGAAGGAAATGGGAGGCGGCGGTGGGGAAGAGACAGAAATCTTTAATAAATAAATTAATTAATTAAAAAAACCTCCCAACTAAAAAAAGCCCAGGGCCAGATGGTTTTAGTGCCGAATTCTATAAGAACTTCCAAGAAAAGCTAATACCTAAACTCCTCAAATTGTTCCAAATAATACAAGCAGAAGGAAGCTGACCAAACTCTTTATGAGGCTGTAGTTACCCTGATACTGAAACCACACAAAGGGTCAACCAAGAAAGAGAATTACAGACCAATCTCACTCATGAACATCGATGTAAAAATACTCAATAAAATACTGGCAAACCAAATTCAAGAACACATCAAAAACAAATCATCCATCATAATCAAGTCAGCTTCATCCCAGAGATGCATAACTGATTCAACATACAAATATCTATCAATATAAAACATCATATAAATAAACTGAAAGATAAAACCATATGACTATCTCATTAGATGCTGAAAAAGCATTCAACAAAACCAACACCCCTTCATGACAAAGGTGTTCCATGTTCTTAGATATGTAGGATCAACATAATAAAAATGGCAATCTTACCAAAAGCAATCTATAGATTCAGTCTAATCCCCATCAAAATCTCAACACAATTCTTCAAAGATCTTTAAGAACAATAATCAAATTTATATGGAAAAAACTAGGATTTCCAAAATAATCCTGTACAATAAAGGAATTTCCAGAGGCATCACTATCCCTGGCATCAAGCTCTATTACAGAACTATAGTAATGAAAACAGCTTGGTATTGGCATAAAAACAGAGAGGTTGACAAACAAAATTGAATCAAAGACCCGAATATTAATCTGCACACCTATAAACACCTGATTTTGACATAGAATCTAAAAATTTTTCATGGAAGTGGATGAAACTAGAGAACACTGTCCTGAGTTAGGAAACCCAGACACAAAAAGTAGATACTAGCTGTAAAGCAAAGGATAATAAGCCTATAGTCCATGATCCTAGAAAAGCTAAGTAACATAGTAAACCCTAAGAAAAACAAACATAAATTCACCTGAAAGGGGAAATAGACAAGATAGCCTAACAAAATTGGAAGCATAGGGTGGGGTAAGAAGGAAGGTTGGAAAGGTGAGGAAGAGGGTGGAAGGAGAGAGGCTATGAGAACTTGAGGGAATGGGATGGTTGATATGGAGGAAGAACAGAGATAGGAGCAAGAAAAGAGATATCTTGATTGGGGGTACCATTATGGAATTAGCAAGAAGCATGGCTCTAGAGAAATTCCTAGGAATCCACAAGGATGATCTCAGCTAAGATATTGAACAATAATGGAGATGGGACCTGAACTGGTCTTGCCCTGTAGTCAGACTGATAAATATCTTCAATATCACCATAGAATATTCATCTAGCAACTGATGGAAACAGAGGCAGAGACCCATATTGCAGCACTGGACTCCCAAAGTCCGGCTGAATAGTAGGAGGGATGAGATTATGAGCAAAGAGGTCAAGACTGTGATGGGTACACCCACTGAAGCAGTCTCTCTGAGTTAATAGGAGCTCATCAACACTAGCCAGACTGGAAAGGAACAATAGGACCAAACTAGTCCCTCTGAATGTGGTTGACAGTTGCATGGTTGGGGCAGACTGAGGGGCCACAAGCAGTGGCACCAGGATTTATCCTGACAGCTTATACTGGTTCTTTGGTGTTGTGATCTAGCTGCCCTCACTCCCCCCTGACTGGCAGCAGAACTTCCTTGTGGTCTGTAATTGACAAGGATGTTTGTGTTCTTTCTGGCCTGTGGGTCTCCACAAAAGGAGTAGAGGTATAAAAGGTAGCTGAGCAAAATAAAGGTTACTGTTTTTCCACCTGAAAAGAAGCCACTGTGTCTCAATCCTGGCATCCCCCTGCCAGTCTTGGCTATCCAGGCTGCACTGGCCACAGCACTTTGGTAGCATTCTCTTTGGATGGATACCTTGCTCAGCCTGGATGTAGTAGGGGGAGCCTTGGTCCTTCCCCGGAGCAGTGTGCCTTGCCCTCTTTGATGAGTGTATGGGAGTAGGGTGGGAGTGTATGTGGAAGGAATGGGAGGAGGGGAGGAAGTAGGAGCTTGGTTTGGTATGTATAAAGAAAAAAGATAGTTTGTTTTCTTTTAGAAAAATAAATAAACAAATGGAACAAGAGAAAAGTCAAAATAAACATGTAAAAAAGTGCATGACCTCTGGTTCTGTGATGAGCTATCCTGTGGGCCCACGATGTGGATATAGAGGAATGTGAGAGGGAGATTCTTTCATAGGAAGATAGCACATCCACCTTTCTTAGAGAGTGCAAATAAAAACTCCAGTGGTCCAGATTCAGAATGGTATCCACTTTTGTTTTGTGTGTAGTAATTATTTTTTAATTATCTCAGCCTTATATCAGTTCACACATGTGTTGCACATCCTTCATTGGGATATAACCCTCTCTTGCCCACAAATGATTATCTACCTACTAATTCCATGTCTTAATTCTAACAGTTTTGTTTTCACCTTATGAAATCAGTTAGCCTTTCATATGTATTCCAATATAACTAAGAGAATTCTCTACCTAGTAATCTTAAATAATTTTGCTGCTGTGTTCAATTATTTATGAATTATATACAAATTATTTATTCAGTCTTCTCTAAATTCTATTTATATGGCTTAACTAAAAATCACTATGGCTAGAAAGTGGTGATACATGGCTTTAATCTCTGCATTTAGGAAGCAGGTTTGATGTCAGCCTTTTCTACATCCAGGACAGCTACAAAAAGAAGCCATCTCTAAAAATTAAATGAAAAAAAAGATATATAGATATAGATATGTATATGGTAATTAGTGAAATGAATCTTTCAAAATTCTAAGAATGGACTTAACTAGCAATAATGAATCTTTTTATGAAAATAAAATCACAAAATTTTATAAGAAATATTTTCATCTCCTCTTCTGTTGAGACACATCAAAGTTGGTTTCATGTCTTTACTATTTCTAAAATGCTTAAATAAATATGGGAAGACAAGTGTCTATGTGTTATGCCAAATTATAGACTTTTAAAGAGATCTATAGAGGGTGTAGATTAGTCATAAGATATTCCTATATTTAATGACTGAATTAGTTGTATGTATTTACCACAGTGGGATTTTTAGTTCCTATTCACACAAGAAACATTGATGGCAATTCACACAACTCATACATGCTCATTAATATTTGCTCATATTTAGTTTTTCATACCCATGGGGATGTGGGAATTCTGCCTTAACCAAAGGTTTCCATTATTACAGCTAAAATATTTCAGTGTACTTTCATACTTACATTGTCTTAAATACCTAAAAGGAGAAGTAAAAAATACTGGATGTGAGGTTGAAGAGATGGGTCAGAAGTTAAGATTAATGACAGCTCTTCCAGAGGTCCCGAGTTCAATTCCCAGCAACCATATGGTGGCTCACAGTCATCTATGATGGGATCTGGTGCCCTCTTCTGGAGTTCAGGCAAAACGGTGCATACATAATAAATCTTAAAAATAATACTTGTACTTTTTGCCTGTGAGGTCCTTGTAACCCTGCAACACAGGCTGCTCCAGTGCTGAGGGGACCAGAGAGCTAGCAGGAGTGTTCCTGGGGCTGTGCTTTCTTTCCCACAAGCCACTCTGTTCCCAAGCCCACGCTTGGGAACACCTATGAGGTCCTTGGAACCCTGCAAAACAGCCTACTCTAGTGCTAAGGGGACCTGAGAAGTGAGTCAGTGGGGCCAGAAGCGCCACTCTCTGGGCACTTTACAGTTGGACAGAATCCAGGTCCCCTCCAGAACTCCCTAACCTTTTCTAGCCAGCTTGCAGGGAGTGTTCCTGGGGCTAGACTTTCTTTCCCACAACCCAACCGCCCCCCAATAACACCAATTCACCTGCAAAGTCCTTGGAACATAGCCTGCTCCAGTGCTGAGAGGACCAGAGAGAACCCTGCAACAGAGCTTGCTCCAGTACTTGAGGGGACCAAAGAGAGGGCAGACCAAGAAAAACTTCCAAGTACTCACACAGCCACAACAAAAGATCGTCTTCATTGTCTGAGATGAACATCCCAATCCAGTTCCAGTTTAAGTGAAACATGAAAGAAATCATGGCCAGAGATAGAGATGTATCTTTGTGGGCTACTTAATACAGATATGAAAACTGACCACGATCACTCAGGATAGGATGAGAGGGTCCATAGTAGAGCTGAACGACTTAGGGCACAGGGAGCAGCATGAAGTAACATGCACTCTTAAGAACTTATAAACACTGCTCTGCCAAGTGTTCTAGAAAAGCCCCTCACTTGTTACTTCTTTCCTTATCTGTTTTGAACAACAAAATGCAAAAGCCCCATCAAGTTTCTGAATAGTAGCCTTTAACTACGAAGTTGGACATAGGTGTGTGACAATTATCTTTTCAGTTTTCTTAGCATCTGGGAATGGTAGAAACAGAGGCAAGAATTTTTTGCAAACACCCAATAATACTCATCTGCTGACATTTTTAGAGGTCTGAGACTAACCTTATTGTGACTGATGTTGCCCAATAAAGTCCTCTAAACACCACATTATAATACCTGATCTACTTATTACAGATTTAATTGGGGGGAGTCTCTTTATTTTTGTTCAGAAAAAAAGAATGAGACTGTGTAATTGTGACACGGGACTACACCACCTCTGCTAGGAATTCATACAATGACATATTTGGAAAAAGACCAGGGTTCCTGCTGAAATCAACAATGCAAACTGGCAATTTTCAGTTAGTGCTCTGTAAAAGGGAACAGTGTACTGGACAGTAGTCCCAACCTCCCTTAATGATTGAAACAAACATCCTGGGTTGTGAGTTGGGATGACAGAAGTTTCTGGAAACTTGAAATATCTTCAAAAATTATGAGAGTAAATCTCACATAAGTAAGATGAGCCCTTTGCAACTTTCTTAGAAAGAGCTGTCCATCTCTGGTTTTTGAGTGCATGCACAGAACATAAATACAAGGGTACAGACTTTCATAAAAATAAAAAATATGATCAAATTATCAGTTGGAAATCATTAAGCAATATAAAACATACATGTGATGCATTAGCCAAGATTCTGGTAATTTTTATAAAACAACCTGAACTGAATATGGCATTCAAGGAATGACTGGTGAGTGCACAGTAGCCTTTCTGGGGCAACGTTTGGCTCCTGTCCTAATAATTCATTTTAAATAAAATATAGTTAACGTATTCCCTCATGTCTATCATCATCATCTTTGTTTTCTTCTTTCTAGTTTATTTATTGAAGGCACAAAATGCTTTTTAGAAGCTTTATTTTTAAATATATTTAAATATCAGTGTACATTTGGTAAATATTTGTATGCATAAGTGTGTATGGACATGAGAGATACTCACATAGGGCATAAAAGGGGAATGGATTTTATGGTTTTGAGTAACACTTGGCTTTAGTTGCCGCTGGCCTCAAATAAATGCACAGTAATGCACCTGCTCCATTTCATGAATGCAGAAATTAAAAGCATGTACCCTGATATTGCCAACCTATTTAATATTTAAACAGGTATGTTCAATGTAATAATACCTGGTATATCTGAACAACATGTAATTTCTTGTACAGAGCATCTTTTATCTACATTTCCAGTTACAAATTCATAACACTGGCATGCAATTGAGAACTAGGTGCATCTGGAAATAATGATTCGTTTGTGCCAGTATTATATGTTTGTAAAGTAAAATAATATAAAGTATGCAATATATGGAAAATATTTATGAATTTTTATACTATAGTCACCAAGATACCAGAAATAGAACAATACCATGTTATGTGTATGTTTAGGGGAAGAATAATTAACCCTATGTCCTCTTACACATTATGTATCACCTGAAGAATAAACATCAAACTCGAACATATGCTTTCAGGCTGAATGATGCACTCAGGGTTAAATACAATTTATTTCCCAATTAGATTTCTTACCACTGTTGTATCTTTATGTACAAATATAGATATTTATTTATACATTTTTAAATAAAAAGATCTTAAAATATTCTTTATTACCATATGGAAAATGTCACTGAAATTTTCACTAACACTACATAGGAATATGAGATTACAACTTATGGAACTGAAACACTAACTCCTGGATTCTAAACATTAAGAAACATCAGTTACTTGAACTCTTAGGGTGGCCTAGTAATCTAAAGTGCTAAATTTGAAATCAACAATACACAAAGTCAAATGTGCATAGTGCCCAAATCGGTAAAGAAAAAAAGAGCTATAATTAGTAAAATTATTGCAAGAGGAATGTAAGAGATAAAGGAGATATAATTGACAGTGAATTATTAAACACACAGATTAAACACAAAGAGGCACATGATTTTTAAATAATTGTAAAAATGAGCTAGTGGAACACCGGACTGAAATCCCAAGGTCCAAATCAGGAGCAGAAGGAGAGAGAGCACGAGCAAGGAACTCAGGACCGCGAGGGGTGTACCCACATACTGAGACATTGGAGATGATCTATCGGGAACTCACCAAGGCCAGCTGGACTGGGTCTGAAAAAGCATGGGATAAAACCGGACTCGCTGAACATAGCGCACAATGAGGACTGCTGAGAAGTCAAGATAGATGACACTGGGTTTTGATCCTACTGCATGTACGGGCTATGTAGGAGCCTAGGCAGTTTGGATGCTCACCTTACTAGACCTGGAAGGAGGTGGGAGGTCCTTGGACTTTCCAGAAGGCAGGAAACCCGGACTGCTCTTTGGGCTGATGAGGGAGGGGGACTTGATTGGGGGGAGGGGGAGGGATATGGGAGGCGGTGGAGGGGAGGAGGCAGAAATCTTTAATAAATAAATAAAATTTTAAAAAAATGAGCTAGTGGGTAACTGTTCTCAAGTGTTGCCAAGTATCACATTCCACAGCTGTCATGAAGGCAAGTGGCAAGGAAAGTAAGCAGTTACACCATTAGTGACAACTCGCCTTTCACAGATGCAAACATATCTTTTCTACTCCATGAATTTTTTCTCTATTCTAAAGAGACAGTGAGGAACTGTACAGTGGAAATAAAGGCCTGTGGATATATATGTGAAGTATGGAAAAGCAGAATCACATAGAAAGTTTACAGTGGGCAGGTGCCCTACTTTCATTCTTTATGCAGTTTTAGAAGGCACAATGTGACCACATGCAGAGCATCTCAGAGAGTAACTGAATATCCATGAACAAACTCTCTGGAGCCAGGAGTGTCACATATATTAGTTTCCCTGGAACATGCATTTGAAGCTGTTATGGTGGTCAAATGGTCAGCACAGGCTCTAATCAATAACAATTTATTTGCACCCATTTAGGCTGATATTCATTGACTAGTATGGGGTTTCTTTCAGTAAAGACATCACTGGCTACTCTGTTGTGGAAACAGTCAAAAGGAGGGATATATATGATGGACCAAGTTATAGAGTCCCCTTTTCCCTCAGCTTCCAGCCTTATAAGTAGGAGGGTAACTGGGAGAATAACAGAACACTCCCTGGCCAAATTAAAAGTAGAAAAATAGCATTAGGTCTCTAAAAGAATTTGGGTCTTGTCTTGGTGTGCAGATTGAAATAAGAGAACAACAGATTCAAAGCATTGCTGATTCTCATCCTCTGGGCCCCTGTGAAATATTCATGATAAAGTTTACATAGAAAATTAAGAGAATCTTACTGTATATTCAGAATGCGGTGGAAATAATCTTTCTCCACAGGCTGCTGCACTGTTAAAAGAAAGAAGACACAACCTGTCACCAAGTCTCCATCCTTTTCTTTGTTCTGCTTCATTCTCCAAAAGCACCTGGGATGAGTGAACCTGAACAAAAGAAGTGGAATATTCAGAAAAAGGATGAGGAAAATCAAAGTGAACATCTTTGTCTTACTCAAAGCCTGGGCAGTGTGTGTTGTGAAGTGCTTTTCAGATCAGCACATTAAATGGGCACCCATATATTCCCACCTACTTGTATTTCTGTAGCCAAAGGAGAGGCTTTTGTGTATTCCTGATTCCTTTATTTTCCAGTTCCTTGCCTCTGGAGAAATGTATTCCCCTGTGGCTGTGCACCTGATATCCATGAGATCAAGTTTGTTTGAGAAATATATGTGAGGAGAATTCAGGTAGTTCCATGACATCATTTAATTTTGTGGAAATTAAGGCTCCTTGGAGGATGCTATTTTGAGAAATTTGGTCCCAGGATTGCCAGAACAATCTTTTTATGTTGGCACCTGTGAAAATGGTGTCAGTGTATTTTGTTAGCTGATCCATATTGAGACATGTAACCACGTTTCAGAAAGGACACACGAAGTCAAATTCCCTAGCTGCACACTGGGAATTCTTTCACAAAGTCCTTGTCAGGGAAGAAAAGGTCTATGGTTAGAAAAATTGAGTTCCACACAGCTTGCACAGTGGGACCTATACTAAATGACTGACAGTAACAGAATAATCTAACCAAATCTTGTGCTTCCATCGTCTTGAGAATCAATAATCAGCACTAAATAATTTTTTTCTTTTTTATTACTTTATAAATAATACCAATCAAAATTTCCACTTCCTCCCCTCTTCCCACTTCTTTACCTCTAGCACACACACCGTCCACCCCTCCTCCTCCAGTCCAAAAAGAAGTCTAAGACCTGTGGGAAGTCTAAGACCCTCCTCCCTCCATCTAGGCTTAGGAAGGTTTGCATCCAAATAGAACAGGATCCCAAAATGGCAGTACATGCAGTAGTGACAAATCCCAGTGCCATTATCTCAGTCTGCCCCAATTGTCAACCACATTCAGAGGGTCCATTTGATCCCATGCTCTTTCAATCCCAGTCCAGCTGGATTTGGTGAGCTCCCATTAGCTCAAGCACACTGTCTCAATAAGTGGACCAACCTCTCATGGTCCTGACTTCCTTTCTCATGTTCTCCCTCCTTCTGCTCTTCAACTGGACCTTGGGAGTTCAGTCCAGTGCTCCGATGTGGGTCTCTGTCTCTATCTACATCCATCACAGGAGGAAGGTTCTAAGGTGATATTCAGGATAAAAATCAGTCTGACTAAGGGACAAGGCCAGTTCAGGCACCCTCTACTCCACTGCCCAGGGTCCTAGCTGGGGTCATTCCCGTGGACTCTGGGAACCCCTCTAGAACCAAGCTTCTTGCTAACCCCAAAATGGCCCCACCAAATAAGATATCTCCTTCCCTGCTCCCATATCTGTCCTTCCTCCATCCAACCATCAAATTCCCCCAAACTCTCCCCAATTCTTCCCTTAGCCCTTCTCTCTTCCCTTCTCTCCTTCCCCCACGCCACTCCCACCCCCATTCTCCAAACTTTTGCCTGGCGATCTTGTCTGCTTCCAAGTTCCAGGAAAATCTAATATGTTTTTCTTTGGATTCACCTTATTATTTAGATTTTCTAGGAATCGCGAACTATAGGCTCAGTGTCCGTTGTTTATTGCTAGAATCCACTAATGAGTGAGTACATACCATATTTATATTTTTGGGTCTGGGTTAACTCACTCAGGATAGTATTTTCTATTTCCATCCATTTGCATACAAAATTCAAGATGTCATTGTTTTTTACCGCTGAGTAGTACTCTAATGCGTATATATTCCACATTTTCTTTATCCATTCTTCCAATGAGGGGCATCTAGGTTGTTTCTAGGTTCTGGCTATTACAAATAATACTACCATGAACATACTGGAACAAATGCTTTTGTAGTATGATTGCGCATCTCTTGGTTATATTCCCAAGACCGGTATTGCTAGACCCTGAGGTAGGTTGATCACCAATTTTCTGAAAAATCGCCACACTGATTTCCAAAGTGGTTGACAAGTTTGCATTCCCACCAGCAATGGATGATTGTTCCCTTTACTCCACATCCTCTCCAGCATAAGTTATCATTGGTGTTTTTTATTTCAGCCATTCTGATAGGTGTACGATGGTATCTCAAAGTTATTTTAAATTGCATTTCCCTGATCTCTAAGAAAGCTGAACATGTCATTAAGTATCTTTTGGCAATTTAAATTTTTTCTGTTGAGAATTCTATGTTTAGTTCAGTACTCCATGTTTATTTTGGTTATTTAGAGTTTTAACGTCTAGTTTCTTGAGTTCTTTATATATTTTGGAGGTCAGACCTTCATCTGAAGTGAGGTTGGTGAAAATCTTCTCCCATTCAGTAAGTTGCCTTTATGTCTTAAAGACTGTGACCTTTGCCTTACAGAAGCTTCTCAGTTTCAGGAGGTTCCATTTATTCATTGTTGCTCTTATTGTCTGTGCTACTGGGGTTATACATAGGAAGTGGTATCCAGTGCATATGTATTGCAGGCTACCTTCCACTTTCTCTTCTATCAGGTTCAGTGTACTAAGATTTATATTGAGGCCTTTACTCCATTTGGACTTGAGTTTTTGTGCATGGTGATAGATATGGATCTATTTTCATTCTTCTACAGGTTGACATCCAGTTATGCCAGTGCCATTTGTAAAAGATGCTTTCTTTCTTCCATTGTAGCCCAAGATACTTTATGCTATTTTTGGCTATCATGAAAGGTGATGTTTCTCTGATTTCCCTTTCTGCTTCTTTATCCTTTGTGTATAGGAGGGCTATGGATTCTTTTGTGTTGATCTTGTATCCTGCAACATCACTGAAGGTATTCATCAGCTGTAAGAGTTATTTGGTAGAGTTTTGGGGGTCACTAATGTACACTATCATATCATCTGCAAAGAAGGAAAGTTTGACTTCTTTCTTTCCAATTCTATCCCCTTATTTGTCTTAGAACTGTTGCTAAAACATCAAGAACTATGCTATTGAAGCTGAACCCTTCTGCAAAGACTATGCAAAGGAATACCATTGTTCACCAGTCCAGAAATTACAAACTCCAGGTGAAGAAACTGGAAGCAGCAGCAGCAGCACTGGCTGCCAAAACAGAGAAGGGGACTGCAGACAAGAAGCCTGCAGTAAGTAAGAAAGAAAAGAAGCCTGTGGATGTCAAGAAGCAGAAGAAACCTGCAGGAAAAAAGGCTACAGCTACCAAGAAACGAGCAGCTGAGAAAAAGCCAGTAAAGAAGAAACCAACGAAAGAAGAGAAAATGCCTGCTGCTTAATCTATTAAAATTTCTTTCATTCCTTAAAGCAAATAGCGTCAGCCTATTTGAATAAAAATCTGATCAAAGATGCGGAAAAAAGACATAAGAATGAGCATCTTCCTTCCATGTTTCAATGGACAGTCTCAATTTTTTTCCATTCGATGTAATGCTAGGCATAGGATTGTCATATGCAGTCTTCATCCCATTGAGGTATTTTCGGGCTATATCTAGTGTTTACGAGATACTACAGATTATCAGACATGGGCGGAGACTGCTTGTCTGTTCATAGCTGCTCTGATCCAAAAACTCAGGTAGAAACAGGATTTATGACCCGCCTTTTTGCCTGCGAGTGTAAACCTGGAACACGGATTGCTCCAATACTGTGGGGAGATGGGAGGTGGGTTTTATCCCATACCACACTGCTCCAACAACAACCTTTATGTCTGTGAGTTCAGTGGAACTGTGGAATGCAGATTGCTCCAATACTGAGGGGACCTGGGAGCTTGCTCCAATACTAAGGGGACCTAACAGACAGCCACCACAAGGACTGGACCAAGACACAAAGACACTGCCAGCCTCATTTAAGGAAGAAATGGGTAGGCACCAATGCAAGAATGTCTCCAGCATCCTAAAAAGCAACATGGTAACACCAAAACCCAGCTGACACACACACACAAAAAAAAAAAAAACTTTTTCATCCTAACACAGAAGAAGTAGAGGAAAAAACTATAGAAGTATCTTTATGAAACTGATGGGGATGTTTAAAGAGAATGTGAAAACCTCCCTTAAAGAAATGGAAGAGAAGAAAAAAAGTTGGAAGAAATTAATAAATCCCTCAAAGAAACCCAAGAAAAAGCAATCAAACAGGTGAAGCAAACAGTTTAAAATTCAAGATTGAAATAGAGGTAATAAAGAAAACACAAATCAAGGAAATTCTGGATATGAAAAAAAATCTGGGTAAACAAACAGGAAGTACAGATACAAGTGTAACCACCAGAATACAAGAGATAGAAGAGAGAATCTCAGGTTCAGAAGATACTATAGAGGAAATAGACTCATTGATCAAAGAAAACATTATATCCAACATATTCATAACAAAAAATATTAAGGAATTCTGGGACACCATAAAAAGACCAAACCTAAGAATAATAGGGGTAGAAGAAGGAGAAGGACTCCAGCTCAAAGGCAAAGAAAATATATTCAACAATATTATACAAGAAAACTTTCCCAAACTAAGAAAGATATCCCTATAATGGTACAAGAAGCTTACAGAACACCAAATAGAGTGGAAGAAAAAAATCCCGTCGCCTCTAATAATCAAAACAGAAAAGACACCGAATAAAGAAAGAATATTAAGAGTTGCAAAGGAAAAAGGCCCAGTAACATGTAAAGGTATACTTATCAGAAATACACCTGACTTCTCAATGGAAACCATGAAAGCTAGAAGGTCCTGGATAGATGTACTGCAGACACTAAGAGACAATGGATGCAAGCCCAGACTACTATACCCAGCAAAGCTTTCAGAAATCATCAATGGAGAAAGAAAAATATTCCATGACAAAACTGATTTAAACAATATGTATCCACAAACTCACCATTACAGAGAGTACAAAAAAAACCTCAACCAAAGGAATCTAACTACACCCAAAATAACACAGACATCTGATAACCCCCGACCAGCATAAGCCAGAGAAGGAAAATAAACAAGCACTACTACTGAAAATTAAACGGAGTTAACAACCACTGGTCATTAATATTGTTTAATATCAATAGAACCAATTAACCTATAAAAAAAGACACAGGCTAAGAGAATGGATATGATCCAGGCTTCTGCTGTTTACAAGAAATACACCTTGACCTCAAAGAAAGATGCTACCTCGAGTAAAGGGTTGCAAAAAGCTTTGCCAATCAAATGAACCTAAGAAACAATCAGGTGTGGCTATCATAATAGCTAACAAAACTGATTTCAAACTAAAATCAATCAGAAGGGATGGAGAAGAACACTTTATTCTCATAACAGGAACAATTCATCAAGATGAATTCTCAGTCCTAAATATCTATGCCCCTAATACAAGAGTACCCAAATATGTAAAAGAAACATTACTAAAACTTAAATTGCATATCAAACCCCACACACTAATAGTAGGAGACTTCAACAGCCCACCCTCGACAGGTCAACCAGACAGAAACTTAACAGAGAAATAAGAAAACTAACAAATTAATTAATCAAATGGAATTAACTGACATCTATAGTAAATTCCACCCAAACAAAAAAGAATATACCTTCTCAATGCCTCATGGAAGCTTCTCTAAAATTGATCACATACTCAGTAACAACGAAACCTCCACAGACACAAAGAAATTGGAGTAACCCCCTATGTCTTAATGGATCACCAAGGATTGAATTTAGAATTTAACAGTAATAATCTCAGAAAGCCTACAAACTCATGGAAATTGAGCAGTCAACTACTGAACCTCCTCTGGGTCAAGAAATTAAAGTCTTTCTTGAATTCAATGAAATTGGAGGCACAAAATGTCCAAACCTATGGGACACTATGAAAGCAGTGCTTAGAGGAAAGTTCATAGCACTGAGTGCCTACATAAAGAAAACAGAGAAAGCGCACATTAGTGACTTAACAGCACACCTGAAAGCTCTAGAATAAAAAGAAACAAACTCACCCAGGAGGAGTAGTAGACAGGAAATAATAATTTGAGGACTGAAATCAACAAAATAAAAACAAAAACCAATGCAAAAAATCAATAAAACAAACAGCTAGTTCTTTGAGAAAATCAACAAGATTGATAAACCCTTATCCAAACTAATCAAAAGGGTAATATAGAATTAACAAAATCAGAACAAAATCAGAGACATAACAACAGACTGAGGAAATACAGAGAATCATTAGGTCATACTAAAAAAAATCTGTATTACACAAAATTTGAAAGTGTAAAAGAAATGGACAATTTTTTAGATAAATACCATATATCAAAATTAAATCAAGACCAGGTGAGCAATTTAAATAGACCTATAATGAGCAAGGAAATAGAAGCTGTCATCAAAAACCTCCCCACAAAAGAAAGCCCAAAGCCAAATAGTTTTACTGCAGAATTCTACAAGAACTTCCAAGAAGAGCTAATACTGTAAGACCCTCTGGTCTTAGTTCCAGGGAGAACCCCACCACTCAAATGACCAGCCCAGCAGATGCAACGAGCAAGAGGATTTATTAACAATTGTACAACTGGGTGCTTCTGATCTCTGAGGAGGCAGAGCCCCTGAACAACAATTTCAACAAGCTTTTATAGGGAAAACTTAATAACCATAGTTTTAGCATACTACAGCCTGATTGGACATAACAAAACCACAAGTTTAGCATATTATAACCTGATTGGACATAACATTGACATTAGCATAAGGTCAACCTTGGGACATATTTGTTTGTTCTAACCGGTTCTCAGAAAAAACGTTTTTCAGTCCAGGAAGGACATGTGTGGGTGGGGGAATGAGGAACCTGGCCAGGTGCTTAGGGCTCAAGTGAAATTCTCCTTTTTTCAGTTTATCCTTTTCCCAGTTTATTTCCTTTAATACCTATAGTCCTCAAAGTGTTCCACATAATAGAAACAGAAGGGAATTATCAAACTCTTTATGAGGTTGCAGTTACCCTGATACCAAAACCACACAAAGACTCAACCAAGAAAATGAATTACAGACCAATCTCACTCATGAACATGGATGCAAAAATACTCAAAAAAAAATACTGGCAAACTGTATCCAAGAACACATCAGGTAAATCATCCATCATGATCAACTTGACGTCATCCCAGAAATGCAGGGCTTGTTCAACATATGAAAATCTATCAATGTAATCCATCATATAAATAAACTGAAAGAAAAAATATATGATCATTTCATTAGATGCTAAAAAAGCATTTGACACAATCCAACACAACTTCATGATAATTACTCTGGGAGAGATCAGGGATAAAAGGAACATATCTAAATATAATAAAAGCAATATACAGCAAGCTGACAGCAAACATCAAATTAAATGGAGAGAAACTCAAAGAGATTCCACTAAAATCAGGAACAAGACAAGGCTGTCAACTCTCTCCATGCCTCTTCAGCATAGTTCTTGAAGTTTTAGCAAGAGCAATAAGGCAACAATAAGGAATGAAGAGGATTCAAATTGGAAGAAGTCAAGCTTTCATTCGTTGCAGATGATATGATAGTGTACATAAGTGACCCCAAAAACTCTACCAGAAAACTCCTACAGCTGATAAATACTTTCAGTGATGTGGCAGGTTACAAAATCAACTCAAAAAATTCAGTAGCCCTCCTATACACAAAGGATAAAGAAGCTGAGAGGGAAATCAGAGAAATATCACCTTTCACAATATCCAAAAATAGCATAAAGTATCTTGGGGTAACACTAATCAAAGAAGTAAAAGACCTATTTGACAAGAACTTTAAGTATTTGAAGAAAGAAACTGAAGAAGATACCAGAATATGGAAAGCAATCCCATGCTCTTGGATAGGAAGGACCAACATAGTAAAAATGGCAATCCTACCAAAAGCAATATATAGATTAAATGCAATCCCCATCAAAAATCCCAGCACAATTCTTCACAAACCTTAAAAGAATAATAATCAACAACATAAGGAAAAACAAAAAACCCAGGATAGCAACACATCCTGTAAAATAAAGCAACTACCGGCAGCAATATCATCCCTGACATCGAACTCTATTACAGAGCTACAGTAATGAAGCTTTGCATTGGCATAAAAACAGAGATGTTGACCAATGGAATTGAATTAAAGGCCCAGATATTAATCCACACACCTGTGAACACCTGATTTTTGAATAAGAAGCTAAAATTATACAATGAAAAAGGAAAGCATCCCCTTTATGATAAAAAATCTTGGAGAGATCAGGGATACAAGGGTCATACCTAAATATAATAAAAGCTATCTACAGCAAACCGACAGCTAACATCAAACTAAACAGAGAGAAACTCAAAGCCATCCCACTTAAATCAGGAACACGACAAGGCTGTCCACTCTCTCCATACCTCTTCAATATAGTGCTGGAAGTTTTAGCAATAGCAATAAGACAATATAAGGGGATCAAGGGGATTCGAATTGGAAAGGAAGAAGTTAAACTTTCGTTATTTGCAGATGATATGATAGTGTACATAAGCGACCTCAAAAACTCCACCAAAGAACTCCTACAGCTGATAAACACCTTTAGTAATGTAGCCGTATACAAGATCAATTCCAAAAAATCAGTCGCCCTCCAATACACAAAGGATATGGAAGCAGAGAGGGAAATCAGAGAAGCATCACCTTTCACGATAGCTACAAACAGCATAAAATATCTCTGGGTAACTCTGACCAAAGAAGTGAAGGATCTATTTGACAAGAACTTTAAGGCATTGAAGAAAGAAATTGAAGAGAATACCAGAAAATGGAAGGATCTCCCTTGCTCGTGGATTGGAAGGATCAACATAGTAAAAATGGCAACTCTACCAAAGGCAATTTATAGATTCAATGCAATCCCCATCAAAATCCCATTAAAATTCTTCACTGATCTTGAAAGGACAATAATCAACTTTATATGGAATAACAAAAAACCCAGGATAGCCAAAACAATCTTATACAATAAAGGAACTTCTGGAGGCATTACCATCAGATAACTACTGAACCAACCCTGTGCCAGGGATGAAATAAAGAAAGAAATTAAAATCTTCCTTGAATTCAATTAAAAGGAAGGCACAACATATCCAAACCTATGGGACACTATGGAAGCAGTGCTAAGAGGAAAGTTCATAGCACTAAGTGCCCACATAAACAAAACAGAAATTTTGTCAAATAGATCTTTCACTTCCTTGGGTAGAGTTACCCCAAGATACTTTATGCTATTTGTGGCTATCATGAAAGGTGATGTTTCTCTAATTTCCCTCTCTGTTTCTTTGGGAGTCGCTTAGGTACACTATCATATCTTCTGCAAATAACAAAAGTTTGACTTCTTCCTTTCCAATTCGAATCCCCTTCATCTTCTTATGTTGTCTTATTGCTATTGCTAGAACTTCAAATGCAAATCAAAACAACTTTGAAATACCATATTAAACCTGTCAGAATGGCTAAAATCAAAAACACCAATGACAACCTGTGCTGGAGAGGATGGGGAGTAAGGGGAACACTCATCCATTGTTGGTGGGAATGCAAATTTGTACAACCACTTTGGAAATCAGTGTGGTGGTTTCTCAGGAAACTGGGAGTCAACCTACCTCAGTATCCAGCAATACCACTCTTGGGAATATACCCAAGAGATGCCCAATCATACTACAAAAGCATTTGTTCAACTATGTTCATCGCAGCACTATTTGTAATAGCCAGAACCTGGACACAACCTAGGTGCCCCTCAATAGAAGAATGGATAAAGAAGGTGTGGCACATATACACTTTAGAGTTCTACTCAAGTGGTAAAAAAAAAAAAACAATGACACATTGAATTTTGCATACAAATGGATGGAAATAGAACACACTTTACTGAGAGAGATAACCCAGAGTCAAAAAGATGAATATGGTATGTACTCACTCATAAGTGGATTCCAGCCATAAACAAAGAACATTGAGCCTATAATTCGTGATCCTAGAGAAGCTAAATAAAAAGGTGAACCCAAAGAAAAACATATAGTTATCCTCCTGGATATTGGAAGTAGACAAGATCGCTGGCCAAAGTTGGGAACATGGGGGTGGGGATGGGGTGGGGAAGGGGAAATAGGAAGAGAGAAGGGAGAAGGGGAGGAGTGGGGAGAGCGTGGGGAAATGGGATGGTTGAGATGGAGAAAGGGTAGATATGAGAGCAGGGGAGAAGATATCTTAAGTAAGGGAGCAATTTTAGGATTGGCAAGAGACTTGGCTCTGGGGGGGTTCCCAGGTGTCTAAGGAGATGACCCCAGCTAGGTCCTTGGGCAACAGAATAGAGGGTGCCTGAACTAGCCTTCTCCTATAGCCACACTGATGAATGTCTTGCATATCACCATAGAACCTTCATCCAAGGAAGGATGGAGATAGAGTCAGAGACCTACATTGGAGCACTGGACAGAGCTCCCAAGGTTCAGATAAAGAACAGAAGGAGGGAGAACATGAGCAAGGAAGTCAGGACCACAAGGGGTGTGCCCACCCACGGAGGTGGTGGGACTGATCTAAAGGGAGCTCACCAAGGCCAGCTGGACTGGGACTGAATAAGCATTTGATGAAACCGGACTCTCTGAATGTGGCTGACAATGAGGGCTGACTGAGAAGCCAATGATAATGGCACTGGGTTTTGATTCTACTGCATGTGCAGTTAACAGAAGAGCACCAAGAGAATATGGCTCACTTTACTGGAAGTAATATGGAACTTGGAAACAGTTTTCTTTTTAATATTAAAAATCAGTAATCTGGCCAGGTGGTGGTGGTGCACGCCTTTAATCCCAGCACTCGGGAGGCAGAGGCAGGTGGATCTTTGGGAGTTTGAGGACAGCCTGGTCTACAAGCGCTAGTTCCAGGACAGACACCAAAGCTACAGAGAAACCCTGTCTCAAAAAACAAACAAAAAAATCAGTAATCTGTTATTGAATGATAAAAATTCCCTGTATGCATGTCTGAATCCCTCAAAAATTAATAAAATGTTATATTAAACAATGAAAGTGGAAACATAAAGTAGTAGGCTAGAAAATGGTTTCTAATTTAACAATCTGTGCACTAGGTTACAAGTGAACACAAATGGACCCCCTTGACTATGCTACTGCTGTGCAATGGAAATGAGCACAGTTAAGTCAGACCCACCTGTCTACTTCCTGTTGCCTGCTCTATCATGTCGTCATATAAATGCAGCTGTTGACCTTGTGGGAAATGTGGGCTAAACTCTCCTATCTTCACCTTAAGTCCAAGACCATGAGGGAAATTCCAAATCTGGAAAATGTCATACTCTTCCTGCAGATTTTCTTTCTGGTTCATATTCACTCTGACCCCAACAGGATTAGTGAACTGAGTCTTCCTCAGTAAGGAAGGAATTTGAAAGAGACACACATTATATAGTGTCTGTGCCCTTTCGTGAAGACAGAAAATGTATTCTGATTTCATCTCAAAGGCAATATTATTGAAGGTGTCCAGGGAATAAATAGCAATAAATCAAGTGAATTAATAAAATGATCATAATGTTCCTAGAATTTAAGTTCTTTAAGAGGAAACTACCAAACAGAAACACATACATATATGCAGACACCAAACATTTATATAAAAAAATGCACACACAGAGAGTAAGAGAGACAGAAAGAGATAGACTCACATCCATGCAAGCGTACATAATACAGTTATATACATTTTATACAGACGCACATGCATGCTAAGACACACACATAAAAATAAAGTATCACACAGACAGAACTACAGTCAAACAGACATAAAGAAACAAAATCTGCAAAACACATATACACTCCCACACACACATGCACACTTTCATGCACAATTGCACACAGGGAGACATGAACAGTTAGAAACACCCACACACCGAGGCATTGACATAGACAGATTTATGCTCACATCAAAAGACAGATCGACAGAGAAACAGACAAATACAAACACACAGAGAAACAAAGATAAATATATGTACAAGCCATATACAACATCACACAGACAGACACAGGTAAACACATGCACTGAAAAACACACACAGGAATATATTCACAGAAAAAGCACCTATACAGAATGACATTGGCACAAGACAAACTTATCCTCAGTTCCATAGAAGATAGATACACAGATAGACAGAAACACATATATAAAGAACAACACAGATATATACACAGATACAAATAAACACAATCATATACCATGAGAACCATCTATTCACACACATGGATACACAGGTATGTCCTTAACAATATATCAAAACTGTTTAATAGTAATTGCTCTCACTAAGTATGTGAAATGAAGTCCACAGAGCATACAGTGAGAGAAGAATCAGTTGTGAAAACCATCTCATACACTGATTACCACATATTTGACAATAAATGATCAAGGATTCATCTTCTCATCATGGAGAGGAGTAATGACAAAGGACTGTTATGTTTACAGTATTAGAACGTGAGTGATGATATTCGGGTGCTCTGTAAAGATTTAAAAGTTCATTAGAGTACATCTCCCATAAATAAGATGAGTCATCAGCATCTTTCAAAGAGAGTATTATCAATTTTTGGTTTTTGAGTGCTTACTCTAAAGATAAAGACAGCAACAGAGGCTTTAACTAAACAGCAAGCATATGCATGTATTCCTTTTGAAATCATTAAACAATGCAAAAAAATCGTGTAATGTGTAAGTCAATGAGATTATGGTATTTTCTTCTGAAATGTACCTGTTGATGCACAATGGTCTGGGCAATGTTTGGCTCTTATGCTTTCACTTCTTTATAATGAGTGAGCATTACAGTTACACCATATTGATCTTTGCATTGTCCTTTTTTTTTTCCTGGTTTATCTAAAGCGGGTTTAAAATCTTCTTTTAAGTGTTTATTTCTTAAATGAATTCAAATACCAGAGATATAATTTGTAAAGCTGTACGTATGTGTTCACAAATGTGTGTGGATAGTAGTAATGCTTATATAGGCCATAAACAGAAAATGGATTCCAAGGTTTTGAACAAAACTTTGCTATAAACTAGACTGGCCTCAAATGTACAGTGAAACTCCAGCTTCAGGTTCTTAGTACAAAGATTAAGGTCATGCACTACCTCCTAAGTACTATTCACTACATAATGTTTACACACAATGTCATATATTCACACTCTGTATATCTGGCCTACATAATTTTTACTCTAGAATCAGCTTTTGACTACCTTTCCAGTCACAGTAACACAATAGCATCCTATATAAATTTGTATATGCCAGTCTAACAGCTTTGTAAAATAGAAGGCTATAAAATATAAACTGTGAGGAAAATGTTTATGAGGGTATTTTTGTAATAAAAATAGGTAATAAGTAAGTTGGGAGTGAATAATAGCAATTTGTGTTTATGTTTTGGGGAAGAGCACCAACTTCTGTCTCTTAGTCATTTCATATTATCTGACAAATAAACATCAAACATACTTCTTTATTCTGAATGATTCACTCAGAGTAAAATACAATCTGTTTCCCACTTAGACATTGTACCATTGTGGTGTCTTTATGTAATTACACATTTTTAAAGTAAACTTAATTTTAGAATATTTTTATTACCATGCATAAAAGGTATCATTGAAAATTTCAGTAACACACAGCAGGAAATTGACACTAGGTCTTGTGATGTTCAAAGACATGTACTGACAAACACACACAGGAAGATACACACAAAAATGCCACTGTACAGAAAGACATTGCCACAAGGCAAATATATACTCACTCCTAAAAACAGACAGACATGCAGCTAGACAGAAACACACACACATATATATATATATAAACAGATATAGACACAGATTCAAAAAATACACAAACATACATCCATACACACTGGGAAACATTCATTCAGATAAATGAATATGCATGTATGTACTGAAGTGAATCACAGCACAATATCTTTGTAATTACTCTCAGAGTTATAAGTGAGGTCCCCAGAGCCTACATAGGAGTAGAATTCGTTAAGGACACTTACGAAAAACATCACCTTCAGTTAAATAGACCTTTAAATGCAAAAGAAAAAGAATCAATCTCAAAAATCTCCCAACCAACTTGACAACACACCTGAAAGCTCTAGAAAAAAAAGAAGCATACGTGCCCAGGAGAAGTAGAAGACTGGAAATAATCAAACTGAGGGCAGAAATCAACAAAATAGAAACACAGAAAACAGTCCAAAGAATCAATGGAACAAAAAGTTGGTTCTTGGAGAAAATCAACAAGATCGACAAACCCCTATCCAAACTAATTAAACGACAGAGAGAGAACACACAAATAAATAGGATCAGAAATGAAAAGGGGGACATAACCACAGACACAGAGGAAATTCAGAGAATCATTAGATCTTATTTCAAAAGCCTGTATGCCACAAAACTGGAAAATACAAAAGAAATGGACATTTTTAAATAAGTACCATATACCAAAGCTAAACCAAGACTAGGTGAACGATCTAAATAGACCTGTTAGTCGTTAGAAACGGTTATCAAAATCTCCCTTTGAAAAAAAGCCAAGGACCAGATGGTTTCAATGCAGAATTCTATCAGAACTTCCAAGAAGAGCTAATACGTAAACTTCTTGATGTATTTCACAATATAGAAACAGAAGAGTCATTGCCAAATTCCTTTTAAAAAGCTACAGTTGCCGGGCGGTGGTGGCACACGCCTTTAATCCCAGCGCTCGGGAGGCAGAGGCAGGCGGATCTCTGTGAGTTCGAGGCCAACCTGGCCTACAAGAGCTAGTTCCACCCTTTGTCCCCGGATCTTTGAGCTACCAGGCGGCCCTGGTTAGGAGCTGAGGAATTCCACCTGGACGGGTGAGTGTCTACTATCCAGGGGCGGTGTGTCCCAGAAGCTAGCACAAACCCCCCTCCCCCAGCTCCTTCTGCAGGGCTGCCTCTCTTAGGCAGGACACAATCCCCCGGCAGCCCACCCCACCCCCAACCTTGCCCTGTGGCCTGCTAGGACCAGTGCTCAAGAATGGTTTTAAGTTCCTTCACTACGGCTATCCACCCAGAGCGGGGTGTGCCTGCCTTCTGGGCAGGTCTCAAGGTTCCCTGTGGGGGAGCTTGGGCACCTACAGCTGCTGCTCCAGGGTTGCCATCTGAATTGTTGTGCTGAGGAGTTCCATTTGGACGGGTTGGTTCCTGTTTCTACACTGAAGAGATACACCCAGAGAGTCAGTCACAGCAAAGACTGGACCAAGACACCAGGCCTCTCTGGGCTCCATTTGAAGCAATAGATGGGAAGGCGCCAATACAAGAATTCCTCCAACAACCTGAAAGACAACATGATATCACCAGAATCCAGGGATCCCGAAACAAGAAGAATTGTACACCCTACTCCAGAAGGATTAGAAGAATTTGACTCAAAAGTGAATTATTTGAAAATAATAGAGGACCTTAAACAGGAGGTGAAAAACTGCCATAAACAATTAGAGATGACAAACAAAAAAGTAGAGGAAATGAATAAATCGCTCAAAGATACCCAAGAAAACCAAGAGAAGCAAGAAAAAGCAATCAAACAGATAAGGGAAGCCGTTCAAGACTTGAAGAATGAAATGGAAGTAATGAAGAAAACACAAACAGAGGGAAGGATGAAGTTGGAAAACCTGGGTAAACGATCGGGAACCACAAAGACAAGTACTACCAACAGATTACAAGAGATAGAAGAAAGAATGTCAGACACTGAAGATACCATAGAGAAAATAAACACACTGATCAAAGAAAATAGCAAAACCAACAAATTCTCATCACAAAACATACAGGAAATATGGGACACAATAAAAAGACCAAACCTAAGAATAATTGGGATAGAAGAAGGAGAAGAAGAACAGCTCAATGGTCCAGAAAATATATTTAATAAAATTATAGAAGAAAACTTTCCCAACCTAAAGAAAGATATTCCTTTGAAGGTTCAAGAAGCATACAGAACACCAAATAGACTGGACCAAAAAAAAATCTCCTCGCCATATAATAATCAAAAAACAAAACATACAGAATAAAGAAAGATTATTAAGAGCTGCAAAGGAAAAAGGTCAAGTTACTTATAAAGGTAAACCTATCAGACTTACACCTGACTACTCTATGGAAACCATGAAAGCCAGAAGGTCCTGGATAGATATACTGCAGAAGCTAAGAGAACATGGATGCAAGCCCAGACTACTATACCCAGCCAAGCTTTCGTTCACTATAAATGGAGAAAACAAAATTTTCCAGGATAAAAACAAATTTAAACAATACGTAGCAACAAATCGAGCCTTACAGAAAGTAATAGAAGGAAAATCACAAACCAAGGAGTCCAACAATGACCACAATAACTCAAACATCTAGAGACCCTTCACCAGCACAACTCAAAGAAGGAAAACACACAAACTCTATGACTAAAAATCTGACCGGAGTTAACAACCACTGGTCATTAATATCCCTTAATGTCAATGACTCAACTCACCTATAAAAAGGCACAGGCTAAGAGATTGGATACGCAAACAGGATCCAACATTCTGCTGTTTACAAGAAACACACTTCAACCACAAAGACAGGCACCTACTTAGAGTAAAGGGATGGGAAAAGGTTTATCAAGCAAATGGACCTAAGAAACAAGCAGGTGTGGCCATACTAATTTCTAACAAAGTTGACTTCAAACTTAAATCAATCCGAAGAGATAGAGAGGGACATTTTATACTCATAACAGGAACAATTCATCAGGATGAAGTCTCAATCCTGAATATCTATGCCCCTAATATAAAAGCACCCACGTACGTAAAGGAAACATTACTAAAACTCAAGGCTGCCATCAAACCGCACACGCTAATAGTAGGAGATTTCAACACTCCTCTTTCGCCAATGGACAGGTCAATCAGACAGAAACCTAACAGAGAAACAAGAGAATTAATGGAGGTAATGAATCAAATGGACTTAACAGACATCTATAGAACATTCCACCCAAATAGGAAAGAATATACCTTCTTCTCTGCAGCTCATGGAACCTTCTCGAAAATTGACCACATCCTCGGTAACAAAGCAAACTTCCACTGTTGCAAAAAAATATCCATAACCACCTGTGTCTTATCAGATCACCATGGACTAAAGTTAGAATTCAACAACAAAGCTATCCCCAGAAAGCCTACAAACTCATGGAAACTGAACAGTCAACTATTGACCCACACCTGGATCAAAGAAGAAATAAAGAAAGAAATTAAAGTCTTCCTTGAATTCAATGAAAATAAAGAAACAACATACTCAAACTTATGGGACACTTTGAAAGCAGTCCTAAGGGGAAAGTTCATAGCCCTTAGTGCCCACTTAAAGAAAACAGAGAAAGCATACATTGGAGACTTAACAGCCCACCTGAAAGCTCTAGAAAAAAAAGAAGCAGACTCACCTAGGAGGAGTAGAAGACTGAAAATAGTCAAACTGAGAGCGGAAATCAACAAAATAGACACACAGAAAACAATCCAAAGAATCAATGAAACAAAAAGCTGGTTCCTGGAAAAAAAATCAACAAAATTGATAAACCCCTATCCAAACTAATCAAACGGCAGAGAAAGAATTTGCAAATTAATAAGATCAGAAATGAAAAGGGGGACATAACCACAGACATAGAGGAAATTCAGAGAATCATTAGATCTTACTACAAAAGCCTGTATGCCACAAAACTGGAAAATGTAAAAGAAATGGACACTTTTTTAGAAAAATACCATATACCAAAGTTAAATCAGGACCAGGTGAACAATCTAAATAGACCTGTCAGTCGCGAAGAATTAGAAGCTGTTATCAAAAACCTCCCTACCAAAGAAAGCCCAGGACCAGACGGTTTCAATGCAGAATTCTACCAGAATTTCCAAGAAGACCTAATACCTATACTCCTTAAGGTATTTCACAATATAGAAACAGAAGAGTCATTGCAAAATTCCTTTTATCAAGCTACAATCACTCTGATACCAAAACCACACAAAGACTCAACCAAGAAAGAGAATTACAGGCCAATCTCACTCATGAACATCGACGCAAAAATCCTCAACAAAATACTGGCAAACCGTATCCAAGAACACATTAGAAAAATTATCCAATATGATCAAGTAGGCTTCATCCCAGAGATGCAAGGCTGGTTCAACATACGAAAATATATCAATGTAATCCATCATATAAATAAACTGAAAGAAAAAAACCATATGATCATTTCTTTAGATGCTGAAAAAGCTTTTGACAAAATTCAACATCCCTTTATGATAAAAGTCTTGGAGAGATTAGGGATACAAGGATTATACCTAAATATAATAAAAGCTATTTACAGCAAACCGACAGCTAACATCAAACTAAACAGAGAGAAACTCAAAGCCATCCCACTTAAATCAGGAACACGACAAGGCTGTCCACTCTCTCCATACCTCTTCAATATAGTGCTTGAAGTTTTAGCAATAGCAATAAGACAACATAAGGGGATAAAGGGGATTCGAATTGGAAAGGCAGAACTTAAACTTTCGTTATTTGCAGATGATATGATAGTGTACATAAGCGACCCCAAAAACTCCACCAAAGAACTTCTACAGCTGATAAACACCTTTAGTAATGTGGCCGGATACAAGATCAACTCCAAAAAAATCAGTCGCCCTCCTATACACAAAGGATATGGAAGCAGAGAGGGAAATCAGAGAAGCATCACCTTTCACAATAGCCACAAACAGCATAAAATATCTCGGGGTAACCCTAACCAAAGATGGGAAGGATCTATTTGACAAGAACTTTAAAACATTGAAGAAAGAAATTGAAGAGGATACCAGAAAATGGAAGAATCTCCCTTGCTCGTGGATTGGGAGGATCAACATAGTAAAAATGGCAATCCTACCAAAGGCAATTTATAGATTCAATGCAATCCCCATCAAGATCCAATCAAAATTCTTCACTGATCTTGAAAGGACAATAATCAACTTTATATGGAATAACAAAAAACCCAGGATAGCCAAAACAATCTTCTACAATAAAGGAACTTCTGGAGGCATTACCATCCCTGACTTTAAACTCTATTACAGAGCTACAGTAATGAAAACAGTGTGGTATTGGCATAAAAATAGCGAAGTCGACCAATGGAATCGTGTAGAAGACCCAGATTTTAACCCACAAACCTATGAACAACTCATTTTCGATAAAGGTGCTAAAAGCATACAATGGAAGAAAGAAAGCATCTTCAACAAATGGTGCTGGCACAACTGGATGTCAACCTGTAGAAGAATGAAAATAGACCCATACCTATCACCATGCACAAAACTCAAGTCCAAATGGATCAAAGACCTCAATATCAATCTGAACACACTGAACCTGATAGAAGAGAAAGTGGGAAGTACCCTACAACAGATGGGCACAGGCGATCGCTTCCTAGGTATAACCGCAGCAGCACAGTCATTAAGGGCAACATTGAATAAATGGGACCTACTGAAACTGAGAAGCTTCTGTAAAGCAAAAGACACTGTCACTAAGACAAAAAGGGAACCCACTGACTGGGAGAAGGTCTTCACCAACCCCGCAACAGACAAAGGTCTGATCTCCAAAATATATAAAGAACTCAAGAAACTAGACTTTAAAATGCTAATTAACCCAATTAAAAAATGGGGCACTGATCTGAAGAGAGAATTCTCAACAGAAGAAGTTCAAATGGCCAAAAGGCACTTAAGGTCATGCTCAGCCTCCTTAGCGATCAGGGAAATGCAAATCAAAACAACATTGAGATATCACCTTACACCTGTCAGAATGGCTAAAATCAAAAACACCAATGATAGCCTTTGCTGGACAGGCTGTGGAGAAAGGGGCACCCTCATCCATTGCTGGTGGGAATACAAACTTGTGCAACCACTTTGGAAAGCAGTGTGGCGGTTTCTCAGGAAATTTGGAATCAACATACCCATGGACCCAGCAATGCCACTCTTGGGAATATACCCACGAGATGCCCGATCATATGACAAGGACATTTGTTCAACTATGTTCATTGCAGCATTATTTGTAATAGCCAGAACCTGGAAACAACCTAGATGCCCTTCAATGGAAGAATGGATGAAGAAAGTATGGAATATATATTCTTTAGAATACTACTCAGCGGTAAAAAACAATGACTTTGCGAATTTTGCATGCAAATGGATGGAAATAGAAAACACTATCCTGAGTGAGGTAACCCAGACCCAAAAGGATGAACATGGGATGTACTCACTCATAATTGGTTTCTAGAGATAAATAAAGGTCAGTGAGTCTATAATTTGATACCCTAAAGAAACTAATTAAGAAGGTGAACCCAAAGAAAAGCATATAGCTATCTTCTGGGTTATGGGAAGTAGACCAGATTGCCGGGCAAAAATTTGGGATCTCAGGGGTGTGGTGGGAGGGGGGGTAAGGGGAGAAGGGGAGAGAAATGTGAGAAGGGGAGGGTGGGGGGAACTTGGGAAACGGGACGATTGGGATAAAGGAAGGTTGGCTAGGGGAGCAGAGAAGCACACATCTTAATTAAGGGAGCCATCTTAGGGTTGGCAAGAGACTTGGATCTAGAGGGACTCCCAAATGCCCAGGGCGATGTCCCCAGTTAGTTCCTGGGGCAGCTGTGGATAGGGAACCTGAAATGAATCTATCCTATAGCCATACTGATGAATATCTTGCATATCACCATAGAAATTTCATCTGGCGATGGATGGAGATAGAGACAGAGACCCACACTGGAGCACTGGACTGAGCTCCCAAAGTCCCAATGAGGAGCAGAAGGAGGGAGAATATGAGCAAAGAAGTCAGGACCACAAGGGGTGCGCCCACCCGTGGAGACAGTGGGGCTGATTCTTTGGGAGCTCACCAAGGCCAGCTGGACTCTGACTGAAAAAGCATGGGATAAAACCGGACTCTCTGAAGTTGGCTGACAATGAGGGCTGCTGAGAAGCCAAGGACCATGGCACCGGGTTTTGATCCTACTTCATGTTCTGGCTTTGTGGGAGCCTATCCAGTTTGGATGTTCACCTTCCTAGACCAGGATCGAGGGGGGAGGACTTTGGACTTTCCACAGGGAACCCTGACTGCTCTTCAGGCTGGAGAGGGAGGGGGAAGAGTGGGGGGAGGGGAGGAGGAGAGGGAGAAGTGGGAGGGAAATGGGAGGCGGGGAGGAGGCAGAAATTTCTTTTTCTTTCCAATAAAAAAAAAAAGAGCTAGTTCCAGGACAGGAACCAAAAGCTACGGAGGAACCCTGTCTCAAAAAAATCAAAAAAAAAAAAAAAGCTACAGTTACCCTGATACCAAAACCACACTAAGACCCAACCAAGAAAGAGAATTACAGGCCTATCTCACTCATGAATATCGATGCAAAAATTCTCAATAAAATACTGGCAAACCGAATCCAAGAACATATTAGAAAAATTATCCATTATGATCAAGTAGGCTTCATACCAGAGATGCAGGGCTGGTTCAACATATGCAAATCTATCAATGTAATCCACCATATAAATAAACTGAAAGGAAAAACCATATGATCATTTCATTAGAGGCTGAAAAAGCATTCAACAAAATTCAACACCCCTTTATGATAAAGGTCTTGGAGAGATTAGGGATACAAGGGTCATACCTGAATATAATAAAAGCTATTTACAGCAAGCCGACAGCTAACATTAAATTAAATGGAGAAAAACTCAAAACCATTCCACTAAAATCAGTAACATGACAAGGATGTCCACTCTCTCCATACCTCTTCAATATAGTGCTTGAAGTTCTAGCAATAGCAATAAGACAACATAAGGGGATCAAAGGGATTCGCATTGGAAAGGAAGAAGTTAAGATTTCGTTATTCGCAGATGATATGATAGTATACATAAGCGACCCCAAATAATCTACCAAAGAACTCCTACAGCTGATAAACGCCTTTAGTAATGTGGCAGCATACAAGATCAACTCCAAAAAATCAGTTGCCTTCCTATACACTAAGGATAAGGAAACAGAGAGGGAAATCAGAGAAGCATCACCTTTCACGATAGCCACAAAGAGCATAAAATATCTTAGGGTAACTCTGACCAAGGAAGTGAAAGATCTATTTGACAAGAACTTTAAGTCTTTGAAGAAAAAAATTGAAGAGGACAGCAGAAAATGGAAGGATCTCCCTTGTTCTTGGATTGGGAGGATCAACATAGTAAAAATGGCAATTCTACCAAAAGCAATTTATAGATTCAATGCAATCCCCATCAAAATCCCATCAAAATTCTTTACAGATCTGGAGAAGACAATAATCAACTTTATATGGAAAAACAAAAAACCCAAGATAGCCAAAACAATCTTATACAATAAAGGATCGTCGGGAGGCATTACCATTCCTGACTTCAAACTCTATTACACAGCCACAGTATTGAAAACAGCTTGGTATTGGAATAAAAACAGAGAAGTCGACCAATGGAATCGAATAGAAGACCCTGACGTTAACCCACAAACCTATGAACACCTGATTTTCGATAAAGGAGCTAAAAGTATAAAATAGAAAAAAGAGAGCATCTTCAACAAATTGTGCTGGCAAAACTGGATGTCAATCTGTAAAAGAATGAAAATAGATCCATATCTATCACCATGCACGAAACTCAAGTCCAAATGGACTAAAGACCTCAATATCAGTCCAAACACACTGAACCTGATAGAAGAGAAAGTGGGAAGTACTCTACAACAGATGAGCACAGGAGACGACTTCCTACGTAAAACCCCAGCAGCACAGACATTAAGGGTCTCATTGAATAAATGGGACCTCCTGAGACTGAGAAGCTTCTGTAAAGCAAAGGACACTGTCACTAAGACAGAAAGGCAACCCACTGACTGGGAGAAGATCTTCACCAACCCCGCAACTGACAAAGGTCTGATCTCCAAAATATATAAAGAACTCAAGAAACTAGACTGTAAAAGGCTAATCAACCCAATTATAAAATGGGGCACTGAGATGAACAGAGAATTCTCAACAGAAGAAGTTCAAATGGCCCAAAGACACTTAAGGACATGTTCAACTTCCTTAGTGATCAGGGAAATGCAAATCAAGACAACTTTAAGATACCATCTTACACCTGTCAGAATGGCTAAAATCAAAAACACCAATGATAGCCTTTGCTGGAGAGATTGTGGAGAAAAGGGTACACTCATCCATTGCTGGTGGGAATGCAAACTTGTGCAATCACTTTGGAAAGCAGTGTGGCGGTTTCTCAGGAAATTTGGGATCAACCTACCCCTCAACTCAGCAATATCACTCTTGGGAATATACCCAAGAGATGCCCTATCATACAACAAAAATATATGCTTAACTATGTTCATAGCAGCATTGTTTGTAATAGCCAGAACCTGGAAACAACCAAGATGCCCATCAACGGAAGAATGGATGAAGAAAGTATGGAGTATATACATATTAGAGTATACTCAGCAATAAAAAACAAGGACTTCGGCAAGTGCGGCGGCGCGGAGCGGGCCAACGCAAGGGCGGCGGCTTGGAGCGTGACCGGGACCTCAGCGGCCAGACAGCGCAGGCGGACAGGGCGGCAGAGCACTGACTGGAGCAAGCAGGCCCAGTCGGAGCGGCAGAGCACCGGCGCAGGCTACGGCAGACAGCGGGGACCGGCGCACAACACCAAGAGCAGATCGCCCCACTACAATTAAAGCAAAGAGGTAGGCCTTTGGTTGGCGAGTTCCTTAGCAAGGAAGGAGCCAGGTCCTGTTCCTGAAGACGCTTCTGAGGGGCGAGAGGGAACTTGGCCCCTGGCAGGAGCCAGGAAACAGAGCGACAGCATTTTGTAAGAGGAGCCCCTGGCCAACAGGGAAACCTGATCCGGTTTTAAAAGACCCATTAGATAACTTCGAAAGGAGGAGATGGGGAGATGCCAAGGCAACAATTCACCCATTAATTTGAAAAACAACATGAAAACACCAGAACACAGTGATCTTACAACAGATGGGCTTGAACACCCTAATACGGAAGAAGTGGAAAAAATTGACTTTATGAAAGCAATAGAGTCCATTAAACAACATGTGAAAAATGCCCTTATAGAAATGGATGAGAAGTATAACCAAAAGTTTGAAGAAATGAGGAAATACATACATGATACCCTGGGAAACCAAGAAAAAACGATCAAACAGGTACATGATACCTTGGGAAACCAAGAAAAAACAATCAAACAGTTAATGGAAACAGTTCAAGAATTGAAAACTGAAAGGGAAGCAAGGAAGAAAACACAAGCTGAGCACCAGCTGGATATGGAAAATCCAGGTCAACGAGCAGAGCCTACAGAAACAAGCATAATCAATAGAATACAAGAAATAGAAGAAAGAATCTCAGATTCTGAGGACACCATAGAGAAAATAAACACACTGATCAAAGAAAACAGCAAAGCCAACAAATTCTCATCACAAAACATGCAGGAAATATGGGACACAATAAAAAGACCAAACATAAGAATAATATGAATAGAAGAAGGAGAAGAGTCACAGCTCAAATGCCCAGAAAATATTTTTAACAAAATTATGGAAGAAAACTTTCCCAACATAAAGGAAGATATTACTTTGAATATTCAAGAAGCATACAGAACACCAAACAGACTGGATCAAAGAAAATCATCCCCTCGCCATATAATAATCAAAACACAGAATATACAGATTAAAGAAAGAATATTAAGAGCTGCAAAGGAAAAAGGCCAAGTAACTTATAAAGGTAAACCGATCAGACTTACACCTGACTTCTCTATGGAAACCATGAAAGCTAGGAGGTCCTGGATAGAGGTACTACAGAAGCTAAGAGACCATGGATGCAAACCCAAACTACTATACCCAGCCAAGCTATCATTCACTATCAATGGAGAAAACAAGACATTCCAGGATAAGAACAAATTTAAGCAATACGTAGCCAGAAATCCAGCCCTACAGAAGGTAATAGAAGGAAAATCACAACCCAAGGAATCCAACATGGTCAACACTGCCTACAAGAACTCAGGCATCTAGAGACCCTTCACCAGCACAACTCAAAGAAGGGAGACACACAAACTCTAATACCAAAAACAATGAGAGTAACTGGAGTAAACAACCACTGGTCATTAATATCACTTAATATTAATGGTCTCAATTCACCTATAAAAAGGCACAGGCTAAGAGATTGGATACAAAAACAGTATCCAACATTCTGCTGTTTGCAAGAAACACATCTCAACCACAAAGACAGGCATCTACTCAGAGTAAAGGGTTGAGAAAAGGTCTTTCAAGCAAATGGTCCTAAGAAAAAAGCAGGTGTGGCCATATTAATTTCTAACAAAACTGACTTCAACCTAAAATCAATCAGAAGAGATAGAGATGGACACTTTATACTTATAACAGGAACAATTGATCAGGATGACATGTCAATCCTAAATATCTACGCCCCTAATACAAAAGCACCCACTTATCTAAAAGAAATATTACTAGAACTCAAGGCAGACATTAAACCACACACACTAGTAGTAGGAGACTTAAATACACCTCTCTCTCCAATGGACAGGTCAATAAGACAGAAACATAAAGAGAATTAAGAGAATTATTGGAGGTAATGAAGCAATTGGACTTAACAGACATCTATAGATCATTCCACCCAAATAGGAAAGAATATACCTTCTTCTCTGCAGCTCATGGAACCTTCTCAAAAATTGACCACATACTCGGAAACAAAGGAAACCTCCACAGATACAAAAAAATATCAGTGTCCACCTGTGTCTTATCAGATCACCACGGACTAAAGCTAGAAGGCAATAACAATGTTACCCCCAGAAAGCCGACAAACTCATGGAAACTGAACAGTCAACTACTGAACCACACATGGGTCAAGGAAGAAATTAAGAAAGAAATTAAAGTATTCCTTGAATTTAATGAAAATAAAGAGACAACATACTCAAACCTATGGGACACGATGAAAGCAGTGCTAAGAGGAAAGTTCATAGCACTAAATGCACACTTAAAGAAAACGGAGAAAGCATACATCAGGGACTTGACAGCACACCTGAAAGCTTTAGAAAAAAAAGAAGCAGATGTGCCCAGGAGGAGTAGAAGACTGGAAATAATCAAACTGAGGGCAGAAATCAACAAAATAGAAACACAGAAAACAGTCCAAAAAATCAATGAAACAAAAAGTTGGTTCTTGGAGAAAATCAACAAGATTGACAAACCCCTATCCAAACTAATTAAACAACAAAGAGAGAACATGCAAATAAATAAAATCAGAAATGAAAAAGGGGCCATAACCACTGACACAAAGGAAATTCAAAGAATCATTAGATCTTACTGCAAAAGCCTGTATGCCACAAAACTGGAAAATGCAAAAGAAATGGACATTTTTTTAGATAAGTACCTTATACCAAAGTTAAACCAAGACCAGGTGAGCGATCTAAATAGACCGGTTAGTCGCGAAGAACTAGAAGCTGTTATCAAAAATCTCCCCTCCAAAAAAAGCCCAGGACCAGATGGTTTCAATGCAGAATTCTACCAGAACTTCCAAGAAGAGCTAATACCTATACTCCTTAATGTATTTCACAATATAGAAACAGAAAAGTCATTGCCAAATTCCTTTTATGAAGCTAAAGTTACCCTGATACCAAAACCACACAAACACCCAACCAAGAAAGAGAATTACAGGCCTATCTCACTCATGAATATTGATGCAAAAATTCTCAATAAAATACTGGCAAACCGAATTCAAGAACACATTAGAAAAATTATCCATTATGATCAAGTAGGCTTCATCCCAGAGATGCAGGGCTGGTTCAACATACGTAAATCTATTAACGTAATCCACCATATAAATAAACTGAAAGAAAAAAAACATATGATCATTTCATTAGATGCTGAAAAAGCATTCGACAAAATTCAGCACCCCTTTATGATAAAGGTCTTGGAGAGACTAGTGATACAAGGGTCATACCTGAATATAATAAAAGCTATTTACAGCAAGCCGACAGCTAACATTAAATTAAACGGAGAAAAACTCAAAGCCATCCCACTAAAATCAGGAACACGACAAGGATATCCACTCTCTCCCTACCTCTTCAATATAGTGATTGAAATTCTAGCAATAGCAATAAGGCAACATAAGGGGATCAAGGGGATTCGTATCGGAAAGGAAGAAGTTAAGCTTTCGTTATTTGCAGATGATATGATAGTATACATAAGCGACCCCCAAAACTCTACCAAAGAACTCCTACAGCTGATAAACACTTTTAGTAATGTGGCAGGATACAAGATCAACTCCAAAAAATCAGTTGCCTTCCTATACACTAAGGATAAAGAAACAGAGAGGGAAATCAGAGAAGCATCACCTTTCACGATAGCCACAA
The DNA here is from genome assembly GCA_963919715.1 of Microtus obscurus. Lineage (NCBI taxonomy): Eukaryota > Metazoa > Chordata > Mammalia > Rodentia > Cricetidae > Microtus > Microtus obscurus. The sequence continues at coordinate 186,017 of CAWTZC010002480.1, forward strand.
AGAGCATAAAATATCTTGGAGTAACCCTGACCAAGGAAGTGAAAGATCTATTTGACAAGAACTTTAAGTCTTTGAAGAAAGAAATAGAAGAGGACACCAGAAAATGGAAGGATCTCCCTTGCTCTTGGATTGGGAGGATCAACATAGTAAAAATGGCAATTCTACCAAAAGCAATCTATAGATTCAATGCAATCCCCATCAAAATCCCATCAAAATTCTTCACAGATCTGGAGAAGACAATAATCAACTTTATATGGAAAAACAAAAAACCCAAGATAGCCAAAACAATCTTATACAATAAAGGAACGTCTGGAGGCATTACCATCCCTGACTTCAAACTCTATTACAGAGCTACAGTATTGAAAACAGCTTGGTATTGGCATAAAAACAGAGAAGTTGACCAATGGAATCGAATAGAAGACCCTGACTTTAACCCACAAACCTTTGAGCACCTGTTTTTCGATAAAGGAGCTAAAACTATACAATGGAAAAAAGAGAGCATCTTCAACAAACTGTTCTGGCAAAACTGGATGTCAATCTGTAGAAGAATGAAAATAGATCCATATCTATCACCATGCACAAAACTCAAGTCCAAGTGGATTAAAGACCTCAATATCAGTCCAAACACACTGAACCTGATAGAAGATAAAGTGGGAAGTACTCTACAACACGTGGGCACAGGAGACCACTTCCTACGTATAACCCCAGCAGCACAGTCAGTAAGGGCATCATTGAATAAATGGGACCTCCTGAGACTGAGAAGCTTCTGTAAAGCAAAGAACACTGTCGCTAAGACAGAAAGGCAACCCACTGACTGGGAGAAAATCTTCACCAACCCCGCAACAGACAAAGGTCTGATCTCCAAAATATATAAAGAACTCAAGAAACTAGACTGTAAAAGGCTAATCAACCCAATTATAAAATGGGGCTCTGAGCTGAACAGAGATCTCTCAACAGAAGAAGTTCAAATGGCCAAAAGACACCTAAAGTCATGCTCAACTTCCTTAGCGATCAGGGAGATGCAAATCAAGACAACTTTAAGATACCATCTTACACCTGTCAGAATGGCGAAAATCAAAAACACCAATGATAGCCTTTGCTGGAGAGGTTGTGGAGAAAGGGGTACACTCATCCATTGCTGGTGGGAATGCAAACTTGTGCATCCACTCTGAAAAGCAGTGTGGAGGTTTCTCAGGAAATTCGGGATCAACCTACCCATGGAGCCAGCAATACCACTCTTGGGAATATACCCAAGAGAGGCCGTATCATACAACAATAGTATATGCTCTACTATGTTCATAGCAGCATTGTTTGTAATAGCCAGAACCTGGAAACAACCTAGATGCCCTTCAATTGAAGAATGGATGAAGATTCTATGGAATATATACATATTAGAGTACTACTCAGCAGTAAAAAAACAAGGACTTCTTGAAGTTTGCAGGCAAATGGATGGAAATTGAAAACACTATCCTGAGTGAAGTAAGCCAGACCCAAAAAGAGGAACATGGGATGTACTCACTCATATTTGGTTTCTAGCCAGAAATAAAGGACATTGAGCCTATAATTAGTGATCCTAGAGAAGCTAAATAAGAAGGTGAACCCAAAGAAAAACATATAGGCATCCTCCTGAATATTAACCTTCATCAGGCGATGAAAGGAGACAGAGACAGAGACCCACATTAGAGCACTGGACAGAAATCTCAAGGTCTTCTTGGAACTCAGGAGCAGAAGGAGAGAGAGCATGAGCAAGGAACTCAGGACAGGGAACCCTGATTGCTCTTTGGGCTGACGAGGGAGGGGTACTTGATTGGGGGAGGGAAATGGGACGCGGTGGCGGGGAAGAGACAGAAATCTTTAATAAATAAATAAATAAATTTTAAAAAATCTCCCAACCAATAAACGCCCAGGACCAGATGGTTTCAGCAAAGAATTCCACAGGATTTTCAAAGTACTAATACCAGTACTCCTCAAATTGTTCCACTAAATAGGAACAGAAGGAACATTGCCAAACTCTTTTTATAAGGCTACAATTACCCAAACCACATGAAGACATTACTAAGAAAGAGAATTACAGACCAATCTCATTCATGAACATTGATACAAAAATACTCAATAAAATACTGGCAAGCCGAATTTACGAACACATCAGAAAATCATCCACCATGATCAAGTCAGCTTGATCATCCAGAGATGCAGGGATGGTTCAACATACAAAAATCTGTCAATGTGGGCTGGAGAGATGGCTCAGTGGTTAAGAGCATTGCCTGCTCTTCCAAAGGTCCTGAGTTCAATTCCTGGCAACCACATGGTGGCTCACAACCATCTGGAATGAGGTCTGGTGCCCTCTTCTGGCCTGCAGACATACACACAGACAGAATATTGTATACATAATAAATAAATAAATATTTTTTTTAAAATCTGTCAATGTAAATTCACCATGTAAACAAACTAGAAAAAAATACATGATCATATCATTAGATTCTGAAAAACCCTTTGACAAAATAAAACATCGCTTCATGATACATGTCTTGGAGAGAACAGGTATACAAGGAAAATACATAAAGAAAATACACAACAAGCCAACAGTCAACATCAAACTAAATGGAAAGAAACTCAATGTGATGCGACTAAAATCAGGAACAAGAAAAGATTGACCACTCTCTCCATAACTATTCAATATACTTCTTGACATTCTAGCTAGAGTAATAAGACAACAAAAGGAGATCAAGGAGAAATAAATGAGAAAAGGAGAAGTCAAACTCTATTTTATGAGGATATGACAGTTTACATAAATGACCCCAAAATTCTACCGAGAAACTTCTTCAACTCATAAAAATCTTCAGTAATGTAGCAGGATAAAAGATTAACACAAAAATCAGTAGCCCTCCTGTACACAGATGATAAATGGGATGAGAAAGATATCAGAGAAACATCACCCTTTACAATAGCTACAAAGGGCATAAAATATCTTGGAGTAACTCTAACCAAACAAGTGTAACCTGTGTGACAAGAACTTTAAATCTTTGAAGAAAGACATTGAAGAAGTCACCAGAAAATGGAAAGATTTCCCATGCTCTTGGGTAAGTAGAAATAACATACTAAAAATGGCAATCTTCTCAAAAGAAATCTATAGATTCAATGCAATGCCCATCAAAATCCCAGAAAAAATCTTCACAGACCTCAAAGAACAATACTCAACTTCATATGAAAAAGCAAAAAACCCAGGATAGCTAAACAATCCTGTACAATAAAAGAACTTCTGGAGGCATCACAATCCCTGACTTCAAACTCTATTACAGAGCTACAGTACTGAAAACAGCCAGGTATTAGCTTAAAAAGAGACAGGAGGACCAATGAAACTGAACTGAAGACCCAGATATTAATCCACACACCTTCAAACACCTGATTTTTGACAAAGAAGCAAAAAATATCAAATGGAAAAAAGAAAGCATATTTAACAAATGGTGCTGGCATAACTGGATATCAACAAATAGAAAAATGAAAATAGATCCATATCTATCACCATGCACAAAACTCAAGTCCATATGGATCTAAGATCTCAACATAAAGCCAGTGACATTGAACCTCATAGACAAGAAATTTGGAAGTACACTTGAAGCATTGGCAAGGGAGACAACTTCCCAAAGATAACCCCAGTTGCAAGACACTGATAAAAACAATTAATAAATTGAAGTTGAGAAGCTTCTGTAAATCAAAGGACATGGTGAACAAGAAAAAAATGACAGCCTACAGAATGGGAAAAGATCTTCATCAACCCCACATAGGACAGAGGTCTGATCTCCAAAATATACAAAGAACTCAAGAAATTGGTCATCAAAAGAATAAATAATCCAATAAAAAATGGGGTACAGACCTAAAAGAGAAATCTCAACATAGGAATCTAAAAAGGTGAAAGACACTAAAGAAAATGCTCAACATCCTTAGCCATCAGAGAAATGCAAATAAAAACAACTCTGAAGAGCAGTCCAGATTCTCTGCCCTGCGGGAAGTCCAAGGTCCTCCCTCTGGACTGCTCTTCAGTCTCGAGAGGGAGGGGGAATAGAGTGGGGGGAGGGGGAGAGGAGTGGAGAGAGGGGGAGAGGAATGAGGGGAGGGGAGAGAAATGGGAGGAGGGGGGAATGGGAAACGGGGAGGAGGCAGATATTTTTTTTCAACAACAAAAAAATAAATTAAAAAAGAAGTAGAACTATAAAAAAAACTCTGAGATTCCACCTTACACCTGTAAGAGTGGCCAAGATAAAAGAAAAAAAAAAACACTGATGACAACTTATGCTGGAGAGGTTGTGGGGTAAAGGGAACACTTTTCATTGCTGGTGGGAGTACAAACTGGTACAGTCCCTTTGGATATCAGTATGGAGATTTCTCAGGAAATAAGGTAACAACCTTCCTCAAGACCCAGCAATACCATTTCTGGATATATACGTAAAAGATGCTCGCTCAATCATACCACAAAAACATGTGTTACATTATGTTCATAGCAGCACTGTTTGTCATAGCCAAAACCTGGAAACAACCTGAATGCTACTTGATGGAAGAATGGGTAAGGAAAAGGTGGTGCATTTACACAATGGAGTACAACACAGGAGAAAAAATAATGACATCTAGAAATTTGCAGGCCAATGGATGGATCTAGAAAACATCATATTGGGGGGCTGGAGAGATGGCTCAGTGGTTAAGAGCATTGCCTGCTCTTCCAAAGGTACTGAGTTCAATTCCCAGCAACCACATGGTGGCTCACAACCATCTGTAATGAGGTCTGGTGCCCTCTTCTGGCCTGCAAGCAGACACAAAAACAGAATATTGTATAAATAATAAATAAATATTAAAAAAAAAGAAAACATCATATTGGGTGAGGTAGCACAGACCCAGAAAGTCAAATACAGTATGTACTCATTCATAAGTGACTTTTAGACATAAAGCAAAGAAAAATCAGCCTACAATTCACAATCCAAAAGAACCTAGGCAGCAATGAGGACCCTAAGATCCATATATGGACCAAATCTACATCAGAAGTAGAAAAAGACAAGATTTCCTGAGTAAACTGGGAGCATGGAAACCATAGAAGAGGGCAGAAAGAGAGGAGAGCTAAGAAAAAAAAATAGCTCATTAAAAAAAACTTTAAGATATATAAAAATAAATAATAAAAAATGTTCAGAAATCTATTTGGTGAATATTTCTTAAAATAGTAATTGTGGGCATCTGAGAGTCTCTTATACAATATGGCATTGATGACACCAAATATCATCCAATAGAAGAAACACTACCTCCAAGCAGTTAATATCAGATGTTTTCCTGCTGTCCAGTGACTGATTGTCTTTCTGTTGAAGAACTATCCCATACATGAAATGGGTCACAGCATGCACAGCATGGGCCGCAACAGACATAGCACTGTATACATCTTAACTGCCCTCACTAAAGACCATGTCAAAAGTCTGTACCATTAGCCTTTCCAATAAAGCATTGAATGAAACGTTTTCAGTGTCTGACACTTAAAAGCTGGGAATTCTAAATTTCATCCACGTGGACTTGGCAGGTATTCATCTATGTATATGAGATGGATTAATGTATGGTCAAAATTTAAAACCAGAAATCTTACCATGTTGGTGTTCAAAAGCTAGCACCATGGGATAAGTCAATTGTAAAGTCCCTATTTCTTGTAGAGAAATCCCACTGTGAGGTGGTGAGCCATATTCCTTCTAGACCTACAGACAATATAAATAATGATTTCCACATTCTAAAGGACACTGTTAAAATACTGTCTGTGTCATCATAACTGAAAAGAACACTTATGGATGATGTCATAATTTGGATATAATATACTTCAGGTCTTGACAAGCATAAATGCATGTTGACTCAGATCATATTTACAAAGTCAAAGCAGACTGTATACTTTCCATCTCTTTTCTCAAATACGAAAGAAATTGAGCACCAGCTTCATTATCTGAGATGGGCAGCCCAATCCAGTTCCAGTTGAAGTGAAACATGAAAGAAATAATGTCCATAGCTAGAGATGTATCTCTGTGGACCACCTGATACAGATATGGAAATTGATCACAATCACTCAGGATAGGATGAGAGGGTCCATAGGTGAACTGAACGACCTAGGGCACAAGGAGCAGCATGAAGTAACATGTACTCTTAAGAACACTGCTCTGCCAAGTGTTCTAGAAAAGCCCCTCACTTGTTACTTCTTTCCTCATCTCTGCTTCAAGCAGCAAAATGCAAAAGCCCCATCAAGTCTCTGAATAGTAGCCTTTAACTACACAGTTTGACATATGTGTGTGACCATTATCTCCCTCACACTTTTCTTAGCATTTGGGAATGGTAGAAATGCAGACAAAGATTTCTTGCAAACACTCGAAAATACTCATCTGCTGAGATTTTTTTTCTTTTTTTTTTAATTTTTTTTTATTGAAAAAAAATTTCTGCCTCCTCCCCGCCTCCCATTTCCCTCCCCCCTCCTCTCACTCCTCCCCTCTCCCCCCACTCCTCCCCCTCCCTCTCCAGTCTAAAGAGCAGTCAGGGTTCCCTGCCCTGTGGAAAGTCCAAAGTCCTCCCCCCTCAATCCTGGTCTAGAAAGGTGAACATCCAAACTGGGTAGGCTCCCACAAAGCCAGAACATGAAGTAGGATCAAAACCCAGTGCCATTGTCCTTGGCTTCTCAGCAGCCCTCATTGTCTGCCAAATTCAGAGAGTCCGGTTTTATCCCATGCTTTTTCAGTCACAGTCCAGCTGGCCTTGGTGAGCTCCCAATGGATCAGCCCCACTGTCTCCGTGGGTGGGTGCACCCCTTGTGGTCCTGACTTCTTTGCTCCTATTCTCCCTCCTTCTGTTCCTCATTGGAACATTGGGAGCTCAGTCCAGTGCTCCAGTGTGGGTCTCTGTCTCTATCTCCATCCATCGCCAGATGAAGGTTCTATGGTGATATGCAAGATATTCATCAGTATGGCTATAGGATAGAGTCATTTCAGGTTCCCTATCCTCAGCTGCCCCAGGAACTAACTGGGGACATCGCTTTGGGCACCTGGGAGCTCCTCTAGGTCCAAGTCTCTTGCCAACCCTAAGATGGCTGAGATTTTTAGAGGTCTGTGACTAACCCTATTACGACTGATCTTGCCCAATAAGGTCCTGTAAACACCACAGCACACCTGATCTCGTCATTACAGAATTAATGGGGGAGGTTCTTATTTTGTCAGAAAAAAAATGAACGAGACTGTGCAGTTGTAACAGAGTATTACAGCACTGTTGCGGGAGGTCTTCCCGCCCCTCCAACCAATAGCTGCTGAGATATCAGCCCATTGGGGTGTGGTTTCTCTCCCTTCAAAAGGCTTCTATTTCCTTCCGCTGGTCTCTTGACTTCCTGTTCGGCTGGCGATTAGTCTCGCTTCATGATTGCGAAAAGGGCTGTTGTCTGGGATCGTGATCTGTAAGTTTTTCCTCTTTAAATAAATACTACCCTATTAATAATAATTCATAACTGGTGTGGCATTGTTCATGGCTTACGCCTTCCACCTGGCGCCCGAACGTTTGGCTTTTAGGACCCCTAGGCTGCCAGCTGCGAGTTCGGCTTGGTGCAAGCCTTCCCTTCCTCAGCCATGCGGAAGCTGCAACCCCTCAGGGTGACTCTGTCACGTGGAGGCATACACAGCTTCTGGGTTATTCTTCTCTACCCCTGGATTCTGGGTTTATGGTTCCGTGTACGCCGTTTTTTGTTTAGTTTGTGACTTAGGCCCCAGTGCCGAGTCAGAGATACACTTGGCCTTCAGGCCCATAACATCCAGAGAGGCAGATCTCTGAGGCCGACCAGGTGGTGGTGGCATACGCCTTTAATCCCAGCACTTGGGAGGCAGAGGCAGGCGGATCTCGGTGAGTTCAAGGCCAGCCAGGCGGTGGTGGTGCCTTTAATCCCAGCACTCGGGAAGCAGAGACAGGCGGATTTCGGATTTCGGTGAGTTCGAAGCCAGCTGGATAATAGGTAATATGGCAGTTTTTGTTTCCAACATGACTTTCACTGTTTGGGCTACCAATACAATGGGTCTAATCATGCAAAATTTATATGACTATGAGGATAACTTAATTTACTGGTTACTAGGTTTTAGTATTCTTTTGAATATTCTATCATTTAGGAAGATTATGGTACTCTCAAGAACTCATGCAGGTCAGGAGATTCAGGAGATTCAGGAGATTCAGGATTCAAAAGAGGTAATAATAAACAAAATAATAAAAAGACTTGAAATGCTTGAAAAAATGATTGGAACTGGTGAACAGAGTAATAAGGCACAAGGACAGGATACAAAGCCAACACCAGCTATTAGAACTGGCTTACCCAGGGTTTTAGCGGCATACCCTTTACTTGATTCTGACAAAGCGTCAACTTCTAAAGGCTCAAAGGGAGTCAGAGAAGCTAGATGGATGCCAATAGCAATGAATGATCTGAAAGAAATTAAACAGGCTATTGTTACTTTTGGCTTGCAAAATGCATATGTACAGGAAATGATAAGGACTTGGGCTTCTAATGCTAGAGCTACCCCCTATGATTTCCATCAGTTAGTGTCTGCAGTTTTAGATAAGGGGACCTTCCTTGATGTTTGGAATTTATTTCAGAGAAGAATCCAAACATATGGAACAGCAAGGAAGAGCAAAAGGTGTCGAGGTTTCCCAAGATCAAATTCTTGGTGCAGGAGAATATGCTGATCCACAGGTCCAAGCTCTTTATGACGATGAAGTACTGCATCTATGTCACCAAGCAGCTTTAAATGCTTGGAATAGGATACAAGATCCAGCAAAAAGGGTTGAATCATATACCAGAATTAGGCAGGGACAGAGAGAACCCTTTATTGACTTTTTGCAAAGATTAATTAAGGCTCTGGACGTAGGGGTACCAGACCCGGAATCTAGACGAATACTTCTTGAATCTCTAGCATTTGAGAATGCAAACATAGAATGCAAAAAGATAATTGGGCCTTTAAAGTCTAGGTCAGCACCTATGGATGAATGGATTCAGCATACGATGAATGTTGAGACGTTTAGCTATAATGATGAATCTTGGGTAGGAGAAGCGATTTCCACAGCAATGAGGAGACATCAAACTGCCAGGTGTTTTAATTGTGGTAAATTAGGACATCTCAAAAGGGACTGCAGGCACAGAATTTCTAGGAATAATATCTCCTCTGGGAATGACAAAAATAGGAGACCTAGGCCTTCAGGTACATGTAGGAGATGTGGTAAAGGCCGTCATTGGTCCAACGAATGCAGGTCAACAACAGACAAACAAGGCAACCCGATCCCATTGGGAAACTCCTTGAGGGGCCTCTCGCAGGCCCCGAAGCCAACAGTGGCCCAGTCATTCCCAGTCACAGTGGAGAACGTGCCTCACCAAGAAATCTAAAAGCTCCAATTTCTGCTGTAAAAAATAATACTAGTCTAAATGGTGAATTACGAGTGGAGGATGAGTTAAAAAAAAACCCAGTAGGACAGAGTAAATGTATATTTTGGCAGACTTCTATTAACGACCAAAGACCAAAGCTAAAAGTCTGTATAAATGGCATTTTTATTGAAGGCTTATTAGACACAGGTGCGGATGTAAGTATCATTACCCCAGAATCTTGGCATCCGAATTGGCCTCTTCAAGAGGTAGATGTTCAGTTTCTGGGAATTGGAACCCTATCTCGTGTAAAACAAAGCACAAGATGGGTTGAATGCATAGGGCCTGAAGGGCAAATAGGAAGACTAAGGCCATATATAGCCAATATTGCAATAAATTTATGGGGCCGTGACCTGTTACAGCAATGGAATACCCAGATTAACATTCCTGCAGTTCCAGGAACTCATAATTCTGGGAAAGATATGATGAGGTATTATGGAAAAAGGTCACCAGCCATTCAGGCTGTACAAGAACATATAGAAAATACCAAACCTTTAGAGGTACCAACAGCCCTACCTTTAAAATGGCTAACTGAGAAGCCAATATGGATCAAACAGTGGCCTCTAGCTGAAGATAAATTACAGGCATTGGAACAGCTGGTGCAAGAGCAATTAGATGCTCACCATATTGAAGAATCAACCAGCCCTTGGAATTCTCCTGTGTTTGTTGTAAAAAAGAAATCTGGTAAATGGAGAATGGTGACAGATCTAAGAGCTGTCAACAAAGTAATTCAACCTATGGGCCCACTACAATCTGGAATTCCTTTGCCTTCTCTATTACCAAAGGGATGGCCTCTTATAGTTATTGATTTGAAAGATTGTTTTTTCACTATACCGTTACAAAAAAAGGATAGAGAAAAATTTGCCTTCACGGTGCCTACTTATAATAATTCTCAGCCTAATAGGAGATATCAATGGACTATCCTCCCACAGGGTATGCTCAATAGTCCTACATTGTGCCAATATTTTGTAAGTAAGCCATTGGAAATAATTCGTAAACAATTTCCCAAGTCCATAATTTATCATTACATGGATGACATCTTATTATCTGATTCAAATAAAGATATTTTAGAAAGGATGTTTGAAGAAGTAAAGAAAGTCTTGCCTAGGTGGGGATTACAAATTGCCCCTGAAAAGATTCAAAGAGGAAATTCTATTAATTACCTAGGTTACAGAATAGGGTTAGAGAAAATTAAAACGCAAAAGGCACAAATTAGGAGAGACCGGTTAAAGACTCTTAATGACTTCCAAAGATTGTTGGGAGACATTTCCAGTCTACGACCAGCTGTTGGGATAACACCTGATCTAATAGTTCATTTAAACAAAACCTTAGATGGTGATAAGGATTTGAATAGTCCAAGAAAACTGACAGCTGAAGCAGAAAAGGAACTGACAATGATTGAGGAAAAATTACAGGAAGCACATGTGGATAGGGTGAACCCAAATCTTAGCTGCATCCTAGTCATATTGCCTTCCAGAATCTCTCCTACAGGGATTCTAATGCAGAGGGAAGATATTATTCTAGAGTGGATATTTATACCTAATAAACCGAGTAAAAAATTAAAAACTTATGTGGAAAAAGTCTCTGAATTAATTATAAAAGGTAAGCTGAGACTTCGTCAACTAGCAGGTATAGACCCAGCAGAAATTATAGTGCCTTTTACTACTGAAGAAATAAAAAAGTTATGGGAAGACAATGAACCGTGGCAAAGAGCTTGTGCTAATTTTTGGGGAGAAATTAATAGCAACTATCCCAAAAGTGGTAGACTTAACCTCATAAAGAGAACTTCTTGGATTCTTCCTAAAATTGTACGTGATGCTCCAATAACCGGAGCCCGTACGTTCTATACTGATGCAAATAAATCAGGGAAAGCAGGTTACAAGTCAGATGAATTGAGTAAGGTGGAACAAAGCCCTTATAATTCTGTCCAGAAGGCAGAATTATATGCCATTCTTATGGTGCTAAGGGATTTTAAAGAACCTCTTAATATAGTTACAGATTCACAATATGCAGAAAGAGTTATCTTGCATATTGAAACCGCTGAATTTATACCAGATGACACAGAGTTGACTTCATTGTTTATCCAGGTACAAGACATAATCAGGAACAGGCTTTGTCCGATGTACATAACACACATCTGGTCCCATACAGGTCTGCCTGGTCCTCTAGCACAAGGCAACGCTGAGATTGATCAATTATTGATTGGAAGCGTGTTGCAGGCCTCGGAATTTCATAAAAAGCATCATGTCAATAGTAAAGGCCTAAAGAAAGAATTTTCCATTACTTGGCAACAAGCTAAGGACATTATAAAGAGATGTCCTACTTGTTCTTTCTATAATCAAACACCGTTGCCTGCAGGGAGTAACCCAAAGGGTACTAAGAGAAATGAAATCTGGCAGATGGATGTGTTCCACTTTATGGAGTTTGGTAAATTAAAATATGTACACCACACCATAGACACGTATTCAGGTTTTCAATGGGCTACTGCCCTGAGCTCAGAAAAGGCAGATTCAGTAATCACACATTTATTGGAAGTTATGGCCATCATGGGTATACCTGTACAAATAAAGACAGATAATGGTCCAGCATATGTATCTAAGAAAATGAAACGCTTTTTTGATTATTATAATATAAAACACATTACAGGTATACCAAATAATCCTACAGGTCAGGCAGTTATAGAAAGATCAAATCGTACTATAAAGGATATGCTGAACAAACAGAAAGGGACCGAAAATACCCCCAGAAATAGATTACATAATGCTTTATTAACCTTGAATTTTCTTAACGCTAATGAGAAAGGAACGACAGCAGCAGAAAGACATTGGATAATGGAAAAGTCTGCTGAACTAAATCAACCGATTTATTTCAAAGATGTGCTGACCTCTCAATGGAAGCCAGGAGATGTGCTACGTTGAGGAAGGGGTTTTGCTCTTGTTTCCACAGGAGAAGAAAAATTGTGGATACCATCAAAATTAATAAAGTTTCGATTTGAAGAGGAGAAACCTCTTGGAAAGGAGAAATGACAACTCATCCACAATGATATTCATACAGGTGGTAAGAAAAACATATAGAATGGGGGCAGGGTTCTGTTCTTATCTCCACAGGAAAACACTCACCTTTGAAAAATTCAAGGGACCCTGGATATTTGGATACTGACAGATGGAAAAATACCTGCCCAATAGGAAATATCAAGAAAACTGAATGGGTTGTGTAAGTAAAACATATTAAACCATATTTCTAAATTTATAGAGCTGGTTTTGAAGTTGGACTCTGGCTCAGTCCCTCTCCAAATCCAAGCCTGTTAGTAAGAGAAAAACCCAGAGTTTCTGGAGTTTCTGTCTCATGTCAAGAGCCATGATATGGGACAGAAAGAAATATGAGTTTAGAAAACATCTTTGCTTTTCTTCATACCTATCATACCTCCATTGAATATATCTATCATGCCTTTCACTGAATATATATATGTCTATATAATTAATGTTTAAGTATTTTTACAATAAACAATGAGTCTTTTCTGAAGTGACATTTGAAGTTTCCAGGAAGAAGATGGGGCCCCACAACAACAACTCTACCTGGTTGATATGACGTCATGATACTGATAGCGCTACTACAAGACCTGTTTTGGGTACCAGCTGCACAAGAAGATCCCAAGTTGTTTAGCTGAAATGGTGCACATCTTGTACAACATTCTGGCCAGACCTCCACAAAATACTCAGAGACTATTTTCAATTTTAAAAGACATTGATCTTGAAATTTAACCATCATTTTGCTTTCACAGGATCCCCCAGAAAGAACGTCGCCCCTATGACAGCTGGAAGTAATTCTAGAGGACGACGTCCCCTCTCCCAGTAAAGTTTGCCCCTGGGTTTAGGGACATCATTTAGGGGTTGGGAAGTTAGGGGAGGAATTTTATAAGCTCAGGGATCAAATTAAAAAAAAAAAAAGAGGGATGATGGGATAATAGATTTGTAATTGTGAGTTACAATTTTTAGACAAATATTGGTATTGATTCTTGTATATTGATACAAAGTTAAATTATATTGACTATTGTATGCATGCATGTTTCTACCTCTGTTTAAAATATTTTTTTATGTATTGACATATATTGTATCGATATATATGTATTGTATATATTTACCATATTGCAGTGTACATTTCTACCTTTGATTAAGATACTTATATATTGTTTGTGTATTGATATATATTTACCATATTGCAATGTATATTTGTACATTGTTTATACTTGGAGGCCATTATCCTCATTTGTTACACAGATGTTTATTGTCTTAGTCTTTAAGTTAGATAGATATTGAGAATTATATAGATTAATAGTCATCTAAGTTTGCCATTTATAATTAGACTAATCAGGTTATTTAGATATATAGAGATTATACTCAGTATAGATAGATGATCTTCAACCTCTTCAAAGAGCTGTAGAAAATGGCCTTTAATCTAACTCAGAGTTTGGTGGTAGTGAGACACAATTGCTCCTGGCAACACCGCTCTATTCCCGAGAGAATGTTGAGCACCAAAGACACTCCACCTGGAGCCTTTCTTTTTGGCAGAACTGGCCTTGGAGCAAAGAAATGCCCATACCTCAACCACTGACAGAGATACAGAGCGTGCATCAATGGATAAAACAGGACTGTCATATCCTGCCAAGACAGGGTAAGATAGTTTTGAAAAGTTGCTTGCCTTTGAAAATGGTATGTCAGTTATGTTAGGCCTTAGCCAAAGTTGGTTGCTTCAACGCTGCAAACGTCACTTTGGGTGATTGCCCAGGTAGCTAGTTGTCCCTGTGACTTGTTGCATGCTTAGGAAGTTGTTTTACTGAACTTCCTAAATACCCAGGTAACATTATTTCCCTTCTCAGATCTTTGATGGGGTTGAAGACTATATAACTATAGTTACTTTTCTCTCATGACTTGGCCAAGTTATTTATTATACAAGTCCTAAGCTAGTTAGAATAGGATATTTATACTTATTGTATATAATTTCGTAGTAGGTTTAGAACTCTCTTATTTAAACAAAAGAGGGAGGTGTTGCGGGAGGTCTTCCCGCCCCTCCAACCAATAGCTGCTGAGATATCAGCCCATTGGGGCGTGGTTTCTCTCCCTTCAAAAGGCTTCTATTTCCTTCCGCTGGTCTCTTGACTTCCTGTTCGGCTGGCGATTAGTCTCGCTTCATGATTGCGAAAAGGGCTGTTGTCTGGGATCGTGATCTGTAAGTTTTTCCTCTTTAAATAAATACTACCCTATTAATAATAATTCATAACTGGTGTGGCATTGTTCGTGGCTTACGCCTTCACAGCACGTTGCTGGTAACTCAAATACTAGCCACATGCTTGGTGAAAGACCAGGGTTCCTGCCGACATCACCAATGCAAAAAACCAAGGCCAGAGCAAAACAGCAGTTTTCCGTCAGTGCTCTGTAAAAGGCAACAGTGTTTATGTTGGACAGCGATCTACAGATGATCATTTGTGTCAGAACAAGGATGATCCTGTACTGGACAGGATTCCCAACCTCCCTTAATGATTGAAACAAATGTCCTGTGTTGTGATGCTGGGATGACACAAGTTGCTGGAAGCTTAAAAGAGCTTTAAAAATTCATGAGAGTAAATCTCGCATAAATAAGATGAGCCATTTGCAACTATCACAGAGAGAGCTGTCCATCTCTGGTTTTTGAGTGCGTGCACAGAACATAAATACAAGGGTACAGGCATTGATGAAAGAGGAAACATGATCATATTTTCAGTTTAGTTTGAAATCATTGAGCAATATAGAACATAAACGTAATGCATTAGCCAAGATTCTAGTAATCTTTATGAAACAACCTGAACTGGATGAGGCATTCAAGGAACAACTGGTGAGTGCACGGTAGTCTTTCTGGGGCAAGGTTTGGCTCCTATTCTAATAATTCATTATATTTGGTGGGCAATATACTTTACATATTCCCTCATATCTATCATCATCATTTTGTTTTTTTTTCTTTCTGGTTTATCTATTGAAGGGACAAAATGATTTTGAAAGCTTCATTTATAATATATGTAAATAACAGTGTACATTTGGTAAATATATGTATGCATCTGTGGGAATGAACATGAGAAATACACACACAGGCCATAAAGGGGAATGGATTTCGTGGTTTTGAGTAATACTTGGCTTTAGTTACCGCTGGTCTCAATGGAATCGAATAGAAGATGCGGACTTTAACCCACAAACCTATGAACACCTGATTTTCGATAAAGGAGCTAAAAGTATACAATGGAAAAAAAAGGAGCATCGTCAACAATTGTGCTGGCAAAACTGGATGTCAATCTGTAGAAGAATGAAAATAGATCCATATCTATCGCCATGCACAAAACTCAAGTCCAAATGGATTAAAGAACTCAATATCAGTCCGAACACACTGAACCTGATAGAAGAGAAAGTGGGAAGTACTCTACAACACATGGGTACAAGAGATCACTTCCTACGTATAACCCCAGCAGCACAGACATTAAGGGCCTCATTGAATAAATGGGACCTCCTGAGACTGAGAAGCTTCTGTAAAGCAAAGGACACTGTCACTAAGACAAAAAGGCAACCCACTGACTGGGAGAATGTTACCAACCCCGCAACTGACAAAGGTCTGATCTTCAAAATATATAAAGAACTCAAGAAAGTAGACTGTAAAAAGCTAACCAACCCAATTATAAAATGGGGCACTGACCTGAACAGAGAATTCTCAACAGAAGAAGTTCAAATGGTCAAAAGACACTTAAGGTCATGCTCAACTTCTTTAGTGATCAGGGAAATGCAAATCAAGACAACTCTAAGATACCATCTTACACCTGTCAGAATGGCTAAAATCAAAAACACCAATGATAGCCTTTGCTGGAGAGGTTGTGGAGAAAGGGGTACACTCATCCATTGCTGGTTGGAATGCAAACTTGTGCAACCACTTTGGAAAGCAGTATGGCGGTTTCTCAGGAAATTCGGGATCAACCTACCCCTGAACCCAGCAATGCCACTCTTGGAAATATACCGAGGAGATACCCTATCATACAACAAAAGTATATGCTCTACTATGTTCATAGAAGCACTGTTTGTAATAGCCAGGACCTGGAAACAACCTAGATGCCCTTCAATGGAAGAATGGATGAAGAAAGTATGGAATATATACATATTAGAGTACTATTCAGCAGAAAAAAACAATGACTTCTTGAACTTTGCATGCAAATGGACGGAAATAGAAAACACTATCCTGAGTGAGGTAAGCCAGACCCAAAAAGAGGAACATGGGATGTACTCACTCATATTTGGTTTCTAGCCAGAAATAAAGGACATTGAGCATATAATTTGTAATCCTAGAGAAGCTAAATAAGAATGTGATCCCAAAGAAGAACATATAGGCATCCTCCTGGATTTTAACCTTCATCAGGCGATGAAAAGAAACAGAGACCCACATTGGAACATCAGACTGAAATACCAAGGTCCAAATCAGGAGCAGAAGCAGAGAGAGCACGAGCAAGAAACTCAGGACCGCGAGGAATGCACCCACACACTGAGACAATGGGGATGTTCTATCGGGAACTCACCAAGGCCAGCTGGCCTGGGTCTGAAAAAAGCTTGGGATAAAACTGGTCTCGCTGAACGTAGCTGACAAGGAGGACTACTGAGAACTCAAGAACAATGGCAATGGGTTTTTGATCCTACTGCACGTACTGGCTTTGTGGGAGCCTAGGCAGTTTGGATGCTCACCTTACTAGACTGGATGGAGGTGGGTGGTCCTTGGACTTCCCACAGGGCAGGGAACCCTGATTGCTCTTTGGGCTGACAAGGGAGGGGGACTTGACTGGGGGGAGGGGGAGGGAAATGGGAGGTGGCGGTGGGGAAGAGACAGAAATCTTTAATAAATGAATAAATAAATAAATACAAAAAATTGAAATAAAAAGGCTGAAAGTGCATTTTACATATGTATCTGAAGAAAGATGTTCTTGGAAATATTGTGATTTCTGAAAGAATAGAAAACATACTGTTAATAAATATAATTCCTACAAAAAAAAAACGGACTCGCTGAACATAGGGTACAATGAGGACTACTGAGAACTCAAGAACAATGGAGGGAGGGAGACTTGATTGGGGGAGGGGGAAAGAAGTGGGAGGCGGTGGCGGGGAAGAGTCAAAAATCATAGATAGATAGATAGATAGATAGATAGATAGATAGATAGATAGATAGATAGATAGATAGATAGATAGATAAGAACAATGGCACTGGATTTTGATCCTACTGCATGTACTGGCTTTGTGGGAGCCTAGGCAGTTTGGATGCTCACCTACTAGACCTGGATGGAGGTGGGTGGTCCTTGGACTTCCCACAGGGCAGGGAACCCTGATTGCTCTTCGGGCTGATGAGGGAGGGAGACTTGATTGGGGGAGGGGAGGAAAATGGGAGGCGGTGGCTGGGAGGAGGCAGAAATCTTTAATTAATTAATTAAAAAATAAAATAAATAAAATTGAAAAAAAAAAAGTTACCGCTGGTCTCAAACGCACAGTGATACTCCGGCTCCATTTCATGAATGCAGAGATTAAGGGCATGTACGCCGATATTGTCCACTTATTCAACGTTGACACAGGTAAGTTCAGTGTATTTGTGCCTGGTATATATGAACATAAATATTCTTAGACAGAGAATCTTTTGTCTACATTTCCAGTTATACAGTCACAACAATGGCATGCAGTTAAGAACTAGGTACATCTGAAAATTGCTGTGAGACTCATTTGTGTCAGTATTACATGTTTGTAAAATAAAATAATATAAAGTGTACAATGTATGGAAAATATTTATGTGTTTTAACAATATAACAAGTCATCTGGAATAGAACAATACCATTTTGTGAATATGTTTAAGGGAAGAATAATTAACCCTATGTCCTCTTACACATTATGTATCATATGAACAATAAACATCAAACTCGAACATATGCTTTCAGGCTGAATGATGCACTCAGAGTTAAATACAATCTATTTCCCAATTAGATTTCTTACCATTGCGGTATCTTTATGTATAAATATAGATATTTATCTATACATTTTGAAATTAAAAAGATCTTAAAATATTCTTTATTGCCATATGGAAAATGTCATTGAAATTTTTAGTAACACTAGATAGGAAATTGAGATTAGAATTTATGAAAGTGAAACACTAAATCCTGCACACCAACCATTAAGAAGCATCAGTGACTTGAACTCTTAGTGATCTAAAGTGCTAGGTTTGAAAACAACAATCAACAATACCAAACTAAAATGTGACTAGTGCCAAAATTGGTAAAATAAAGAGCTATAATTAGTAAAATTATTGCAAGAGGAATGTAAGAGATAAAGATATATAATTGACAGTGAATAAACAGATTAAACATAAGGAGAAGAGGTACATGATTCTTAAATAATTGTAAAGATGAGCTAGTGGCTAACTGTTCTCAAGTTTTGCCAAGTATCACACACCACAGCTATCATGAAGGCAAGTTGCAAGGAAAGCAAGCAGTTACCACCATTAAGTGACAACTCACCTTTCAAAGAATACAAACATATCATTTGCACTCTGCATATTCTTCCTTTACTCTAAAAAGACAGTGAAGAACTACTGTGGAAATAAAGGCCAGCAGTTGTACATATATATAAATAAAGTATGGAAAAACAGAATCACATAAGAACTTCACAGTTGGCAGGTCTTCTGCTTTCATTCTTTATGCAGCTTTAAAAGGCACAATGTGACCACATGCAGAGCATCTCAAAGAGTAACTGGATATCTATGTAAAATCTCTCTGGAGCTAGGAGTGCCACACATATTAGTTGCCCTGGAACATACATTTGAGGCTGAATGGTGACTAAAGGGTAGTCACGGACTCTAATCAATAACAATTTAGTTGCACCCATTTAATCTGATATTCATTGACTAGTATGGGATTTCTTTCAGTAAAGACATCACTGGCTACTAGTCTGTTGTGGAAAGAGTCAAAAGGAGGGATATATATGATGGACCAAGTTATAGAGTCCCCATTTCACTGAGCTTCCAGCCTTATAAGTAGGAGGGTAACAGGGAGAATAACAGAACACTCCCTGTACAAAATAAAAGTAGAAAAATAGCATTGGGTCTCTAAAAGAATTTGGGGTTGTTTCTTGGTATGCAGTTTGAAATGACAGAACAAAAAATTCAAAGCATTGCTCTGATTCTCATCCTCTGTGCCCCTATGAAATATTCATGATGAAATTTACATAGAAATTTCAAAGCACTTACGGTATATTCAGACTGTTGTTGAAATAATCTTTCTCCTCAGGAAACTGAAATGTTTCAAGGAAAAAGACACAACCTTTCACCAGGTCGTCGTCCTTGTGTTTATTCTGATTCATTCTCCAAAAGCACCAGGGATGAGTGAACCTGGACACAAAATGTGAAATGTTCAGGAGAAAGAAGAGGGAAATCAAAGTGAACATCTTTGTCCTACTCAGAGCCTGGGCAGAGTATGTTGTGAAGTGCTACTCAGATCAGCACATTATATGGGCAACCGTATATTCCCAAGGGGAGGCTATTGTGTATTCATGATTCTTTTATTTCCCAGTTGACTCCTCACCTCTGGAGCAATCTTGGACACTTTCTTCCCTGTGGCTGTGCACCTGATATCCATGTGATCAAATCTGGTTGAGAAATATATACGAGGAGTATTCAGGTAGTTTCATAACATCATTTAATTTTGTGGAAATTAAGGCTCCTTAGAGGATGCCATTTGGAGGCAATTTGGTCCCAGGACTGCCAGAAAAATCTTTTTATGTTGATGCCTGTGGAAATGATGTCAGTGGATTTTTGTTAGATAATTCACACTGAGACATGCAGCAATATTTCAGAAAGGACACACAAAGTCAAATCCCTAGCTGCACACTGGTAATTCTTTTACAAAGTCCTTGTCAGGGAAAAACAGGTCCATGGCTAGAAAAATTGAGTTCCACACAGCTTGTACAGTGGGACCTATCCTGTACGACTGACAGTAACAGAATATCTAACGAAATCTTGTGCTTCCATCGTCTCGAGAACCAATAATCAGCCCTAAATGAAAGTTGTACTGAATCCTACTGTTCTACGATAATCCAAATCATCACAGAATCAGTTAATTTTACAGCATTCCAAAAATGTTGTTTTTGAATATTCAACAAAAACCCTATAGATCACATGTCCAACATTTCAAATACTAAATAATATCTCTCATTCCTCCCAACCAATCATTACTGAAGAGAAGATAAGGCAAGTACTTGATTTCTAAAACGTGATCGCCCTCCGTGAGCCTCAGTTCTCACAAATCACTTGTTTGTTTTCACCAGATTGTTCTGCTTTATATGTGATTGCCTATAGTGTTTTGCTCATTTTAGTTTCTGGTATTGGCCATGAAGAAGTCTTGTTGGAATCTACAGAGCAAATAGAAACTGTAAAATGACCCTGGATTCAATGTATAAATTCTTTTTAGACAGTTTTCCAATTCATCTCTTTTTGCTTACTTTTTAGACCCTGCATTGCCACTGTGAGGACGTTTTAATGAGTGTGAACAGATGAGCCTCTTCCAATGGGTATGG
Source organism: Microtus obscurus (assembly GCA_963919715.1). Taxonomy (NCBI): domain Eukaryota; kingdom Metazoa; phylum Chordata; class Mammalia; order Rodentia; family Cricetidae; genus Microtus; species Microtus obscurus. The sequence continues at coordinate 207,068 of CAWTZC010002480.1, forward strand.
ACTACAAGAAAAGCAGAACTAAAGTAGGCAAGTCATTCTGTGTTTGCTTATAAGACTTACTTAACATTTAATATGAGGCAAACAGGACTAGTGTTCTCATCTGGAGCTTACTGTACTTTCAAAGATCAACACATAAAAGGCTGTGCCCTCTGGTTCTGTGATAAGCTGTCCTGGGGGGCTAAGATATAGACAGAGACATATATGACAGGAAGAGACTTTCATAGGACCATGGAAAAAATTCAACTTATTTATGTATTTATTTATTTTACATTCCAACTACACTTTCCTTCCCTTCCTCTTTTCTCAGTCCTCCCGACCTCCCATCTGCCTCTAACCCCAAACTCTTCCTTCTCTGTTTCTATTCAGAAAATATCAGCACTCCCATGGATATCAACATGACATGGCATTTCAATTTGTATTAAGACTAATCACCTTGCCTTATATTAAGGATGGCCAAGGGGACCAAATAAGAGGAGTATGGTCCCAAAAGCCAGGAAAGGAGTGTAGAGATAGCCTCTTTCTCAGAAATTTGAACACTGATCTACCTCAAGATCCAGAAAATTCGTCTTTCAAGAGTGCAAATGAAATCTGCAGTCATAAAGATTTGGTATGGTATCCAGTTTTGTTTTATGTTTAATAATAATTATTATTTTAATTAATATATATCATACAGGATTCTATTATGTCACACTCATATATGTGTTGCATGACCTGTCTCAGTCACCCACATATGTTGTTCATCTTACTACCAATTCTATTCCTCAATTTGAACAACTTCCTTCTCACCTTATGATGTGTGTATATGTGTTTGTTCAATTTATGAGACAAGTATGATATTTTCTTCATACTGGCTTCACAGGGTACTCCAACCAAATTCCTTCAGGCATTCAAATCTCAAATAATACCTAACCTACTTTCTTTGTGTTAAAATGTATGTATATATGTATACATATATACACATATGCACACACACTGTTACATTTTGAATTTGTGAAAAATATACATTTCTGGAGTCTGTCTGTTCGGGTAACATGATGGACAACCCATCTTCTGTTAATGACATCATTTAATTCTTCTAGTTTGAGAAGAAACCCATTATGAACAAATAAATCCTGTGAGATTTGAATCTTAATTACAATATGAACAAGAGAAGTCTGAATCCAGTAATCTTGTACTGGCTTTTGGGAACCCATTCTCTTCTGATGGATAACTTGCTCAGTTTAGATATAATAAATAGCATAGGGAGGGCCTTGGACCTTGCCCAAAGCAGTGTGCCTTACCCTTTCTAAGGAGTAGATGGGGGTATGGTTGTGTAGAAGATGGAAGGGAGTGGGAACTGAGATTAGTATATAAAATTAAAAAAGATAGTTTGCTTTCTTATTTTAAAAGAATACAATAAAATGAATTTTTAAAAAAAAATAAAATTATGAACAAGTATCTGTATAGTAAGATGTAGAATAATTTGGGTATGTGTCCAAGAGTGGTATAGCTGGATCTTGAAGAAGATACATTCACAATGTCATGAGGAATTGCCACACTGGTTTCCACAAGGCTGCACATGTTTTTACTCTCACAAGCAGTTAATAAGGATTCTCCTCTCCCCACATCTGCACCAGCGTGCACTGTCATTTGTATTATTGAACCTGGCCATTCTGACTGGGGCAAAAGGAAATATCAAAGTTGAAGGTGTAAGTCACAAACAATCCCACACCAGTTTGGAATTATGATTACTAGAATGGCTATTTATTTAAAGGGGAAAAACTTACAGATCACCGTCCCAGACAACAGCCCTCTTCGCGATCAGGAAAAAAGTCTAGTAGCCGGAAGTGGAGCCAGAAGCAAGAGGGAGAGTGGATGGCTGTTGCTGCTTTTTTAAGGAGAGAGAGACCACACCCCAGTGGGCTATTATCTCAGCGGCTATTGGGTGAAGGAGCAGAAGGATCTCCTGCAGCACAAAGTAGTTATATTTGCATTTCTTTGATGGCCATGGATGATTTCTTTAAGTGTTGTTCACTCATTTGTGTCTCATCTTCTGAGAACTCACTGATTAATACAGTACCTCGTTTTTAATTTGGCTATTGTTTGTTTGATAATCAGTTTTTAGTTTTTATGCATTCAAGGTATTAATCCTGTACATCTAGTATCCTACCAGAATTTGTTCTTTTTTATTGAATTTTATTGAGCTCTACATTTTTCTCTGCTTTCCTCCCTACCTCTCCCCTCACCTTCAGTCTTCTCTGAAGGTCCCATGCTCCCAGTTTACTCAGGAGAGCTTGTCTTTTTCTATTTCCCATGGAAATTAGATCGATTTACCTCTTAGGGTCCTCACTGTTATCTAGGTTCTCTGAGATGGTGATTTGTAGGCTGACTATCTTTGCTTTATGTTAAACCCACTTAGGAATGAGTACATATGATATCGGTTATTCTAAGTCTGAGTTACCTCCCTCAATATGATGTTTTCTAGCTCCAACCATTTGCCTGCAAATTTCAAGATATTGAGATTTTTTTTCTGCTGTGTAGTACTCCGTTGTGTAAATTACCAATTTTCCTTATCCATTCTTTGGTCAAGAGGCATTTAGGTTATTTCCAGGTTCTGGCTATGACAAATAATGCTGTTATGAACATAGTTGAGCACATGCCCTTGTTGTAGGATTGAGTATCCTTTGGATATATACACAAAAGTGGCATTTCTGGGTCTTGAGGAAGGTTGTTTTCATAATTTTCTGAGAAATCACAATACTGATATCAAAAAGGTCTTTACCAGTTTGCACTCCCACTGATGGAGGAAGGTCATTGGCTAATAAAGAAACTGCCTCAGCCCATTTGATAGGCCTGCCTTTAGGTGGGTGGAGTAAACAGAACAGAATGCTGGAAGGAAGAGGAAGTGAGCTCATACGCCTTAGCTCTGCTTTCTGGGGCAGACGCGATGAAGCCCCGACCCAGGATGGACTTAGGCTAGAATCTTCCTGGTAAGCACACCTTGGGGTGCTACACACATTAATAGAAATGGGCCAAGCAGTGTTTATATAAATACAGTTTGTGTGTTGTTATTTCTGGTGTAAAGCTAGCCGGGCGGGAGCCGGGCGGGACAAAAAGCAGGCCCGCAGCTCCTTCTACACTCCCGCCAGCAAAGAAGAAATGTTCCCTTTACCCAACAAACACTCCAGCATAAGTTGTCATCAGTATTTTTTTTATATTGGTCATTCCTTACAGGTGTAAGATAGAATCTCAGAGTTGTTTTGGTTTGCATTTCTCTGATAACTAAGGATGTTGAGCATTTCCTTAAGTGTCTTTCAGCCATTTTAGATTCCTCTGTTGAGAGTTCTTTGTTTAGGTCTATACTCCATTTTTTATTGGATTATTTGTTCTTTTGATGACCAGTTTCTTGAGTTCTTTGTATATTTTGGAGATCAGACCTCTGTCTGATGTGGGCTTGGTAAAGATCTTTTCCCATTCTATAGGCTGTCATTTGTCTTGTTGACCATGTCCTTTGCTTTACAGAAGCTTTTCAGTTTCAGGAGATCCCATTTATTAATTGTTTCTCTCAGCATCTATGCTACTGGGGCTATATTTAGGAAGTGGTCTCCTGTGCCAATGTGTTCGCATATACTTCCCACTTTCTCTTCTGTGAGGTTCAGTGTGGCTGGCTTTATGTTGAGGTCTTTGATCCATTTGGACTTGAGTTTTGTGCATGGTGATGCATATGGATTTATTTTCATTGTTCTACTTGTTGATATCCAGTTATGCCAGCTCCATTTATTAAATTTGCTTTTTTCCCATTTGATATTTTTTGCTGATTTGTAATAAATCAGGTATTCGAAGATGTGTGGATTAATATCCGGGTCTTCGATTCAGTTCCATTGGTCCTCCTGTCTGTTTTTATGCCAATACCAGGCTGTTTTCAGTACTGAAGATGTGTAGTAGAGTTTGAAGTCAGGGATTGTGATGCCTCCAGAAGTTCTTTTATTGTACAGGATTGGTTTGACTATCCTGGGTTTTTTGCTTTTTCATATAAAGTTGAGTATCATTTTTTCGGGGTCTGTGAAGAATTTTCTGGAATTTTGATGGGCATTGCACTGAATCTATAGATTGTTTTTGGTAAGATTGCCATTTTTAGTATGTTAATTCTACCTACCCAAGAGCATGGGAGATCTTTCCATTTCCTGGTGTCTTCTTCAATTTCTTTCTTCAAATATTTAAAGTTCTTGTGATACAAGTCTTCCACTTTTTTGCTTAGAGTTACTCCAAGATATTTTGTGCTATTTGTGGCTATTGTGAAGGGTGATGTGTCTCTGATTTCTTTCTCATCCCATTTATCATCTTTGTATAGGAGGGCTACAGATTTTTTGAGCTAATTTTATATACTGCTACATTACTGAAAGTGTTTATGAGTTGTAGAAGTTCCTTGGTAAAATTCTTGGGGTTGCTTATAAAAATATTTCACGAATTTGCATGTCATCCTTGCACAAAGGCCATGCTAATCTTCTCTGTATCATTTCAATTTTACTATATGTGCAGCTGAAGTGAGCACTCACTTAAACTTTTAAAAGACATAAACACAGAAAACAGAACAGCAACATAGCAATAGTCAGACACAGACCAAGACAAAGAGTGCTCATTGACTCATACATTTATAACTCTCTAGACTCCAGGATCCCTTCTGCAGGGAATCAGGAGCACACATCCTTTACACATGTCAAAAACTGAAGCAATTGCTGTTGTCCTTCCTTAGTACCGCTAACTAAAGGCATAAACCACCACCAATGCCACACCAGTTTGGAGTTATTATTATTAGGGTAGTATTTATTTAAAGAGGGAAAACTTACAGATCACGATCCCAGACAACAGCTCTCTGCACAACTAGAAAGGGAGTCTAGTCGCCAGACGAGTGGGAAGCCAAGAGAGAGCGAGCGGAAGAAAATAGAGGCTTTATGAATGGAGAGAAACCACACCCCAATGGGCTGGTATCTCAGCAGCTATTGGTTGGAGGGGCAGAAAGACCTCCTGCAACACCTCCCCCTTTTGTTTAAGTAAGAGAGTTCTAAACCTACTATGAATATATACAATAAGTACAAATATCCTATTCTAACTAGCTTAGGACTTGTATAATAAATAACTTGGCCAAGTCATGAGAGAAAAGTAACTATAGTTATATAGTCTTCAACCCCATCAAAGATCTGAGAAGGGAAATAATGTTACCTGGGTAATTAGGAAGTTCAGTAAAACAACTTCCAAAACATGCAACAAATCACAGGGACAACTAGCTACCTGGGCAATCACCCAAAGTCACATTTGCAGCATTGAAGCAACCAACTTTGGCTAAGGCCTAACGTAACTGACATACCATTTTCAAAGGCAAGCAACTTTTCAAAACTATCTTACCCTGTCTTGGCAGGATATGACAGTCCTGTTTTATCCATTGATGCACGCTCTGTATCTCTGTCAGTGGTTAAGGTATGGACATTTCTTTGCCCCAAGGCCAGTTCTGTCAAAAAGAAAGGCTCCAGGTGGAGTGTCTTTGGTGCTCAACATTCTCTCAGGAATAGAGCGGTGTTGCCAGGAGCAATTGTGTCTCACTACCACAAAACTCTGAGTTAGATTAAAGGCCATTTTCTACAGCTCTTTGAAGAGGTTGAAGATCATCTATCTATACTGAGTATAATCTCTATATATCTAAATAACCTAATTAGTCTAATTATAAATGGCAAACTTAGATGACTATTAATCTATATAATTCTCAATATCTATCTAACTTAAAGACTAAGACAATAAACATCTGTGTAACAAATGAGGATAATGACCTCCAAATATAAACAATGTACAAATATACATTGCAATATGGTAAATATCGATACAATATATGTCAATACATAAAAAATATTTTAAACAGAGGTAGAAACATGCATGCATACAATAGTCAATATAATTTAACTTTGTATCAAGAATCAATACCAATATATTTGTCTAAAAATTGTAACTCACAATTACAAATCTATTATCCCATCACCCTCTTTTTTTTTTTTTCCAAAATGATCCCTGAGCTTATAAAATTCCTCCCCCAACTTTCCAACCCCTAAATGATGTCCCTAAACCCAGGGGCAAACTTTACTGGGAGAGGGGACGTCGTCCTCTAGAATTACTTCCAGCTGTCATGGGGGCGACGTTCTTTCTGGGGGATCCTGTGAAAGTAAAATGATGGTTAAATTTCAAGATCAATGTCTTTTAAAATTGCAAATAGTCTCTGAGTATTTTGTGGAGGTCTGGCCAGAATGTTGTACAAGATGTGCACCATTTCAGCTAACCAAGTTGGGATCTTCTTGTGCAGCTGGTACCCAAAACAGGTCTTGTAGTAGCGCTATCAGTATCATGACGTCATATCAACCAGGTAGAGTTGTTGTTGTGGGGCCCCATCTTCTTCCTGGAAACTTCAAATGTCACTTCAGAAAAGACTCATTGTTTATTGTAAAAAACTTAAACATTAATCATATAGACATATATAGGCATATATATATATATATATTCAATGAAAGGCATGATAGATATATTCAATGAAAGGTATGATAGATATGAAGAAAAGCAAAGATGTTTTCTTTTTTTGTCATCTTTTATTTTTGTTCCTTTTTTTTAATTTATTTATTTATTTAAGATTTCTGTCTTTTCCCCACCGCAGCCTCCCATTTCCCTCCCCCTCCCCCATTCAAGTCCCCCTCCCTCTTCAGCCCAAAGAGCTATCAGGGTTCCCTGCCCTGTGGGAAGTCCATGGACAACCCACCTCCATCCAGGTCTAGTAAGGTGAGCACCCAAACTGCCTAGACTCCCACAAAGCCAATACGTGCAGTAAGCAAAGATGTTTTCTAAACTCATATTTCTTTCTGTCCCATATCACGGCTCTTGACATGAGACAGAAACTCCAGAAACTCTGGGTTTTTTTCTTACTAACAGGCTTGGAATTGGAGCGGGACTGAGCCAGAGTCCAACTTCAAAACCAGCTCTATAAATATAGAAATATGGTTTAATGAGTGTTTTCCTGTGGAGATAAGAACAGAACCCTGCCCCCATTCTATATGTTTTTCTTACCACCTGTATGAATATCATTGTGGATGAGTTGTCATTTCTCCTTTCCAAGAGGTTTCTCCTCTTCAAATCGAAACTTTATTAATTTTGATGGTATCCACAATTTTTCTTCTCCTGTGGAAACAAGAGCAAAACCCCTTCCCCAACGTAGCACATCTCCTGGCTTCCATTGAGAGGTCAGTACATCTTTGAAATAAATCGGTTGATTTAGTTCAGCAGACTTTTCCATTATCCAATGTCTTTCTGCTGCTGTCGTTCCTTTCTCATTAGCGTTGAGAAAATTCAAGGTTAATAAAGCATTATGTAAGATTCTGGGGTAATAATACTTACATCTGCACCTGTGTCTAATAAGTCTTCAATAAAAGTGCCATTTATACAGCCTTTTAGCTTTGGTCTTTGGTCGTTAATAGAAGTCTGCCAAAATATACGTTTACTCTGTCCTACTGGGTTTTTTGACTCATCCTCCACACGTAATTCACCATTTAGACTAGTATTACTTTTTACAGCAGAAATTGGAGCTTTTAGATTTCTTGGTGAGGCACGTTCTCCACTGTGACTGGGAATGACTGGGCCACTGTTGGCTTGGGGGCCTGCGAGAGGCCCCTTAAGGAGTTTCCCAACGGTATCGGGTTGCCTTGTTTGTCTGTTGTTGACCTGCATTCGTTGGACCAATGACGGCCTTTACCGCATCTCCTACATATACCTGAAGGCCTAGGTCCCCTATTTTTGTCATTCCCAGAGGAGATATTATTCCTAGAAATTCTGTGCCTGCAATCCCTTTTCAGATGTCCTAATTTACCACAATTAAAACACCTGGCAGTTTGATGTCTCCCTCATTGCTGTGGAAATCGCTTCTCCTAACCAAGATTCATCATTATAGCTAAATGTCTCAACATTCATTGTATGCTGAATCCATTCATCCATAGGTGCTGATCTAGACTTTAAAGGCCCAATTATCTTTTTGCATTCTATGTTTGCATTCTCAAACGCTAGAGATTCAAGAAGTATTCGTCTAGATTCCGGGTCTGTTACCCCTACGTCCAGAGCCTTAATTAATCTTTGCAAAAAGTCAATAAAGGGTTCTCTCTGTCCCTGCCTAATTCTGGTATATGATTCAACCCTTTTTGCTAGATCTTGTATCCTATTCCAAGCATTTAAAGCTGCTTGGTGACATAGATGCAGTACTTCATCGTCATAAAGAGCTTGGACCTGTGGATCAGCATATTCTCCTGCACCAAGAATTTGATCTTGGGAAACCTCGACACCTTTTGCTCTTCCTTGCTGTTCCATATGTTTGGATTCTTCTCTGAAATAAATTCCAAACATCAAGGAAGGTCCCTTATCTAAAACTGCAGACACTAACTGATGGAAATCATAGGGGGTAGCTCTAGCATTAGAAGCCCAAGTCCTTATCATTTCCTGTACATATGCATTTTGCAAGCCAAAATTAACAATAGCCTGTTTAATTTCTTTCAGATCATTCATTGCTATTGGCATCCATCTAGCTTCTCTGACTCCCTTTGAGCCTTTAGAAGTTGACGCTTTGTCAGAATTAAGTATAGGGTATGCCGCTAAAACCCTGGGTAAGCCAGTTCTAATAGCTGGTGTTGGCTTTGTATCCTGTCCTTGTGCCTTATTACTCTGTTCACCAGTTCCAATCATTTTTTCAAGCATTTCAAGTCTTTTTATTATTGTGTTTATTATTGCCTCTTTTGAATCCTGAATCTCCTGACCTGCATGAGTTCTTGAGAGTACCATAATCTTCCTAAATGATAGAATATTCAAAAGAATACTAAAACCTAGTAACCAGTAAATTAAATTATCCTCATAGTCATATAAATTTTGCATGATTAGACCCATTGTATTGGTAGCCCAAACAGTGAAAGTCATGTTGGAAACAAAAACTGCCATATTACCTATTATCCAGCTGGCCTCGAACTCACTGAAATCCGAAATCCGCCTGTCTCTGCTTCCCGAGGGCTGGGATTAAAGGCGTGCACCACCACCGCCTGGCCGGCCTCGAACTCACAGAGATCCGCCTTTCTCTGCCTCCCGAGTGTATGCCACCACCACCTGTCCAGCCTCAGAGATCGTCCTGCCTCCCTGGATATTATGGGCCTTAAGGCCAAGTGTATCTCGGACTCGGCACTGGGGCCTAAGTCACGAACTAAAGCCAGTGTATGATGATTCAAGTTAAACTGCTGGCTCCATGCACAAGGCACAAGCTACAAGGCTGCCGCAAGGCACAAGCCACACGGCCGCAAGGCGCAAGCCCCGGCAGAGGAAGGGAGGGTTCGCTCGAGCCAAGCCAAACTTGCAGCCAGCAGCCGAGGGGGGGGGGTCCTAAAAGCCAAACGTTCGTTGGGCGCCAGCTAAAGGCGTAAACCACGAACAATGCCACACCAGTTTGGAGCTATTATTATTAGGGTAGTATTTATTTAAAGAGGGAAAACTTACAGATCACGATCCCAGACAACAGCTCTCTGCACAACTAGAAAGGGAGTCTAGTCGCCAGACGAGCAGGAAGCCAAGAGAGAGCGAGCGGAAGAAAATAGAGGCTTTATGAATGGAGAGAAACCATGCCCCAATGGGCTGGTATCTCAGCAGCTATTGGTTGGAGGGGCGGAAAGACCTCCTGCAACAGCTAACCTTTAAAATATCTGTAAGTAAATGTACAAACAGCTGTTTGCTGTTTCCTTGTCCCATAATTACATTTTACAATTATACTAGAGTTATTTCTTACTTGTTTTTCATGCTGCGCAGCTACTCTTTTTATTTACACTGAGCAACTACTTTTTCTCTTTTTTATACACTGCAACTGCTCTTAATACTCCCGAAATTGACTTTCCACACCTCCACTTTTCCAAGCGCTCTTTAATGCATGATAGCCTAGGGAAAGTTCGCCTTCTCAGAGGCCACATGGTTGGGTGCCTCCTGTAGGAGCCCCCTCCTACAAAGTCAGCTAGGGTTCCTGAATTGGGGGCCATCAAGGCTGAGGAAATGTCAGAGGAAAGGAAAAGAGACAGAAAATACAGGATACAATCAGGAGGTCTGTTTAGTCAAGCCGAAACAGCCAAACAGCCCAGAGTTTATTTCAGAACTTGCTTATATACAAAAGCAGAACAAAGCACAGCACAGTCGGTCAGTCAGTATCTAACCACAAGACCGTTCAGGTGTTGGACTCTGGTGTCCAAACACCGAGAAGGAATCGCTCCCAGAGACTATCTCACACACCACAGCCGATGCAAAAGCATGAGGATTTTATTAATTCTGTCATGACAGGGTCCCCCAGCATTCGGGAAGCCAAGGGACCCCGAATAGTGGGCACAGGCTACTTTTAAAGGGGCCACAGAAGCAAGGGGGTTATTTTGTGACTATTCTGATTGGCTTATTCGAAAGGGCTATTACCAATAATTGACTGGAGAGCTGTTGCCAGATCAAATGAAGTAAGAGGTCATTTTGACCCTGTTTCCCAGGGGACTGAATCAAAACATACGTATATGGGTAATTGTTCAGGAACTGAGTATGTGCGAGTGTAGCTGTTAGGTCCTTGGTTCCTAGGGGAGGAGGGGAAGCACTATGGCACGGAGGCTGAGAGGATTCAGAATTGTCAAAATGGCTTCAGGATTGTCTTAAAGTCTTACATTCCCTCCTCTTATTTGGTCAAATATCTCAATCTTGAGATATTAGTAAATGTGGAGGACCAATTGGATCTGTACACAGAGATTAACAAACCAGTGTTGTAGGCCCATCATAGATCAATAAACTGCCAGATGAGGCTATTCCCTCATATTAGGGAGGTCCTGCTGACAAGCATAGCCAACAAGATTGTGTCAAGCTGGGGTCAGTACTATTTAGCAAAGAAAAGGCTCCCACTAACAGATTAAACAGTCGCTGGCCTGTATTAGAGCTTGCCAGCAGTGAAGCAGGGGTTGCAGAAGGGTTCTTAGGACTAGGAGTGGAGCCCAGGGCCCTGGAAAGGGAGGCTACCTCAGCAGGGGCTAGCTGGCCCTGGTCAGGTAATACCAAGTTGGGCCCTAGTACTATGGTCATTGGAGGTTTACAACAACTCACAGAATGAACAGAATCCCTATGTCTTTCCTTTTTGGATCATATAACTATAAACCCCAAGTATTGCCTGTTAACTGGTTAGCTCTTTTTTTTTCTCAGTGAAAGTGATTGTGATTTTAGACTTTTTTTCTGGTGTGGTACGGGTGAAAGAGACTGAGTCCTTTTTGTTAACCCTCAACCAGGAGACATTGACATTGGTTTTACATCCCCAGGCAGCACAATAAAATATTTTTAGTCACCCCATACTGCCTTCCCCCCCCCCAGACAAATACATCATTCAGAATATTTGTATACAGGATAAAAGTTTCCGGGGGTTTGCTCAGTATCCTCCCAAGAGACTTTTGCTAAAACACATAGGTCAAAAGTTAGCTGGGGGAACCAGGTATTCAGGGGATGAACTCCAGTGGCTAGCCTTAAGGCTTGCCCAGTCTCAAAGTTAGTTAGGGTCCAGGTTAAGTCCTGAGTATCAGGGCAAAGATCAGCAAGCCTGGCAGAATCAGGCCTCCTTGAGAGGATTTTGGGTACGCTGAAACTTTCATTTGGATGGTCCTGGGTCGTCCTGTGGAGGTGCAGGCTTGATATGAGACGCATGGATCCAGGCTGCAATACCGTCCACTTTGAGGGCAGTAGGTGTAGGGTCCCTTCCAGCGAGGTTTAAGGTTTTGGGACCGGTGTCTCTGAACATACATAGAATCGCCAACCTGGAACGGGTGTGAGATTTCCGGGTGCCCGGGCTGGTGTTGGGAGGTGTCAGCAGAGAAGCAGGGAGAGTAGCTTATTCCAGCGGGCAGGGATAGCTAAGGCCCCTTTAGGAAGGGTCTAGTCCGGCCGGCAGCAGCAGGCTCTAGTCAGATAGTACTTATGCCCCAAGTCCTTCCCGACACCCATGGAGACAGTCCCGCTGCTCGCCCCTGGGAGACAAGTGGGAGAGATGTCTGGACCCCCGTGTCCAAATATTTTCTCCAGGGGAAAATCTTTTGCCAGCCTCCAGGGGCAGCTGTGGGGATTATGTATCTCGGATATCCCAGGAGGCTAGCTCTGCCACTAGTTGACAGAAATCAGGGGTGAGGGTAGGGGTATCAAAGCAAGGGCTTGAGGAGGCATGGATTGCAGGTATGAGTGGGCAGCTGCTGTTCTGGCTGTGGGGTGCTGTAGCTTTTCTCATGTCCCTCCGGATATACCCCAGGCGTCAAATCTGGAACGAATGCGAGATTTTCAGGTGTCAGGGTGGTCAGGGGTCTCTATGCCTGGGCTCGGAGATCTGGAGAGCCTTCAACCGTGCCTGCAGATGGGGTTTGTGAGCAAATGGGTCATGAGGGGCCTTAGGAAACTAAGAGGGGGGTCCGCCATATTGGATCTCATAGGGGGTTAATCCAAGCTGAGACGGGGTGTTTCATACACAGAACAGGGCTAGGGGAAGGAGCTGTACCCAGTCTCTAGTGCCAGATTCCAAAGGCTAATTTGGTAAGGGTCTTTATTTATCCTTTTTACCTGTCCTGAACTCTGGGGTCTGTATGCACAATGTAATTTTTCCCAGTCTTACCTATGCCCTGACTTTTCTGAGCAACGAGGCAGTTTTACCATCAACCTCGATTACCTTGAGTAGGCCAAACCTCGAGAAGATTTTTTTCTTTGATCTTTTTAGTCCTGGTAAGAAAAAGCTTCTCTGCCATCCAGCCGATGTCCCTTTAAGTAGGGCTGCTCAGCTCATTCACCATTGCTGCCCTGTCTTCTTCAACAAATCCTACTGGAACACGGCACCAAAACCGGCTCTGCTTGGGCATTGCAGTACCCCAAGCTTCCCACAGCTGCGGTCTGGGAGCTGGGAGTAGTTGTTCTTTGTGAAACTTGCAAGCAGCTCGGGAAGGCTGTTTGGAATTGGGCTCCAGCACCTCCTGGGCCCCTCCTCCCTTCAGTCAGTTGCTACCTGCGGGGGGCAGGTGGCTGTAAGCAGAGTTCCCAGGCTTGGGCTGTGACCAAGGCAGCTGGGAGGAGGATTCAGCTGGCAGTGGCTGCAAAACCTTCCTCAGCAATGTGGGCATGGCAAAGGCAGAGAGCAGCCTGCTTTTCTTTACAGCCTGGAGAACAGTAGGGGAAGTCAAAGTCTCTAACAGGTCTTTTTTTTTTTTAATAAAAGCGTGGGACACTCAGGAATAATCAGCCATCCTTGTGCCCATAGTCAAATGCTTTAGACATAGCGAGGGGGAATTCCTCCCCCTTTTCCCCCGTACACCCCAAAATCGGACACCTGGGTGTACAGTGTCAGTACTGTCACTTTGGCTGCTGCGTAGGCCTCTCAGGTGGGCAGAGCATCGCTTCAGTAGATGACTGTGCTCGGCGCCGTTTTCCGACCTGCTTCTGCTCAGCAGCTGCTTCGGGAAGTGTCTCGAGCCCAAAGTCCTGTAGGCCCATTCCTCCTCATTGAAGTCCGCATTTGGCCACTCGGGGGCTGCTCTGTCTGAGGTGCGCAGTCTCTGCAGCTGTCATCTTCTGTTGCCTCCCTATCTGTCTAATTTTTTTTCTTTACTAAGTCCTGGAGGGAACATCTCTGCAGTCCCTCCATTTTCTGCAACTTGCTACGAATGTCTGATGTTGACTGGCTTATAAAAGACATCATTACATTGGCTTGGCGATCTGCTGCCGTGGGATCAAAATGGGTGTACATCCTGTACCCCTCCAGTAGTCTTTTTAAAATCCTGCAGGAGTACTATCAGACCTTTGTACTATTGCTCTTACCTTAGCCAAATTAGCAAATTAGTGGGGTGCTTTGCAACCCCCCTCCTTTTTTTTAGACCCGCCAACTAGACTCTGGCAATAAAGATGGATCTGCTCCCTACCAGTTGGGAGTATTAAAGTCCCATCCTCTATCTTGTCCGGTGATTGGGTTGGCCTGCTGTCAGCTCCTGGGACATTTCTTTTTTCTCTGTGGTTAGGAGCACCTGTAAGAGCTGCTGGCAATCATCCCAAGTGGGCTGATGAATAACCAGAACAGATTCTATAAGCCTGGTCACAGCCTGAGAGTCTCGAGAAAAGGAAGGGTTGTAAGTAAAGATTAGAAGCAGAAAAAGGCAGCATTGTATTTGGCCTGCTACTGAGTGAAGGGGAAATGTTTGGGAAGTCATTCTTATCCTTCCCCTGTCCCAGTGTGGATGCTGAGTACCGAAGTTTTCAGGGCTAGAGCCCGACCAACAGGGCTCCTCAGGAATGAAGTGCTTCCTCTGGGGAAGGAGGAGGGAGAAGTCTGTCATGCTCGGCTGGATATCAGGAAGAACCGGAGGCGCCTGGATTCTGGGTTTCTTTCGCTCCTGTACAGGAAAGAGAGAAGACAAAAGGCTCGGGGATGGGCAGCCATCACCTCCTCCAGCAGCGGGGCTACTTTCGGAATCATGGGTGAACTGATGATGGCCAGGGGGCTGGTGCCAGGTTCTGAATTCCTGCAGGTGGATTTTAACAAAGACAAACGGACATACAAAAACAAAAATACAAAGAGACAGACATAAACTTAAAACCAGAAGCTGGTGCTCTCACCACCACTCTGGTGTAGAACTGAAAATACACAAGAACAAAAAGACAGACATAGACTTAAAATCAGAAGCCGCGCAGCAACAGATCCAAAAATACAGATGGAGGGAGCTGGAGAGATGGCTCAGTGGTTAAGAGCATTGCCTGTTCTTCCAAAGGTCCTGAGTTCAATTCCCAGCAACCACATGGTGGCTCACAACCATCTGTAAAGAGGTCTGGTGCCCTCTTCTGGCCTGTAGACATACACACAGACAGAATATTGTATGCATAATAAATAAATAAATATTTCAAAACTACAGATGGAGGATCACATCTCCCCTGGAGATTAGGGAGACCTGGTCGCCCCTCCCTCCCATAAATGCCCCTGAAACGTCTTTCAGGGCTAGGGCAAGGGATCTCAGGACACGTCTGCCTCCTCCCTTAGCCCCGTTTCAATATAGACCCTGCGCAAGTACAATTCTCAGATTACTAATTCACAATTACACAGAAACAGAAACACAATACACAAACAGACAGACATAAAAATGAGCTCGTTTCTTTTACCTCCAACTGGGTCTAGAGTGTGTCTGGGAGCGTCTCGATTCCCGGTCAGGGAACCAAATGTTGGACTCTGGTGTCCAAACACCGAGAAGGAGTTGCCCCCAGAGACTATCTCACACACCACAGCCGATGCAAAAGCATGAGGATTTTATTAATTCTATCATGACAGGGTCCCCCAGCATTCGGGAAGCCGAGGGACCCCGAATAGTGGGCACATGCTACTTTTAAAGGGGCCACAGAAGCAAGGGGGTTATTTTTTGACTATTCTGATTGGCTTATTCGAAAGGGCTATTACCAATAATTGACTGGAGAGCTGTTGCCAGATCAGATGAGGTAAGAGGTCATTTTGACCCTGTTTCCCAGGGGACTGAATCAAAACATACGTATATGGGTAATTGTTCAGGAATTGAGTATGCGCGAGTGTAGCTGTTAGGTCCTTGGTTCCCAGGGGAGGAGGGGAAGCACTATGGCACAGAGGCTGAGAGGATTCAGAATTGTCAAAAATGGCTTCAGGATTGTCTTCAAGTCTTACACAGGAATGAGTGAGCAGCCTCCTAACTAACAGGCGCTTGTTGCTAGGAGGCAGCTTTCCTTTCTCTCTTGCCGTCCCTGAGGTTTGTCGTCAGCGGTATACTTTCTTCTGGACAGTGTTCTTTTCTCACGGGCAAAATCAGAAGTCTCTCACAGCTCTCAAGTTTACTGGAAAAAAACAGAGTAGACGAGCTTGAACTCAAATGACTTATAAATCAGAATGAACTCCAGATGGAAAGTGAGGCACACATGGGCTCCCACAACAAGTGACAAAGAGAAACCCAGTGTTAGGATGAGGTGTTTAGTTTTAATTCAGCATGTTAATTAGGCAACCCAAAGGGGGCTTCTGATTGCTTGACTTTGATACTTTGATAACTGGACTTTGGTAGTCAGCCTCGTGGAGAGGAAGTGGCCAAATAAGGGACTAACTCTTGACTGGCTAGATTACATTAGTGTAATCTAATCGTTTTTAGCAAGGAAGAAGTGTTGGGTCCCTAGAGGACAGGCCTTTGCACCCCCACTTGATCTGTTTTGCACTCTTGAGGTTAGCTGAAAACAGGAACAAAAACAGGGACAATCTGTTGTTTTCAGCAATGTTTCTAAGGATGTTTACCCCTAAGCCATTGAGTTACGGTGATGAGCTTCCTGCTATTGCTGATTTGGCCTCCCCTGCTGAGGGCTATATATATTTGTGAGAAAGTGGAATAAAAGGCTTGTCTGCAGAACCTGAAGTTGTGTTGCATGTTAATCCCAACGTCCCTCGCTCAGAAGAACGACAGTTGCCACGCTGGTGCGGCAAAGAAGGAGTGCAGAAGGGCAAGGTCCACCAGAGCTGTGGTCGCCACACTCGAACTGGCCAGAGATCCCTTCAAATATAATATAACTAATATGGTACAATATCACTGAATAAACAAAACAGTTAAACGCCATAACAAAATATTTTATTAACGATCTTCCAACTGCGCATGCCTACAATGTGAACAACATTTCCCAGAGGTATCCGGGCAGTGTCAGGCCGATTTGCGTGCTGGGAGAGAATTAGTGTGGCTGTAATAAAGAGTTGAAAATATATGTGGTCAGAGTGCATTGTATACAACTATAAAATTCTCAAAGAATAAAGAAAAATGCTTAAAAGAATAATAGGCTCATTTACAGCCCCACCAACCCAAGCACTACGGACTATATGTCCCAGAGGTCTGTGCGTAGTGCACACCATGCAAAGTTGCATTCTGGGAGGCGCAATTTTTAAAGAGGTTCTGTCCGGTCGCCATCAGGGTTCAGCTTAAAGCATGCTTCTGGGGCTGGTGCAAAGAATAGGAGAGAAAAGTGGTCTCTGGATAGAAAATTGTATTCTCCCCAGATTAAATCTGGAATGGTCTTCTGCAGAGACTCTAGGTAAAGGAGAAGATCTTGAAAGACAAAAACCAAGCAAGATGTAATCCTGGAGAGATGGAATACTTGAGTCTCTAACTCACAAAAAGAAGAAGAAAGGGAGGAGATATACAGAGAGAGAGACAGAGCCAGAGAAGAAATGGAAGGAACAAGAAAATGGACTGGACTGGAGCAGCCTGGAGGACTGAATCACAAACTGAATGATGAGACCCTACCGCATCCCAGGATGGACGTCTGCGCTGTGAATATCTGGTACACTCTCGCCTGTGGCTGTGTCTTGTTACCTGATGAGAGCTGTCTCTGTGGAAAGATTGAGGTGAGGCTGTGGGAACATCTTTATAGTGAGCAACCATAAAGAGCAAGCACGTGTACTCTGGTGTGTCTCCTTAACTAGGAATTACTCTGTACCATGTCAACAGATGTCAGCAGGTTAAGTTGGCTTCTTAAGTGAATGCAGGTGAAAGTTAGTTCTGTTATCTTTTACTCCTCTTTTTAAACAACTTTTTATCCTTACTAAGAGTCTTATATGGGTAGAAACATTGCAATGATAGGCCAGAAAGCTCTTAAACATGCTGCCTCCCCGCTCCCTCGATTTTCTGTTAATAAGACAAGCAGAAGGCACTTATTATAATCCAACCTTTTCTCATCCTTGAGATATGTATTTTTTTCTCCACTACCCTCCCTTCTTCTACTCTCCCCTTTAACCCTCTCCCATTGCCCCATGCTCTCCCAATTTACTCAAGAGATCTTGTCATTTTCTATTTCCCATGCAGATTAGATCCATTTGTGTCTCTCTTAGGGTCCTCATTGTTGTCTAGGTTCTCTGGGATTGTAATTATGTGCTGGTTTTTCTTTGCTTTATGTCTAAAAGCCACTCATGAGTGAGTACATGTAATATTTGTCTTTCTGAGTCTGGGTTACCTCAATCAACATGATGTTTTCTAGATACGTCCATTTGCCCGCAAATTTCAGGATGTCATTATTTTTTTTTCGGCTGTGTAGAACTCCATTGCATAATCCTTATCCATTCTTCAGCTGAGAGACATTTAGGTTGTTTACAGGTTCTGGCTATGACAAACAATGCTGCTATGAACATAGTTGAGCACATGTCCTTGTGGCACGATTGAGCATCCTTTGGGTATACACCCAAATGTGGTATTGCTGGGTCTTGAGGTAGGTGGTTTCCCAATTTTCTGAACAATCACCATACTGATATCCAAAAGGGCTGTATCAGTTTGCACTCCCACAAGCAATAGCGCAGTGTTCCCTTTACCCCACAACCTCTCCAGCATAAACTGTTTTCAGTGTTTTTGATTTTAGTCATTCTTACAGGTGGAAGATGGAATCTCAGAGTTGTTTTGATTTGCATTTCTCTGATGACTAAGGATGTTGAACATTTCCTTAAATGTCTTTCAGCCATTTTAGATTCCTCTGTTGAGGGTTCTCTGGTTAAGACTGTACCCCATTTTTTATTCGATAATTTGTTCTTTTGATGACCAATTTGAGTTCTTTGTATATTTTGGAGATCAGTCCTTTCTCTATCTAATGTCAGGTTTGTGAAGATCTTTTCCCATTCTGTAGGCTGTCGTTTTTTCTTGTTGACTGTGTCTTTTGCTTTACAGAAGCTTCTCAGTTTCAGAAGGTCCCATTTAATAATTGTTTCTCTCAGTGTCTATGCTACTGGGGTTATATTTAGGAAGTGATCTCCTGCGCCAATGTGTTTAAGTGTATTTTCCACTTTCTCTTCTAAGGGGTTCAGTGTGGTTGGATAAGCCAATCTTTTCAATAATATATTTGTTCCTTTACAATTTAACAAATATTGATAATATTCTCCCCATTTTCTTCTTATCCCCTCCTTTCCAACAAGTCCCCTCAGCTATTTTCATATCTTCTTTTGTTTGGTTTTGTGGCACTTTGTCGGGGAGGCACTCACTACATACAATTATGATTGCTAGCTTGGAAAGGGGGTTATTTACTCTGCAAGGGCAATTTAGCACTGGCTAGGGAATATGACAGGAACTGAGTGATAATGATCCTGTCTTAATGTATGTTTAAAACTCATGAGCTGAAGTTATAGTTCTGAGAGTAAAAAGCACTTTCATGTACCACACTTGTGCACATAATGCACACACAAAGCTCACCACTTAACGTGATTTTCCATAGAGTTCATCTATCATTTCCTCTCTGTTCCAGGACACCATGGAACGCTGTGGTGTCACAGCTCTTACATCCTCCTGACTATGATGCTGACTTCGTTTTCAATCGTCTCCACACTTTCTGAGGTGAAGTATTTTGTTGGCTGCTCCTCTGCAGGAATTTTTCTGCTATTTTTCATGAATTCACTGGGATGATAGGGACGAGGGAGGAATTACCTACGCTGCCATATTTATCACAACACTATTTCAAAGTCCTCCTTGACTACTTGATAGAAATTTGAAGGACAGCCTGGGATACAGGAGACCCTTACCTCAAAAAAAGCTACAGAGAAACCCTGTCTCGGAAAAAAAAAAAAAAAGAATTACAGAATGTATCAGGTTACTGTTCTCAACAGTGACAGCTAGCATACTAATTGTACAGTGCAGTTTAACTATCCCTTTGTTTTTGTTTTTCAAGACAACATTTCTCAGTGTTGCCTTAGCTGTCCTCGAACTCACTCTGTAGACCAGGCTGGCCTCGAACAAACAAAATCCACCTGCCTCCAGAGTGCTAACATTAAAGGCATGCACCACCACCACCCGGCTTAACTTTCCCATTTTTAAAAGGTCACAAGAGAAAATTATACTATGTATATTATTACCTATACATTTATATTAAAGTGAAGCAAAAATACCTTGAAATAGAAGCAATCCACTTGCCTGGCTTGGTGATCCATGCCTTTAACCCCAGCACTTGGGAGGCAAGGCAGGTGGCTCTCTGAGAATTCAAGGCCTTTGTGGTCTACGAAGACAGTTCCAGGACAGCCAGGACTGTTACACAGAGAAACTCTGTCCCAAAAGAAAGGAGGGAGGGAGGGAAGGAAGGAGGGACAGAGACACAGAAGGGGGAATAAATAAACCATGGTCCACAAAAAGTTGATATCAAAGCCCTAATTATCAAAATAAAATAAATAAAAGGAATCCCGTACATCACCACACCTACCACCCCCTACCTCCCCCATTCCTCACCACCCCAACTTCTCCCACCTTACCCCACCCCCATCGCCATTATTAGACCCAAGCACCTCTTTGTTAGGTTGCAAACACTCTTGAACTTGTTTCCGTGAATTGCATGCTAGGAATTACACCCGGGTTTCCAAGGATACACGATAGTTTTTCCTAGAAGGTAGAGAGCAAACTGAAAAGAATATTTTCACATGCTGTAATGCCTGGTTACAGTGTTAGTGCATGCGCAGCACGTTTTCTGGGTGAACACCTACAGAGGTTTATGGTGTAGTCGCCAACTTTAGAGATGAATTTATCTGGGTTCGGTGCTGAGCGCGTGCGTTGTATAGGCTCTGCGCATGCGTCGTACAGGCAGTGCGCATGCGTCGTACAGGCACAGTGTGTGGGGGTTTACATTCACTGCGCATGCACAGACCTTTCCCCACCGCAAACCTAATCTGTAATTATGACTCTTTTCTTTTACTGTCACACTGAATAAGCACAGCTATTATTGGCTGGACCAGAGCTCAGAAGTTTGAAGTGGGTCTCACTGGGATAAGCCAAAATGTTAAGGCTGCACTCTTTAGAAATTCTGCAAGATGTCTTACCACCTACCTTGCCAACTTCTAGAAGTTCAGTGAGTTCAAGGCCAACCTGGTCTACAAGAAGTCGTTTCGGGACAGGCTCCAAAGCTACAGAGAAACCCTGTCTCAAGAAACAAAAAAAGAAAGAAAGTGTTCATTTTTTTTTATTTTTATTTTATGTTCGTTGGTGTTTTGTCTGTAAAACGTCTGTGTGAGGGCATCAGATGCCCTGGAACTGAGTCACAGACAACCCATGTGTTGCCATGTGGGTGCTGGGCATTGAACCAGGGTTTTCTAGAAGAGCAGTCAACGCTCTTAACCAATGAGCCATCTCTCCAGCCCCCAGATGTGAAAATATGAACATTATTATTAAAAGTTTTTACTATATGTATTTAGTTCAGTGTGTGTGTGTGTGTGTGTGTGTGTGTGTGTGTGTGTGTGTGTGTGTGTGTGTGTGTGTGTTGGCACAGGCATGGTACACATGTGGAGAACAGAGGGCAACTTGTAGGACTCAATTCACTGTTCCACCGGACGGGTCTCAAGGATGGAAGTCAGGTAGCCAGGCTTTGCAGCAAGTACCATTACCCACTGAACCATGCAGCCAGACCCCAAATATGGACATTTTTTGAGTCACTCATTCTGTCTACCTCAGTCCCATACATTCAGACTCCCCTTCGTGGTTTTAGGGTCCCAGCTGTCATATAATCTGTCCCTCCTTTACTAATCTGGTTTTTTTATAATTAAAAATGCCTTTGAGGTTTAAATTCCTTAGTGCAAAAAATACAAATCTGTGACCGCAGTCATTCCTTCATTTCCTATATATTCATGCTTGTATTTCTGGAGTCTTAATTCCTTCTAATTAATTATAGAAATAAATTTTAAAAAAGACTATAAACCAGTGGTTCTCAACCTGTGGATTGTGACCTCTTTGTTAAGCCTCTATTTCCAAAAATATTTACATTGCAATTCATAAAAGAAGAAAAATTACAATTATAAAGTAGCAACAAAAATAATTTTATGGTTGGCGGTCACCACAACATGAGGAACTGTATTAAAGGGTCACAGCACTAGGAAGGTTGAGAACCACTGCTCTAAATTGTAGTATATGAAAGAATCATGGGTCACTAGATGATTCGGCTAGTAAAGTCATTTGCTGCTAAGCCTGATAACCCAAATTCTATCAGCTGGACCCACATGGTGGTAGCAAAGAAACAATTCTTGCAAATTCTCCTGTGACCACCACATACCCACGTTCACACATACACATAAAATAAATGATTTTTAAAACTGTTAAGTAGCTGGACAGTGGTGGAGCATGTCTTTAATCCCAGCATTCAGAAGGCAGAGGCAGGTGGATCTCTGTGAGTTCAAGGCCAGCCTGGTCTACAGAGTAACTTCCAGGACAGGGAAAAAAAACTGTTAAGTGCAAAATATCTTTTTCCTTTAAAGGAACCCATGTCAATTAGAGGTCACAGTAAGGTGAGAGCTTGTGGTGAAAATAGCTGTACCATACCCGTAATTTCTATCTTACCCGGAGAACATCATATTTAACCTTATAGCACGAGAGACTTACTTCTTTCCCAGAACCAGATGGTAATCCCTGGCCTGACACCTTATAAATCAAAGCTAGAAATCACATGGCCTTGATCACATATGCAGGCTACAAATCAAACAGTAGTCTTGAGACATATAAATAAGAAGACAGTGATTTATAAAGTTCCCATCTGTTTTGTTTTGTTTTTGTTTTTCAAGACAGGGTTTCTCTGTTGTTTTGGAGCCTGCCCTGGAACTAGCTTTTGTAGACCAGGCTGGCCTCGAACTCACAAAGATGTGCCTGCCTCCACCTCCCGAGTGCTGGGATAAAGGCGTGCACCACCACTACCCAGCAAGTTCCCTCTCTGAGATCAGACAGAATACACTATTGAACCTCTTGCCAACGTTCTACCAATGTAACATCTTCCCAGAGGAATTCACAAAACTAGATTCTTGACGTAGAGGTACATCTCCGGCTCTCTAATTTTTTCATACACCTTGGGATCTGTTTTGCAATATTATTGCTTGGTCTGCCATTGGAGCAAGTGATTGAGCCCAGAGTCGTGAAATGTAATATTGATAATTCAAAGAAACCCATGCTTATTAAGGCTGGGCACTGAAAGTCGTTTTTAGTTACCACTGAATATACTGCACGATTGGGAAGCAGGTGGTTTTAGCATAAGAAAATGAAAACAACAGGCAGCTGAGTCGCTGGAATCTTTCTGGAATAAGTACCCTTACACCTAGAGTGAAAGAGATGAAATGTTACCCATGGACCAAAGCCTGGTAGACATGGTTCACCCAGACAAGTGCCTAAAAGGACCTCGTCTCGGGCTCAGTCTGCATTATCATCTTACTCATGCCCCCCAGGCTAATTTATGTGACAGGATTAGAGAGGGGACTGCATGAATGCATGTCCGCTGAAGCAGAGTGTATCAGAAGGCAGAGTAGGAGCTAAGCATTGTCTCCAGTCTGAGGTGGTGAGATGATCAATTTCAGAGGCTGGTCTAGTTTGGCTCTCACGGTCCGCTTCTGGCTGAGGTCCACACCCACAGCTTGATACCTGCAACTTTAAGCACTTTTTGTGTTCTATTAGCCAAGTTTTTCAAGAAGTGCTACAGGCTTGTGTGCCATACTGTCGGAGGTGCCCAGAGTCCTTTGGGAGCAATGGAGAAGGATAGTCAGACACGATCTCAAAGGGGAGTAATGGCATATATACGTGTATAACAAAATCTAAACTGGAAGTACAAGTGGCAGAATTTTTGGTCGAGTAGATGGCTGTTTCTTGGCAGTTTAGCCAATGTCACTTTAAAAGTCCTATTGAGATTTGAATACATTTCAAGTTAATTCTGTGTGAGGGTAGGAAAGGCTTCTACCCAGCCTGGGGGTAAAAAAGTGCACACCACAACTAGCAAATTATCAGTCCCCTCTCCTGGGTGGAATGTCAGTAAAGTCCACTTTTAGATGTTTAAATGGAGAAGAAGGACTCCTGAGTTTGTCAACATGTGGGCCTTGGGTCCCTGCTTGGTTTGTTCTGGGCACACTGCAGACATGCTTTGCTAGCTTGCTGGGTCAGTGTTGGCAACCACCAAATTTCTTTGCAACAGTTCCTCCCGGGCAGTTTTTCCAGATGCCTTGTTCCATAAGCTTGCCAAACTAGTCTGGGAACGGTCATCTCAGAAATGACTATTTTCCTTTCTGTGTTCATCAACTCCTTTTCAATAAACCTCTTCATCAGTTGTTCTTTTTCCTCTGGTTTCTATGAGGAGAACTCTGGGAGCATGCAGAGTGTAAACATACCTTGGATGGGTAGGAAGGGAGGGGACTGCAGGACTGTGTCTGCACTGAGGGCAGCATGTTTGGCTGTCTAATCTGCTAATTGGTTTTCCACTCACTCTACCTTGACTTTGTGTGATCCTGGCAGTGCACCACAGCCACAGCTGGGGGCCCAGATAGCTTCTAGGACCTATAGGATTTGGTCTTGGTTTTTAACTTCTTTCTCCCATGAGGTCTCCTGATATAAGGGGCTACTCCTACTGTTGTAAGCTTCAGCTCCCATCCATAAAAGGTTCTATATCTGAATCGGGGAGCAGCTCATCCTTTAAGTCTGACTGTATAGAAAAAGTCTCCTTTATAATTTCTCTGAAATCATGGAAGGACTCTCCCTCTTCAGGGAAGTGTATGGCTGGTTTTGGGGCCTGGTACCATAGCTGTAATCTTGGACGAGGGGAGTGCCTGGCATTTCCCTCAATGGCACATGGAAAGGGGGATCTTCCCAGCCACCCAGCTGGCCAAAGTCTTGTGAGCATCCCCATGTAGTTGTTGAGTCTGGCAGAGCTGGCTGGCCTGCTTAGGTTGGTGAGCATTGTGTCCAGATAGATGCCACTGGAAAGGAAGAGAAAGTGGTCTTTCTACTGCCTTGGAGCCGTGTGGTGCTGGCAGTTGGAGCTGGTAAGGAAATGGCATCACAGGCAAAATTTCACCGTCTGAGGAAGCTGATAGGGGGTTGCTTTGATGTCTTCAAGCTTAAAAATCTTTGCAGCCAATGTGGTCTGGGCTGGTAGTGAAGCCATAGCAGAGGGTCTCAGGGAAAGAAACACCATTGGACATGGTCTGAGTGACCAGGTAGTCCCATACAGATCCCTCCAACTCTATTAATCAGATTCAAATCCAGAGTACCTTCAGGGGGCCAGAGCCATCATCAACAGAAGGCCAATCAATTTCACAGAGTCTTTAATTTGAAGAATTTTATCTTTTTCCCATAATCAGCAGTAAATCCTCTTTTAAAATTGTCTAGCATGGTTTGTTGGACTATGCAGGTCTCGTACTGGGACTGTAGAGACCCCGTGATGATAAGAATTCCCCAACCAGGGGTTTGGGAGGTTATATGTGCCTAGCCCTGTGTGGTAAGTAGAGTGGGGTGGTGAGGATGAGCTTCTCTCTCAAACGGGGGTCCCTCTGGCCAACCCCCTCGCAGCAACCTAAGAGGTCGTACCTAGGGTCACATGGATGTCCCCTTGCTTATTCACCTCTGTTCAGGTGAAATGACCTTAGCGGAACTGCAGGTTGGCATTCAATCTGACCCCGTAGCCACAGGGCCGTAGGACCATTACAAGCATTCACACATTCGTTCAGTAGTTATACATTTCCATTTTAAAGCCCTAGTCCATTTTTCTAGGAACCAATCTACCATTCCCTTGGAGACTAATGCCACTTTGGTATCTCATCCAGGCTTTAGATACAGTTTTCCACAGGGTGACCAAACCTGTGCTGGCTCCTGTCACCTACCTCTCTAAGGATCCTTACCAGGACATCCAGCCTAGTTCCATCTTCCACTCCAGTCCTGAATCTCACAGTCCCCTTGTCCACTGGACAGGGGCCCAGGAGTCCTGTCGGGGGCTCACATGTCCCAGTTTCAGAGATCTTCAATGGGCAGAGAGGCTGGGAAGTGGCAGCCTCTCTTGACCAACTAGAGACCTGCTGAAGATCTCACTGGAGCCTTCAGAAGTGCCATGGAAATCTATGGAATAAGCAATGCCACACCAATGAGAGTGGAAGAGAGGAGATGTCACTGGCAGACCTGTAACATGAAGGGGTCGGCTTGTTGGGGTTTCTGTCCCGCCCAGCACCCCACAGCCAGCAAGCCCCAAAGAAAATCATGCAGAGATCTCCCTAAGTTATAAAAACTGATTGGCCCATTAGCTCAAGCTACTTATTAGCTCTTGTAGCTTATATTAACCCATAATTCTTATTTATGTTAGCCACGTGACTTGGTACCTTTCTCAGCCGGGCAGATTGTATCTTGCTTCTCAGTGGTCTGGGCAGGAATGGGGGAAGAATTTCCTTCTTCCCAGAATCCTCCTGTTCTCCCTGCCCTGCCTCTACTTCCTGTCTGGTTTTCCCACCTATGCTTCCCTCCTGGCCAATCAGCTTTTATTTAAAATATGATTAACAGAATACAGACAAAGCCAGGATCTCTCCTGAAAGGCTCCGATCCCAGATCCAGTCTATATTCTATACTCAAAACCACAAGGATGGGGCGGCCAAGCAAGAGAGATTTTATAGAAGCATATGAGGCAGTCCTCAGGTGGTTAAGGGCAATGGCCCTTGTTTCAGGTATCTCTCCAGGTCATTCTGTTCCTGGTAGCAGGTGAAGTCATGCTTGGCAAATAGGTGGTCCAAGCAGTGCATTAAGTAAATCGCTAAATAAGTCAGTGTCTGACAACTGTTGTTTTCTACCCTATTCTACTTCAATTGCACACTCGTCTGGAGGGCCCCAGTGCCCACACATTTAGCTGTAACGCTCAAGGTGGCATGGCTGGCAGCGACTCTGAGCCTATGGACTAGTGGGGGATCTCTTTGGAAATACTAGGTACATTGTCTTTTGAATGGCTGTGGGGGCTGTACTATATGTTCTTGAGCAAAGCTTCCTTCACCATTCAACTCTGTGACCACCAACCTCAGAGCAATGGTACCTGGCAGGACATGAAAATAATAATCCTGTCATTTAATGCCACGGGGTGTTGCTCAGTGAGTGGTATCGCATGTGATTAGTGTGCACGATTACTTCATCCCTACTACAAAAAGAAAGAGGGACTTTTTTTCTTGGTTGGATCATTAGAGGTGGGAAGATCAATCCTACATCTAAATCTTTTGAGTGGGAAGATGAATCTTAAATCCAGACCACACCTTCTGCCGGCAACCTACATGAAGAACATGGAAGAAAAAAGTTTCGGCTCTTTGTCTGCTTTCCTTGCTCTCACTGTCAAGTTCATTCTTTCGCTGGTCCTAGAGACTATTTCTTTGGGATTCCAAAATATACTGAAGACCAGCTGAGGCATCCAGCCTTGTGGTCTGAACAACTACTATATTCTTGAACCTTTTACTAATAGACAGCCATTGCTGGACTAGCTGGACCACAGCCTGGAATCTATGCTAATAAATACTAATGTGTATGCATGTGTGATTTTATATATATAAATATATATTCTATATTTAATATATAGAATTTTATATATATAAATATATATTCTATCAGTTCTATTACTCTAGAGAACTCTATTGAAGTAAGGTCACCTGTGGTCCAGGCATGCCTGATGCCCTCAGAGGTCAGAAAAGTGCACTGAACCCAGGGACTAGAGTTAGACAGTTGTACGCTGCCATGTGGGTACTGGGGATCAAACCTCAGTCCTCTGCAAGAGGAACATGTGTTCTTACTTATCCATCTCTCCACACCCTGAAATCTACTTTTAAGCTCCACAAAGGCCCTAATGTCTCATCTATACCCTCTTCTTTTCCCCCAGCCAGCTGAAAAAGAAGCAGCTCAAAATAGAAGTTTCCAAATGTTAAGGTAAGTTACCATTTGTTATTAGGATCTCATTTCTATGAGGTAAACCTGTTTCCTTTCTCCCTTAGTTGCAGTTAGCCCTGTGATTGCTCCCCCAGAGATGTGTTGGGGGCACACAGCATGCTCTCCACTAACCAGCCTTTCCCCAGTGCCATGCCCAGACTCATGTGGAGAACTGTCCAAATACTCCCTCGGGCTCTGTTTGTCTAAGAATCCAGTGGCACAGGAAAAGACCTCCTCGACATTAATTTTAGCACCAGTTCCTACATGAAGGTGAATTTGTGATTTTTTTTTTGTAACTTAAAAGTTGTTGGTCTTTTATGTGTATGTGTCTGTCTGTGTGTTTAAGCCACATGTCTGCATGATTTCACAGAGACCAGAAGAGAGATTGATCCCCAAGAGGCAAACGCACAGGTAGTTGTGAGCCATCTGACATAGGTGCGTGGAATCCAATCTGGATCCTCCAAAAGAGCCAGAAATACTCTTAAACACTGAGCCAGCTCTCCAGCCTGTAATTACTTTTTTTTAATGTAACTTTTTTAAATCTGTTTTTAAAGATTTATTTATTTATTAAGTATACAGTGTTCTATCTGTATGCATTCCTGCAGGCCAGAAGAGGGCACCAGATCTCATTACAGATGGCTGTGAGCCACCATGTGGTTGCTGGGAATTGAACTCAGGACCTTTGGAAGAGCAGGCAGTGTTCTTAACCACTGAGCCATCTCTCCAGCCCTGTAATTACTTTTTTAAAGTAGCATTAGTACTGGAGGCTGGAGAGATGGCTCAGTGGTTAAGAACACTGCCTGCTCTTCCAAAGGTCCTGAGTTCAATTGCCGCACCGGCACGGCAGCTCATCACTGCCTGTAACTGCAGCTCCAGGAATTCCAACACCTTCATATAGGCACACATGAAGAAAAAAATACCAATGTACACAAAATAAAAATTAAAATGTATTGTCATTAGTACTTAAAAAAAAAATTAACTGGGGGCTGGAGAGATGACTCAGAGGTTAAGAGCACTGGCTTCTCTTTCAGAGGTCCTGAGTTCAATTCCCAGCAACCATATCGTGGCTCACAACCATCTATGAGATCTGGTGCCCTCTTCTGGCAGGCAGGCATACATGCAGGCAGAACATTTTATACATAATAAATAAATAAACAAATTTTTTAGATTCTGCTTTTAAAAAAATTAACTGAGCTAGGAATATAGGTCAGACATTTGTCTCAAACTCAGAAAGTTCTAGTATCAGTGTCCAGAATTGAGAAGGAAAAGTTGGTAAATGTGTTCTATTGCTGAGGAGAGACACCATGACCAAGGTAACACAAAGAAGAAAACATTTAATTAGGGGCTGGCTTACAGTTTCAGAGGGTTGGTGCATCATCATCATGGCAGGGAACGTGATGACAGGCAAGCAGGCATGGTGCTGGAGTAACAGCTGAGAGCTGTGTTAAATCCTGATCCACAGACAGCAGGCAGAGTCTGAGGCTGAGACTGGCATGGACTTTTGAACCCTCAAAGCCAACCCATGAAGACACACCTCCTCCAACAGGGGCACACTGTCTAATACTTCCCTAACTATGCCACTCCCTGGCATCTAAGCATGCAGATATTCCAAGTCAGTGTGGACACTGTCATTCAGTCGCCACACTGGTAATTCTAGAGCCCCAGAAGTAGAGGGAGGAAGAGCAAGAGTTCGAGTTAGCCAAGCAGTGGTGGCAAGTGAATTCCGGTACTGCACAAAGCTACACAGAGAAAACATGTCTGGTGGGTGGGGTGGTTCAAGATCACTCAGGAGGCAGAAGCAGGTAGATCTCTGACGGATCTTTGAATTCGAAACCAGTCTGATCTACACAGTGAGTTCCAGGACATTGAGGGCTAGGCAGAGAGACTGTAATCTAGGCTACGTAGAAACCTTGTACCAAAAAAAGAAGACAAAATCCTGTGGTGGTGGTGGTGGTGGTGCACGCCTTTAATCCCAGAACTGGGGAGGCAGAGGCAAGCGGATCTCTGTGAGTTAGAGGCCTGGTCTACAGAGCAAGTTCCAGGACAGCCAAGACTATTTATAGAGCGAAACCCTGTCTCAAATTTTTTTTTAAAAAAAGGCAAAAATGTATGTAGTATTGTTCTGGAGAGATGACTCAGCAGTTCAGAGCACTGGCTGCTCTTCCAACAAAGACCTGAGTTCAATTCCCATCAGCAGCATGGTGGCTCACAACCATCTGTAATAAGATGTGGTGCCCAGATCTGGTTCCGGCCTGCAGGCAGAACACTATACAATAAATAATATATCTTTAAAAAATTATGTAGTATTAAACAATGTTTTGAAATTTGTATAAATTCTGGAGTGACTAAATCAAATTGACCTACAATCCATCCCTCCCCCTTACTCATGATCATATTTGTGAGGACAATAAACTCTTCACTCAGCAGTTTTCAAGTAGGCTAGACTCAGCTTTTCATGAGCATCTCCAATTTCCGTAATAGATTTCCGAATGAATTCCTCCTCTCTAACTGAAGCTGCACAGGTCCTCCCCACTCTCCCAGGCCCCAGTGACCACAGTTCTACTCTCAGTTGTCCAAACTTCATTACAGTCCACCTGCTATTGCTAGAAGGTAATATTTGCATTTATGGGACTTATTTGCTTATTTTAATTTTCTTCTTATTTTTAGGGTTTTTTTTTTAATGTGCATGGATGTTTGCCTCGTGTATGTCTGTTCATCTTGTTTGTCCTTGATGCCCATGGAGGAGAACAGAAGAGGGTGTTGGATCTCCTGGAACTAGAGGTACAAACAGGTTTGTTTGGTTGTTGTTTGTTTGTTTTGTTTCTTTTTCTTTAATCGTGGGGGCAGGATAATATGTTTGCATGAGTACAGGGTCTTGCAAAATCCAGAAGAAAGCATCAGCTTTACTTCCCACCCCGACCCCGACCTCTCCACTGCATTTCCAGGATGTGGTGAGCAGAATGGGTGCTGGCAATGGACCTCTGGCTGCTCTACAAGAGCCATGGGCACTTTTTGATTTTTATGAGTGTGAGTGTTCGGTCAGAATGTATGTATTTGCACCAATTGCATGTCTGGTGCCTGAGGAGGTCAGAAGTCATTGCTGGATCCCCTTGAACTAGAGTTGTGGATGGTTGTGAGCTGCTGTGTGGGTGCTAGGAATTGAACCCAGGTCCCCTATAATAGCAGCAAGTGCTCTTAACCACTGAGTCCCGATATATTATATTTAACCTTTAGTCCTAGTACTTGGAGGGCAGAGGTAGATGGATCCCTGTCAGGCCAGCATGGTCTACATACTGAATTCCAGACCAGTCAGCACAACATAGTCAGACTTCGCCTTTAAGAAAAAATAGAAAGATCTGCGCATGTTAAAATATACATAAAGAATAAGGCCTCTAAACTGTTTCTTTTTCTCAGTAAATACTAATTATACATAATAATGGCTTTTGCTGATGTTTTCCTACCTATATATAATGTATTTTGGTCATATTCACTGTGCTGAATAGTTAGTTGTATGTTAACTTGACACAGGCTAATGTCATCTGAGAGGAGAGAGCCTTGATTAAGAAAATGCCTCTAAACCAGGTTGTGGTGGTGCATTCCTTTAATCCCAGCACTCTGGGAAGCTAAAGGTATATGGAACTCTGTGAATTTGAATCTGTTCTTGGCAGTTCCAGGACTACCAAGGCTACAAAGATAAACCCTGTCTCGAAGAAGAAGAAGAAGAAGAAGAAGAAGAAGAAGAAGAAGAAGAAGAAGAAGAAGAAGAAGAAGAAGAAGAAGAAGATCAGATGATGACACCTCTCTAACCTTGCAGTGGTGGCACACGCCTTTAATCCCAGTACTCTGGAGATAAAAGCAAGCAAATCTCTGTGCAAGTTCCAGAACAGCAAGGCTACAAAGATAAACCCTGTCTCAAGAAGAAGAAGAAGAAGAAGAAGAAGAAGAAGAAGAAGAAGAAGAAGAAGAAGAAGAAGAAGAAGAAGAAGAAGAAGAAGAAGAAGAAGAAGAAGAAGAAGAAGAAGATCAGATGATGACACCTCTCTAACCTTGCAGTGGTGGCACACGCCTTTAATCCCAGTACTCTGGAGATAAAAGCAAGCAAATCTCTGTGCAAGTTCCAGAACAGTCAAGGTTAGTTTCACAAAGAAACCCTGTCTCCAAGAAAGAAAGAAAAAACAAAAACAAAAACTTCCCATCCTAGATTAAGACTATAGGCAAGACTGTAGACCATTTTTTTTAAATGATGATTGATGGGGGAGGGGCCAGACCATTGTGGGTGGTGCCATCTCTGGGCTCCCCAAAGAGAATGCTGAATAAACCCTGTTGAGCTCGCCAGTAAGCACCATCCTTCTATGGCCTCTGAATCAGCTCTTCCAAGCCTCCAGGTTCCTGCCCTTTTTGTGTTCCTGTCCTGACTTCCTTCTAAGATGAGCAGCAATACGGAAGTGTAAGATAAAGAAACCCTATACTCCCACTTCTTGGTGTTTCATCACAGCAATGATAACATTACCGTGCGTGTGTCCGGCAGTGCCAGCGTGCCACCCGCCTGGGTGTATGTACGTTTGTGGGTGTGTGCCTGCGTGTGCCTGTGGTGTCCTTGCATGTGCGCGAACGTATTTGCATATGAGCTCACACTTGGATCAGAGTATGTGCTCCCGTATTCTGTGCTTACCCCAGTCGGAACTCCATGCCCATCTGCGCTGTACTGACTAGGTTGAGGTAAGTAGGGATGGCGTAGTTTCCTGTGTAGGGTCCCAAGGTGACTGCCCGCCCCCAAGAGTGACGCACTCATGTGTGGCGTCACTGGCATTTTGCTGGACGCCGATACGGCCAGCTGTTGCCTTGACAACGCAGCAGGAAACTGCACAGGGGCCACGGGGCTGTATGCCCTGCAGTGAGGGACTGCAACAGCGAGGTGCTGTCCCGGTTTCTGCAGTCTTCTGTGCGAACACTTGCAGCATTTCTACCTTGAATGTGGAGTGGAACAGAAACGAGGTCTGCACCATTGCCGAAGTATACCGAGCCCACCGTGCGTGTTCCCCTGACTGCTCCATAAGGAAGACCGGACTGGCATTGGAGGTTGTAAGGGGGTGAGGAGGGGACCACAGCGGTGGGAGGGTGGAGTCAATATACGTTCAGGCTTCCTAAATGACAGAAATAGATGACCCCTTTGTAGGCATACAAAGATCCCTCATACTACAGGTAGGAAATACTAAAGGCGGGTCCTTGAGTATCTGGGAAATTCAGAGCCAAAACACACAGTTTTACTGATAGTCTAAAAGTAGTTGAGCCTCGGGTGTGTGTTCTGTTTTAACCTGTTCTCCACAGAGCCCCTGTAGGATAACCAAAGAGACTGTGTCTTCGCTACGAAGGACTGTGAGGCATCTTAAAAGAAAGGTGAGTTTCTCTTTTTGATTAGAGAATGTTGCCTTATAGATCTGAATTGGTCAATTGAGGTGCTGATACCCATACTTTAAAAGAAAAATGGTGATGGTTTTTCTTTATTTTAAAGATAATGCAGATATCATAGAAACGAACAGTTGAGGTCAAAGGTGCTAACATCACTACACCATGTGCAAAGTGTGCAGTCTTGTGACCCATCCACATTGTATCCATTTGGGGCAGTAGCCAGTGACCTGCTTTAGTGTATCACGTAGACAATAATATCATATTAATTAAAAAGTATTTGAGATGAGAGAGAATTTTTGACCTGTAACTGGTTCCTCCTACTTTTGTGTGGGTGAGACCTTTTGAAAATTGAGTCATTATAAGGATAGAATGCATTAACATGCTTATAACCCCAAGCATTAAATAATCAGTAAATACTAACTGGTTATCACATGAATAATGGTAAGCGTGGGTATTTATAAACCATGAGAAGCAGCATACATATGAAGGTAAGAGTGAGGGGTGCTAAGAAGCTCACAGAGAGAAACAGCTTCAGATGATCAAGAACAATGACCATGAGCATAGAAGCACAGGGCTGTAAGTTCGTCACAATGGCTCCTGGCCTCCACAGTGAAATTCTCTTTCAAAAAATAAAAATAAATTCTATGTGATGTAGATCTATGATCCCAGCACTTGGGAAGTAGGGGCAGGAGAATCAAGAGTTCAAAGCCAGCCTGGGAGAACTGTCTCTTTAAAAAAAAAGAAGAAAAGAAAGAAAGAAAGAAAGAAAGAAAGAAAGAAAGAAAGAAAGAAAGAATTCAATCTCCCACATTTGAACACATGTGTTTTGTTTCTAGAGTAGTGCATCCTCCTAAATATTTGTGTCAATTCACAAACGACCCCAAAGCTTAGTTAGTGAATGGAATCCAGAGCTAGGGATGTGGGTCCATCACAAAGAACCCTGGATGCAGCCTCTTAGCTGATTTTTGACTCGGAATTTCTCTGACCCCTGGCTGTTCATGGAGAGGATGCATTTCTTCATGGAATACAGTTATATAAGTGTTTCGTGATGAAAACCAACCTCTGAAAACCTGACATTGATGTCATTTATTTAAACAGTTTAAAAAACACAAACTTAAGCATCAAGAAGGAAAGCTGAGCTTGCTCGCACATGCCTGTCATCTACAGTGCAAGGTCCAGGACAGCCAAGGCTACACAGAGAAACCCTGTCTCTAAATAAACAAATAGCCAGGTGGTGGTAGCGCACACCTTTAATCCCAGCTACTGGAAGACAGAGACAGGTGGATCTCTGGGAGTTTAAGCCCAGCCTGGTCTACAGAGTGAGTTCCAGGACAGCCAGGTCTGTTACACAGGGAAACCCTGTCTCAAAAAACAATAATTAATTAATCAAGAAGACAAACAATGAATGGGGTTAGAGATGTGGCTCAGTGATGGGGTACTTACCTAACATGTGCAAGAAACTCGATTTGAGGCCCAGAGCAAAGGAAAAAAATTAATAAAGAGATGTCTAAAATTCTTGATCTTTAATAGTAACAGATAAGATATTAATCATTTACATACTGCTGCATGCTTTAGATAGATTATCTTAAATTTGGGACAGCCACATCTCATAATCTTTCTATTCCAATTTTAGCAAAAAGGAAACAAACACTATGAGGTTAGTAACTGTCACTCACTCAAGATCTGACATTCAGCTGGCAGGGGTTCGAGCACATTAGCATGAATGACTAACAGCCTACATGCTTGATCTCAGTCTCCAGGTCCGTTGTGGCTGTGTGATCCAAGCCCTTCACCAAGTTGGTGTTTACAGATTTCTCAGCCCCCACCTAGAGCAAGGCAAAGCATTCTTATCAGGTAAGAGGGAGGCTGTCTCTTGAAATCGGGGAAGGGGGGGCAGGGGTAGAGGCCAGATGATTGGAGACAAGGCCAGATTCTTTACAGCATCCCAGATTTCTCCCAGACATACTCCAAGCAGAGAACTGTTAGAATCTCTCCTTGAGACACCCCTCTACCCCAAAAAAGTAAAATGCCTTTTTCTCATGTTCTTGATTTTTATCCAGAATCTTCTTAATCTCTCTCAGATGTGCCTCACTGTGTTTGTGTCTAGACCGGGATGTGACAATAAAAGCTATACGTCATTTGAGAACCCAGCTGCCACTGGTTTTAATTATTCACTTTTTTCTCTAGCTCTCACCTCTCACACTTTGCGTTTATTGTGGAAGAAACCCCAAGATGTCAGATAAAGCTTGGGGTCCTGGAGCCATAGACCGTGTAAGTATATATTTCCTTCCTTCTTAAAAGGTATTAGTCAGGGGTGGGAACCTTGCTATGATTACCTAGAGCTAGGCAAGTCTTACCTTCTTAGCTATTTCCCAATTTTCCCTATGCCAGGGAAGGATAGTCCCATATAAGGTGTTTACTCAATCACTGAATTATTTTTGAGCGTCTCCTGTGTGCTCAGTTTCTTTTTGGTCCAGAGTAACATGACAATGAAGGAACAAAATCCCATGTGTAAAAATATTATCGTTTCTGTGGCCTGATTAGTTGGACATACTGGTCCCACTGGACCATACGAGAAAGCATCGTTCATCTCTGCGGACTGGTCTTATGTTCTGGGTAGGTAAGAAGGAATATGTCCAGTGATCTTCATCCTCATATATGCTGACATACAAGCTTTGTGAGGCTTATCAATCTGACACTGTACTGAATAGGGTTCTAACCACGTGCTTGCCATGGAAACCAGAACACACATTTTGGTTTTGGATGGTCCTGTCAGACTGCCGTATGATGCTTAGTCGTTTGGTACCAGTGTCCTCTGCGTCAGGAACAGGAGAAAGGAAGAACTGACAGTTGTGTCAGTCAGCCAAGTATATGACGCCAATCGGCTTAAGTCTCCCTAGTCTGTCTATAAGAAGAGATGTTTTCATACTTCAGTCATTACAAAGGGAGACTGCTCAGTGACTTGAGCATTCAGAACACTCGAATATGCAAATTCTAAATTAAAAGAACTTGAGGCCATCCTGTTCTACATAGCAAGTTCCAGGACAACCAGGACTATATAGAGAGACACTCGTCTCCTCCCCTCCCAAAAGAAAAAAAAAAAACATAGTGGTGTACATCTTTATAATCCCAGATTTCAGGAGGCAGAGACAGGTGGATCTCTGAGTTTGAGGCCAATCTGTTCTACAGAGTGAGTTCCAGGATAGCCAGGGCTGTACAGAGAAACCCTGTCTCAAAAAAACAAAATTAATTAAATAATATAAATTAATTAATTAATTTTAAGAAAATAAAATCTTAAAAAGGAAAAATTTTTCTTTCCTAAGAACAAAGAGAGAGGGTCTAGAGAAATGACTCAGTGGTTAAGAGCACTGGCTGCTCTTCTAGAGGACTCAGCTTCAATATCCAGCACCCACATGGCAGCTCACAGCCATCTGTAACTCCAGTTCCAGAGGATTCCACAGCCTCTTCTGGCCTTTGTAAGTACCGGGCATATATGTGAGGCACAGACTCATGCAGGCAAAATACTTATATACATAAAATTGTTTGTTTTTGAAGAGAACAGAGACTTGAGCTCAGTGAGTGCCTCATATGCATGATGCCCGGGGTTTCAACCCCCTGTACTCCCAGAGAGAGAAGGTGAGCCGGGCGTGTAGTTTGGTGATGGAGTGCTTACTTAGCACTCACAAGGCCCTGGGTTTGAACTCCAGCATGGAGTGGGGAGGGAGAGAACAGCATCTGGGAGACAACAGGATTGCTCGTCATTAAGATGCTTGCTGCCCAGCCTGGTGACCTGAGTTTGATCTCCAGAACCGACTCCCACATGTCCTCTGACCGTACACAGTCGCACATGTGCATGCACACAAACAAATAACTTTTAAAGAAAACTAATCTGGATGTAATCGTGCACATCTCTAATCTCAGCACGTGGAGGGAGTCTGTGGCAGGAGGATCCTGAATCTCTTGGTTTGCCTGGGCTACATAACAAGACCCTGTCTCAAAAACCTAAAAGATATGGCTAGAAATGTTCCAGCAGGTAAAGACACTTGCCACCAAGGTCTGACAACCTGAGTTTGACACTCAAAACCACAATAAACAGACAACTTGTCGTTTTGACCACCACATTGTATGGCATGCATGTGTCCACATTCACAATCAGAATCAAGATGAACTTATTTTTTTTTTAAATAATAGGATAAAGATGCCATAATATCCTCCACCCCATCCCCATTGGTAATTTACCAAGCAGGCACTAACACGCTGTGCTTGTGCACAAAAGGGAAGAGTGTTTCATCTTTTCCCTGGCAGATCATTGTCTGCAAAGCCATAAACTCTGTAGTAACCCAGCAGAGCTCAGTCCGGAATGTGGCGTTCATGCTGCCCCCCCATCTTCAGCTAACACAGTGCCAGCCAATGCCCCCTTCATCCTGAAGGTCTCTCCTGCCACCTAATCAGGTGTATGTGGGTTTCTGTTTTCAGAATTTGGTGACCTTCTCTGATGTGGCTATAGGCTTCACTCAGGAGGAGTGGGCCTGTCTGGACTCTGTGCAGAGGAAGCTGTACTGGGATGTGATGCTGGAAAACTACAGTAACCTGGTCTCCCTAGGTAAGCCGTGTACTTCCCCAGAGCATCCATATTCACCTATGACTTTCAGGACCATTTTCCAAGAGACTGGCTGAATTTCTTCTTCCTGTTGCAAAAGAAGGCTTTGAGCTTTGTCAGTGTGAGAGTGAACTCCCCAGGCCGCCTTCTTCCAATCCGTCAGCCATTGTCCCCTTTGGTTATCCCTCCTTGTGATCTTCTCTCTTCCCTCCCTCATGATCGAGGGGTGGAGAATTGGAATTCTGGATCTCTATAACCATCTTCAAAGAAGGCCGCCTTGTCCTTAGATGTTGTGTTTACACCCAAACTGCTTTTGGTACCCTTTTGTACTTTGAGGACCCACCTTTACGGGAAACGTCTCCATCTAGAGCTCTTAAGTCCTCCTTTGTGTTTAATAGAAAGTAAATTAGACATGGAGTTTGTGTAAAATTGAAATGAGTAGATTCCCATTGCCAGCATACTGTACCTGAAGTGAGATCGGGAGTTACAGTCCGTGAACCCTGTGGTTGATATTGGATGCACATGCCTGCAGTCCCATTGTGAATTTGATTGTGAATTTGAGGCTAACACCATAAGGACCATGTCATAAAATAAAATAATTCGAAGAAAGGCAAATGCTAGGCCTACTATGTGTCATGCACTCTTAAAAGCACAGTGTGTGCATGCTGTGCATTTCATTCTCACAAGCTTGTGAGTGAGTCATGGTTATGTCATTGCAGGAGACAATTATACTCAAGTACAAATGAGTAGTCACAGAGAAGACAGAAACTGATCTTGCCAGGCATGATAGCACATTCCTGCAGTGTTAGCACGTAAGAGTTTGAGACCAGCCTGGGCCACATAAGAACCTGTCTCAGAAAGAAACAGGGCTAAGGATACAGCTCAATTGACTGGCCTCTTGCCTAGCAAGCATGAGAATCCTAGCCATCCCCTGCACTGCAAAAAAAAAACAAGGTATCTGACAAACACCCATCCTACCAGCCCTCAAGAGGTAGAGGCAGGAGGCCATTCATGCTTAGTTATGTAACAACTTCAAGGCCAGCCTCTGCTACAGGCTACATGAAACCCTATATCAAAACAACAACAACAAAAAAAAAAATCAGGAATTAAAAAGTTCTAATTCTGCCTTCCTAACTGGATTCAGGAGCTCACACATATAATCCTAGCATTGGGAAACTGAGGCAGGGAGATTACTAGTAGTTCTTGGGCTGCAGAATATATATACAATTCAGCCAGGCCGTGGTGGTGCTCACCTTTAATGCCAGCATTCAGGAGGCAGAGGGAGGCAGATCTTTGTGAGTTCAAAGACAGCCTAGCTAGTTTATAAGAGCTAGTTCCAGGACAGCTAGGGCTGTTACACAGAGAAACTCTGTCAAAAAAGATATATATATACACACACACACACACACAACTCAAAGTTATCTCACTACCCCTCCTCCCCAGATCTGGGGTCTGAAGATGTACCTTGACTGGCATGCCCAAGGCTCAGGGTTCCATCCCCAGAACCACAAGAGTAATTCTGGCAATAATTCAAGCATGCTGGCAGCCATCCTGCTCCACTTACCCTGAGGGTTTTGTGATCGAGTGTTTTCCTCATCATCTGATTTCCTGCTTGTTCCTTAAAGCTATCTCTTTTATGAAGCCTTTATCAATATCATTTTGAGCTTCCAATAACTACAACCTAATAGTTCCTGATTAAAAAAAACAAAAAACTGAGGTAAACATACCTGTGATCACATTCCTAGGGCAACTGAGCCAAAACCCTTGCAACTTGAAGTCTGGCTAATTAGCAAGACACTAGGAAGGTTTTGAGCTTGTAAATTTTTTTTCTTCGGGGCGCTGGCAAGATGATTCACTTACTGCCAAGCCTGGCAACTTGAGTTCGATCCCAAGAGCTCACATGGTAAACGGGCAGAACCAACTGCCACAGGCTGTCCTCTGACCTCCACTCGTGGACTGTAGCACGTGTGTGTGTGTCACACACACACATACGAAAAGCATTATTTTTATTTCATCTCTGTACTATATATAAAGCATTCATCCTGGGGGCTGGAGAGATGGCTCAGAAATTAAGAGCACTGACTACTCTTTCAGGTTTCCTGAGTTTCATTTCCCAGCAATCAATGGTAGGTCCCAAGCATCTGTAGTGCGATCTGCTGCCCTCTTCTGGCATGCAGGCACACATGCAGGTAGAACACTATATATAATAAATAAATGATATATTTTTACAAATTCATCTTTTCTTTGTAGTGAGAATATTATCTTGAAATATGTGAAAGCTGGGCATGGTAGCATATTTCTCCTCCTATCTAAGCACTTAAGAGGCAGAGGCAGAAATCAAGAGTCAGTCTTAACCACCTCCCAAGTTCAAAGCCAGCCTGGACAACTTGAGTCATTTAAAAAACAAACAAACAAACAGTGCTGTAAATCTCTGTTCCTTACAGTGTCTGTACTAGAGCTTAATCTTCCTAATTATCTGCTGCATTATTATCAACTAAACAACTTCCCTGACTCCTTGCTTCTTAGCCTCCCAGCTTTGGGGAACTTGTATTCTACCTGCTACTTTTTTTTTCTTTTACTCAGGTTCCACTGGCTAGCCTGAAACTCTACATGTATCCCAGGCTGGCCTCAAACTTACGGCAACCCTCGTGTCTTGGCCTTCTAAGTGTTTTAATTACAGGTGAAGCCACTATACCCAGATTTTACCCTCAACTTCATCAATCAAGATTTTTTGCGTGTTTGTTTTGGTTTTTTGACACTGGGTTTCTCTTTAGCTTTGGAGCCTGTCCTGGAACTAGCTCTTGTAGACTGATGGAGGAAAGTCATCTGTCTATGTGTTACTTTCATTGGATAAATAAAGAAACTACCTTAGCCCTTTAATAGGACAGAAAATTAGGTAGGCGGAGTAAACAGAACAGAATGCTGGGAGAAAGAAAGCCGAGTGAGGCAGTCACCATAGCTCTCCTCTCCGAGAGATGCAGGTTATGAATATTCCTGGTAAGACGCCACATCATGGTGCTACACAGATTATTAGAAATGGGTTAATTAAGATGTGAGAGTTAGCCAGTAAGAGGCTGAAACTAATGGGCCAAGCAGTGTTTAAAAGAATACAGTTTCCGTGTAATTATTTCGGGTGTAAAGCTAACCATGCGGGTGGCCGGGCACTGGGAACGCTGCCCACCGCTCCTACTACAGTAGACCAGGCTGGCCTTGAACTCACAGAGGTCGGCCTGTCTGTGCCACCACTGCCCAACTTTACATTTCCTATTATAAGAACACAAAGTGTTTGTTATTCTGTTCCTAGCTTATTTCTCTTAACATGATGTCCTGCAGGCTTATGCATGTCATCCTGAATGTGTATTCTGCCCCGCAGCAGTCCTATATTGGCTTTCCTGGATTTTCCAAGTACATCATCTCACCATCTACAGCATGCATTGTATCGCTTGCTTTTCAGACACTTCCGCCCTCTTACAGAGAATTCCCAGAACAGCAGTCAGTGTCCTTTCTCATCTTCCTTTAGCATGAGCGCCCATTGTGTTCCCTCCCTAACCGCTCTGGTCCCAAACTATCAATTCTGCTGGGGAAACTTTTGAATTGTGGTGAGTTTTGCTTCTGATTCTTCCCTTTAAAAGAAACAAATGAGGGCTGCAGAAATGGCTCAACAGTTGAGAACACTTGCTCTTCTTACAAAAGACCCTGGTTTGGTACCCAGCACTCACAAGGTGGCTCACAACCATCTGTAAGTCCAGTTCTAAGGCATCAATGCCTCCTTCTGACCTCCAGTGACAGCAGGCATACTTGTAATGAACATACAGAAATGCAGTCAAAATATTCATGCACATAAAATGAATATTTTTTTCTTAATGTTATTTTTCTTCCAGATACGCAGTCATCCTATAGAACCAACCATTTAACTAGTCGAAGAAGCATT
This sequence comes from Microtus obscurus, assembly GCA_963919715.1. Taxonomy (NCBI): domain Eukaryota; kingdom Metazoa; phylum Chordata; class Mammalia; order Rodentia; family Cricetidae; genus Microtus; species Microtus obscurus. The sequence goes on from CAWTZC010002480.1 coordinate 248,745, forward strand.
TATGGATTGAGCTTTTACAAAAGTAATCCAAGTGACAGAAGTCTGTCTCCCCACCCTAATGGGATTGGTGAAGGTAAATATGAACAACTGCGGGGCTCTGGAGAGGGAAATGTCAATAATGTAACAGACAGTACTAGAAAAGCACCCACTGAGAGAGATAGCACACCAACACCATATGTGAGGCCTCAAACGGAGAGGTCCTTCTTATGTCAGGGATGTTGGAAAGCCTTCAGTCATGGGTATCTGCTTAGTCAGCATCAAATTCACACTGGAGAGAAGCCCTGTGAGTGCAAGAAAGCCTTCCTCTGCTGCAATCCACTTGCTCAGCACCAGAAAACTCACACCGGGGAGAAGCCTTATGATTGTAACAGCTTCGGAAAGGCCTCTTGCTGGGGTTCGAGCCTTGTTGTTCATAGAATTCACACTGGGGAGAAACCATACTTACTGAAACACTATGGGGAAACCTTTAGGTGTGGCGACAAACTCACTCGGCATCAGCAGTTTCATACTGGGGAGAAACGCTATGAGTGTAAAGGCTGTGGGGAGACTTTCAGGCACCTCTATAAATTTATGCAGCACAAGAGAATTCTCTGTAGGGATAAGCCCTATGAGTGGAAGGACTGTGGGAAGACCTTTGTTTGTGATTCCAGCCTCATTCAGCCTGAGAGAATCCACACAGGTGAGAAACCCTTTGAATGCCAAGAGTGTGGGAAGTCCTTCACTCGAGTCAATTTCCTCACTCGGCACCGGAAGCTTCACACTAGCGAGAAACCACATGAGTGTAAGGAATGTAGGAGAGCCTTTCACTGGCTTTCAAGCCTTGTTAACCATGAAAGAATTCATTCAGGTGAGAAACTCTATAAATGTACAGAATGTGGGAAGGCCTTTATGTATGAATCAGGCCTTCTTAAACATAAGCGAATTCACACTGGTGAAACCCCTTATAAATGTAAGGAATGTGGGAAGAACTTTATATATCGATCGAGCCTTCTTAAACATGAGCAAATTCACACTGGTAAAACCCCTTATAAATGTAAGGAATGTGGGAAGAACTTTATATATGGATCAAGACTTCTTAAACATGAGCGAATTCACACTGATGAAAGCCCTTATAAATGTAAGGAATGTGGGAAGAACTTTGTATATGGATCAGGCCTTCTTAAACATGAGAGAATTCACACAGGAGAGAAACCCCACGAACGTAAGGAATGTGTGCAGTCATGCCCATCAGCTTAGACACCACAAGAAAACTCACATGGCAAAACCGTGTTAGGAGTGTGGAAAGATTCACAGTAATATAAAGAGAACATTAGAAGACTCATGCACATTGAGAACATTGACTACAAAGAGCACACCAAGGCCTCTGCCCTACATTCATTCTTTCCTTGGTGATTAATCTATCTTAAGAAAGCCTCCCATGGTCATTTGCCTGCTTGATATCAGAAGGCATACTAGAAGTAAATTGGCGGAGTGTAAAAGTCGCTTTTCTGAGTGATCATGTCCTTCTGTATTAGTGTTCTTACTGGATGAGTTGGTCTTTCCTTAGCGATCACCTCCTTTCCTCTTGGTGTTCTTACTGGATAAGTTTGTTGCGTAAATTCGTAGATGTCCAAAACCATTCCACCTTTCATTGCATTTAGGTTCACTCAAGGGGAGCAACCCTTCTCATGTGACACTTGTGACAAAGCCTTTGGTCTTGGCATATGCCGTACCAGCTAGCATCACCATTCCAGCTCTTTGCTCTTGGTGAGACACTCACAAGCTGCTCCTCACCCCCGACAAATCCATCTTACACTGTAGGAGATCAGTTGAAAATGCACGTAAGACACCTTATCAACCAAACACCACAGCTTAACCCAGCTTGTCTCCAGTGTGCTCAGAGCATGCCTTTACCCAACAATGGGCAAATCATCTAACACAAAGTCTATTCACTAATAAAATACAGAGGCTCACACAATTTCTTGACTAATGTTCAGGCATGTACTAGCCTCAAGAGACTGAGATAGGAAGACTGAGAGTTCAAGGCTAGCCTGAGCAACATACCAGATTTCAGACTAGTCTACATAGCACCACCACGCCTCAAAAAGTTTTTTTGAATATTGTGTTAAAAGTGAAAATCCGTGGTGTATCAAGGATGCTTTCGCACCATCGTGACGTTGAAAGATCTGTGGTTATATTAGGTACACTTTCACACCATCTTGAAATTCAAAAATCAGTTCCTGTGGTTCAGTTCACTTCTACAGAGTTGAAAATTGAGTAGTTATATTGAATATGTTTTCACATCGTTCTAGAGCTGAAAAATCAAGTGGTGGCTTGGAGGTTTTCACACTGTCATAAAATGGAAAAAGCAGTTATGTTCAGTATACATCTGTGCTACTGTACTGCTGAAAAACCTGGTCATACTGAGTGTACTTTCACAGAATTGACAGCATCAGTAATTAGACTGGGCATACTTTTGTCAAACTGAAAAATCAGGAGTTATATTGAACATGCTTTTACACTGTCACAGAGCTGAAAAATCCATAGTTGTGTGGACACACTTTCGCAATGTTGCGATTTGAAAGGCAGTGGTAGCTCATGCCTTTAATCCCAGCACTGGGGAGGCAGAGGCAGGCAGGTCTCTGTGAGTTCGAGACTAGCCTGGGCTACAAGAGCTAGGTCCAGGACAAGCTCCAAAAGCTACAGAGAAACCCTGTCTCGAAAAACCAAAACACACACACACACAAAAAAAAAAAAGGCTATGGTTTTCTGGACTGCTTTTGTGCCATCAGAAAGTTGAAAACCTCCATATAGCAAGACTGCCTGTGTTTGTAAAATGTCTGTTCTGTGCATGTCTTTCCCATAAAGATAATCCCACTATGGAAACTAAATGTAAACTCCTTAAGACTGTCTTAGGAGACTGTCAGCTCCATAAATACTGCCTACCACTGTTCTTGTGGTCATCACCATTAGTATTGTTATCACGAGCCATTCCAGGTAGACCCCTGTGGGTTCCCTTGGAATGCAACAGAGATGACATTAGGATGACTGTTTCCATCTTGGATTAAGCAGTGATTTCTTAGTGCATGGACCACACTGAAGGGAAAAGATCATTAGACTTCGTCAGACTAGAGTCTGTTGATGAAGAAAAAATGAAAGGTGAGGAACAGAGTGAGGTGTGCACCAATCGGCAGACTTCCCAAGGCATCAGGAATCCCACAGTCAACAGAGATTCAAGAGGCGACACATGTCAGAGATCACCAGGTGGCCAATAAGTTGATGGAAATGTGTCCCACCTCATTCCTCAGCAAGGAAACGCAAAGGAAAACCACTATGGCATGTCAGGAGAGTCACAAGAATTCCTAACATTAAAATGAAAAAGTAGATCAAAAATCTCACCACACAAGTGAGGTGATGGATGTTTCTTCTGTTCAGTCATTCTCCATTGTATATATGTATTAAAACATCACAGTGTTCTCTACAAAGATAATATACAAAGTAAATACTAAGTGTAACACAATTATTTATTCATTAAAAATAACTAAAATTTTAAAAAGTAACTTTGGACTGGATTTGTGTAGTCAGATCAACTGTAAATTAATGCAGCCAGTGAACATTGCAGATGGAGGCAGGGGGCTGAAAGCACTTGTCTTGGTGAGGGAACCATGACACATGTTTCCTAGAGTCCTAGGTGGGATGTGGGGAAGAGAGATGGGAACTAAGCCTTCTTATGAGAGGGCTAGAATGAGGGGATGATAAACTCAGGGAGGAGCCTGGAACTAAGGGGGCCTGGGTTTGATATGAGTGGAACTAGAGTTAAAGTTTCTGGAGCCCAGAAAGGAATAATGTTTTGCTGATGCCCATGGGAGGGCCATCCTTTCAGACTGGAGACAGGAGTAGTGGGTATGGGGGAGCAACTTAGAATGGGATGTAAAATAAATGAAAAAAATTTAATTAATGAGAAAAGAAAAAAAAGGAATAGATAGAGCTCAAGACCAAGTGCCAATATATTAAAAATAATAATAATAAAATAAAAATCTGGAAAGGGTTCAAATGCTCAAAGCTCCTTGGAGATGCTAGATGCAGGAGGAGAACTTCAGTTGTATGATGGTGGTGTGCCTGAGGCCCAGGACTGTCTTATGGAACTTGGTCAAGACAATGAATCTAGGGCTGAAGAAAGAGAAATGTTTGTTTTACTCAGTGTTATGTATCATCTAAGGTTTCTCATTATTGTGTTGTATATGTATTGATAATATGTTAATAATTTTGAGTCCTCTCCGGGCAGTGGTGAAACACCCCTTTAATCCCAGCACTAGGGAGGCAGCTAGGCAGGCAGAGCTCTGTGAGTTCGAGGACAGCCAGAGCTACACAAAGAAACCCTGTCTCAAGAACAAAACAAAAAAGATTTTTGGAGTTTTCTAGGCATGTTCACAGTGCCAGACTCAGGTCTCAGAAGCAGCCTTCCTCCTGCACTAGGCTTCATGTGCAAATATCCTTGTAGATGCTCCTCATTGCCCACTTCTGAATACACCATGCCAATATCAGAAGGGACCCAGAACTCCCTCCCCACTACCAATGGAGCTGGGCTCTCTCTTGCTCACTATTGCTTTGTAAACTGGAGACAGAAGGGATAAGAAAGGAAGACCAGGTGGTGGTGGCACACGCCTTTAATCCCTTTACTCTGGAGGCAGAAGCAAGCAGATCTCTGTGAGTTCAATGCCAGCCTGGTCTATGAAGCAAGTTCCAGAATATCCAGAGCTGTTACACAGAGAAACCCTGTCAAAAGAAAGAAAGACAGACAGAAAAGGGAGGGAGGGGAGGAAGGGAGGGAGGGAGGGAGGGAGGGAGGGAGGGAGGGAGGGAGGGAGGGAGGGAGGGAGGGAGGGAAGGGAGAGCAAAAAAGAAACTGAGCAGCATGGTACACACCTGTAATACCAACACTTGGGGAAGTGGAAACGGGGATGAGGAGGTATGCCAGTAAACAAATACATGCACAACAGAGTTGATGCAAAATGTTTATTGGGGGTGGAGAGAGGGTGAAAAAGCAAAAGGCCACGTTGGAGTGGGGACATGAGAGAGGCAGGCAGACAGACAGAGAGGAAAGGGAAGAGACAAGAGGAAGAAGAGAGGCAAGAGAGGAAGCGGTGCCTGGCGGACACTTTTAAGGAGTACACATGTTGCTGGTCTGTCACTTCAGGAGGTGAGTTCTGTTTGGACACGGGAGAAGTTGATCGCGGGTGCTGATGCAGTGTCTGGGATCCATGTGAGTCATCACCGGATCCCTCCATCAGCTCAGGTGTATGAATGTGTGGTGGCTGCACCTATTGTTTTACTCTGTATGTGTACATGCGTGCATGAATGTGTGTGTGTATGTTTCTTTCAGTTTTGTTTTTCTGTATTGACCTGATATATGAGACCCTCCTCCTACCTGGCTTAAGACCTGTTCCCCGCTCTGCTAGGTCATGAGAAAAAAACAGGAAGAAAAAAAAAAAACCTCCACCTGCCCCACTACAGGAGCAGGAGAGCTTGCTGGTTTTGTTGTTGTACTCCTGCTCACAGGGTTGGTCGCTGTGTGGGGGATGGGGAGAGATGGGGCCTCACATCCAGGGCCCCCAGCTTTCTAAGCAAACTGTACACAAGGAGGGGGAAATAGTTCACCCAGGTGAGCATTCTCTCTGTTCCCTGCCTGCCCTGAATAGGCCCAGGGAAGGAGGAAAGTTCCCCTGAGCTAAGTCGAAGGCAAAAGAGAACATTCTACTCCTTTCTCTTTCATGATTTATATCTTCATTTGAAAAAGTAAGTGGGGGAAAAACACTGTCTCTGGTCTTGTCAGGGGGCTCTCAGACAGACAATTACAGCCTAGACAGAATGGATTTTCCTTTCTTTCCAACACTAATTAGGGAGACTTGAAACAACTTTCACTAAGTCCTTTTTTAAAGGATTAAAGACAGCTACTAAAAACATTCCCTTTGTCACTCAGTTGGCCCCAAATATTTAAAAAGTAATAAAAATTTTTTAAAAACTTAAGGTATAAGTATGTTCCAGATGCAAAAGGTAACTTAAAGGATGTTTAACTGATTGAAACAAGACCTTTTACATACACTAAAAGCCTTTGCAGGGTGGTGATGGCCCACACCTTTAATCCCAGCAGAGGAAGGCAGAGGCAGGTGGGTCTCTGTGAGTTCAAGGCCATCCTGATCTACAAGAGCTAATTCCAGGACAGGCTCCAAAGCTACAGAAAAACCCTGTATTGAAAAACCAAAAAAAAAGGACTTCGTCACCTTCTCTGATGATAAGACAAATTTACAGGAACCCAATAAAATTTTGGTGTTTCACACTCTATCAGAAGAACCCAACCTTCAGGACTGGCCTAACACCAAGCTCCAATAGTTGTTCAATTAACCAGTTTAGCTACCTCCATCCAAATTAAGAATACCCGATGACCCTGGAAACAAAAGGACTATTGCAATCCATATTGCTGGCTTGAAGTGACAGGCATCCTGGTCCCTGTCAGTACCCTGGAATGCACCTCTCCTGCCTACAGAGAAGCCTGGAACCTCTGATTCTCATGAGGCTGAGTCATCCAGAGAAACAGGTGTTCACTGTCTTGGACCTGAAGCATGCATTCCTTGTTTCTGCCTGCTGCACCCCACAGAGGAAGACATCTACCCCCTATGAGGTACTGTTTAGAAGACTTACTTCACTGTCTCCGATGCTCAGAGGGCAGCAGTTGGCAGAACTCTCTAGCCATTCCTCTCTCAAGTCACAACAGGCACGCTAGTTCTCCATACAGGCTATTCATTGACCATCTGAGAGATCCAGCCAACCTCAGTCCACCAGCAGCTTCCTTTTGTTTGAGTCTAGTGATACTCTCTGGGTCAAACAAGGAACCAAAAGGGTGCTAGAACTAACCTGAAAAGGACCCTCCAAGGTGATACTCTTCACTCCTATGGCAATGAAGGTAGTTGGCATTACATCATGGATCCACCACACCTAGGTCAAGAAAGTAGAAACCACAGGTGCCAAATGGCCCGTCTCTGGACTGTGGACCCACTGAAATTAAGGTTCCATTGGGCCCCCAGACCTTTTACTCCCTGTCCCTCTACCTCCTGCTTGTAATGGTAAAAATAAAATGCTGCAGGTCTCCGAGTGGTGGCAGTGGGCAGTGGGTCCTGAGATCTCAGCTGGCCACAAAGGCAGCCAGTCCCAGGCAGGGAGCCACATGGTGGGTGAGAGACCAAGATGGATAGGCACACCAAGCAGAGTGAGGTTGGATGTTTATTTAGTGGGTTATGAAAGGGAAGGAGAGAGGGAGCGAGAAGGGAGACAAAGAAAGGAAGGAAGGGAAAAGGAGAGGAGCCACAGCAGCAGCTACCTCTTTGGGAGAGACAAGAAGGGCTCAGGCTGGAAGTAGAAGAAGATTCACCCACCTAGGCAGTGTACAGGGAGGGAGTAGGTAGGGCTTGTCTCTTAAAGGGACGGACCATTACTCTGTTGAGTCTTGTTTTGCACTACAGGTAATACAGGGCCGTGGTCCAAACCCCACCACCCTCAGGCTTGGACTAGAAACTGAGGAAGACAGACACAAGAAAAATATTAGCTAGTGTTACTACAGACCAACCCATATTCCATCCTGACTTTTACTTACTGAAGCCTACTTTAAGTACAGAAAAAAGGAAAGATGTAAAAATTTATTATGCCCCGTGACTTGGTTCCCAAGTTGCCAGAAACAAGAGAGTTTCCATTACAAAAATGAGGGTTATACTCACAGAGAGTGAGGAAGAACTGTAGGAGCCAGAGAGATCGAGGACAACATAAGAACATAAACCACAGAATCAGCAGTCACGGAGCCTGCATGGGTTTGTGCTTGGTCCTCTGCACACATGTTATGGTTGTGTAGCTTGGTGCTCTTGTGGGACTAACAGTGGGAGTGAAATTCATCTCTGGCTCTTTTGCCTGCTCTTGAGACCCTATCACTTCTACTCGGTTGCTTGCACAACCCTGATGAGGAATATGCACCTGGTATTATTGTAATTTATGCTGTGTTCAAGCCCTGGGAGGTCTGCTCATTTCTAAAGGGAAATGGAGTGGATCTGGGGAAGAGAGGAGGGGAGAGGAGCTGAGAGAAGAGGGAGGGGAAACTGTGATCAGTATATAAAGTATGAGAGAATAAATAAACTCTTTGTTTTAGTTTTCCAAGACAAGGTTTCTGTATAACAGCCCTGGCTATTCTGGAACTCTCTCTGTTTACCAGGCTGGCCTTGAACTCACAGAGATCTGCCAGCCTCTGACTCCAAGTGCTGGAATAAATAAATTTTTAAAAAATAGGTTTCTATATTATTTTGAGTGAGGTAAGACGCAGAAAGACAGTTATCACATATACTCACTCATAGGTGGTTTTTAAACATAAAGCAAAGAAAGCCAGCCTACAAACCACAATCCCAGAGAACTTAGACAACAACGAGGACACTGAGACTTACATATATCTAATCTACATGAGAAGTAGAAAGTATAAAAAGACAAGATCTCCTGAGTAAATTGGGAACATGGGGACTTTGGGGGAGGGGAGAGGCAGGGAGGGGAGCAGAGAAGAATGTAGAGCTCAATAAATATCAATAAAAAATAACGTATTTTATAATAAAAGAAAGAAAAAGAAAAAAGAAATATTCCACACCATACAAAAAAAGACAAAAGCATCACACTGGAAACATGAGAACCTATTTTGGGAAAGAAATAAATTACAGAATGAAATGCCTTGTATCTATACACATTTCAGTACCTCCCTGAATTAGCCACTTTTTTCAATGCTGTGGCAATTATACACTGGCAAAGGCAACTTAGGAAACAAAACTGTTTATTCTGGCTTACAGTCTGAGGGACTACAGTCCACCAGCCTGAGGCGCTGGACATAATGCATCCAGTCAACAAGTAGAGAAACAATGCTAATGCCCAGTTATCTTTCTCCTTACTGGCTACAGGACTCTAGGTTGTGGAATGACTGTTGCCCATAATCAGGGTGGGTCATTTTTTTAATTGATCTTATTGAGCTATACATTTTTCTCTGTTCCCCCCCTTTCCGGCTTCCTCTCCCCTCCCCTTCAGCCCTCTCCATGGTCTCCATGCTCCCAATTTAAAAAGAAAAAAAATAGTTGGTTTTTTTAATATTTATTTATTATACATACAATATTCTGTCTGTGTGTATGTCTGCAGGCCAGAAGAGGGCACCAAACCTCATTACACCACCATGTGGTTGCCGGGAATTGAACTCAGGACCTTTGGAAGAGCAGGCAATGCTCTTAACCACTGAACCATCTCTCCAGCCCTGTTTTTTTGTTTGTTTGTTTGTTTGTTTTTTTAATTAGCGTTGTATAACTAAGGTTTCCTGAAAACTTTCTTTTAAAGATTCTGGCCTGCTGGGTAGTGATGGCACACTTCTTTATCCCCAGCACAGGAGAGGCAGGTAGATCTCTGTGAGCTCAAAGCCGGCATGGTCTATAAAGCCAGTTCCAGGACAGCCAGGGCTATTATACAGAGAAACCCCTGCCTTGAAAAACAAAAATTCTGAGCCAGGCAATGGTGGCATATGCCTTTAATCCCAGCACTCCAGAAGTAGAGGCAGGCGGATCTCTGTGAATTAGAGGCCAGCCTGGTCTTCAAGAACTAGTTCCTGGCTCCAAAACTACAGAGAAACCCTGTCTTGAAGAAAAAAAAATATCTGGCCTTTAGAAAAACAGGAAAAACCTGGAGAATCAAACTCTATGCCATAGGAAGGGACCCCGGGTATAGCGTTAACCATTCGCAGCCAAAAATCAGTCAGGATTGCTGGTTATACTTAAATACCCATTCTCCATTCTATATAGGGATAGAACTAACCAGATTGTCAGTCCATTGACTGACAAAACTGACTGTGACTGGGGGTGGGGGCAGTCCAAATTAATGCTTCCAAGGGCTAAAGCTTGTCTAATATCCCAAATCCTTTAACCTAGACACTTTTTCCCTTTTCTGATGCCTGATATTATACCTTATGGGTAATTCATCTAGATAGCAGCAATATAGCCTTTGAAACTACGTGGTGGGCATGTACTAATGGTTTGACTACCTGTGCCTCTTTTTTGTTTGTTTGTTTGTTTGTTTTTTGTTTTGAGACAGGGTTTCTCTGTATAACAGCCCTGGCTTTCCTGGAACTAGCTCTTTAGACCAGGATCATCTTGAACTCACAGATATCCATACCTGCCTCTGCCTACTGAGTACTAGGACTGAAAGCACGAGCTACCACCACCCAGCTCTGTGCCTCTTCTGATGCTTTCCAAACTAAAAAGACCATGAGAAGTTTTTGTGCCCCATAAACCGATCCACTGACGCAATAATCCAAATCAGAACAAATCAAACCTAATTAGAAAAGGCACAGGTTTAATGGATGCCAATGCTCCCAGGTGGCCTTTCAAGCCCCCCCCCCCGCACTGGTTGTTCTCTAGGGAGCAGTTTAAATACCCTGTGGGAGTGGTCTTGAGCATCTCTGGGGAGGGGGGAGGGGTCATAGTTTGGTGGGCTTTATCGCAAGTGGAGTCTAGACTGAGGCAATTTGCAGGGGAGGGGGCTTGGGATGAAACTTCCACCCAAACATTTCAGACTCTGAATATATGGATGCCAGGGGCTGGGGTAAAGCCAAACAGACAGGTTGATCAGGACCAAGAGGTATTAAGAGTTTCCATTTCCAAATTGCAGCAGTTCGATTTCCTTGCAGACATGGTCTTACAAAATTGGAGAGCCTTCGACTTCTTATGAGATAAGGAAAACTATGTACAGCTTTGGGAAAATCTATTGTTTCTATGCTAATTGATCAGAGTAATTTAAAAAAAAAAAAAAAGAAAAGAAAGCTTGCCACAGTTGGGGAAAAAATCGGTACCAATGTGTTCTCTTGGTCCCCCTGACTAGCTATTCTGCTATCAGCACTGACCGGATTGTTAATTCTCATTCCGATTGGATTAACAGCAGGAGCCCTACTATTTTTTCTTTTTTCTGGGGATGGGAACAGGTGTTGGAGACAGGGTTTCTCTGTATAGTCCTGGTGGTTGTCCTGGAACTGTCTCTATAGGCCAAGTTGACTTCTGCTTCTCTAGTACTGGGATTAAAGGTATGCACCAACACCTGCCTTTTGGGAACCCACAACTTAAACTAAAACAGAATGTGTTCATGATTTGGCTCATCCACTAAGGCCAGTCAGGAAGGTAACAGGCCCCAGACTAGCACAACTGACTCCATGATGGAAATGCCATTCAGGCTGTAAAAGTCAGCATAGACAGCACCACCTGCCAAAAATAAAAACAAAGACCTAATCCAAAATCCATAGATCTGGCAAGGTCTCTAAATGTCCTAATCTAGCCGGGCTGTGGTGGCACACACCTTTCATCCCAGCACTCAGGAGGCAGAGGCAGGGAGATCTCTGTGAATTCAAGATCAATCTGGTCTACAGAATAAGCTCCAGGACAGGCTCCAAAGCTACGCTGAGAAACACTGTCTCGAAAAACCAAAATAATAATAAAAAAAAATGCACTAATCTTGCTTTTGTGCTTCTATAGTTCCTCTTCTAGCTAACAGTACTTGTTAACTAAATGAAATAGGTCTCTCCGCAGATGCACAAGGCTCTAAATTCAGTGACCAGTACTGTCTCCCCACCACACACAGATAGCCACAGGGTCTTTCTGCAGTTACTCTAATTCCACACTGGACGTATGTTCCTGGACAGCCTGAGAGCTTCAGGCTGTTGCTGTTGGCTGTTGGTCATCCCTCCCATCCAGGCTGTGCCGGATCCCATATCCAAAGTAGATGGCAAATCCTAAAAGGGAAGAGAGAACCAGGATCTATCTCTGGTGCATGAGCTAACTATTGGAGCCCATTCCCTACAGTGGGAGAGGCTTGGTCCTGCCGAACTTTGTTGATTTTCTTGGGAGCACTTACCTGTTGGGAGTGGATGGGGGTGGGCTGGGGGGAAAAGGGGGAGGTGGGAGGAGGGGTCAGGGGAGAACTGTGGTTGGAATGTAAAATGAAATTCAAAAAAAATAAAATAACAACAACAACAAAAAAGAAACAGAGACAGTGAGGTGGAAATGGTCACTCCTCTACCTGGGTGCCCATCAGGGATTCTCCATGTGGCCCCAGACAGTTTCAAAGAGAGGCCATGAAAAGAGTGTTGAACCCAGTTAGTTGCCCAAGAATCTCTTCCCCAGAAAGCTGCTCACTCACCAATCACCATCCAGATTCCAAAGTGAGTCCAGGTCATGGCAGTCATTTGCATCATCAAGTAGACATTCACAAAGATACTCGACACAGGGAGCAGGGGCAGTGCTGGAACCTGTGGTCACAGCCTGTGAGTACTGGTGTGTACACACACCCCCAGGGTGGAAGACCCAGCTGCTGTCTAGGCTCTGCAGTCAGTGCCTGCTCATACTGGAGACCCCATGGGATGTGCCAGCAGGGACAGATACTGAGCACAGAAATACTAGGCTGGGAGGTGGTTGGTGGCTCAAGCCTTTAATCCCAGCACTCGGGGAGACAGAAACAGGCAGATCTCTGTGAGTTCAAGGCCAACCTGGTCTACAGAGTGAGGTCCAGGACAGTCAGAGTTATTACACAGAGAAACCCTTTCTCAAAAAGAAAGAGAGAGAGAGAGAGAGAGAGAGAGAGAGAGAGAGAGAGAGAGAGAGAGAGAGAGAGAGAGAGAGAGCCTGAGTTAGGAGCTGGGAGCAAATCACTTCTTTGTTTAGTTGGTTCATTTTCAAGACAGGGTTTCTCTGTGTAGCCCTTGCTGTCCTCGAACTTGCTTTATAGACCAGGCTAGCCTCAGACTACATGCCCCTGTCTCCCAAGTACCAGGATTAAAGTCATGTGCCACCATCCCTGTCAGCAGATGTCTTTTTTGGACATAGGGTCTCAAGTATCCCTGGCTGACCCGGAACTCTAGGAGCCTGAGCTTCTGATCCTCCAGGCCCTGGTTCCGCTTTACTAGGATTATTGTAATACACCACCACTCCTGGTTTTTGCAGGGCTTGGATTAAGCCCAAGGCTTCATGCACTCCAAACTATTGTTCTACCAGCTGATGATGTTCCTACCTGCCTTTTACAGTGCTGGGGATTATATCCAGATCCTCATGCCTATTAAGCAAGTACTCTACACATCTCCCGGACTTGGAGGCTAAGGGCACTTTGGGATTTGTTGGGTTTTATTGGGAGGGGTATTTTTACTTAGTTTTGTTTTTTGGAAGGTTGTTTTTCTTTGTTTGATTAGTTCTTTGAGACAGGACTCCATGTAGCTAAGCCTGGTCAATCTTTCTTTTTCTTTTTTTGAGATAGAATTTCTATGTATGCCTGACTGTCCTGGAACTTGCTTTGTATACCAGGCTGCCCTTGAACTCACAGAGAGCCACCTGCGTCTGCCTCCCAAGTGCTGGGATTAAAGACGAGTGCCACCATGCCTGGCATGGTCAGTCTCAAACTCACTTGAACTCCTGATCTTCCTCCCTCTGGTTCCCTGGGATTAATGGTATAAACATGTGCCAACATATCTGTGTTAGTTTTTATTTTGAGACAGAATTTCACTAAATTGCCTGATCTGGCCTAGAAGTAGCTGCAGCCTCTGGTGGACTTTAAGGTATGACCCTCCTGCCTCGGCCTCCTGAGTATCTGGGATCACACACACACAGAGATACCTGACTCTGTCCATTGGTGTATTGGGAGGGGGTTATTTGATTGTTTGTGAGACATGCTATCACTATGTTGCCCTTGCTGGCCTGACCAAGCTAGCCTTAAACTCAGAGATTCCAGCTGAGCAGTGATGGTGCACGCCTTTAACCCCAGCAGTCGGGGAGGCAGAGGTCGTAGATCTCTGTGATTTTTAAGGCTGGTCTACTGAGTGAGTTCCAGGACAGCCAGGACTAGGATGACACAAAGAAACCCTGCCTCTCCCCCACCCCACCCCCAAAAAAAGCCTCAGAGACTTCCCCTGCTTCTGCCTCCTATGTGCTGGGTGGGATTAAAGACAAGGACCACCATGCCGACTGTTCGTTGGTTATTATCAGTTCCCCACCACTTCCTTCCCAAGATGTAAAACATGCTTAGACCTGAAGTCAGGCATGACCACTCTCTTAGGGTGGCTTACCTGAGGAAAGTGTCGCCTACCTTGAAGTGGAGAGGAGTGGTACTCTGAGGCTGTCTCCAGATGACAATGGCCACCCCGACAATGAGAAGCAGCAGTAGTACAGCCACAGCTATCAGAACAAGGTCTCCAGAGAAGAGCTGTCCGGGCCACTGGGCCAGGACTAGGCAAAGGAACATCAGGAGGAGAACTGAAAGTCACAGCGGGGAGAAGGATGTCAGGACCCTGGGCCACACATATGGCATCTTACCAAATCTGTGCTGCATCTTCCCCTCTGCTAGTGATGTCCTCCCCACGCTGTCAGCTTCCTCCCAAATGCCCAAGGGGAAAGACTCAGTCCTCACCAAGCAGGAAGGCACATCCATACACAATCTGGCCAGATCTCAGTGTCGGATTCTTATCTGTGGGGTTACAGAGGCTCCTTGCAATTCCTGGAGTTCCTGCTGCAGAAATAGGCTCCAAAGATGAAGAACGTTCAAGAGTGGGCTCCATCTCAACAGCTCCACTCTCCGATTCCTCCATCTGATGAGAGCTCAAGTTCTGGTCTGGCTGGTACCTGAATGAGTGAGGTAGCGTGGGAACATTACCAGCTGCCCCCATGTAGCCATCCGACAGCCAGAATAAGCACCTGGCCATCTTCATGGCCCCATCACCCTCAGGCCAGGTGTGGTGGAAGCTTACCTGAGGACCAGAACAGAGAAGGACACCAAGGAGTAGGAAAGCAGGGTTCCTATGGTTGTGAGGTCCACCAGGTCACTGAGCTCAACAAGGAAAGCCATAAGTGCTATAATGATAAGAATAAGAAATCTGTGTAGAAACTCTGAGGAACTGGCTAGTGGATATAGCCAAGCTGATGAAATTCATAAGACTAGTTATCTACCTGTGATGATTCCACAAAAAACAGTGGCTAGGACAGGGGTGTGTGTTCGAGGATGAACACGGGCGAGTCTCCGGAAAAGGAGCCCATCCTCTGCCATGGAATAGACCACCCGAGGCACGGGGAAAATGGCACCCATGAGGCTATAAGGGAAAAGGAAACTCTTAATAGTTACAATAGGTGAGCCCTACTCCTTTAGATGTTGTGCCTCCCTCTCCTCTCTCTGACTCAGAGGCTGAGAATCCAGCAGCAGATGAGAGAAACCTGTGATACCAACCTGGATGAAAGGGCACATAATGTTCCCACAGCCACCGCATATCGAGCAGGATCCCATCCCACGTGGGTAAACGCCTGGGGCAAGGGACTGTCAGTGTGAATCTGGTAGTAGGGCATCATGAGGGTAAGTGCCGCCGAAACACCAGAATACATCAGAAAGCAAACTAAGAGTGTGGCCACGATGCCCCGTGGGATGGAGCGCTGGGGACAGCGAACCTCTTTCCCTGAAGGGATGAAACAGACCTGGATTCAGAAGCATTCCCAGGTCACTTCACAAACCCTCTCCCCTCCTACACTTCCCAAAGCAGGCTAACCCTCTACCAGCCCTGTGTCCAAGGGTAAATCCAAACCATGTCTGTGCTTTTGATAGGCCAGAGGGACTACCATACCTGTAGTCGCAATACAATCAAAACCAATGAAGGCAAAGAAGCATGTTGCTGCACCTTGGAGAATTCCACTGACACCAAAAGGCATGAAGCCTCCAGAGCCCAGAGGACCCAAGCTGTGGCAAGAGAAGAAAGGATGAAAACATTGCAGAGAAACAGAGCACGCTGGGTCAAGCCTAGAATCCCAGAATGCAGGAACTGGAGGCTGAAGGGTCATGAGTTCACAGTCAACTCTGACCACATACCTCAGAGTCAGCCTGGGCTACATAGCAAGAGCTTGTCTCAAAACATAAAAACAGTGAAGGTTCGGAAAATGGGTTGCTAAGATGAAGCTGAGTTGGTAGAGTGCTTCCTTAGCATACTGGAGTTCTGGGTTTGATCACAACACCGCATAGTGCAAGTATAATCCTGGCGTGTGAGGGGTGGAAGCAAGAGAAGCAGACATCTATGATCGTCCTTGGCTACACAGTAAGTTAGATGCCAGTCTGGAATCTATGATACCCTGCCTCAAAAAAACACTTAAACACAGATGAGTCAGCAGTTCAGAGCACTGGCTGCTCTCTCAGAGGTCCTGGGTTAAATTCTTAGCACCCATATAGTAGGTCACAACCATGGTTGTTAACTCCAGTTATAAGGGATTCAAGGCCCTCTTCTGGCTTCCACGGGCACCAGGCACCAGTACACATATTCAGCCAAAATCACCCATACACAAATAAATATCAAACATTGCTGCTAGAAGGTGGTGGTGCACGCCTTTAAACCCAGCACTCAGGAGGCACAGACAGGTGAATCTCTGATTTTGAGGCCAGCCTGGTCTACAGAGTGAGTTCCAAGACAGGTTACAAAGCTACAGAGAAACTCCTTCTAAAAAAAAAAAAAAAAAGCCAGGCATAGTGGTATACACGTTTGTTTTGTTTTAATATTTATTTATTACGTATATAATATTCTGTCTGCGTGTATGACTGCAGGCACCAGACCTCATTACAGATGGTTCTGAGCCACCATGTGGTTGCTGGGAATTGAACTCAGGACCTTTGGAAGAGCAGGCAATGCTCTAAACCACTAAGCCAGCTCTCCAGCCCCCTGGTATACACGTTTGATTCCAGCACTTGGAAGGCAGAGAATAGTGGATCTCTTTGAGCTCAAAGCCAACCTGCTCCACATAGGGAGATCCAGGACAGCTCGAGCTACATATTGAGAAAAACTGTAAAAACAAAAAAAGAAAAAAATCTTAAAAGAAAACGACTTAAGAGTTATAAACAATTTCCACTGTGTGCCTCTGTTGGCACACAGTTCTGGGCTGCTAAGCACCTCCTTTAGGCCCACTAGCCAGACTCTCTTACTCCCCCCGCATTCCTGGCCTCAGCTCACTGTGTCCTTCAGGGGCCCTGACCTGTCAGTGCTGTTGGCCCCTGACATGGCCAGTTTGTAGTCATCCTCTGTGAGCTGCCAGTTGTGGAAACTGCCCTTCATGAACCCAGACAGGGAGACGAAGCACAGCACCAAAAGATTCACGCCTGTGAACACTCTGGTGACCAGGACAGACTCTCGAGCTCCCAGGGCCAGTATTCCTGCAGGAAGATGGAATGGAAAGGAGGCAGTAAAAAGAAATACTAAAATGGCAGCAGGGGCACACACTTGGAATACCAACACACAAGTGGAGGAGTTAAGAGTTTAACCAACCCACTACTCAAGAAGGAAGACCATAGGTCAAAATCAAAATCTCAGGCTAGAGAGAAGTTTCATCGGTTAAGAGTACTGGCTGCTCTTGTATATATGGTGGCTTACAATCCACCCATAACTCCAGTGTCCGGGATTTGAAGCCTCCTTCACTGGCACCATGGCACCAGGTAGATACCAGTGACATACACAGATACAGGCGAAACACAAACACATTAAATGAGGTCTTGCTGGCTGGTGGTGGCGCACGCCTTTAATCCCAGCACTCAAAAGGCAGAGACAGGCAGATCTCTGTGAGTTCAGGGCCAGCCTGGTCTACAAAGTGAGTTCCAGGACAGAGAGACCCTCTAGTTTTTGTCTTTTTTTTCTAAGTTTATTTGTTTTTATGTGCCTTGGTATTTTGCCTGCATGTATATCTGTGTGAGGATGCCAGATCCCCTGGAACTAGAGTCACAGACAGCTGTGAGCTGTCATGTGGGCACTGCACTGGGAATTGAACCTGGGTCCTCTGGAAGGGTAGTCAGTGCTCTTAACTGTTGAGCCATATTTCCAGCCCTGCTCTTTTTTTTTTTTTTTTTTTTGGTCTTCACACAGAAGAAAGGCTTGCAAAATGGCTTATCAAGTAAAAAGGCTTGCCAAGATGACTGACAATCTGAGTTCTATCTCCAGGCCCTTACATGATAGAGAGAACCAGCGTCTGCAATTTGTCCTGTGACCTCCATATGCATGCACCACACACACACACACATATAAATAAGTGTAATTACAGAAGTAGAAGTCAATTTACATCAGTGGGTCTCAGCAGAAGGTTGGGGCAGAGGGAGGGTGTACCCCATACATCCAGTGGTGAAAGCTAGGCATGCTGTTACCCAGCCTCCTACTCGAAACAGTCCCCAATATGGGGGAAGACCCTCCCTCCCTCTGCCCTCCTGTGCCTTGTATTTCACAGCTTCTGACAGCCACCATCCTCCCACACACATCCATAGACCCTCTACTGCCTATCCTTACTCACCAGTAATGACTAGCACCAGTCCAAGTGCAAAAAAGTCTGGATACTTGGCCAGGAAGCTGGGCACTTGCAGAGGAATGCTGGTCTGCAGGGCTTGGGAGATCCGGTTCCCTACAAGGCCATCAAAAACTGCGCTCCAGGCCCGGGCCACACTGGCTGCACCTGCAGGGAGAAGAAGAGCCTTCATTTACAAGCACAAAGTGAACCCTTAGGACACAGAAAGACAGGAAGAAAAATATCTAATCTCAATCACTACTGTGGGGAGGCAGGTGAAAAACACAAGATACATTCTTTTTTTTTTTAAGATTTATTTATTATGTATACAGTGTTCTATCTGCATATACACCTGCAAGCCAGAAGAGGGCACCAGATGTCATTACAGGTGGTTGTGAGCCATGTGGTTTCTGGGAATTGAACTCAGGACTTCTCCTTTAAACCATCTCTCCAGCACCAAGATAATCTCAAAAAGTTTGTTGGAGCCAGGTGATGGTAGCACATGCCTTTAATTCCAGCATTCAGAAGGTAGAGGCAGGCAAATCTCTGTATATTAGAGTGGGATCACCAGTGTTTCTTGGGATAGGCATTTAGCTCTGTGGCAGAGGTTTTGTCTAGCATACACAAGCCCCAGCACTGCAAGAAAAACAAAATGGTGGTCTAGCCTTTAATCCCAGCATTCAGGAGGAAGAGACAGGCAGGCTAGTCTGTAGAGTGAGTTCCCTAACTGCCAGGACTATATACATACACACACACACACACACACACACACACACACACACACACACACAATGCCTGGGATCCCAACTTTTAGGAAGTAGATTCTGGAGGATCAGAATTCATCTTCAGTTCAAAGCCAACCTGGCCTACCTACATAAAATCTTGACAAAAAAAAAAAAAAAAAAAAAGTCCAGGTGTGGAGCTACACACCTTTAATCCCAGCACTTGGGAGACAGAGGCAGATGAATCTCAGTGAGTTCGAGGCCAGCCTGGTCTACAAAGCAAGTTCCAGGAAAGTCAGGAACTGTTACACAGAAAAATCCTGTCTTGAAAATAACAAAATGAAACCAGAACTCCCATAAGGCTCGGTGGGTCTCACACCTGCAATCCTAGCGCTGGGGAGGCAAGGCTAGGAGAGTGAGGATCTGCACAAATTTCAGGACAGCCTGGTCTCCACAGTGAGACTGTCTTGAACAAAAGGAAACCTAGCCAGTCACTCTACAAACCTCATTTCTTCCGGGTTAATCTTTAAAGGGGCAACAAAAGGAGAGACCGGCATCTTGGGTCTTACACTACCCAAGTCCCAGCTTTGCCCACCCCACTCCACCTCATCCCCACGCCCATTCTAAGGCCCGACCCTACTCACCAATGATGTAGGAGAGTATGAGATTCCAGCCAGTGACAAACGCCAACAGCTGGCCCACTGTGACATAGCTGTAGAGATACGCGGAACCTGAACACGGCACCCTGGCCCCAAACTCAGCATAACAGAGTCCAGACAGCACTGAAGATACAGCAGCCACTAAGAAGCAAAGAATGATGGATGGTCCAGCTTTTTCTCTGGCTACTTCCCCAGCCAGGACGTACACGCCTGCTCCCAAGGTGCTGCCCACCCCCAAGAACAGGAGGTCCAAAGTGGTCAGACATCGTGACAAGGGAGAATCAGACTGTTCGTTTGCCGCCAAGGGCCGCCGTTGTACCAACTTCTGACCAAAGTGATGAACATTCTGCCAAAACATCCTGGGTGCCTGGATCCAAACTGCTGGAAAACAAGAAGAGACATCAAGAATGATCACTAGACAGGGTGTGGTGGCCCACGCCATTAATCCCAGCACTTTGATGCAGAGGCAGGTGGATTTCTGGCAGTTCAAAACCACAGAGGTCTACCTAGTGAGGTGCAGAACAGCCAGAGCTCCTAGTGAGACCCTGTCTAAAGAAAAACAAAACAAGTAATAATAGCAATAAAGAGAAACACTTTTCTTGAAGCCATGTGTCTTCAAACATAAATTAAAATTCCACCAACACTCTTCTTCAAAATCAACCCACCCTGCTTTCGAGTCAAACCGCAAAAAATAACTATAATTTAGCCAGGCATACTGCCCTTTAATTCCAGGATTGGAAAGGCAGAGGCAGGCAGAACTGAGTTCAAGGTCAACCTGATCTACAAAGTGAGTTCCTGGACAGCCAGAGGTATTATACAGAGAAATCCTGTCTCAAATAAATAAATTAATTAATTAATTAATTAAAAAAAATAGCTGTTAACTTTCTGGTAGTTGTGTATGTACCTGTCTCCCACTCCCTCTAAATGCACTCAAAATCATCCTGAAAGGTTGAGGCCCCTCACTGTCCCAGTAAAGCAGTCCCAGCCTGTTGAGATCAAGTCTGTTTACCTCTTGCTGTCCTGGAACTCTCTGTAGAGCAGACTGGCCTCAAACTCAATGATCCGGTGGGAATAAAGGCATGTGCCACCACCCCTGACTAAATTACAGCTATTGTTTTATGCGTGTGATTTGACTGCCTCATTTTTCTTATACAGAAGACCTGGGTTCTGTTCTCAGCATTCACATCAAATGACTCACAACCACCTGAAGCTCCAGTCCCAAAGGCCTCCGACATTCCTGGCCCTCACGGGGACTTGCACGCACGTGCTCATGAACAGACACCTAACTAAAAGGAGGATCTTTAAAAGGGAATGATTTCTATCTCACCTGGGATACAGGTGCACCCTGAACTTGATGTTGAGATAAACTGTTCAGGAGACAGGATTTCAGTCCTTGAGGTACCAAAAGTGCTGAAATCCAGAATGATGGCTCACACCTCTGGTCCCATCATTCAGCTGAGAGCTGGAGGACCAGGAGTTTGGGACCGGTTTTGTTATTGTTGTTTGTTTTGTTGTTATTTTGGTTTTGTTGTTTTGCGGGTTTGTTTCAAGACAGGGTGTTTCTGTCTGATGTTGGGATGAAAGGCATATACCACCACTGCTGGGCTTGTCTCCAGTTTTCGCCAGTTTTAACTGCAGAGCTACGACCAACTCAATCCACTTCTCCAAGTAGCACCAAAGCCAGCCTCACTGTATCACTGGCTATGACAAACTACTCACCATGCCTAGTCTTACCTCAGTGTCCCAGAGGAAGCATTTCCAGGAGTTACCCAAATCCATAGATGCTGTTCTCCCAGAGAAAAGTGACTGTTTGCACAGAGCCTACCCAATTCCCGTAGATGCTGCTGAAACCAATTGAGCCCTGGCCTTCAGCTGCTCTTCCCTGTCTAGAGCCTTCTAATTGAAGTTACTAGAAGCTGTGCCTAGCTTGGAAGATCAGATGGGATTTTCACCTGTTGGCCATTGACTGCAGTGTATTTAAGCCTCCATGGTGCTATTAAAGAGGGGCTTTTGGTACCAGTGTTGGAAGGTGTGTGTGTGTGTGTGTCGGTCTGTTTCTGCATGTGTATTCTCAACCTCCAGCCCCTTGCCCGAAGCTCGCAAACTGGGGTCTAGCGCCAAGAGCACAGACCTGGGCCGCGGTGCAGGGCAAGATGCTTTTGTTACAGCTGTTGTTTTTGACAGTCCTGGGGACCAAAGTCCGAGTCTCACAAATGCAAGGTACAGACTCTACTGTTGAGCCTCATGCCCAGCCTCTTTTTTTAACCCTCACAGATCCATATCTTATAAGATCTCTAAGGGTTGCCAGGCAGTGGTGGTGCACACCTTAAATCCCAGCACTCAGGCAGAGGAAGGAAGGAAGGAAGGAAGGAAGGAAGGAAGGAAGGAAGGAAGGAAGGAACGAAGGAAGGAAGGAACGAAGGAGAGAAGGAAGGGCAAAGGAAAGGAAGGAGGGAAGGAAAAGAAAGGAGGGAAGAAAAAGAAAGGAGGGAAGAAAAAGAAAGGAGGAAAGAAAAAGGAAGGAAAAGAAAGGAGGGAAGAAAAAGAAAGGAGGGAAGAAAAAGGAAGGAAAAGAAAGGAGGGAAGGAGGGGTTGGGGATTTAGCTCAGTGGAAGAGCGCTTGCCTAGCAAGTGCAAGGCCCTGGGTTCGGTCCTTAGCTTCAGAAGAAAAAAAAAAGAAAGGAGGGAAGGAAAGGAAAAGGGAGGAAGGAAAGGAAGGAAGGAAGGAAGGAAGGAAGGAAAAGAAAGGAAGAAATTCTAAGAGATAACTCAGTGGTTAGAGTTTAGAGTACTGGCTACTCTTCTTGAAAACCAGGATTCAATTCCCAGGACCCACATAGCAATTCACAACTGTCTGTAACTTCAGTTCCAGGGGCTCTGACACCCTCACACAGATATACATGCAGGCAAAACACCAACACACATAAAGTATATAATTTTCTTTTTAAATCTCTATATAGACTTAAGTTCATTATTATTAGAACATAAGGATTTGGGGAGCTGACTCAATGGTTAAAAATGTTTGCCTCAGGGCTGGAGAGATGGCTCAGTTAAGAGAACTGACTGCTCTTCCAGAGGTCCTGAGTTCAATTCCCAGCAACCACGTGGTGGCTCACAGCCATCTGTATTGAGGTCTGGTGCCCTCTTCTGTCATGCAAGCACACATGGAAGGAATGTTGTATACATAATAAATAAATAAATCTTTTTAAAAAATGCTTGCCTCAGTACTAATGACAAGAATTTAAACCTTCAAACCCATGTAAATGCCTGGTGGATGCCACAGCCCACCTTTATTTCTAGCCTCCAAAGGAGACAAAGGAGCCACAAAGTAAGTTGGCTAGAAGACTAGCCATATCTGTCAGGTCTGGGTTTGAACCAAGAGACCCTGTCTCCATGAGTAAGGTAGAAGAGTAATGAAAGATGATTCTGGACCTCAACCTCCACATACACACAACCTATCCGCACTCCCACACACATGCAGACATGCATACACACACACACACACACAAATGGAAAAAGAAAAATACCTCTTTGCTGCCAGACCTCTGCCATCATGGGTCGCATGCACGCTCCCGGGAAGGGCCTGTCCCAGTCGGCACTGCCCTACCGCCGCAGCGTCCCCACGTGGCTGAAGCTGACGTCTGACGAAGTGAAGGAACAGATTTACAAACTGGCCAAGAAAGGCCTCACTCCCTCCCAGATAGGTGTGATCCTGAGGGACTCGCACGGTGTGGCCCAGGTCCGTTTTGTGACTGGTAATAAAATCTTGAGAATCCTTAAATCCAAAGGCCTTGCCCCTGATCTCCCTGAGGATCTCTACCATTTGATTAAGAAGGCAGTCGCTGTCCGAAAGCATCTTGAGAGGAACAGAAAGGATAAGGATGCTAAATTCCGCCTGATTCTGATAGAGAGCAGAATTCACCGGCTGGCTCGTTACTATAAGACCAAGTGGGTCCTCCCACCCAACTGGAAATATGAGTCATCCACAGCCTCTGCTTTAGTGGCGTAAATTCCCTTGTATACACGAGCAATAAAATCACTTTGAATAAAAAAGAAAAAGAATATATTTTTAGAGGGGCTGGAGAGACGGCTCAGAGGTTAAGAGCATTGCCTGCTCTTCCAAAGGTCCTGAGTTCAATTCCCAGCAACCACATGGTGGCTCACAACCATCTGTAATGAGGTCTGGTGCCCTCTTCTGGCCTGCACCACAGACAGAATATTGTATGCATAATAAATATATATAAATATTTAGAACTGTCCATGTCAAAACACAGCTCTCATCCCAAACAGGATAAAAAAGAGAGTTCATTCTGGAGCCAAATGTGAGGACCCACGAACACGGGTTACCCCAGTCCCATGTTCCACTGTAAAAGCAGCTTCACTCCATTTTTACAGCTATAAACAAAGGAACTTATAAGTCAAGGTGCTTATCAAACCCGTTGTTGGAAACATTAAGTGGGTAGCTTCAGCAGAGAGAAATCTCAACCATAGGCCGCAGGTGCTATCTGGTGACTCAGACCAATGGAGAAGAGACTTTTGCTAAATTAGTGCATTCCAAAGGGTTTTTATCTGTTAAGTCAAAGAATGTCAGGTCCAACAACAGAAAGTAATTTAGAAAATGACCACTTGGAGACTCAAGTAATAGCCCAAGATAAACTCTAAATTAGACTCTGGACCTACACCACGCCAACCCCTCCAGAAACGTTAAGCTTCTATCTAATCAGTCAGTGTAGAATGTTCAGTTTGAAGATAGCATTCCTTTCCTGGCACGTCTGCTCACAGTATTGAAGCCAGGAAGAGCGTCCACACACATTCAGCCCTAACCTTTGACAATATAGAGTAGACAGACACTCAATATTTTTTTCTTCCCTACTGTAATCACAGCACAATTCACTCCTCTGACCCCAAAAGTATGGTGAGTAACCCTGTGTCTTAGTCAGGGTTACTCTTGCTGTGATGAACCACCATGACCAAAAAACAAGTTGGGAAGGTAACAGTTTATTTGGTTTACACACAACACTCTTCATCATCAAAGAAAGAACAAGAACTCCAACACAAGAACCTGGAGGCAGGACCTTGTGTAGACGCTATGGAGGGGTGCTATTTACTGGCTTGCTTTCCCATGGCTTATTTAGCCTACTTTGTTTTTTTGTTGTATGTGTGTGTGTGTATGTGTGTGTTGTGGTTTTTTGAAACAGGGTTCCTCTGTGAAACAGTCTTGGCTGTCCTAGAACTCACTTTGTAGACCAGGCTAGCCTTGAATTCACTGAGATCTACCTGCCTCTACCTCTGCCTCTCAAGTGCTGGGATTAAAGGCCACCAGTGCCCAGCAATTTAGCCCACTTATATTTGTTTTGTTTTGTTTTTGTTTTTCGAGATAGGGTTTCTCTGCAACTCACTATGTAGACCAGGCTGGCCCCAAACTCACAGAGATGCATACGCCTCTGCTTCCCGAGTGCTGGAGTTAAAGGTATGTGACAACACCTCCTAGCTTAGAGACATTTTCTTAATTGAGGCTCCCCCTCTAAGATGATTTTAACTTGTGTCAAGTTGACATAAAACTGTCCATCATACCTTGTTGCCCCAAAATGGCAGATGCCAGCTAAATACCCATGTATCAAGTCTAATTCTGACACTATCTGGCGTTAACAGTGGATCCATAAAATGAGGGTTCCAACTCCAAAAACTGGCCCACTTTAGACTTACCTGCAATCCCAAGCCTCAGGAACTTCTGACTTATCAGCTACACATTGGGGTCCTAGAGCCCCACTTCCCAAATTTTATTAAAGACCTAAATTGTATCACAGAACTCAAGGAAATATTATTTGTTTTGTTTTGTTTTTTTGATTTCTCAGGACAAGTTTTCTCTATGTAACAGCCTTAGCTGTCCTAAAACTATCTCTTATAAACCAGGCTGACTTCAAATTCACAGAGATCCATCTCCCTCTGCCATCAGAGCTGAGATTAAAGGCATGCACCACTACTGCCCAGCTATGGAAAAATCTATCCTTACATCAATTACTTCTGGGTTTGTTTTGGATTTGATTTTTAGAGACAGAGTCTCACTGTGTAGCCCTGGCTGTCCTGAAACTCACTATGTATACCAGGCTCGCCTCAAACTCACAGAGACCCTTGTGCCTCTCCCTCCCAAGCACTAGGATTAAAAGTGTGCACCACTATGCCATGCCCAGCTTGATTATTTCATTCATATAACTTACGAGACAGAATCTCATGTCTCTGAGATTAGGTTCAAACTCACCAGGAAAAATGGCTTGAACACGTGATCCTCCTGCCTTCCCTTTCCTATTGTTAGTAATACGTATAGGTTTAGGATGTCTCACCAGGTTTAAGTAGTATTAGAAATGAAACCTAGGGTTTCCATGGTAACCAAGCACTCTGTCCATTGAGATAAATCCCTAGAACTGAGACTGGTTTGTTATAAAGGACATGCTGAGCCTAGTGTGGAGGCTTTGGGGTGAAATCCCAGAACTCAGGAGACAGACATAAAGGAGTTTGAAGTCAGCCTGGGCTACAGACTGAGACCCTGCCTTGAGAAAACTGATAAGTTAAAATAAATAAAAAGCATTTAGCCAGGTATAGTGCTTCAAGCCTGTAATCCCAAATCCCAGGACTCGGGAGACTGAGGGGGGAAAAAATCCCAAGATGGGCCTGCAAAATGAGTTTCCCACTTGAGACCCTGCCTTAATAAAACCAAAAGAAATCAAAATAAGTAAGTGAATGGATTCGGTTTGTTTGCCTGTTTTCTA
The DNA here is from genome assembly GCA_963919715.1 of Microtus obscurus. NCBI lineage: Eukaryota > Metazoa > Chordata > Mammalia > Rodentia > Cricetidae > Microtus > Microtus obscurus. Next base: position 275,246 of record CAWTZC010002480.1, read on the forward strand.
AGACAGGGTTTCTCTGTGTAACAGTCCTGGCTGCTCTGAAACTTGCTTTGCAGATGAGGCTAGCCTTGAAATCCTCCTGCCTCTGTCTCTGCCTCCTGAGTGCTGGAATTAAAGGAATGAACTACCACACTGGGTTAGATCCTGTCTCGGAAGGAAGGAAGGAAGGAAGGAAGGAAGGAAGGAAGGAAGGAAGGAAGGAAGGAAGGAAGGAAGGAAGGAAGGGGGAGAAGGGAGGGGGGAGAGGGGGAAAGGGAAGGGAGGGGAAGGGAAGGGAAGGGAAGGAAGGAAGGAAGGAAGGAAGGAAGGAAGGAAGGAAGGAAGGAAGGAAGGAAGGAAGCTGGGGAGATGGGTCAGTGGTTAAAAGCATTTGCTGTTCTTCTGGAAGACCTGATTCAATTCAGCTGGGATTAAAGGTGTGCACCACCACCGCCCAGTTAAATTAAATTTCTTTAAAGGATGCAGAGAAAGCAAATGAAGGGTGGGATGACACCTGGGAGGGTCCTTGAACTCAGTGGGGAAAAAACTGGGGCTGCCATTCCCCCAGTACCTGATTAAGTATCTCTTTACCTCCCTGCCTGCCTTCAAGACACTGCTTTCAAAAGCCCTTTTAACCCTGCGCTCCTGGATCCTAGGGGAGAAAAGCTGAGAGCTGCAAGCATAACCAGAAAGGCTTGTTTGTTTGGATTCCTATGTGCCTCTCAGTCAACATTCCTTCCTCCCAAACTTGGGTCAGACATTCTGTAACTCACCTTAAGAAAGAGAATCTCCAGTTTTGCCCCCCCCCCCGGGGGGATGAAATAAAGCCAGAAACTGCCAACAAAAGCCAAAAATGAATGGGGGGCAGGGGAAGCATGTAATGCATACTGGGATGCCAACAAGAAGATCGCCACAAGTTGGAGGCCAGGTTGACCTGCTGCTAGCAAGGCAGCCTGGTTTACAAGGAGAGTTCCAGGCCAGACAGGGCTACATAGTGAGACCCTGTTTCAAAAAGAAAAAGAAAGAAAGAAAAGAAAACACAAAAAGCCCCATATGGACACCAGCGGGATGGATCAATAGTAAAGACACTTGTCACCGTGCCTGACAATGTGAGTTCAAATCTCAGCCCTGCAGGTTGTACACCACAGGACTCACGTGCCCACATTTATACACACTCATACACAATAAAAGCTCCCCCGCCCCGTATCATACAATTCTCAAACTCCTTGCCACTCACATTTCCACCCACAACAAAACTGTGTGGATCACTCTTCCAAGAAAGTCCTCACAGACTTACCAGAGCCACTGACTGAAAACCTGGAGCTTTGGATCTCTCCCTGAGGCTGACTTCAGGACCTGTGTGGAGCAGAAGCTGAAGGATCTTTGAGGCAGCAGGTGGGAGTTATGGCATTCAAATAGCTGCTGGAAAGTGCCTGGTAGGTAGGGTGGGGATAGGCAGGGAGGGACAGGGATCATCCCTCCTAAAGCGAGCACAGCCTTTTTCCTAGTTCTGGAGATGGCCTTTGTTTTTGAGGGAGGGTCTCACTTTGTAGACCAGGCTGGCTTCGAACTCACAGGAGTCTCCCTGCCTATGCTTCCAGTCCTGGGATTAAAAGTGCCTCGATCCTTTTAAAATTATGGTTAAAATAATAATAATACAGATTCGGAGGGATGGCTCCGTGATGGTCGCTACTCTCCCAAAGAACAGAGGCTCTGTTTCCAAGCATTCTTACCTGGCCACTTGAAAAGGCCTGTCACTCCAGGGGATCTGACACCTCAGGCTTCTTTGGGCACCTGTACTCGTGGGCACATACTCAAGCACATTCATGTAATTTAAAATATAATTTTAGGGGCTGGAGAGATGGCTCAGTGGTTAAGAGCATTGCCTGCTCTTCCAAAGGTCCTGAGTTCAATTCCCGGCAACCACATGGTGGCTCACAACCATCTGTAATGAGGTCTGGTGCCCTCTTCTGGCCTGCAGACATACACACAGACAGAATATTGTATACATAATAAATAAATAAATATTTAAAAAAATAAAATATAATTTTATATCATTTATATATTTTATATCATTCATATAATTTAAAATAATAAATCTTTAAAAAAAAAACTACAAACCAGGAATGATTGGCCTGTCTCTGCACCTTAAATGCTGGGATTAAAGGAATGCACCACTACACTGGGTGAGACATCATCATCATAATAATAATAACAAATGAATAAATAGGACGGAGAGATGGCTCAGTGATTAAGAGCACTTGCCGTTCTTCTGGAAGAACTGATCCGATTTTCCCAGCACCAACATGAGGCAGCTCCCAACCACCTGTAACTCCAGCTCTAGGGGGATCTGATATTTCTACCCTCTGAGACCACTTGCACTTACATGCACATACGTACACATAGAGAGAATTTCAAATAATAAAAATAAATCATAAAATAAACAAATACAGGCTGGAGAAATGAGTAAGTGGTTAAGAGCACAGGCCTCTCTTCCAGGGGACCCAAGTTCCCATTCCCAGGATCAACATCAGGCAACTCACAACCATCTGTAACTTGAGTGTTAGGGGATAGTACACCTTCTTCTAACCTTCTTGGGCACTGCATGCACATGTTGCACAGACATTTATGCATGCAAAACACCCACACTCACAAAATAAAAATGACAACACAGCCGGGTGATGGTGGCACATGCCTTTAATCCCAGAGGCAGGTGGAGCTCCGTGAGTTCGAGGCCAGACTGGTCTACAAGAACTAGTTCCAGGACAGGCTTCAAAGTTACACAGAGAAACCTTGTCTTGAAAAGCCAAAAAAGTAAAAAAAATTAAAAACTAAATAAATCAGCAACATAAGAACAGCGAGATAACTCATAAGGTAATGGGGCCTGTTGTCAAGCCTGCGGGTGAGAGTTCTCTATACAGGTTCCACATGGAGGAAGGAGAAAGCCAACTCCTACAAGCTGGCCTTTGACCAACATATGCATGCCTGCACCCACACATGCATGCATGCATAATGAATAAAACTGTTAACTTTAAAAAAAATGAGGGGGTGCTGGAGAGATGACTCAGTGGTTAAGAGCATTGGCAGCTCTTTCAGAGGTCATGAGTTCAATTCCCAGCAATTACATGGTGACTTACAGCCATCTATAATGGGATTTGATGCCCACTTCTGGCATGCAGGTAGACCTCCAGATAGAGCACCAGATACATAAAATAAATAATATTTTAGCTGGGCAGTGGTGGCTCACACCTTTAATCCCAGCACTTGAGAATTCAAGGCACTGTGAGTTCAAGGCCAGCCTGGTCGATATAGTGAGTTCCACAACAGCTGGACCTTGCCTCAAAATTAAAAAAAGAGAAGAAGAAGAAGAGGGGGAGAGGGAGAGGGAGAAAGAAGAAGAAAAGAAGAAGAAGAAGAAGAAGAAGGAGGAGGAGGAGGAGGAGGAGGAGGAGGAGAAGGAGAAGGCTGGAGAGATGACGCTCAGCAGTTAAGAGCACTGAACTGCTTGCTCTTCCAGAGTTCCTGAGTTCAATTTCCAGCAACAACATGGTTACTCACCACCACCTGTAATGAGATCTGGCGCCCTCTTCTGGCCTGCAGGCATACAAGCAGACACAACACTGTATACATAATAAATAAATACTAAAAAAAAAAAAAAAAAGAATAAGCAAATAAAGTGCTGTACAATGCTCTAACACTAGGCTATACCACACCTGGCTGAGCTTGAGGGTCTTGATATTCGTTCAACACCAGAAAAAAAGAATTAAGTCTCCCCAGTTTTTGTTTCTGCTTGGCTTTTTGTTGTTGTTTGGGGGTTTTGATCATGGTTTTTGTTTGTTTATTCATTTTTTTTACAGTTATCCTTGGGGTTAGTTCATGCATCTAACAGCACATACGTAAGTCAAAATTTGTAGGAATCTGTTCTCTCCTTCTACTTTTTGTGTTCCAGATAGCACACTAAGTCCTTGGGTTTGTTAGCAAGCCACTCTACCCCATGAACCATCTCTCCCCAATCCTTGATTTTGTGTGGTTTGTGCTGTTGTTGTTGTTTGGTTTTACAAGATAGTGTTTCTCTGTGTAGCCCTGACAGTCCTGGATCTTGCTTTGTAGATCAGGCTGGCCTCAAACTCATAGAGATCTGCCCGGCTCTGCCCAAGTGCTGAAACTAACCACCTGGCTCTGATTTTGCTTTTGTTTTTATACATATGAGTGATCCAGTACGAGTGGATATCTTTGCACCACATGAAGACTGGGTCAGATCCTCAAGAACTTGAGTTAACAGATGGTTGTAGGAACTGAGCCAAGCTTCTCCATCAGAGCAGTGAGAGCTCTTGAGGAGTAAACCACTATCCAGCCCTCCAGCCCTGTCTTTCCCTTCCTTCCTCCCTCCCTCTCTCCCCATTTCTTTCCTTCCCCCCCTTTTTTTTTGCTTTGCTTTGTTCTGTTCTTTTTGTTTTGTTTTTTGAACTGATACTTATTGAGCTCTACTTTTTTCTTTGCTCCCCTCCCTGCCTCTCCCCTAACCCCTACAGACCTCCCTCAAGGTCCCCATGCTCCCAATTTACTCAGAAGATCTTGCCTTTTTATACTTTCTACTTTCCATGTAGATTAGATCTATGTAGTCTCTCTTAGTGTCCTCATTGTTGTCTAAGTTCTCTGGGATTGTGTTTTGTAGGCTGGCTTTCTTTGCTTTATGTTTAAAAACCACCTATGAGTGAGTACATGTGATAATTGTCTTTCTGTGTCTGGGTTACCTCACTCAAAATAATGTTTTCTAGCTCCATCCATTTTCCTACAAAATCCAAGCTGTCATTTTTTTCTCCTGTGTAGTACTCCATTGTGTAAATGTACCACAGTTTTTTTATCCATTCTTCAGTCGAGGGGCATTTAGGTTGTTTCCAGGTTCTGGCTATGACAAACAAAGCTGCTATGAACATAGTTGAGCACATGTCTTTGTGGCATGATTGAGCATCCTTTGGATATATACCCAAAAGTGGTATTACTGGGTCTTGAGGAAGGTTGTTTCTGAATGTTCTGAGAAATCGCCACACTGACATCCAAAGGGGCTGTACCAGCTTGCATTCCCACCAGCAATGCAGAAGTGTTCTCATTCCCCACAACCTCTCCAGCTTAAGTTGTCATCAGTGTTTTTGATCTTGGCCAATCTTATAGGTGTAAGATGGAATCTCAGAGTTGTTTTGATTTGCATTTCTCTGATGACTAAGGATGTTGAGCATTTCTTTAAGTGTCTTTCAGCCATTTTAGATTCCTCTGTTAAGACTTCTCTGTTTAGGTTTGTACTGCATTTTTTTATTGGATTATGTGATCTTTTGGTGTCTAATTTCTTGAGTTATTTGTATATTTTGAAGATCAGACCTCTGATGTGGGGTTAGTGAAAATCTTTTTCCATTCTGTAGGCTGTCATTTTGTCTTGTTGACCGTGTCCTTTGCTTTAGAGACGCTTTTCAGTTTCAGGAGGTCCCATTTATTAATTGTTTCTCTCAGTGCCTGTGCTGCAGGGGTTCTTTTTAGGAAATGTTTTCCTGTGCCAATGCGTTCAAGTGTACTTCCCACTTTCTTGTCTATAAGTTTCAGTGTAGCTGGCTTTATGTTGAGGTCTTTGATCCATTTGGACTTGAGTTTTGTACATGGTGATAGATATGGGTCTATTTTCATTTTTCTACATGTTGATATCCAGTTATGCCAGCACCATTTGTTAAATATGCTTTCTTTTTTCCATTTAATATTTTTTGCTTCTTTATCAAGTATCAGGTGTTCAAAGATGTGTGGATTGATATCCAGGTCTTCTATTCAGTTCCATTGGTCCTCCTGTCTGTTCCTATGCCAATACCAGGTTGTTTTCAGTACTGTAGCTCTGTAGTAGAGTTTGAAGTCAGGGATTGTGATGCCTCCATAAGTTCTTTTATTGTACAGGATTATTTTGGCTATTCGGGGTTTTTTGTTTTTCCAAACGAAGTTGAGTACCATTCTTTCGAGGTCTTTGAAGAATTTTGCTGGGATTTTGAATCTGTAGATAACTTTTGGTACGATTGCTATTTTTACTATATTAATTCTGCCTACCCAAGAGCATGGGAGGCCTTTCCACTTTCTGGTGTCTTCTTCAGTTTCTTTCTTCAAAGATTTAAAGTTCTTGTCATACAAGTCTTCCACTTGTTTTGATAGTTACTCGGAGATATTTCATGTTATTTGTGGCTATTATGAAGGGCGTTGATGCTCTGATTTCTTCCCTAGCCCTTTTATCATCTGTGTACAGGAGAGCTACTGATTTTTTCGAGTTAATCTTGTATCCTGATATATTGCTGAAAGTGTTTATGAGTTGTAGAAGTTCCTTGGTAGAATTTTTGGGGTCACTTATGTAAACTGTAAGACTTTAAGACAATCCTGAAGCCATTTTTGACAATTCTGAATCCTCTCAGCCTCTGTGCTATAGTGCTTCCCCTCCTCCCCTGGGAACCAAAGACCTAACAGCTACACTCGCATGTACTCAGTTCCTGAGCAATTACCCATATACGTATGTTTTGGTTCAGTCCCCTGGGAAACGGGGTCAAAATGACCTCTTACCTCATCTGATCTGGCAACAGCTCTCCAGTCAATTATTGGTAATAGCCCTTTCAAATAAGCCAATCCGAATAGTCAAAGAACAACCCCCCTTGCTTCTGTGGCCCCTTTAAAAGTAGACTGTACCCGCTATTCGGGGTCTCTCAGCTTCCCGAATGCTGGGGGACGCTGTCATGACAGAATTAATAAAATCCTCATACTTTTGCATCGGCTGTGGTGTGTGGTCTCTGGGGGTGACTCCTTCTCGGTGTTTGGACGCTAGAGTCCAACAAAACTATCATATCATCAGCAAACAGTGAGTGAGAGTTTGACTTCTTCTTTTCCAATTTGTATCCCCTTGATCTCCCTTGGTGTCTTATTGCTGTAGCTAGGACCTCAAGAACTATATTGAATAGATATTGAGAGAGTGGACAAGCTTGTCTTGTTCCTGATTTCAGTGGAATCACTGAGAGTTTCTCCCCATTTAGTTTGATATTGGCTGTTGGCTTGCTGTATACTGCCTTAATTATGTTTATGTATGTTCCTCGTATCCCTGTTCTCTTCAAGACCTTTATCATGAAGGGATGTTGTATTTGGACAAATGCTTTTTCGGCATTTAATGAGATGATCATGTGGTTTTTATTTTTCAGCTTGTTTATATGGTGGATTACGTTGACAGATTTTCGTATGTTGAACCATCCCTGCATCTGTAGGATGAAGCCGACTTGGTCATGATGGATGATTGTTCTCATGTGTTCTTGGATTTGCTAGTACTTTATTTAGTATTTTTGCACCAATGTTCATGAGTGAGATTGGTCTCTAATTCTCTTTCTTAGTATTGTCTTTCTGTGGTTTGGGTAGCAGAGTAATTGTAGCATCATCAAAAAACTTTGGCAATATTCCCTCTGTTTCTATTGTGTGGAATAATTTGAGGAGTATTGGTATTAGTTCCTCTTTTTTAACTCACAATTTAATTATCTATTACTTTATTCATTTATTTGTTATTAAATTACAATCTTTTTTAAAGATATTTATTATGTATACAACATTCTGCTTTCATGTATGCCTGCAGACCAGAGGAGGGAGCCAGATCTCATTACCGATGGTTGTGAGCCACAGTGTGGTTGCTGGGAATTGAACTCAGGACCTCTGGAAGAGCAGCCACTGAGCCATCTCTCCAGCCCAGTATTGGTTCCTCTTTGAATGTCTTATAGAATTCTGAGCTGAAACCATCTGGTCCCAGGCTTTTTTTGGTTGGGAGACAGTTATAGATCTGTTTAATTTGCTTATCTGATCTTGATTTAATTTTGGTAAGTGATATTTATCCAGAAAGTTGTCCCTTTCCTTTAAGTTTTCCAATTCTTTGTAGTACAGATTTTCAAAATATGACCTGATGATTCTTTGTATTTCCTCTGTGTCTGTTGTTATGTCCCCCTTTTCATTTCTGATTTCGTTTAATTTGGATTTTCTCTCTCTGCCTTTTGGTTAGTTTGGACAAAGGTTTGTCTATTTTGTTGATTTTAAGAACCAACTCCTTGTCTCATTGATTCTTTGTATTTTTTTCTTTGATTCTATTTTGTTAATTTCAGCTCTCAATTTGATAATTTCCTGCCGTCTAGTTGTCTTAGGTGAGTTTGCTTCTTTTTGTTCTAAAGTTTTCAAATGTTCTATTAATTCACTAGTGTGGAATTTTTTCCAGCTTCTTTATGTAGGCATTTAGTGCTATGAACTTGCCTCTTAACACTGCTTTCATTGTGTCCCATAAATTTAGGTATGCTGTGTGGTCATTTTCATTGAATTTTAGGCGTTCTGTTCTGTTTTTAAGAAAGTTTCTCTGTGTAGCCTTGGCTATACATGAATTCACTTTGTAGACCAGGTTGGCCTCAAACTCACCTACCTCTACCTCCTGAGTGCTGGGATTAAAGGTGTGTGCCACCACCGCCAGGCTATTTCTTTCATTTCTTTCTTAAGACGGGGTTTCCTAGCCGGGTGGTGGTGGCACACACCTTTAATCCCAGCACTTGAGAGGTGAAGAGTTTGTGGACAGCCTGGTCTACAAAGTGAGTTCTAGGTAGGACAGCCAAGGTTGTTACACAGAGAAACCCTATCTCGAAAATAAAAAGAAAAGAAAAAGAAAAATGACAGGGTTTCCTAATGGCCTCAAACACAATATGCAGATTAAGACAACCCTGAACTCCTGATCCTCCTGCCTCCATTTCCTAATACTAGGATTTGCAGGCACATATCACCCCGCTGATATAAAACTAACAGTTTCTGAGCTGGGAAGCAGTGGTGCTCACCTTTAATCCCAGCATTTGGGAGACAGAGGCAGGTGGATCGCTGAGTTCAAGGCAGGTTGCTCTACAGACTGTGTTCTAGGACAGCCAGGGCTACACAAAGAAACCCTGTCATGAAAAACAAAAAGAAATTAAGCTTCTCTTGCTAAATGAAGCTTCTTTTGTGGGGGTAAGAGTTACATTTATCAGTCTAGGCAAGAACTCAGGACGTCTGTCTGTAAGGGCCCTGGTCTCCTTTATTCCTGGGCTGCATTGGCTCAGACAGTTTACAATCAGTGAACTAAGCTTCCTGTGTGTCTCTGTGCTATCCCTGCCCACCTGGTGACTAGCTGCAGGTAATCTTCTTCTTTGTTAATATGGTAATTTCCACCCTGTCTGGGCGGAGCGATCTTTGTGCTGCAGTTAGTTAGAAATAGGCTCCCCCAAGTCTGAATAAATGGCATTCGGCTGATCTCCTTTCGAATGACCCTGGTCTCTGTCTCTTTTGTTCAATCTCCAGGTCCTTGCCCTGACTCGCATTTCGGTACAGCTGTGCGCAAACTGTACCGAGGGTGTAACACCAAAACCAGGCGTTACAATTGGAGGCCCCGCTGGGATGATCATCTTCAGCATCTAGACCCATCTGCGAGATCGGGGAAATAGGAGTCCCTGAGAGGTCGCCCTCGGGAAGACTGGCCAGCAAAGTAAGAAATTGTGCGGCGAGGGTGAATTGGTTATGGGTGCAAGTTATTCTGTTCCTGTGTTGGAGGGCCGGCTAACAGGCCAGTTGTTAGGTCTTTTGGAAAATAGAGGCACTGGTATTAAAGTTGAGACAGCACAAGAGACCATTAAGACAGTTTTAAAATTTAGTCCCTGGTTCCTGCATGCAGGAGGTTTTAACATTACTGATTGGAATCAAGTAAAGTCTGATCTTCAGAATGCTCTGAAAGAGCAAAGACCACAAGAAGTCCCCATGGCGATATTTTCACTATGGCGCTTGGTCAGAGATGCTCTTCTCAGTGATGACGTTAGAGTCAAAGAGCAATTACAGAGCTTAAACAAAACCCTTGAGGAGATTCAGGAGGTAGAATCTGTAAGTTCTATTAAGAGTTTTGAGAAACAGGAAGTTTTAGGAACAGGTAGTATTAAAAAGGATATAGAAGAAGAAGAAGAAATTTTAGAAAAGGAGATCGCACTGATAAAAAAGAAGCTAAAAAAAGAAGAAAAAAAGGAAGCAAACGGAGATGTCTCCATGAGACCTCCTCCACAAAATCCTGGTACTACTGCTTCTGCCCCTATGGACTTAGAGGCAGAAATCCGAGAGATCCGGGAGAGGTTAAATGAGCTAAGTAGAGAGAAGCAGATTGAGAAACAGATTTATCCTGTTGTGGAAAAAATTGATCAACAGGGACAGAGGGTCAGGCAACATAACCCCCTGGCCTTTAAGGACATTAAGCAGTTAAAAGAGGCAGTCATGGATTATGGAGCTCACGCTCCTTTCACTGTAGCTTTGTTGAAATCTTTCGTAGAACTAAACCTTATACCCAATGATTGGATGCAGCTTTGCAGGGCTTGTCTTTCAGGGGGAGATTATTTGTTATGGAGAGATGAATTGCAGGAAAATTGCAAAAAGACAGCAGGAAAAAATGCTGAAGCAGGCTTCCCCTAGAATAATCTTGACATGTTAACTGGTGAAGGATAATATGCTAGCTTAGAAGCACAAATTGCTTATGATCCTGCGATTTGTGCTCAGATAGCTGCAGCAGCCATTAAAGCTTGGAAAAATTTACCTAACAAAGGGTCTCGAGAGCAACTTTCTAAGATCCTTCAAGGATCTTCAGAACCTTATTCTGAGTTCATTGACCACCTTCTACAGGTGGGAAGTCGCATTTTTGGGGATGTGGATTCGGCTATGCCAGTCGTCAGGCACCTGGCCTTTGAGAATGCGAACAGGTTCTGCCAGGAAGTTTTACGCCCCCATAGAGATGGAGATTTGAATGACTTTATCAGATTATGCAGAGACATTGATGGCACTCACGTAATGGGCCAGGTAATTGTTTGTGTGCTTAAGGAAGGCCAAGCTGGAGCTAGACCTAAAAATTGTTTTCAATGTGGAAGGTCAGGGCACCTCAAAAGAAACTGCCCTGCTGGCAAAGGAGCAGTCAGTCAGCCTAGAGGAAATCCAGGTATTTGCCCTAAATGTCAAAAGGGAGCATACTGGTCAAACGACTGTCACTCTAAGACGGACAGTCAAGGAAATCTCATCCCCAGGTCAAAAAAACGGGGGGAGGGGCCTGCCCCGGGCCCCCAAAACACAAGTGTATGGGGCCATGAGTGTGGCAGCAGCTCCCATCAGATTCATTCCTCAGAGAAATGCCTCACTGTCAACGACCTTGTACGAGGCACCTCAGGAAGTGCAGGACTAGATCTCTGTACCTCCGCCCGAGCAGTATTAACCCCACAAATGGGTGTGCAGGCCTTGGGGACTGGAGTATTTGGACCTATCCCAGAGGGTTCAGTAGGTATAGTGTTGAAATTGGGGGGCGCCGGGTTGCATCCCCAACACCCCAGCTGCCTGGCTAGCTTATGCCCTAAATAACAACACACAAACTGTATTCATTTAAACTCTGCTTGGCCCATTAGCTCTAGCCTCTTACGGGCTAACTCTTGCACCTGGTCTAACCCATTTCTAATATTCTGTGTTAGCACCCCAAGGTACGCTTACCAGGGAGATTCTAGCCTTTCATCCTGGGTTGGAGCTTCATCGCGAGCATGCCTCAGAGAGCTGGGCTATCCTGTCCGCCTGCGAGAGAGGAGCCTGGCTTCTCTGAGTAGACCTGCATGATTTCTGACCTCACTTCCTCTTCCGCCCAGTTCTGTTTACTCCACCCACCTATGTTCTAACCTATAGGACCAGCCAAGCAGTTTCTTTATTTTAACCAATGAAATCAACAGATTGATATGACACTCCCACATCAGTATAGTTTTGGGTAAAAGTAGTTCTGCGCTCAAAGGAATCAAAATTTTACCAGGAATTATAGACTATGATTATACTGGAGAAATTAAAATTATGATTAAAGCTGGTATGGGAGTCCTTGTCATCCCTCAAGGAGTGAGGATAGCTCAATTAGTGCTTTTACCTATGTTTCGCTCTACTAATCCTTTCTTTAAACAAGAGCGAGGGGACAAGGGATTCGGCTCCACAGGTTCCCCTGGAGCTTTTTGGGTTTCTAGCCTAGAGAATTGCCCCACACTTACTTTAACAATCAATGGGAAAAGGTTTCAAGGCCTTCCTGACACAGGGGCTGATTCTTCAGTGATTGCTAAAAAGCATTGGCCTGCGGCCTGGCCTCTACAACTAGCCTCTACGACCTTGCAGGGAGTAGGAACAGCCAGTTCTCCAGAGTGCAGTACTCAATATTTAAATTGGGAGGACGAAGAAGGCCATAAGGGCATTTTTAAACCATTTGTCCTGGAACACCTTCCTCTTAATTTGTGGGGAAGAGATGTTTTGCAAGCCATGGGAGCAGTTCTAACCACTGAACCTGTGCAGCGTATGCTATCGAAGCAGGGCTTTGTCCCTGGTCAGGGTTTAGGCAAAAATCTGCAGGGAGATGTACAGATTTTAGCAGACAAGAATATGATACAACAGTCTCCTGGACAGCGTGCAGGGTTAGGAAATTTTTCCTAGGGGCCATTGCAGAGCAGCCAGAGAGCATTCCTATAAAATGGAAAACTGAAAAACCTGTTTGGATAGAGCAATGGCCCCTGAGTAAAGAGAAATTACAGGCTGCTCGTACTCTAGTTCAGGAACAGCTACAAGCAGGGCACATAGTGCCATCCACTTCTCCCTGGAATACCCCTATCTTTGTTATTAAGAAAAAGTCTGGTAAATGGAGGTTGCTACAAGATCTTAGAGCAGTAAATGATTGCATGGAAATTATGGGGACAACTCAACCTGGGTTGCCTCAGCCTGTGGGTATTCCTGCAGGATATCATCTTTTAATTATTGACCTGAAAGATTGTTTTTTCACCATTCCCTTGCATCCAAAAGACTCTGATAAATTTGCTTTCAGTGTACCGTCTGTAAATTTCAAAGAACCATACAAGCGCTACCAATGGGTAACATTGCCCCAGGGCATGGCCAATAGTTCTGTAATTTGCCAAATGTTTGTGGCACGGGTTATTGCCCCGATAAGGCATAAATATTCTCAACTATATTTAAGTCATTATTTGGATGACATCCTATTAGCTGGACAGGACCCAGAAATTGTCCTAGAGGCTTTTGCTGACTTGCAAGAATGCCTAGCACATGCTGGGTTAGTTATTGCTTCTGAAAAGGTACAACAACAGTTTCCATATCAATACTTAGGGCATCAGCTGTTGCAGACAGGAGTAAGACCGCAGAAAGTTACTCTTCGCCTAGATAAACTACAAACTTTAATGATTTTCAAAAATTGCTTGGAGACCTAAATTGGGTCCGGCCCAGTCTGGGAATTCCTACTGGAGACTTAAAACCACTTTTTGACATCCTACAGGGGAATCCAGACCCAACTTCCTTTCGTGAGTTAACACCTCAAGCAAGGCAATGTATTACTTTAATTGAAGAAAAGCTTGCCTCTGCTCATATTCATTATATTGACTATAGTCAGCCGCTGCTGCTGATAATTTTCCCCTCCAAGCACAGTCCTACTGGAGTTTTTGGCAGCAAGGACCCATCCTGTGGGTACATGAACATGTATCACCTGTTAAAATTGTTATCTCATAGCCATCAGCTGTGCTACATGTTATTCAAAAAGGGTATAAGCTTAGTTTACAAACTTTTGGAAAGTTACCTGATAAGGTTATTACACCATATACCCAGGCAAAAATAACTTGGTTGCAAAATTTTGCTGATGATTGGACTTTATTTTTATGCACTAATTCCTGCAAGTTAGACAATCATTATCCTTCCGATAAGTTAGTCACCTTCTTTAAAAATCATCCGGTTGACTCTCTGAATTTGGCGGACAATGAGGGCTGCTGAGAAGCCAAGGACCATGGCACCGGGTTTTGATCCTACTTCATGTTCTGGCTTTGTTGGAGCCTATCCAGTTTGGATGTTCACCTTCCTAGACCAGGATCGAGGGGGGAGGACTTTGGACTTCCCACAGGGAACCCTGACTGCTCTTCAGGCTGGAGAGGGAGGGGGAGGAGTGGAGGGAGGGGAGGAGGAGAGGGAGGAGTGGGAGGGAAATGGGAGGCGGGGAGGAGGCAGAAATTTCTTTTTTTTTCCAATTAAAAAAAAAAAAGAATAAAAAAAAATAATAATAATAATAATAATAATAAAAATCATCCGGTATGGCCGGGTGGTGGTGGCACACGCCTTTAATCCCAGCACTCGGGAGGCAGAGGCAGGCGGATCTCTGTGAGTTCGAGACCAGCCTGGTCTACAGAGCTAGTTCCAGGACAGGTTCCAAAACCACAGAGAAACCCTGCCTCGAAAAACCAAAAAAAAAAAAAAAAAAAAAAAAAAAATCATCCGGTATGTTTCCCTAAAGTTATTTCTTTGCAGCCTCTAGCAGGGGCACGTAATGTGTTCACTGATGGATCTTCCACCGGGAGAGCGGTAGTAGCCTCTCCTCCTGATTTTGAAATTCAGTCTGTTAATACTAATTCTGCTCAGATGACTGATTTGGTTGCTGTTCAGATAGCCCTAGAGAAATATGCTGATATTCCATTTAATCTTTTTACTGACAGTCAGTATATAAGCAAAATTCTTGCACCGTTGGAAACTGCAGCTTATATTGCCTCTGTATCTCGAGTCCAGATGCAGTTATTGGCCATTCAAGCTTTGCTTTGGGCCCAATCTGTACCCATTTACGTAGGGCATTTGCGAGCTCATACTGACCTCCCTGGTCCTTTGAATGAAGGAAACGCTTTGGCTGATCAGCTTACTCGTCAAATTTATGTAGTGAGTCAGAAATCTTATGAAGCTGCAGAAAAAGCTCATAGTCGTTTTCATCTCAATGCTGGTTCCTTAAGATTTCACTTTAAGATATCTCGAGAGCAAGCCACTAATATTATTAAAAAATGCTCTCTGTGTACAGAACTTTTAACTGTTCCACATTTGGGAGTTAATCCTCGTGGGCTTGCTCCTAATCATTTATGGCAAATGGATGTCACCCATGTTCCTTCTTTTGGGCGCATGCAATATGTTCACGTAACCGTGGATACATATTCTCATCTCATTTTTGCCTCAGCTCACACAGGAGAAAGATTACGAGATGTTAAAAGTCATTGTCTCCAGGCTTTTGCCTATATGGGAGTTCCTAAAACTATAAAGACTGATAATGGACTGGCTTTGCTAAATTTTGCTCTGAGTTTTCAATTTCTCATAAAACGGGAATACCTTATAATCCTCAAGGACAAGCTATAATGGAGTGAGCGCATCACACGCTCAAAGCCTATTTGCATAAAACTAAAAAGGGAGAAATGGTTCCACCCCCTGAGAGCATTTATCTTTTATTTTTTACATTTTAAATTTTTTGACTGTTGATGCTCGATCTCATACTGCTGCTGACAGGCATTGGTGGCCAGATTCTTCCGGTAAGCCTCATGTAAAATGGAAGAATCTATCAGATGGCACCTGGTATGGTCCAGATCCCATACTGCTGTGGGGCAGAGGGACTGTTTGTGTTTTCCCGCAGGATGCTGACAATCCAATATGGGTACCTGAGCGGCTGGTGCGTGCTGTGGATTTTCCTGTCTAGAAGCCTGAAGACAGGACAGAGCCAAGAGATCAAGGAGATTCTGGTTTGTCTACTAAAGAGTTGCGGGTTTCCTGAGGAGCTGGCTGCGGTGGTCCGAGTGCCAAGGATTGCCCGTCTGTCTACCCATCTACCCTTCCCATAATACTGGCAGCCATTGCGGTTGCTGACACAGCAGCTAATGCTGCTGGATTCTCTTTAATCAGTCAGTTGCTTCCTGCTAGCACAAGGATACCTTCTCAGGCAGGTTGCAAATGCCATAGCATTAAATTTGAGCTAAATTCACATATGAATACAGCATCTCCCCAGGCCCCACTTCCCTATGATAGCCTTCCAGAACGGGAAGACATTCTGGTATCTGCCAAGGCTTCTGGGACATGCTTCCAAGCTCTGAAGACAGGCTTGTGAATGTGTGCTGTAGTCAAAGTGGCATGCAAGATTTTCCCCACAAGGGGTCTGGAGAGATGGCTCAGTGGTTAAGAGCATTGCCTGCTCTTCCAAAGGTCCTGAGTTCAATTCCCAGCAACCACATGGTGGCTCACAACCATCTGTAATGAGGTCTGGTGCCCTCTTCTGGCCTGCAGACATACACACAGACAGAATATTGTATACATAATAAATAAATAAATGTTAAAAAAAAATATTGCAGTTAATTTTGTTCTTGGTTGTGGTTAAAGACCACTGCTAGATCCTACAGTAATAAGCTTATTGTTGTTCATGGACCCTGAGGTGTACAATTTACGAATTGGCTCCTAAAATTGTTTTAGTTAGCTATACCAGCTAACTTTCACCAGCGCTGAGACCTTACTTAAAGGGCTCCAATTTTGGGCAGAATTATTAAGGATTGAACAGGCACAGTCTCCTTATGGGATGCTTATATGTGCTGGAGCATCATCTTCATAGTTATGATGCCAGAGCCAAAGGCAAGCTCAGGTCTATGTTGCCACATGGCAAGTCCTCTTGGCTATTGCCCCAGAGAATCTTTCAGCACAAATCTGGCTGAACTCGTTGATTGATGACTAGTGAGTTAAAGACGGGTAAGGCTTTTGGGGGGCTGCCTCAACCTAAGACAGGAAATGTGTTTTGACCTGGATGCTTTCCAATGACGGGTAAGGGGTATTGCCTGACGTCCAAGGTCACCCAAGACAGGCCTAGTCATAATTTATATTTAGGGGGGACCTGTAAGGGCCCTGGTCTCCCTTATTCCTGGGCTGCATTGGCGCGGACAGTTTACAATCAGTGAACTAAGCTTCCTGTGTGTCTCCGTGCTATCCCTGCCCACCTGGTGACTAGCTGCAGGTAATCTTCTTCTTTGTTAATATGGTAATTTCCACCCTGTCTGGGCGGAGCGATCTTTGTGCTGCAGTTAGTTAGAAATAGGCTCCCCCAAGTCTGAATAAACGGCATTCGGCTGATCTCCTTGAATGACCCATGGTCTCTGTCTCTTTTGTTCAATCTCCAGATCCTTGCCCTGACTCGCATTTCGGTACAGCTGCACGTGAACTCTACCGAGGGTGTAACACCAAAACCGGGTGTTACATCTGTCCTTCAGTTTGGTTCCCCAGGACCTTCAGGATAGCAGGAAAGAGCCAACTCCCAGGGCTGGAAGGAAGGCTGACAGATTAACAGCTCTTATTGCAGAGGGCTAGGGTTCGATTCCCAATACCCACATGATCACAATCACTCCATTTGTAACTCCAGTTCCAGGGGATCCAACGCTTTCTTCCGCCCTCTATGAGCACCAAGCACTCTCTGTGCGCATACATGCACAAATGAAAAAAAACCGACAAACCTAAAAAAAAAAAAAAAAAAAAAAACTGAAAAGGACCAACTCTTACAAGTTATCCTCTAAACTCTGAAGCACAATTAATAAAAGCACAGGGTCAGAAATTGGGGTTCAACCTAAAGATCCGAAAAGCAAAAGAGCCAACTACTGGTTCTTACCTCGACTGAAATGGCGATCCTGCTTCCAGCAATCTCAAAAGGAGACTGTTTCTGAGAGTTATTTCGCCACGTCTCATATTCCTCTCTAGCGCTGGGATCAAAGGCAGATACCACTGAGATTAAAGGAATACACCACCTGATTTCTATGGCAGCTAGTGTGGCTACTGGGATTAAAGGTGTGTGTCACCATACCCTGGTCTGTAAGGCTGACCAGTGGGACTGTTTTAGTCTCAGATCTTCAGGCAGACTTTATTTATTAAATTACAATTGAAATGCTACTATAAAAGTCCTCATAGACATCACTGCACATACCCTAAACACACACACACACACAAAAACATATACATGCCCACACACACCCACACAAATAAATAAACAAAAAAAACAAATAAATATAATTTGTAAAAATAAAAGTTGCTGTTAGGATTTCAACTGCTGTTAGGGCAGTAGCTGATACATTCTGAACAAGGGTCTCTCCTTAAAAAAAAAAAGAAGAAGAAGAAGATTTCGGGCGGTGGTGGTGCATGCCTTTAATCCCAGCCCTCAGGAGGCAGAGGCAGGCGGATCTCTGTGAGTTCGAGGCCAGCCTGGTCTACAAGAGCTAGTCTAGGACAGGCTCCCAAACTACAGAGAAACCCTGTCTCGGAAGAAAAAAAATTTATTTTACATGTTTGAGCGTTTTACCTGCATGGATGTCTGTGCACCACATGTATGCAGGGTGTTCACAGAGGTCAAAAGTGGGCTTTAAATCCCCTGAAATTAGAGTTACAGAAGGTTGACAGATACCACGTTGGTGGTACTGGGAACTGAACCGGGGTCCTCTGGCTGCCAACAGGTCTCTCAACAAGTCTTTAACTTTATTGCCAGTACAATTTTCCCTCTTTTGTCTTTTTAATTTTACTAATATATTTTTAATTTATTTATGTATGCATTCTTTCTAAAGTATCAGTGCTCAGTCTGCGTGTTTACCGCCATACCAGAAGAAGGTATCAGATTCCATTATAGATGGTTGTAGGTCATCATATGGTTGCTTGGAATTGAACTCAGGTCCTCTGGAAGAAGAGCCAGTAATCTTAAGCGCTGAGCCATCTCTCCAGTGCTGTGGGAACTCCTTGAGCCAATGGTGTTTAAGATACTGGCTCACTCTGGGTGTGGCCACATGTACTATGAAACAGATATAGAAACCTGTGCAGCTTCTCTTGAATGCTGGATTCGGTTCCTGTTCCCCGCTGTGCAGAGGACTGTTGATCTGTGAGTCTACCTCTAAATAAAGAACCCTCTATTATACTCCATTCTGAGCTAGTGTGGGATTATTTTATCAGGATCCTTTACTTCTGGTCCCCAGCATGGGTGGAGCTGGGTGGAGCACAAACCACATGGGGTGGAGCAGTTATCCCTGCTCGAGGTGACTCGCGCCTACGCGTGCGCTTTTCCTCTACTACCTGCCCTTCCAGGGGCCTGCACGTGGGCTGCTGCAGCCTCTCCAGCTGGTGCCTGGGCCCCACAGCTAACCCGCCCTTGCATGCTTTTCTTTCATCACGATCCCTGCTGTGTCCTGCCTGCTGGCCAGCTGCATCCACACCCTGTTCACGGCTCCCTCCTGCCAGCAAGTTTGGGGTTCATTGATATTCTGGCCAACTCAATTCTCCATATACGAATGTGTTGCTCTTGACTCATTAACCAAATTTAGTAACTAAGTCCCAGGTAATTCAGGAACTGGAATCTGCCTTGCCACTGCCAGTCATGTACCTGCAACTGCGACACCTGCTGGCCAATAAAGATTATTGCACATACAACAGTACCCTGAAGACCCAAAACGAGTTACGTTCATTTGAGAAATAAATAAATCAATAAATTTGAAAGTTATATAATTACAGACAATATCACAACCCAGGAATTTCATAACCTTTTTGCTTACACTATGGATGCTATTCTGCAAGGCTTATGTGATTTTTTCTTATACATCCCTTTTTCTGGTATTGGTGCTTAGTTTTGTCCTTCATATTATATCCTTCCTTGACCAGCCTGGTCTACAGAGCTAGTTCCAGGACAGGTTCCAAAGCCACAGAGAAACCCTGTCTCGAAAAACCAAAAAAAAAAAAAAAAAAGATACTTTGAGGGCTGGAGAGATGGCTCAGAGGTTAAGAGCACTGACTGCTCTTCCAGAGGTCCTGAGTTCAATTCCCAGCAACCACATGGTGGCTCACAATCATCTGTAATGAGATCTGGTACCCTCTTCTGGCATGCAAGCATACATGGAAGGAATGTTGTATACATAATAAATAAATAAATCAAGAATGAGGCACTTTTAGAAATGATACAGTCTTTACAGACTAATAATGAACACTAGCTGACACAGGATTTATACCATTGAAAATCAAAAGCCAGCTGAAAAAATTAATAGCATTGAAAAGGATAACAGCAATTTTACAGACAAAATTCAATCCATGTCAGTGGGTTATGAAACCTTACAAAAGGGTGCTGAAAAATTATCCAAAAGAATTCATACAGTTAAAATTGACAATCAAAATCATAAAAACTTACCATAAAAAGTTATGATACGTTAGCAGATAGAATATCTTTCCAGGAAGGCACGCTGTACACCATCAAAATAATATCCAAGGATGAGAAGTTATCGCTAATAAAAAAAAAAGTCATATCTTGGAATCATATGTGCAGAATGAGGGCCAGAAGTCATGTGAGTCAATGGAATCTTTAGAAATATTCACAGGTCAAAGATTCTGGCTTTATAGAAGACAGCGGTGAAAAGATCTGAAAGGATTGAGGAAGTTATCAGAACTGATGAGCAGGGAGATAAGATACAAAGGAAGAATTTACCATTGCCAGTCCTTGTCAGAGATGACTTACCAGGAGTTTTAGCTACTTCAGAATCACCTCTGACAAACCACCCAGTACTAAATAACCAAACGGATTCAAAGAATGCAAACAAAACCCTTTATCATACTCCACTCTGAGCTAGTGTGAGATTATGTTATTGCGATCCTTTACACTCCGGCCTTTATTTTCATTGTTTTTTTGATAGGTTTTTACATAGCCCAGGCTGCTCAACACACCCTGTTTGTGGGGCTTCATGCATGCTAGGCCGTTTATCCATGAGTTTAGCCACATCTCAATCCACCTTGTTTATTCTTGGATCTTGAAAAAAATGAACAAAAGAGCTCCAAGAGAAACTGGGTATGGTGACTTAGGCTCCCTTCAGTTAGAGAGGCTAAGGCAGGAGGATGAAGAATTCAAGGCTAGTCTAGGATACTCTGAGATTATCCGAGAAAGGTGGGGCAGGCTTGGTTGTACACACCTTTAATTCCAGAACTAGGTAGGGAGTGGCAGGCAGATTTCTGTGAGTTTGAAGTCATCACGGTCTACACAGTGAGTACCAAAACAAGACAGCCAGGATGGCAATCCCAGCACTCAGGAGCTGTAGACAGGAGATCAGGAGTTCAAAACTGTCCAGGAAAATCAGACGTTCAACGTTACCCTAAGCTACATCGAAAGTTTAAGGCAACCTTGGGAAGCATGAGACTATATAAATAAATAAATAAATAAATATAAAAACAAAAGGAAAAGATTAGAGAGATTAAGATAGGGTGTGAATCAGTGCACAACCGGATTTCAACTATACTACCTAAAAGTTCAGAAACAAGTATAATTACAATTTATTATGCTTTGTTTTTCAACAGGGTTCCATGCTACCCTATAGCTCACTTTGTTACCCAGATTTGCCTCAAACTCAGCAATCCTTCTGCTTCCAATCCCCAAGCACTGAAATGACTGCTGTGGACCACCTCACCCAGTTTAAATGAGAGGAACTCCCAGGCAGGGCAGTGGCACACACCTGTAATCCCATTGGGAGGCAGAAGCAGGAAGATCTCTGTGAGTATGGTCTAAAGTGCTAGTTCCAGGACAGAGCTGTTACATAAAGAAAACCTGTTCCGAAAACTCAAAAATAAATAAATAAATTCTAGGAACTCTCTAACAAAGGAACAAACATGTAAGGTAAAAAGGAGTGGCCCGGGTACTTCAGAATTCATCCTCTGGTATTTTGGAAGTGGCTCAGTCTCCTTCCGGGTTTTAAGTCTTAACCAAGGAATCCCCCTGAACTCATCTTCCCATGGTGAAGCACCTGGGGCTAAAGTCCAACTCTTCTAAAAAACAAGGGTCTGGCACACACAGATTGGTTGTCGGTGGTGATGGTGGTTATGGGTGGGTGGGAGAGAAATTCATCTGCCTCCGTATTCCGAATACTGGCACTAGTACTCAAGTAAGCATTTCTGAGAACATGTAGGTAAAATAACAATAAACTGGGGTATACTTTAGTGGTAAAACCGTAGACTTAACTGTCAAAAGAGGAAAGGCAGAATAGAGGAAGGGTCGCACCAGCTTGTAATCCTGCACACTGAGGTTAAGTTTAGGCTTCGGGAGGATTTAGAAGGCAACTGTTTTGGTTTGGTTTGTGGCATGTGGATGATGAGACCAGCTGAGGACTTTGCCCGTGCTAAGCATGGAGCAGCCTCAATAACAGCCCTGAAAGAATTTCGCTAACATAAAGGTTCCTTAAAAGCAGCACCTGCTGGTCACATCCTAACTACAAGAAACGGAGAAAGCAATGCAGCCGAGCCAAGACACAAAGGAGCCGCCTAGGGTGTGGAGGCTGTGTGTGTGGTGCATTGGAGACTGGACCTGGAACCTCTTGCTGGCAGGTCATCTGCCTCCTGGCTCCAGACCAGGACCCCCACACTCACTTCTATCTGGAGACAGACCTCACCCTGTTTTTTCCATCTGAGGTAAAACTCACAAACTGAAAGGCAGCCATTTTCTTTTATTGAGACAGTAGCCCAGGCCAGCTGAAGCTGTGAATATTTGCCGTGCATCAGCCGCCGAAATGATTGAATGACAGCGAAGAGCTGCCCTGATTAACCACTGTAAAGTGAGCCAGGTGCGTGGAGAAATGACTCAGGGATTAAGAGCACTTCTTGCTTTAGCAGAGGACTGGGGTTCAGTTCCTAGCAGCCACATGGTGGTTCATAATTTCTGTAACTCCACTCCAAAGGATCTAACACACTCCTCTGGTTTCTGGTGCACAAACATACATGCAAGTAAAATACCCATATACATAAAATAAAATTAATTCATTAGCAGTGATGTAAATGAGCCATTTGTAAATTCATAATATCACAAATTCACCCACTTTCTGTAGTCTCCAAATATTTTCCAGTTTTGTTTGTTTGTGGGGTTTTGGTCTGTTCATCTCAAGTCTGGTTTTTGTTTTAGGCATCACAAGCTAACCTCAAATTCATAAAAAATCTTCCTTCTTCAGTTTCCGAAGAGCTGTGATTACAGCTCCCAAATATGTCATCACTCCAAGGATAACACCCATGTGTCTTCCTGCCCTCCCCACCATCCAGCCAGGGATGCCTGCACACATTGATGTGTCCACCCCCACAATGGACCACTAAAGTTCTGTCTTCCTGCCCTCCCCACCATCCAGCCAGGGATGCCTGCACACATTGATGTGTCCACCCCCACAATGGACCACTAAAGTTCTGTCTTCCTGCCCTCCCCACCATCCAGCCAGGGATGCCTGCACACACCGATGTGTCCACCCCCACAATGGACCACTGCCATGTCACAGTGGAATACTCTTTCAGTCATGACATCCACAGCTTAAAGACAGATGGAAGCAAAAGAAAGCAGGACATGAAGGCAGGTGAGTAGCTCTATTTTTTTTTCTGTGTACAGTGGGGTGTTGGTGTGGGCAGGAAGTTGATATGCTCACATGCTACTGCACAAGTACAGAGGCCAAGTGTCTTTTCTTTTCCTCCATCAAGTAGGTCCCAGGGATCGAACTCAGGTCATCATCCAACAAATTTATCTACTGAGCATGAGTCTCCCTGGGCCACTAGAGACTTTTTTTTTTTTTCAAAACATCATTTCTCTATAGCTTTGGTTCCAATTCTGGAACTAGCTCTTGTAGACCAGGCTGGCCTTGAACTCACAGAGATCTGCCTGCCTCTGCCTCCCAAGTGCTGGGGTTAAAGGTGTGCGCCAACACCAGGCTAGCTTCCTGATTTCAAGTGCCATCCTATCTCTTGTCACGTTCTAGCAGTCTCTTGTCATGAGTGTTTGTGTGTGTGGTGTGTGTGTATGTGTTTTCCAAATAGGGTTCTCAGTCGTTAGCCTTGGCTGTCCTGAAACTCACTTTGTGTACCCAGCTAGCATGGAACTCAGAGATCCTCCTGACTCTGCCTCTTGAGTGCTGGGATTAAAGGTGTGTGCCACCATAACTGGCTTGCCTTAAATTTTCTAAATAAATGGAATTTGTGTGCCTTGCATTGGTGGTATACACCTTTAATCCCAGCATTTACACCTTTAATCCCAGCATTTAGGAAGCAGAAGCAGGCAAACCTCTGTGTTCAAGGCCAGTATGGTCTACAGCACAGTGAGTTCAAGGATAGTCGGGGGTACACAGAGAAATCTGACATCCTGTCTCAAACAAACAACTACAAAAAAAAAAAAAAGAGGAATTTGCATGCCAATTTGAGACAGCCTCTGCTTTTAATCTCCGCATCTCAGCTATCTCAAGGCCAAGCTTGGAGAACTTTAGGACTAACCTGGGCTTCATAAATAATCTTCCCACCCCAAACCTGAGAGTCATGTGACATTGTGAGCCTTTAATCCTAGGGCTGAGAGGGTGGAGGCAGAAAGATCTCTATGAGTTTGAGGCCAGCTGGATCTTCACAGGGAGCTCCAGGCCAGCCATGACTGTACTACAACATGCTATGCTGACCAGGCTGGCATCTCAGAGAGATCCACCTGCCTCTAACTCTGGAGTGCTCGATTAATAGCACCCACCACCATGCCCAGCTTTAAAAAATTTTATTTTCATCTGGGTGGTGGTGGTACACACCCTTAATCCCAGCACTTGCACTCAGGAGGCGGAGGCAGTCAAGTTTGAGGCCAGGTCTACAAGAGCTAGTTCCAGAACAGGCTCCAAAGCTACAGAGAAACCCTGTCTTGAAAAAAACAATTTTTTTTTTTTTTTTTTTTTTTTACAGAGACAGGAAACAAGGTGTCTCTGTGTAGCCCTGGCTGTCCTGGAGTTCTGTAGAGCAGACTGCCTTACAGCGATCCTTCTGCTTCTGTCTCCCGAGTGCTGGAGTTAAAGGCATGCACCAGTATACCCAGTTTGAAAGGTGTCCCTTAACAAACCTCACAGGAACGAGAGATCCAGCCCCATGCCCTGTATCTCCATCCAAACAATGCAACCAAATCATCAAGGCTAGGATATGGTTTCCACTGACAGATTACTAACTCAGTATACTCAAAGCCCTGGGTTTGAAACCAATAGTTCACACCTGGAATCTCAGCCCTGGGGATGGGGAGGTTGGAAGATCAGAAGCTCACAGCTGTTCTCAGCTTCATAGTGCCTTTGAATGAACCAGTCTGGGCTACAAGAGACTCTCAACATCAATAAAGACAACAAATGCAAGACTGGTAAGATGGCTCAGATACGCATGACGCACAAAGGAAGGAAGAAAATAAAGTGAAATAGGGTCAGAAAGATGGCTCAGAGGATAAAGGTGCTGACTGCCAAGGATGATAAACTTGAGTTCGATCCAGGGATCCACATGATAGAAGGAAAGAAGCAACTCCCACAAATTGTCTTCTGAGCTCCATGTACACATAAAATACATTTGAAAAGAAGATTTTTATTTTGTTTGTTTTGTTTTTCCCCCAGACAGTGTTTCTCTGTAGCTTTGGAACCTGTCCTAGAACTTGCTCTGTAGACCAAGCTAGCCTCGAACTCACAGAGATCTGCCTGTCTCTGCCTCCCAAGTGCTGGGACTAAAGACGTATCCCACCACCACCTTGCAAAAAAAGTTTTGAATTAAAATTAGTCAGCCAGAGATGGCTCAGCATTAAGAGGAAATACTGCTTTTTCAGAGGACCCAAGTTGAGCTCCAGCCCTCATGTCACACAGCAAACACCTGGAACTCCAAGTCAGCGAGAATCTAATACTTCTGACCTCCCAGGGCACCTGTGTTCACATACTCATGCACCTTCCATACACTCACAAATAGAGGCTAGAGAAAGATCTCAGTGGTTAAGCTGTTCTGTGAGAGGACCCAGATTCAGATCCCAGCACTTACATTTTTTGTTGTTGTTATTTTGTTTTTGTTTCTCGAGGCAGGGTTTCTCTGTGTAACAGTCCTAGCTGTCCACGAACTTACAGAGATCCACCTACCTTTGCCTCCTGAGTGCTGGGATTATAGGCATGTGCCACCACTGTCCGGCTCCTACATGGGTTTCTTTCCTTTCTTTCTTTCTTTCTTTCTTTCTTTCTTTCTTTCTTTCTTTCTTTCTTTCTTTCTTTCTTTCTTCCTTTCTTCCTTTCTTCCTTTCTTCCTTTCTTTTCTTCTTCTTCTTCTTTTTTTTTATTTTCGCTTTTCGAGACAGGGTTTCTCTATAGCTTTGGAGCCTGTCTTGGAACTAGCTCTTGTAGACTTGCTTGGCCTCGAACTCACAGAGATTCCTCTGCCTCTGCCTCCCAAGTGCTGGGATTAAAGACGTGAATTATCACCACATGGGTTTCTTACAACCACCTGTAACTCCAGTCCCAGGAGAATCTGATGCCTTCTGGCTTCTTCTGATCCACATCTCAGTTCCCAGAACCCACATGTGCCTTGTCAGGAGATCTGATGTCCTCTTTCTGCCTTCTATGGGATTCTACACACATATGTCCAAACCCACACACATACAAAAAAATAAAAATAAAATAAACATTAAGGGCTAGAGAGATGGCTTAATGACTAAGAGCTCAACTGCTCTCCCAGAAGCCCTGGGTCCAGTTCCCAACAACCACACTTCAGCTCACAACCATTTGTAACCCCAGTTCCAGGCAGATCTATCACCTATTTCTGGCTCATATGTGCAGTGCACACATTGTGCTGCATAAGCATCATGTATGCAGGCAGAAGACCCATACACATAAAAGTGAACATTTCTTTAAAATGTTCCATTCTGGGGACTGGAGAGATGCTGCTCTTCCAGAGGACCTGGGTTCGATTCCCACAAGATCTCGTGCCCTCTTCTGGCCTGCAGGCATACATGAAGGCAAAACACTATACATAATAAATAAATAATTTTTTTTTAAAAAAATGTTCCATTCTACCCAGTACTTTGGAGGCAGAGGAAGATAGATCTCTGTGAGTTAGGTCTAGTCTGGTCTACAAAGCAAGTTCCAGAACAGCCAGGGCTGCTGTACAGACAAACCCTGCCTGAAAAAAAAAAAGCAAATAAAAAATAAGTAAAGCAAATAAAATGTTCCTTTCTGTACAACAAGTGATGCCCCACCCCTTTCAGAGTGTTTTACTCTGTAGTCTAGGCTGACCTAGAACTCAGGTCTTACTGCCCCAGCCTCCAAAGGCTTGAATTACATACATGGAATAGAGTGCCTGGATAATCCTTAGGAATCCTGTGCATTACTCAAAGGAATGCACAGTAAGTCCAGACTCAACAGTGCAGAATGCTCATAAGCAGGGACCACCATTTGTTTCTATTGGAGGTGTCAAATTCTTCCCTGTGCCTTTCAGACCACAAGGATATTAGCTTGCAGTCTATTCCAAAATGGTGCTACTGAGAGCTTTGTTAAAATGGTTCAGAGGTAGAGAGGCTGAAGACAGAGGAATCTTGTTCACCTTGGCCGGAAGACTGCATTTTTATAAATTTTTTTTGTGCATACAGTTGTCACAGTACACAAATGAAAATTAAAGGACGTATTTGTGGAGTTACTTCTCTCCTACCACCTGTACCTGGATTCTGGGACTTCCACATGACCCCTGATGTACTCATAATATTTTTTTTTTTCAAAAAAACAGCTGGGGGCTGGAGAGACCGCTCATCAATGAAGACCACAGGTTGATGTTCCAGAGGGTGTCATTACATTCCCAGCCTCCCTCCTCCCCCCCCCCATGGTGCTTTACAGCCCGCATCTGCTGATGCTAGTGCGCTGATCCAGGTGCTACACGTTAGCCATTCTCACAAGAGATGCCGACAATCACTGGTTCCAAAAATCCCCATAACACAGATGGTATCAGCCTGCAATGATTGGGCTAGGACTGATGACATGCTCACAAACCCCCATGCCTGCCATCCCCAGTGCAATTGCCAGAAGAGCTTGACGGAGAGCATCAGAGTCACTGAAAGAGGAGTTACATACAGATGGTTGTGAGCAGACATTGCTCTCAACTTCTGAGACATCTCTCCAGCCTCCAGTTTCGATTGATTACTATTATTGCTACTAATAATGCAGAGCTCATGTGTCAGAACACTCACGTGGCAACAGAAATCAAAGGAGAACTTTGGATTCTGCCTCTCCGCTTTTACAAGTGGATTCCAGTGACTAAACTGGCTGCTAGACATCCCAGAAAAGTGCTTTTACCTGCACAGTCACCCCAGACATCCCGATATCACCGCGGCATCCTGGGGATAGTAAGGATCAGACCATAGTAAGAGGAAGACAAAGAGGGAAGAGGTGGATCTGTAGGTGTGGTTGGACAAGGATATATACATAAGACACGTGTTTACCCACCGCGTGAGCCTTACTTGCAGAACTTAGTCCAAGGAGCAGCTATGGTTAAGATGTCATCATCCCCTTGCACCCTTCCTGAAGGTAAGACAGAGAAAGGGGTGAGCCCTGGGTGTCAGAATTCCAATCAGTCAGACACATTCTGTACTTGTCAAGTACAGAACCCAGTATGGAGACCTAGGTCCTGTCTTGCTTTTTCATTTTATCATTGTTTACTTTTGTTGTTGTTGTTGTTGTTTTGGTTTGGTTCGGTTTGGTTTTCAAGACAGGGCTTCTCTGTTTAACAGTGCTGGCTGTCCTGGAGCCCCTCTGTAGACCAGACTGACCCCAAATTCAGATATTTACCTGATTTCAAGTGCCAGAATTTGTCGGCAAAGGGACCATATTATGGCAATCAGAGACGACTTAGAATAGGTTCTCTCCTACCATAAAGATCCCGGGATTCAAACTTGGGTAATCAGGCATGGTTGCTGTTTTCCTTTGTTTACTGAGCTATTTCTCGCTTTATTCGGGTTAAGCTCTGAAGGTTAACCTATTTGGATCCTTTATTATTATTTGAGACAGGGTTTCTCTGTAGCTTTGGAGCCTCTCCTGGAACTAGCTCTTGTAGACCAGGCTACTCTTGAACTCACAGAGATCCGCCTGCCTCTGCCTCCCGAGTGCTGGAATTAAAGGCGTTCACCACCACTGCCCGGTGCCTACTTGGATCTCTAAGGACAACTGAGTCTTTAAGGAGGACTACACTCATTGATTATGCACTCAGATACTTTGGAGTTCTGGTTGCTTTGTTAATTTTGTTCTTGCTCCCTCAATACAGTTGATCATTAAACACAGCTAGCATAGAGAAATGTTATAAAGGGGTTGTTAGAAGGATGATACTGTGGTTAAGAGTACTAGATAGGGACCTGGATTCAATACCAGTGTGGTGCCATCTGTGACTGCAGTCCCAGGGGGTCTGACATCGTCTGGCCTCTGTGAGCACTGTACATGGTACACAGACAGGCATGCATTTTTCATCACTTCCTCTTTCTTCCTCTCGCATGACCTCCATGCTCCCAATTTACTCAGGAGATTTTGTCTTCACCTTCCTATGTAGACCCATGTATGTTTCTCTTAAGGTCCTGTTTGTTGTCTAGTTTCCTTGGTGTTGTGGCCTGTAGGCTGGTTTTCGTTTGCTTTATGTCTGAAAGTCACTTATATGTAAATACATATGATATTTATCTTTCTAGGTCTAGGTTACCTCATTCAGTATGGTTTTCTTCTAGATCCATCCATTTGCCTGCAAATTTCGAGATGTCATTATTTTTTTACCGCTATGTAGTACTCCATTGTGCAAATGTATCATATTTTCTTTATCCACTAGGGTTGAGGAGCATCTAGGTTGGATAAATTCTGTTTTGAAAAGCCAAAACAAGAGAAAATTAGAGAGAAACTGCTCTAGATAACTTGACTAATTAATCACCTAGTAGGCCGTGGGGTCCAGTTCAGGCGGTACCGCCATTGCAGCCGTTTCCTCGGCTTGGTAACAGCATGGGAGTAACATTTTCTTACATATTCGTTTGTCCATCATGTTCGTGCATATGTATAGGGGCCTTTGGCTATTATGATCATTTTTCACACAAGTCTTTGGGTGACACTTCCACTTCTTCCAGGAACACACCCTGGAGTGCTATCCCAGCTGAATCGTGTGCTGTGTAACCCAGCACTCTGGATGGAAGCAGGACGACCTCACAGTTGCCGGTCATTAACAGCAGGTTCTTCCTACTGCTAGGAACCCTCCCACCCCCGAAGGTTTTAAGCCCTGAGATAATCCTTGCATGCCCAAAGCCAAATCCCTAGTCCTTGTTTTAAAGATTTATTAATCATATATACAGTATTCTGTCTGCATGTATGCTGCAGGCCAGAAGGGGGCACCAGATCTCATTACAGATATTTGTGAGCTACCATGTGGCTGTTGAGAATTGAACTCAGGACCTTTGGAAGAGCAGGCAGTGATCTTAACCGCTGAGCCATCTCTCCAGGCCTTGGTTTTTCAAGAAAGAGTTTCTCTGTACAGTTTTGGAGACTGCCCTGGCACTAGCTCTGTAGTTCAGGCTAGCCTCGAGCTCACTGAGATCCACCTACCTCTGCCTTCTGGGTGCTGGGATAAAGCCCTGCTTATCATTATTTTTAAGTGTGTGTGTGTGTGTGTGTGTGTGTGTGTGTGTGTGAGAGAGAGAGAGAGAGAGAGAGAGAGAGAGAGAGAGAGTTATGTTTCTTGTATGAGCCCCTTCTTGTAGCACTTTCTCCCCATGCAAAGTTTTCAGCTTCTGCAGTTGCTGTCCATATGTGATGTGGTGCACCAACACACCCAGCATAGGTAGCCCTATCTTTTAAGCCCTAATTATTAAAAGGGACTTGGGAGATGATGTAGAAGGATCAGGAGCCAACGCTAGCCTTGGCTACATAGCAAGTTGGAGGACAGCTGGACTAAGTGAGACCCTTTCT
This sequence comes from Microtus obscurus, assembly GCA_963919715.1. Lineage (NCBI taxonomy): Eukaryota > Metazoa > Chordata > Mammalia > Rodentia > Cricetidae > Microtus > Microtus obscurus. Next base: position 305,842 of record CAWTZC010002480.1, read on the forward strand.
CAAAAATAAGGGGAAAAGGCAAAGACAGGTGAATCTCTGCAAGTTCAAGGCAGTCTGGTTTACATAGTAAGAATCCTGTCTCAAAAAAATAAAGGACAGGGGCTGGAGAGATAGCTCCAGAGGTTAAGAGCACTGACTGCTCTTCCAGAGGTCCTGAGTTCAATTCCCAGCAACCACATGGTGGCTCACAACCATCTGGAATGAGATCTGGTGCCCTCTTCTGGCCTGCAAGTATACATGCAAGCAGAACACTGTATATGTAATAAATAAATAAATCTTAAAAAAAAAAAAAAGACACATTGAGAGTCTCTTGTCTTTCTTTCTTTCCAAGGTGAGTCCCAGAACAATCTATATAGAAGACGAACTATATTCACTCGGAAACAACTGGATTTACTGAAGAAAGTCTATGAGGCAACCCCATATCCAGACCCCAAGCTCATGAAAGAAATTGCCGCGCAAATGGACTTGAATCCCAGAGTTCTGCAGGTTGGTCAGCAGTATCCCTTTCCATTTCCCTAAGCTTCTTCCCTGACTGTTGGGGAATATTATTTTAAGATGCGTTACACTTGTTTATGCTGTTGAACATTTGTTCTAAAGCTGCAAAGATGGATTGCATTCTATTACAATGCATTTAACTTTGGGAAGCTCTGTTACCATTGCCTGTCTAAAACACACCTGATAGTTGAGCAGCCAATAGCAAGGCAGGAGAAAAGGTAGTTGTGGGTGGCAGGCAAAGAGAATAAGTAGGAGAAAGATATCTTTGAAGAATGATCAAGGAAGGGCTGAGTGGTGGTGGCATATGTCTTTAATCCTAGCACTCGACCAGCACTCGGGAGGCAGAGGCAGGCGGATCTCTGTGAGTTCGAGACCAGCCTGGTTTACAAGAGCTAGTTCCAGGACAGGCTCCAAAACTACAGAGAAACCCTGTCTCGAAAAACCAAAAAAAAAGAAGTTAGAAAAATCCTAGCACTCGGGAGGCGGAGGCAGGTGGATCTCTGTGAGTTTGAGGCCAGCCTGGTCTACAAGAGCTAGTTCCAGGACAGGCTCTAAAACTACAGCAAAACCCTGTCTCGAAAAAAATAAAATAAAATAAAGAGGTATACAGAAATAGAGAAAGGTAAACGGCCAGACGCAAAAGGTAGTTGCAATATTTTAAGTTAAAAAAGGCTGGCTAAGGGCTGGAGAGATGGCTCAGCGGTTAAGAGCATTGCCTGCTCTTCCAAAGGTCCTGAGTTCAATTCCCAGCAGCCACATGGTGGCTCACAACCATCTGTAATGAGGTCTGGTGCCCTCTCCTGGCCTGCAGGAACACACACAGACAGAACATTGTATACATAATAAATAAATAAATAAATATTTTTTTTAAAAAAAAAAGGCTGGCTAAACCGGGTAGTGGTGGCACAGACCTTTAACGCCAGCACTTGGAAGGCAGAGGCAGGCAAATCTCTGAGTTCGAGGCTGGCCTGGAACTCAGTGTGTAGACCAGGTTTGCTTCCAACTCATAGAGATAGGGCTTTGAAATCACAGAGGTCTGCCTCTGCTGTAATCAGAGTGTGCCACCATACTTGGCCCTTCATTTCTGCTTTCTCACTCCTGCAACCTCCTTTGTCTCCACAACCTCTGGTTTCTGCTCCTGATATAGAATATAAGTGCAGGATGTACATGGCAGAGATGCAGGACTAGCCTTTCTCACCTAGAAGTCCCCATATCTGAACAAGAGCAATAGTAGCAGGCTTCTTAAGCCAGTCTCTACTTATGAACCCTCATGGCTCCCTTTTCCACATAGATTTGGTTCAAGAACCAACGAGCAAAACGCAAGAGAGTCAAATGTGACACTCAGCAGAAACAAGTACACCAGCAGTCACCTCAAGTCCAAGAGCAACACCAGCAGTCACCTCAAGTCCAAGAGCAACACCAGAACTCACCCCAAGTCCAAGAGCAACACCAGCAGTCACCCCAAGTCCAAGAGCAACACCAGCAGTCACCCCAAGTCCAAGAGCAACACCAGAAGTCACCCCAAGTCCAAGAGCAACACCAGCAGTCACCCCAAGTCCAAGAGCAACACCAGAACTCACCCCAAGTCCAAGAGCATCATCAGCAGTCACCCCAAGTCCAAGAGCAACACCAGCAGTTACCCCAAGTCCAAGAGCAACACCAGCAGTCACTCCAAGTCCAAGAGCAACACCAGAAGTCACCCCAAGTCCAAGAGCATCATCAGCAGTCACCCCAAGTCCAAGAGCATCACCAGCAGTCACCCCAAGTCCAAGAGCATCATCAGCAGTCACCCCAAGTCCAAGAGCATCATCAGCAGTCACCCCAAGTCCAAGAGCATCACCAGCAGTCACCCCAAGTCCAAGAGCAACACCAGCGGTTACTTCAGTTCCAACTTCAGCCATTACTTCAGTTTCAAAGTCAGCAGTCACCTCAAGTTCAACACCAGCCATCACCTCTAGTCCCGCTTCAGTTATCTGAAGTAAAAATTCTACAGTCATCTCAACTCCAACACCAGCAGTCACCTCAAGTCCAACATCATCCATCACCTCAAGTCCAACACCAGCTGGCACCTCTAGTCCTACTTCAGTTACCTCAAGTTCAACATCAGGAGTTACCTCAAGTCCAGCACCAGCAGTCACCTCTAGTTCCACTTCAGTCACATCAAGTCCAACATCAACAATTACCTCAAGTCCAACACCAGAAGTTACCTCTAACTCCACTTCTGTTATCTCAAGTCCAGCACCAGCAGTCACCTCAAGTTCCACTTCAGTCACATCAAGTCCAACATCAACAATTACCTCAAGTCCAACACCAGAAGTTACCTCTAACTCCACTTCTGTTATCTCAAGTCCAGCACCAGCAGTCACCTCAAGTTCCACTTCAGTCACCTCAAGTCCAACACCAGCAGTCATCTCAAGTTCAACACCATAAGTTACCTCTAACTCCACTTCTGTTATCTCAAGTCCAGCACCAGCAGTCACCTCAAGTTCCACTTCAGTCACATCAAGTCCAACATCAACAATCACCTCAAGCCCAAATTCATCAGTCACCTCAAATCCAATACCAGCTGTCACCTCTTGTTCCACTTCAGTTATCTCAAGTTCAACACCAACAGTCACCTCAAGTCCAGCATCAGCAATCACCTCAAGTTCAATGCCAGCATTCACTTCATAGTGGAGTCAATACCAGTCCATCCCAGAGTAAGGAAAATATACCACCAGGGGCCCCTACCAGCATCCTGCCTGTGGCCCAAATTTATACCAACGATGAGATGCCCTCTTTCCAACTCAGTGTGTACCCTGACTTGAAGGACTACAAATATCCCCCTGGGGGTCATAAAATAGTCCATTTTGGTTGTTGCCAGGACCCTGCCATATACTGGCTTCAACCAATCTTGTGGTCTCCCAAGTACCTCTCATTCAGTCATTTCGTCTCCTTACCCACAAAAACAGAAAAAGAAGCTAGAAACAACAGTAACTCATAGTTGACAATTTTTTTTGAGACTGGATCTTCCTATGTAGTCTGGTTAGTGATGGGGAAGCTCAACCAATCACATCTGGTTAGGGTGTGGCCACCTGGAGCCCAGGTAGAAAAACAGGGAAAGGTAGGTGCGTGCTCTCTCTATGCGGTGCTCGCCAAACCATTTTGGATTTCGGACCTCCCACTCTTGTAGCGTGAGTTCCCCCCTTTTTCAATTATTAAATTATATCTGTTGTTCTCGAACTGGTCTGGTTATTTATCGTACCGACAGAATACACCAACTGATACTATGTACTCCAGTATGTCCTGGAAGTCAAGGCTATCCTGTGCTTCCAACTCCCATAACCTGGGACACACCCTTCTATAACTTATTTATTATCCACAGCCACCTGTATTGAACCCAGGACCTTACCATTCTAACCAGGTAACCTGCCACTAAATTACTTCATCCTTGGTGTGAGGTAATGAACACAGAGACTTCCATGTCCTAAGCACACACTGTCACTAAGCTACATACCCAAGTGTGGCATATAGCCAAGAATGACCTTGACCACACAGCAAAGGATAATCCTCGCGCTTATGGTTAGATGACACCATGCATTGGGAATTAAAACTAGCCTTCCTATATGTATCCTAGGGTGCTGTCCTCTGAGTATAAGAGCCATTACCATTTTAATCATAGGAGACTCTAGATTAGATTGGTAACAATGATGTTTCTTCCTAGAACCGTGGGATGTGTGACCTTTCCCAGAGAACCTAGAGAACAATGAGAACCCTAAGAGAGACATACATAGATCTAAGGAGAAAAAAGACAAGATCTCCTGAGTAAATTGGGATCACAGGGACCTTGGGAGAGGGTTGAAGGGGAGGGGAGAGGCAGGAAATGGAGCAGAGAAAACTGTAGAGCTCAATAAAAATCAATAAAATAAAAAAGAAGGTGTGGCCTTGTCAGAGCAGGTGTGAGCTTGTTGGAGAAACTGTGTCACTTATGGTGGGCTTTGAGGTTTCAAATGATCAAGACTGACCTAGTGTCACTCTCTCTTCCTGCCACCCGCCAGTCCAGATGTAGAACTCTCACTACCTTTCCATTACCAGGTCTGTGTGCATGTCACCATACTTCCCTCCATGATAATGAACTAAACCTCTGAAACTATAAGGAAGGCCCAATTTTTTTGCTTTGTTTTGTTTTTTATAAGAATTGCTGCTGGGCGGTGGTAGCGCTCGCCTTTAATCCCACCTCTTGAAAGGCAGAGACAGGTAGATCTCTGTGAGTCCAAGGCCAGCCTGGGCTACAAGAGCTAGTTCCATGACAGACTCCAAAGCTACAGAGAAACCCTGTCTCGGTTAACCAAAAAAAAAAGAAGAAGAAGAAGAGAGAGAGAGAGAGAGAGAGAGAGAAAGAAAGAAAGGAGGGAGGGAGGGAGGGAGGGAGGGAGGGAGGGAGGGAGAGAGAGAAAGAATTGCCATAGCCTGGCGGCAGTGGCACACACCTTTAATCACAAGTACTCAGGAAATGGAGGCAAGTGGATCTCTGAGTTTGAGAACAGCCTGGTCTACAGAGTGGGTTCCAGCATTCCCAAGACTACATAGAGAAACCCTATCTTGAAAAAAAAATAAAAAATATAAAATAAAAAAAAAAATCCAAGCTAGACATGGTGGAGTATGCCTTTAATCCCAGCACTCGGGAGGCAGAGACAGCAGATCTCTGTAAGTTCAAAGCCAGCCTCATCTACAAAGAGAGTTTTAGGACAATTGGGACTGTTACACAGAGAAACACTGTCTCAAAAAAAAGAAAAAGAAGAAATTGGTTTGGGTGTTATGGTATTTTCTTCACAGCAATAGAACATTGACTAAAACAGGCCATTTGGAGGAATCTGTAAGTCCAAAGACTGTATGGATGGCATTACCAAGCTTGACTATAGTGTAACCCTTACTCTGGTTCATTACCAGTGTCCATCTGTTTCTTTCTCTCCAGAAGAAGTCGAGGCAAGCCATAATAACCAAGCACTCAACTAACTTGAGCTACAACTCCATCCCAAACACACACATAGCCTTGCTTTTGGTATGACAGAATCTCACAACATAGTCATGGAGAACTTAAACCTGTGGCAATCTTTTTTTTTTTTTTTCAAGACAGGGTTTCTCTGTGGCTTTGGACAGGCTGGTCTCGAACTCACAGAGATCCACCTGCCTCTGCCTCCCGAGTGCTGGGATTAAAGGCATGCACCACCATTGCCCGGCAACCTGTGGCAATCTTTGAGCAGCTACCTCCCCAGGGCTGGGGTTACAACTTCATCCCACTAAGCCCAGCATGTGTGCCTTGGCTTTGGGTTTTCTCTTAGACCAGTGCTAGGGATTGTTCACCAGTGCTAGAACATTGTTCACGCTGAGCAAACTCTCTGTCATTGAGCAACACACACCCTCCCACACTAATGGCATTGTTTATATGTAGGAACACGTGTAATATGTAAGTGTAGCTCATAACTTCAGTTCTGATGCCTTTGGTAGCACCTGTATGCATGTGCACAAATGTAAACATGATTGGAAAATAATATATTAAATATATGTTTCAATATATTAAAAGAAGGAAAAGAACAGGTGGGGGCTGGCAAGATGGCTCAACAGGTGGGGGCCATTTGTCTATGAAGCCTGACAGGTAACCTGAGTTCAATCCTTGGGATGCACAAAGTAGAAAAAGAGAGCCACAAGTGTCTCTTTACCTCCACACTCATGTCATAACATGTTCATGCTCACACATAAACACGAAATAAATATCTTTTTTTTTTTTTGGTTTTTCAAGACAGGGTTTCTCTGTAGCTTTGGAGCCTGTTCTGTTCTTTTTTTTTTTTTAATATTTATTTATTTATTATGTATACAATATTCTGTCTGTGTGTATGTCTGCAGGCCAGAAGAGGGCACCAGACCTCATCACAGATGGTTGTGAGCCACCATGTGGTTGCCGGGAATTGAACTTAGGACCTTTGGAAGAGCAGGCAATGCTCTTAACCACTGAGCCATCTCTCCAGCCCCCCCGAAATAAATATCTTGGAAGGTCAGAGAGCTGGCTTAGAAGTTAGCTGTGTCATTTTAAAGCGCGGCTTCCTGGGGCTGTGCCACCAGTACAAACTCTGGCTTTAAAGCATTTCAGTGGCTTTTATGGGACTGGATGTTTCTGTTCCCACTTGAGATAGGGAAAGTAGCTGAGACCGTGTCCTTGGCTCAGCTCTTCCTGCCTGGGCAGACGGTGGAATCAGACTTGGTCAGGCAGGAGAGCATGGCGGATTCCTGCACCATACAGAGAGATGTTTCCAGGCTGCGCAGTGCTCTGTGTGTCGGATTTGGCTATAACTTGGACGAAAAGAGTTTCTGTGCTGCACGCTCAGTCTCAGAATTAAACTGCTGAATGCGGCTCCAATGTGGACTTGCTGTGTGCCTGGAACTGTGCTCGGCTCCTGGGCACCAAATGGCTGAGGCAAGAGCGGCTCCGGCTCTGCTCCCCACGCTGAATTGTGCTGACCTCAGGCTGGAACTATCATAATTACCATAATAACAGTGCTTGGTTTAGACTGGCAGTAAACAGGCAGTACCATATTACCCCTACATGGTACAAGTTAAGTTTTTAAGAAGTGCTTAACATTTTAAGAAATGCTCCTGGATAGTAAAAAAAAAATTACAGATTCACAATAGGACAGATTCAGACCACTAAATGGATCACAGTGTTGAATGAGTGTATGGAGGATTGAGAATGAAAAAAAAATGTAGAGAATAAAGTTAATGACTTTTTAAAAAAGGGGGGTAAAGTCTTTAAAGAGACAGAATAAAGTGATAGAATAAAAATAAACCATGTAAAAATGAAAAATTCAGAGAGTCTGGATTATGTACATTGTGTTTTCTTTAAAATTTTTGACTGTGAAGGAGCTAAGTACAGAGAGACATTTCATTACATGGGCTGCCAAGCTAAACCAGAATGGATATAAGGGTATTATGATTTCAGAATTTGGATCTAAGGTTATGATGCTTTGGAGAGGGTCTTCTTTTGTTTTCACAGAGGATGAGACCCTATTGATTGCTTCTATCGCAGTATGGTATGATAGACCACGCCCTCCTGAAAAGTTGCTGTAAACACCCTCAAAAAATTACTTTGCTCAACTGGTGGCTGAGATGACCCTGGCACACAGGTTACACCATAAAAGACCTGAATAACAGGGCCCCCATTCAGCAGGAAGCAGTTTGGAGAGAAAAAACTGCGCCCATGTTCCCAAATATTATTTATAAATGTTCTTTTACATTTAAAGGGGGATATGATATAGATATGAATAATTTGCACTCATATGGATTTTAAGGTCAATTTTGTTATATGTATATGTATTTCTGATATTGATTAAGGTATTGTGATTGTGTAGTTCATTTAAAAATGTAATGTATATAGGTTGTTAATGGATAATCATCTATAATAGTCAAATTTGTAGTCATGTTAGTTAGATTTTCTAGATATACAGAAATATATTTCAATTAGATAGGCATTCTTCATATCTTTCAAAGACTTCAGAATATGGCAGTTAAAATATTTTAATAACTTAGGGCTTTTCATTACAATGAGACACATCTGCTCCTGGCAGCACCAATCTACTTCAAGAGGAAGATGGGCATTGAAGAGGCTCCTTATGGAGTTTGATAGCCATTTGGGCAAGAAACTGTTCTTGCCTGGACTGTTGCATAAACTGGACACAGAGAACCCGCAGATAGAGGACTGCTGAACTTCCCTAAAGGTGAGATGGTCTTTCGGGGTTCCTGATTCATGAAAGAGTCTACAAAACATTCTGCAGGACACAGCAGATAATGACTGACTGTCTTTGAAATTTCCTGCTTCATGAAAATGTCTGCTGGATACTATGGGCCTGAAGGCTGAAGATGGATGCCCCAACGGTACAGAGGAACTTTGGGTGACTATCCAGGCAGCGAGATATCTCCGTCATTTCTAGAGTTTTGGACTTCTTGTTTGCTTAGGTAATGTTATATCCTTCTGGAGTCTTTGATGGAGTTGAAGAATGATTAGTTATTGTTATAGTTTTCCCTAGTTATGATAAAAGATAAAATAGATATAAATATTGTAACTGTAATTCTTGCTTGATAACTGTTTTGTTATATGTAATTTTACTATGTTAAAGTGAAAGCCTTTCTTTTTTGTTTAAACAGAAAAAGGAAAATGATGGAGGTGGGTCATTTGTCTATCTGTTGCTTTCATTGGTTAATTAATAAAGAAACTGCTTGGCCTTTGATAGGCCAGCCCTTAGGTGGGTGGAGTAGACAGAACAGAATTCTGGGAGAAAGAAAGCCAAGTCAGTCAGTCGCCATGATTCTCCCACCTGACACAGATGCAGGTTAAGATCTTCCCTGGTAAGCCAGCAGCTCGTGGGCTACACAAATTATTAGAAATGGGTTAATCAAGTTGTGAGAATTAGTCAATAAGAGGCTAGAACTAATGGGTCAAGCAGTGTTTAAAGGAATACAGTTTCCATGTAATTATTTCTGGTAAAGTTAGCTGGTGGCCGGGAGCTGAGCGGTGGGAAGCAGCCCGCAGCTCTTACTACACAGGAGGACCAATGAAACCGAATAAAAGACCCGGATATCAATCCACACATCTTTGAACACCTGACTTTTGACAAGGAAGGAAAAAAATATCTGGAGAGATGGCTCAGTGGTTAAGAGCACTGACTGCCCTTCCAGGGGTCCTGAGTTCAATTCCCAGCAACCACATGGTGGCTCACAGCCATCTATAATGAGACCTGGCGCCCCCTTCTGGCTTGCAGGCACACATGGAAGGAATGCTGTACACATAATAAATAAATAAATTTAAAAAAAAATATCAAGTGGAAAAAAGAAAGCATATTTAACAAATGGTGCTGGCATAACTGGATATCAACATGTAGAAGAAGGAAAATAGATCCATATTTATCACCATGCATAAAACTCAAGTCCAAATGGATCAAAGACCTCAACATAAAGCCAGCTACACTGAAACTTATAGAAGAGAAAGCGGGAAGTACACTTGAACGCATCGGCACAGGGAACCACTTCCTAAATATAACCCCTGCATCACAGACACTGAGAGAAACAATTAATAAATGGGACCTCCTGAAACTGAAAAGCTTCTCTAAAGCAAACAACACAGTCAACAAGACAAAACGACAGCCTACAGAATGGGAAAAGATCTTCACTAACCCCACATCAGAAAGAGGTCTGATATCCAAAATATACAAAGAACTCAAGAAATTGGACACCAAAAGAACACATAATCCAATAAAAAGATGGAGTACAGACCTAAACAGAGAGCACTCAACAGAGGAATCTAAAATGGTTGAAAGACATTTAAGGAAATGTTCAACATCCTTAGTCATCAGAGAAATGCAAATCAAAACAACTCTGAGATTTCACCTTACACCTGTAAAAATGACCAAAATCAAAAACACTGATGACAACTTATGCTGGAGAGGTTGTGGGGAAAAGGGAACACTTCTGCATTGCTGGTGGGAATGCAAGCTGGTACAGCCCCTTTGGATGTCAGTGTGGCGATTTCTCAGAAAATTAGAAAACAACCTTCCTTAAGACCCAGTAATACCACTTTTAGATGTGCCACAAGGACATGTGCTCAACTATGTTCATAGCAGCTTTGTTTGTCATAGCCAGAACCTAGAAACAACTTAAATGCCCCTCCACCGAAGAATGAACAAAGAAAATGTGGTACATTTACACAATGGAGTACTATACAGCAGAAAAAAATAATGACAACTTGAATTTTGCAGGAAAATGGATGGAGCTAGAAAACATTATTTTGAGTGAGGTAACCCAGACACAGAAAGACAACTATCACAGGTACTCACTCATAGGTGATTTTTAAACATAAAGCAAAGAAAGCCAGTCTACAAACCACAATCCCAGAGAACTTAGACAACAATGAAGACATTAAGAGAGACATATATAGATCTAATCTACATGGGAAATAGAAAGTAGAAAAAGACAAGATCTCCTGAGTAAATTGGGAGCACGGGAATCTTGGGGGAGAGTTGAAGGGAAGAGACAGGGAGGGGAGCAGAGAAAAATGTAGAGCTCAATAAATATCAAAAAAAAGAAGATTAGAATAAAAATATTATAAATCAGAAGAGAACCAGATTATGGTGGCACATGCCTTCAATCCCAGCACTCGGGAGGCAGAGGCAGAATCATTTCTGTGAGTTCAAGCTCAGCCTGTAGGGCCCAGGATCTACCCCTGCTCCTGGGATTCATTTTGAGGGCAGTTTCTGGCCAGCCAGCGTTTCCTGTTTGTTCCTGTGCTCCCTCTACCCCACCTGGTGATTAGCTATAGGGCATTGTTGACTCCACCTTGGGTGTAGTAATTTCCCACCTGCCTTAGGGGTATTCCATTGTGTAGCAGCCAGGTATTTAAGGTTTTTCCTAAATTTGAATAAATGGCAGTCGGCTTTCAATGACCTAGGTCTCTTGTGTGTGTGTTCTTTCAATCTCCAGGCCCTTGCCCTGCTCGCATATGGTACAGTGGCCCCTGAACTGTACCAAGAGAGTAACGCAGGCACAGGTCTAAAGACCAAGTTTCAGGACAGCTGGGGGTACATAGAAAAACCCTGTCTCAAAAAAAAAAAAAAAAAAAAAAAGGCAGGGAGGGAGACAGAGATGGAAAAAGAAGCCAGAGATATGGAGGTACAGACTCCTCCAGCTGCTGTCGTAGGAAAGCCTCTCCTAAGTCCTGTCTTCTCTCCCCACCTGTGGGCTTAGGGCTGCCGCCAAACTTGACTGATGATCATAAGAATCATCAGGTGCTGTTAAATGCAGACTGCTAGCCTAGAATGAGAGGCATGTCCCAGAACGCAGGCTCGATTTAACCCAGGTTGTACTTCAAGGAAGGTCCCAGCCCAGAGAACGTCACAAAAGCCCAGGTCCCCTTTCCCTTAGAGAAGCCAGGAAGCAGAAACTGCCAGAGGCCATCTCCAAGGTGAGAAACTTCATTGGGTGGAGGGAAGGCTTAGCAGCTTAGACAGTGGGTCTAACTGCATGCCTGTGAATTCCAATCAACACGAGAGCTCAGTGTTGGCTACCACTCTGCTTCTGTAAAAGCAGTGGTCTGAGACATCCCCCCACCCGCATCTGTTTTAATTTTACCACCTAAAGAACAGAAATTGTGGGGCTGGAGAGGTGGCTCAGTGGTTAAGAGCATTGCCTGCTCTTCCAAAGGTCATGAGTTCAATTCCCGGCAACCACATGGTGGCTCACAACCATCTGTAATGAGGTCTGCTGCCCTCTTCTGGTCTGCAGACACACACAGACAGACTATTATATACATAATAAATAAATATTTAAAAAAAAAAGAAAAGAACAGAAATTGTGGTGCGTGTCTTTAGGAGGTCCTTGCCCTGTTCCTGTGTTTTTAGAGTTGGTTGAGGTTGGCTCTCGTGTAACCCAGTGAAGCCTCCAACTCACTGTGCTATTGCAACTCTTCATCCTCCTCCCTCTACTCCCTGAGTGCTGGTATTAAAAGAATGCACAAGCACATTAGGTTTGGTTTGGTTTGGTTTGGAGACACGCTCACTAAGTAGCCTAGGCTGACCTGGAACTCACAATGTAGACAAGGCTGTCCTGAAGCTTAGGTCTACATGGCTCTGCCTTCTGAGTACTAGGATTAAAGGGATGTTTCATCACACTTGACTGTGTGTTTGGTTTTGAGTTAGGGTCTCTCTTTACTCAGACTGCCTTTGAATTAATGTAAGCCAAGGGAAACCTTGAATTTGATTTTTCTTGCCTCTACCTTGAGAGAGCTGAGATTCTGCGTGGTAGTTTAAAATACCCAGATTCCTGTGTTGTTGTTTTCAATAATATTGGATACTGAACTCATTAACTCTTGGATGCTACTGGTAACTGACAGTTAATTGACAATTAAAGCAGGCCCACAGTGGCCCAAACCTGTACCCCTGTACTCAATGCTGAGGCAGAAGTCACAGGCCAGCCTAGGCTATATAGTGAGGCCCTGTGTCAAAAAGTAAATTGAGGCGCTGGAAAGATGACTCAGCAGTTAAAGCACTTGCTGCTCTTCTTCTAAGTGCTGGGTTGGATTTCCAGCACAGATGCACAGGGAGGCCCACAACTCTGTAAATCCAAGTTCAGGAGATCCGCTGCCGTTTCTCTTCTTTGGAGGCACTCACGTGCAGCAGGTGTGTGTGTGTGTATACACATACATATATATATGCAGGCAAAATGCCAATACACATAAAATAAAAAACCTTCTCTTTAAAAAGCAAAATGATAGCCGGGCGATGGTGGCGCACGCCTTTAATCCCAGCACTCGGGAGGTAGAGGCAGGCGGATCTCTGTGAGTTCGAGACCAGCCTGGTCTACAGAGCTAGTTCCAGGACAGGCTCCAAAGCCACAGAGAAACCCTGTCTCGAAAAAAACCAAAAAAAAAAAAAAAAAAAAAAAAAAAAGCAAAATGATTCCCAGCACTTAGGAGGCAGAGGCAAAGAAACCCTGTCTTGAAAAACCAAAGGAAAAAACAAAAATGACTGCAATCCTTGACATTTTCATAGTGATGCAGTGGCAGCTTTAAATGAAAACAGCCAGGGATGATTAAGCATATCCCAGAACTTGGGAGCTAGAGACAGATGGATCTGTGTGAGTTGGAACCCAGCCTAATCTCCAAACCAGTCAATGTTAAAGTTGGGGCTGGCAAAGCCATTGGCTAGCATCTGAGAGTCCCTGGCTACACTCCCACATCAAGAACTAATGAGAAGCTTGTCATCGTGGAAGGATTGATTCGGTTAGCTGACATGGGTCTATGTTAACATAGGAAGAGCACCTAGAAGTTTTTAAGCAGGTATTCTGGGGACCAAGTAAATGGCTAGGTGAGTGATTGAAGGTACCTGTCATCAAGCCCAGGTACTTGAGTTCAATCTCTGGGACCACATGGAGGAGAGACTGTCATCTGACCTCTATATCCATATGTATGTTCACCAAGAAATACAAACTAAATGCAAAAAATAAATAAATAAAAACAAGCTGAATGAATTCTGGACACATGCCTTTAATCCCAATACTCGGAAGGCAGATCCAGGCAGATCCAGACAGGTCTAGCAAGCTCTAACTAGCAAAGGCAAAAAAGGTCTCAAAGACAAGAAAACAAAAAATAAGTTTTGGAACCAGGTATAATCCTAGAATTGGAGAATAGAAGGCTAAGTCGGGAAGATCAAGAATTATATTTCCACCGTGCATAATGGTGTATACTGAAAGACAGGGATAAATCCAGACCCCTCTAGCAGGAAGAGAAGAGCCAAAAATCTAGGTTAGCTGGTTCAGTGACTCTGTTTCAGGAACTAGCTGAAGATAAAGTTAGATTGTAATCTTGAGAATAATCTTGAGAAACAGGGAGTTATCCCCTTGTAATTATCATTGGTATTTTCGGAATTTTCAATGATTGCTGGTATTTTCGGAATTTTCCAATGATGCCCTCCCTACCCCCTTTGGATTACTGGGTTGTGATTTCTTCCCTTAAATACCTCTTCTCCCAGCTACTCTAAGTTGGGTTATGAGTCTCGGCCTCAGCACTGGTACCTTTCAATAACCTCGTGTGATTGCAGCAAGAACGGTCTCCCTTGAGTTACTGGGGGGTCGTGTTACCGGAGACTTGAGTAAGAGTCTCCCACACCGGGGGTCTTTCAATACCCTTAAAGGCAAGTGGATCTCTGTGTCTTCAAGGCCACCCTGGGCTACAGAGTCAGTTCCAGGGCAGCCAGGGCTGTTACAGAGAAAACCTGTCTCAACCCCCCCCTCCCAATATCAAAACAAAACAAAAAATCTACCTAACCCGCCTATCAAGTGGTCAAAACTCTCTTGGCAAATATTATGATTATTATTACTATAATGGTTTAGATAAAACGGCGCAGTTCCTCGAGGGGCAGCAGCAGGTCACGAGGGGCAGGGGGGGCCCAAGGCATAGCAGGCGACTGCAGGGCAGCGGCTGGCCACGAGGGGCAGCCAACCTCTCCACCCGAGCCCTCTGTGGGTCCCAGGTGGGGAGAGCTCGAGGGGTCAGTGGGTTCCTACAAGGAGCCACAGCGTGAGAGATGGATAGGCACGCACGCAACGCAGAAAGAGTTTGGATAGTTTATTAAGGGGGTTATGGTAGGAAGGAAAGGGAGGGGGGAAGAAGGAGGGTGGAGGAGAGAGAGGGAGGGAGAGAGAGAGAGAGAGATATGCGGGAGAGGAGAGGCAGCAGCCGCCCCTTCAGACAGGAGACCGGAAGGAAGATCGCTTTGCCTAGGTGGAAGGGGGAGTAAGGGGGGGCTTATCTCTTAAAGGGACAGGACAAGTCAGCAGCAGGTCATAACAACTACTATTATTATTGCTATGAATGACACATTACTTATCTAGTTGACAACTGAAACTCTGGGGATTCTAAACTAACATTCTTGCCCTTGAGCTTTTTAAACACACCCGAAAAAATTTTTGACTTTGTGCTCTTCTTCATTCTGCTGTTTTGTCTAAATGAACCTTTGCACCGCTGCCGGGGATTCATTCTGGGCCCTTTTGACTAATGTTTCTTGTGGCATTTAGAATTGGCTTATACAGAAACCCCCTCTAAGCAATGATGTCTACGTGCTCCCCATTAAATTTTTTCTCCAGTTTAAGAACTAGCCAGATTTATGGGGCTGGAATGATGGCTCAGTGGTTAAGAGCACTGACTCTTCTACTAGAAGACCCAGGTTCAGTTTCCAGCACTCCCATGGCTGCTCACAATTGTCTGTAACTCTAAGATCTAACACTCAAACACTAATGCACGTAAATAAAGATAAATGAAGTATTTTGCTAAGCAGTGGTGGGGACTCACGCCTTTAATCCTAGCACTCCAGAGGCAGAGGCAGGTGGATCTCTGTGAGTTCGAGGCCAGCCTAGTCTACATGAGCTAGTTCCAGGACAGGCTCCAAAGCTACAGAGAAACCCTGTCTTGAAAAAAAAAGTGGGGGGGGGGGAGAAAGAAAATAAAAGGAAAGGAAAGGAAAGAAAAGAAAAGAGAAGAACTAGCCAGATTTGGATTTGAGACAAAAATTTTGATACCTTATGACCACCATCAGCTTCTATTTCCTTGGCCCCAGTGATGCTAAGTTCCCCTAACTGCGGCTTGAGATCTGAGTTTGCCTCCAGCTCCTGAGTCGCTCTAGAGAGGCAAGAGTCCAGCAGCTTCCGGTTTGGGCTCATGAGATCTCAAGATCTTAGCGCTGAGATGAACACGGCCTTGTTTTCATGCAGTAACAGCTACAAAGAGGCCCAGCTCTCGTGAAAACCTCTCATATCAGGGTAGCAAAAAATTCCCTCTCTTTACCCATCCACATTGCTTCCAGATCCTGACCCGGGCTCTAAACAATGCGGGATTACTGGGAAATGGCAATAATGGTTTTACAGGATGATTTAAAAGACGTACCTTTTCCGCATTCGGATGCCGTCTCTTCATGGAGCTGAGCAGCTTCATGCATGAGGGGATCTGCTATGCTGGAGCAGCCTTCACGGTGGCAAAAGATACTTTCATCTGGTCAGAGGAGCATGTGCTCAGAAGGCCTAAATAACAAAATAACAGCAGGCACTCAAACAAGGCGAGGCAAAAGCCCTCAATATCTACGCTCCCAGGCGATTTATGCCTTTGCTACGGCATAGAGCAGATCTCTGTGCGTTTGAGGTCAGCCGGGTCTACAAAGGAATACAGAGACAGACAGGACTTTTATGCAGGTAAACCCTATCTTGAAAAAAAAAATTGTATTCAACAGACATAAATACCTATTATTTCTGGTAGGCACTTTCTCTGGTTGGGTGAAAGCATTTCCCTAGTAGGGAGTATTTAAAAACACCTCCATGGTGTCAAGCTCTACTACAGAGCTATCATAATGAAAACAGCGTGGTATTGGCATAAAAACAGATAGGTGGGGGCTGGAGAGATGGCTCAGAAGTTAAAAGCACTGGCTACTCTTCCAGAGGACCTAAGTTCAATTCCCAGCACCCACATGGCAGCTCACAACTGTCTATAACTTCAGTTCCAGAGGGACTGACATGTTCACACCTATGTATATAAAATAAATTTAAATAAATTATACTTACCTGGCAGGGGAGATACCATGATCTCAAAGGTGGTTTTCCCAGGGCCAAGCTTATCCATTGCACTCCGAATGTCCTGACCCCTGCAGTTTCCCCAAAGGCAGGAAACTCAACTGCATAATTTGTGGTAGTGGGGGACTGTGTTCGCGTTCTCCCCTGAAAAGTAAGAAAAGAAAGGTATTTATTAAATAAAAAAATTAAATTAATTATGGGGGAAAAAACAGACAGGTGGAATGGAATCAAAGACCCTGACATAAATCCACACATCTATGAACACCTGATTTTTGACAAAGAAGCCGAAATTATACAATGGAAAAACAAAGCGTCTTCAACAAATGGTGCTGACATAACTGGATGTGGACATGTAGAAAAGTGCCATTAGATCCGTATCTGTTGCCCTGTACAAAACTCAAGTCCAAGAGGATCAATGACCTCAACATAAATCCAGTTACATTGAAGCCCATAGAAGAGTAACTGGAAAGTAACCTTGAATGTATTTGTACAAGAGACAACTTCCTGAGTATAATATCAGTAGCACAGACATTGATATTGACAATTCGACAATAGATGGGACCTCCTGAAACTGAAAAGGTTAAAAAAAAAAGAAGAAGAAAAAAAAAAAAACACCTTCAATAATAAGACATTCTGCCTCCCAAATGCTGGGATTAGAGGCTTGCACCACCACCCACCCAGCTTTGAGATACCATTTTATGTGGGAGCCTGCGTGTGACTCAGTTTCCATCTGGAGTCATTTCTGACTTAAAGAAGTCATTGAGTTCAAGCTTGCCTGCTCTACTTTTTCTTATAACCTTGAAGGCTATGAGAGTCTTTCTGATGTAGTGAGAAAGAACACTCTACCTGGTAGACAGTATACTGCTGATGACAAACATCAAGATAGAAAGCGAGGCTGCTTCTGAGCAGCAAGCGCATGTTGAAGAGGAGGCTGCTCACTCAGGAATGGTCTTGTGGTTAGATACAGACAATCTGTGCTGTGCTGTGCTTTGTTCCGCTTTTGTATATAAGCAAGTTCTGAAATAAACTGTGGGCTGTTTGGCTGCTTCGACATGACCAGACAGACCTCCCAATTCTATCCTGCCTTCTGTTTCTTCTGACTTTTCTTTGGCCTCAAGGATCCCCTATCCAGGAACCCTAGCTGATCTTGTAGGAGTGGGCCCCTTATAATCTTGTACCTGTCAGAATGACTAAGATCAAAAACACTAATGACAGCCCACGTTGGAGAAGACATGGAGTATGCCACTTTGGAAATCGGTATGGTGGTTTCTCAGAAAATTGGAAATCAAGCCGGGCGGTGGTGGCGCACGCCTTTAATCCCAGCACTCGGGAGGCAGAGGCAGGCGGATCTCTGTGAGTTCGAGACCAGCCTGGTCTACAGAGCTAGTTCCAGGACAGGCTCCAAAGCCACAGAGAAACCCTGTCTCGAAAAACCAAAAAAAAAAAAAAAAAAAAAAAAAAGAAAATTGGAAATCAATCTACCTCAAGACCCAGTATACCAATCTTGAGCATATGTCCAAAGGATGCTCAATCATACCAGAAGGACACTTGCTCAACTATGTTCATAGCATTATTCCTACTAGCCAGAACCTGGAAACAACCTAGATATCCCTCAACTGAAGAATGAATACAAAAATGTGCTACATCTACACAATGGAGTATTACTAAGGAGTAAAAAAAAAACAATGACATCTGCCTGGCGCACGCCTTTAATCCCAGCACTTGGGAGGCAAAGGCAGGCGGATCTCTGTGAGTTTGAGGCCAGCCTGGTCTACAAAAGCTAGTTCCAGCCGGGCAGTGGTGGCGCAGGCCTTTAATCCCAGCACTCGGGAGGCAGAGGCAGGCGGATCTCTGTGAGTTCGAGACCAGCCTGGTCTACAGAGCTAGTTCCAGGACAGGCTCCAAAAGCCACAGAGAAACCCTGTCTCGAAAAACCAAAAAAAAAAAAAAAAAAAAAAAAAACCAAAATTTAGGGCTGGAGAGATGGCTCAGTGGTCAGGAGCACTGCTTGTTCTTCCAGAGGTCCTGAGTTCAATTCCCAGCAATCACATAGTAGTTGATAACTATAGTGAGATTTGGTGCCCTTTTCTGGTGTGCAGACACACATGCCAGAGCACGACATACATAATAAATAAATAAATATTTTTTAAAAAATTTAGTCAATGGGAAGAGGAAGAGTGATTGGCAATAGAAATTGGGAAAATAAAGGCATAAGGCATTTGGGGGATAGCTCAGCTACCTAGCCTGTGTTTAGAACATTCCGTCTCTCGGGTTCTGAATTCACACAAAACATCAGGTTTACAAAAGTTTTGGGTCTCAAGGTGGAGGGAGGAAGAGGATACAGCCTCGAGGCTTTGGTCACTGAAACTCTGCCTTCCAATGACAAGGTTCCTGAAGTCCCCTTTGAGAAGGAAAATTTTATCAGCCTACACTATCCAGGCCAGTAAAAAATGTTAACCTACTCAGGGTGTCCCACTAGGGGTGTCCCACGGTGCGGCTGGAGGGTCAAGAGATGAAAGTCACTTGGCCTATCTTACACAGTGAGACCCCACGCCTAACTAAAATTGAACACTAAAGTTACTGCTAGACTCTTCCCTAGCATTCAGGGCGTTGTGGGTTCCAGATTCTGTCCCAGAAGTAAAGATCTGCGCTGTTGAGATACGGTATTAACAAAACGTGTTTGGCATTTCCAGATGCTGGAGTCATGAGGGACAAGAGCTCTGCAGGGACACTCAGCCTTGGAGATTTCTGTGGTCAGAATCCAGAATTGCTGTCCCTGCTGAACGCTCCTGACTGAGGCAGGCTCTGCTGGAACATGGAAATGTGCGCCCTCTGCTGTCAATTCAGGGCATCGCTGATAATGCAGCCTCAGAGGCAAGAGACAGCCATGGGGAGCCCAACTAAATAAATACTTTTTAAAAAATGGATGAAGCCGGCCAGTAGCACACACTTTTAATTCCAGCGCTCAGAAGATGGAGGCATGAGGATCTCTGTGAGCTCCAGGCCAGCCTGCTCTACAGAGTTCCACGATAGCCAGGGCCACACAAAGAAACCCTGTCTTGAAACCCCTCCATCATCCAGAAAAAAAAAAAAGATTTGGGGCTACTTGTTCCTAGTGGCACGTGTGTTTAATCTCAGCACATAGGTGGCAGGCATATACCTGGGACAGTGGCTAACCAGGGCAACATGGTAATACTGTGTCTTGGGGAGATGATAGCTTTGTCATGAAGGCACTTAGTTTAGCAAAAGTCACATTTGGGAACCCCTAAATGCACTTAATACCAAGTGGCCTTGGCAGCCTGCCCTCAATTCTAATTTTTAAGACTAAATTAAAGCAATCGAGAAATGACCCCACCCAAATGAGAGAGGGATTTCAGCATTGACACCAAGCTCAATGTGCGTTTGAAAAATGTGGTAGTGTTTTAACTTTCTTCCTACTACTAGGGAGTTATAGGTTGGTAGGGGGTTGGGGGAGATTTCTCTGTGAGGTCCAGGCCAACCAGACCCACAGAGTGAGATCCTGAGATCCTGCCACAAACACACACAAAGCATTCCTGACAGGAAGCTGTGAGGGGACCTCCTGGGGCAGTGACAGGTGTGAAATTCTGACCCGGTGGGGACTCTGGGGAGAAGCAGGAGGCCACTCTGAGTCAGTTTAGACTGGACTGAACTGGAACGTTGGAGCCAAGCGCCTTACACTTGCCCTCTGTCTTTCCTCACACCGGCGCAATCTGATGGCAGAAAAAGCCGCCTGTGACCGGGCTCTCCTTCTGATATCAGCTCTGCAATCTGCAGTGTTGAGATCTGGCAGGAAACAGGAGCCTCAGTGGAAATTCTGTCCCTCTGAGCCCTTTGTGAAGAGACCAAACCCCTAGATTCTTTCCCCAGAGTGTAAAGTTAGCAAGACTCCTGGCTGCAAGGCTGATGATGGGGTAGGGCTTGGTGGGTAGGCTGCCCTGCTGGTCTGTGAAAGTGAAGGAAAGTGCTCCTGCCGTAAACTCAGTCTGGTCTGCAAGGCGATTCTTGGTGTAACCCCAACCAGCCTTTGGGAGGCAGAGTCCAGAGGACCCAGAAGGAAAAAATTAAGAGAAAATAAATTTGAGGCAGTCTGGACCACACAATGAGACAGATCCCCATATCTAAAAACTGGGGCCAAGTGTAGTGGCTCACCCCTTTATGCTAGTATTTGGGAGGCAGAGGCAGAACAGAAGGATCTCTGTGAATTCAAGGCCTACTGATCTGCACAGCAATTTCAGGACAGCCAGGGCTACACAGAAGAACTGTCTCAAGGGGCTGGAGAGATGGCTCAGTGGTTAAGAGCATTGCCTGCTCTTCCAAAGGTCCTGAGTTCAATTCCCGGCAACCACATGGTGGCTCACAACCATCTGGAATGAGGTCTGGTGCCCTCTTCTGGCCTGCACACATACACACAGAATATTGTATACATAATAAATAAATAAATATTAAAAAAAAAAAAAAAAAAGAACTGTCTCAAAAGGAAACCAAACTACAATGACCGCTGGGTGACTCAGGTCTGTTATGCTATCACTCCACAGGTTGACGTAGAAGGATTGCTGTGAGTCGCAGGCCAGCCTGTGCTACAGAACAAGGCCTTCTCTGAAATAAACTATAAACAGCAGGCATGGTGGCATATACCTGGAACCCCAGCATTCAGGCAGAAGTGGCAAGAAAATCAGGAATGTGGATCATACTTGGCTAGACAGCGAATTTGAGGTCAAGCAGTTATATGAGGTCTTGTCTCACAAAAGCAAAGTAAAACTTATGCAGAAAAAGCCCAGGAACCAGAGGCAGGTGGGATCTCTGAATTCTAAATCAACCTGGTCTACTTAGCAAGTTCCAGGCCAACCAGGGCTACAGAGTGAAACCCTGCCTAAAAACACAAACTGAAGAAAAACAAGTTTTTAAAAAAAACTGTCTGCTTGGGAGAGGGTTGAAGGGAAGGGGAGAGGCAGGAAGGGGAGCAGAGAAAAATGTAGAGTTCAAATCAATAAAAAACTTTCGCCAGGCGATGGTGGTGCACGCCTTTAAATCCTAGCACTTGGGAGGGAGAGGCATGCGGATCTCTGTGAGTTCTAGACTAGCCTGGTCTACAGAGCTGGTTCCAGGACAGGCTCCAAAGCCACAGGGAAACCCTGTCTCAAAAAAACAAAATAAATAAATAAATAAATAAACTTTAAAAAAAAAATTTATCTGGAGCATTTGGGTCACAAAAACTGGCAGTCAGTATCAGACATACTTTGCAGATAAACATGTTCAATTAATTACCGCACTTTCTTATGAGTTTCCTCTTCAATCACAAACCTCTGTTTCATATAGGGACAGGAGATGGGGGTCTCACATAACATGAGCAAATCTGAAAACGACTATAGAAGCCATGACTTGAACTTCTGTCGTGGTCGTTGTCCCCTCTGTTGTGATCTAGCTGCTGTGGTCTGTAATTGACAAGGATGTTTGTGTTCTTTCTGGCCAGTGTTTTTGCACAGAATCAGTAGAGGTATAAAAGGCTTTAGCTCAGGGCAAAATAAAGGTTGCTGATCTTCCACCCGAAAAGAAGCCTCTGTGTCTCAATCCCCCACCCCTCCGTCGCCAATCTGGGCATCCAGGCCACGCTGGCAGGGCACCCCCCACCTCCAGAACGCTGGGATGACAGGCATAGGCACTTGCTTGATTCACACAAGTTAGGCAAGCCTCTACCAACTGAGTCACACACTAACCCTACATGGTCCCATTGACGAAGGAGCTGGAAATAATAAATCAGTGTTGTAAAGGATTTGACAATAAACTTTCTTAGGAAATACTAAGTTATACAGAAGTAGAATTTATCTGAGGAGCCTCATATGACTGCAAGATACATAGCACCGTGAACTACCCAGACTTCTTAGAAACTACAGAAAGAAAAAAGCAGAACTGACATTCTAGATTAGTCTATGGTTACTACAAGTGTATTTCTCTCCCTCCTCTCAAGACAGGGTTTTTCTGTGTGGCCCTTGACTGTCCTGGAATTCACTCCAAAGACCAGAGCTACACAGAGAAATCCTGTTTCAACAAACAAACAAACAAAAAATCTTAAACCTGCCCGGCAGTGGTGGCACACACCTTTAATCCCAGCACTTGGGAGGCTGGCATACCTCTGTGAGTTCAAGGCCAACCTGGTCTACAGGAACTAGTTCCGGGACAGCCAGGGCTACACAGAGAAATACTTTGTGGGAAAAAAAAAAATACAAACTGTTACAATATTTTTGCTATATAAATTTCCCATTTGTCCAGAATGTCCAACCTTGCAGTTTCTGTGTGTAAAACATGTTCCATTGTTCCTTGGGGACTGGGACCTCAAAATGATTTACAGATGACAGTGTGTGTCTGTCTACAATGGTAGCTTACAGGCTGCAGAGAATTTCTGTTCAAGATGGGCTTTGGTATTTAATTGGTATTAATTTGATAGAATTGGATACCTTCTATTATTAATAGTTTTGTTTCCATTTCCCTGAGAGTTTGGAGTCAGTTCTCAAAGAGGTGTATATGGCGGTGGGAGGGTGGTACATTAATCTGCGGCTTCATGGTCACCTCCCGAACGATTTTAGATCTAAGAGCTTCTTCAGGCATTTATTTTCCATTGAAAAAGCCTGTCCACACCTAAAATGTTACCCAGATCTAAACTCCTAACTTCCTTCCAAACCTTACAAGCATTCAGGAAACCTAACAAGCCACCAGGAAAACAGCAAGGAGATGCAGTTTTTTATGCAAACACTAGGGGGCGGAAAGAACGAGGCCATCTCGGGAAAAGACAAGAAAAGCCTTCTCAACTTTTCCCTGTCTGGCAGTCAAGGGACTATGCTTGGTGGAGCCAGGGTCGGGGTGGGGTTGTGGCGGGGTTGGGGGAAAATGGAGGGCTGAGGAAATTGGGGGGCTGCTTTTTAGGTGGGAACACAGCTGGAGCAAAATTCATGAGTTCACACCCGGCTCGCCCCGACAGGGCTGTCTGCATCTATCTACTTACACGGTTTTCACAAAAAGGAACAGTAAATGGCTCAGCGATTAACAGTGGTTGCTGGGCTTGTAGAGGATCTGGGTTCGCAGCACCCACATAGCTGCTTACAACCCAGGAGAGCCTGCACTGTGGCCTCTAAGAGATACCCACCAACACTTAAGCATACACAGACCCCCATATAAATATGCCTTTAATCCCAGCACTCAGGCAAATCTACAAAGTCAGTTTTAGCCAAGGCTACACGGAGAATTCCCGTCTTAAAAAAGACAAAGAAACAAAACAAACAAAAACCAAAGAAGGAGAGAGATTGTTCAGCAATTCAAAAACACTTGCTGTTTTTGCAAAGGACCAGGGTTCAGGATTCAGTTCTCAGAACCCGTATGGCAGCCCCGAAACATCTGTAACTCCAGTTTCAAGGGATCTCATGTCCGCTTCTGGATTCTGGGGCACCAGACAAATGTACTTGCAGCCACTCGCACACATATATAAAATAAATCTTAGAAAATTAATCGAGGGCTGGAGAAATGGCTCAGTAGTTAAGAGCATTGACTGCTCTTCCAGAGGTCCTGAGTTCAGTTCCCAGCAGCCATAACGTGGCTCACAACCACTGGTGATGAGATTTGGTGCCAACTTCTGTCTGCAGGGACACATGCAGGCAGACCATTGTATACATAATAATTTTTTAAAAAAAGAAAATTAATTGAAGCCGGGCAGTGGTGGTTTATGCCTTTAATCCCAGCACTCAGGAGGCAGAGGCAGGTGTCTCTGTAAATTCAAGGCCAGCCTGGTCTATAAGAGCTAGTTCCAGGACAGACTCTAAAGCTACAGAGAAACTCTTTCTCAAGAAAAGAAAGGAAGGAAGGAAGGAAGGAAGGAAGGAAGGAAGGAAGGAAGGAGGGAGGGAGGGAGGGAGGAAAGGAAGTTAATGGATAAAAAATAGGCAGGTATGCCTTTAGTTCCAGCTCTTGATAGACAGAGGCGAGGGTGCTGTGTCTGAGTTTGAGACCAGCCTGGTCTACATAGTGAGTTCCAGTACAACCAGGGCTACATTAGTGAGACCTTGTCTCATAAAAAAAATAAAAATAATAGTAATAACATTCTTTTAAAGAAGAAGAAAGAAACAGTGTTCACTAAGACACAAAATGGTTGCTTCATATTGGATCATGGGAAGTCAAATTCTTCCTGGTAGTCCCATGGCTGCTGGTTCTGAACTGCTTAACTCCCCACCCATCCAGGCAAACAGCACCCCCGTGCAAGACTCAGGTTGTTATTGAAGCCGGTAAGGCCAGACCCTAGGCGCTGCAGCGGCAAACAAGCAAGACTGGCTACTTGTCTGAAATGGAGCAACTAAACAGAGTTGCCACATTACAGGAGGTGAGATCCCCACCGTCCCTAACCCATCATTGACTTGGCTCCAGCAAGGTGGCCTGACCAGTTGTCAGAACTGTGTGGAATCTCTACCTGGGAGGCAGGTTCCCTCCACTGACTGCAGCTCTTCGCCCAGCGTGAGATTCCTGGGGAAAATTCCATTTCCTTGGGAGCCATTGTCTCAATGATCTGATAGCAAAAGGGAGGGGTACAGGTGTCTCTTTAGAAAATCTTCCTTGGGATCAGGACGGTTACAATACACTTTGCCCTTGATGGGGCAACCTCCTAGTGCGACAGGGAAGGCAGCCCCAACCCTGCTGCTGAGAGCAGGGGAATTATCTAATAAGCTGGCAATCTCGAGGAGAAATTCACTTTTCCAAAGCTCCCGCCTGCAATACCAGCACTCTGAAAACCTAGGCAGACTGCTCTCGCAGTTCAAGGCCAATGTGGGCCACAAAGCAACTTCCAGGCCAGAGAGGACGACAGCTAACTATCTCGTCTTTAAAACTCTAGCCACTAAAGAAGGGCTGGAGAAGTGGCTAGTAAGAGAGTCCCTTCCTAGCATGCCTCAATTCACGGCTTCCTTAAGGTTTCTGTAAATTGCGCAGCACACTTTGGCTGTTTGGCTTCAGGCTGTTCCTTGAGTCTGTAAACTGGGAGCTGCTTCTGGCATCCATAAATAATTAATCTTATCTTTTCCTCTCCCAGATCTAGCCTTTGTAAGTGAAGTTTTCAGGCCTGGCAACTATTTAGGGGTGGAGAAGAATTCTCTCAGCCATCTGTCCCCCGGAAGATTTTTAATGACAAAGAGAAGTTAAGAATAGCTCATTCTTTCAAACTGCTAAAAATCTCTGGGGGGTGGGGAGGAACAGAACCCCATATCCTGTGTACCTAAGGGTGGGTTTTTTTTTTTTGCTTTTTTTTTAAGCTATTTTTCTTTTCTTAATGAAATGTGGTGGTGGTGGTGTGTGTGCGCGCGCGCATGTGTGTGTGTGTGTGTGTGCGCATGCACCTTGGTTGCCCATATATACCCATGAGATATGGAGATGTGGAGGTCATAGGTCAACCTCCAGGTGTTGGGAATGGCCTAAGCAGGATTTGAACTCCTGACAATCCTCCTGCCTCCTCTCCTAGGTGAAATTACAAGTGTGAGCCACCTTGCCTGGCTAAGGACAGTGTAAATGGCTAACTTGCATTCTGGTTTCCAACTTGGGCCATCCAGCAACCACTAGGTTGGAACTAAAACCTATGTGACCAGTACTGGAGACCAGGCCACGTCCCACCTTTAAGAAGACAAGCCACGGGAATCCTCAGGAGAAGGATCCCTGGAGGTGTAGCTCAGCTAGCAGAAGGCTTCCTTACCAGGCACTTAACCTCAGGTCTAGGCCCTAGCTTTGCATAGACCCTCCTTGGAGGGAAAAAACCTGCATTATCAACCTTCTGGGGTTGGAGGCAGGAGGTTCTAGGCTAAGGTCACCCTCAGCTACTGTAATCAGTTTGGGTTTCAGGAAGTCCTCTCAAGTTACAAACTGAGTGGCAGAAGACGACCTTGATCCCAAAACTCTGGCAACCTAGAGGCAGGTTGACCCCTGTGAGTTCAGTCCACAGAGCAGGCTGGCCTTAAACTCACAGAGATCTGCCTGTCTCTGCCTCCTGATGTGTCTCTCTGTACCTGACTCTGTTTTATAGTCATTCTTATTATGTATAGTCCTAGCTGGACTAGAAATTTATATGGAAGAAAGCCATTAACATTAAAAAAAATTTATATGGACACCTTGAACTTGTGTCCAGTCTCCCACGTGCTAGGACAGATACGAGTCACTTGAACTGTCCAGGCAAGTGAGAAAATACATATATACAGCTGGGCGGTGGTGGCACACACCTTGAATCCCAGAACTTGGGGGGCAGAGACAGGCTCTGTGAGTTCGAGGCCAGCCTGGTATACAAGAACTAGTTCCAGCACAGGCTCAAAAGCTACAGAGAAACCCTTTCTCGAAAAACAAAAAGAAAGAAAGATAGATCTACTACTGTATATTTATTTTTAGTTTATGTACATTGTTTGTATTTTGCCGTGAGTGTTGGGTGCTCTAGAACTAGAGTATGAGACGGTTGTGAGTGATCATGTGACTCTGTGGATTGAACCAGGGAACTCGGGATGAGTAGTCCCTGCTCTTAACCACTGAGCCATCTCTCCAGCTCTGAGAGAAGATATTACTAAAAAGAGAGACTTATGGCCCTCCCCTGAGCCCCAAGGAATCATTAGAAGTGCCCTCAGGAATCTCATGCTGGGAAAAGGGAAAGGCTGAAGCCTGGTGCCAGCCAGAAAAGGGAACAGTTCTGTCAGTTGTAAGGAGGCCTTACTGGAGGCACTGGAGCCCAGTCAGCTTGTCAGTAATTAATCAAGCATCACACCTTGACTGGAGGAGTATGGGTGCTTACCTATTTACCTCCTTTTAAACCTAAGCCTAGGTCAGTCCTGAGAAGTTAGACCTTGTCATTTGTCTCTCCTCCCACGGTGGGTGGCCACATTGAAAGAACCTCTTTTCTCTGCTTTCTCTACCACAGGCCTGTTTAATTTCCCTGTTGATAGTCAAGGTCAGCTTGTTTTGCTCCCAGGGCCCAGGCCTAACCACTGTGGTAATTTAGTCTTTTACCTTCTAGGTTCATTTTATAGTTCAGGAAGTAAAGGTTAAGGAACATTACTGCTAGCTGGGCATCATGGCGCACGCCTTTAATCCCAGCATTTGGGAGGCAGAGGCAGGCGGATCTCTGTGAGTTCAGAGGCCATCCTGGCCTATAGGGTGAGTTCCAGGACAGCCAAAGATACACAGAGAAACCCTGTCTTGGGAAAAAAGGAGAACATTACTGTTTGCTGGGCATGGTGGCACACATCTTGAATCCCAGTACTCGGGAGGCAGACACAGGTGGATCTCTGAGTTCGAGGCCAGCCTGGACTAAAGGACTACAAAGCCCATTTCAGGACAGCGAGGCGGACACAAAGAAACCCTGTCTCAAAAACTGAAAAAACAAGACCATTACTGCTATGTTTCTATTCATCCCTTCTAACCCCAACTGAGGGTCTGTCTTCTCTTCTCTGGGCATTTCCCGTGCTGTCACTTTTATTTTTCTCCACAGAGACAGGGTTTCTCTGTGTAACAGTTCTGGCTGTCCTGGACCTCATTCTGTAGACCAGGCTGGCATGGAATTTGCAGAGATCAGCACATCTCAGCCTCCTGAGTGGTGGGATTGTCTCTTGGTTTTTGTTTTTATTTCATGAAACAAGTTACAATGTAGCCTTAGCCGGCAGTGACCAGGCCGCCGGCCTCTGTCTCCTAAATGCTGGAATTAAAGGCAAACACCAACACTACCAGTACTGGCCCGGGTTTTTTCAGTTGTTTGTTTGTGACGGGCTCTAAAGTATCCCAGGCTAGCCTCCAACTCTTTTGGAGGGTGACCTTGAACTCCTGATCTTCCTTCCGCCCTCCACTCCCACGTGAGCTGAGATTGTAGCTGGGTATCACCACACCCAGCTTTTTTTGAGGAACTTTCTAGAGAATGTATTTTGAACCCGGAGGCTCAGCCACTAGGCCTTGGCAGCCTTCTAATCTTTAAGCAGCCCAATTTAGTCTCAGCAAAGAATCTGCTGAGTTACCTCCCATTCTAGGTATCTGATCCAGATAGCTCCAGGAGTCACTCTGTCTCCTGCCTTTGAAGTGTTAAGAGAAAAGCCTGCCTGCCCTTCTCCAGAATCCTGCTGGGTCAGTTTAAGCAAGAATCAGGCCATCTTGGTGGCTCTTCCTAGTAATTTTCCACACACTCCGCCCACAGCACCCCCAGTCTGTGCTTGGTTCTGGCTAAAGTCCCTATTTTGCAGCTCTGTTCAGATAAACTCAATTCATTTCCTTACCTAGATAATCTTTTCTCTCCCCCTCCCCACCCCTCAGGGTTTCTCTGTTG
Organism: Microtus obscurus; assembly: GCA_963919715.1. NCBI lineage: Eukaryota > Metazoa > Chordata > Mammalia > Rodentia > Cricetidae > Microtus > Microtus obscurus. The sequence continues at coordinate 334,805 of CAWTZC010002480.1, forward strand.
TAATCCTGGAACTCACTCTGTAACCAGGTGGGCCTCTTAACTAGCAGAGATCCACCTGCCTCTGTCTCCTGAGTGCTGGGGCTTAAGGCATGCACTACCACCACCTGGCTGGTTTGTTAGTTTTTTTTTTTTTAAAGATTTATATATTTATTATATATACAGTATTCTGGCATGGAGGGTACCAGATCTCATTACAGGTGGTTGTGAGCCACCATGTGGTTGCTGGGAATTGAACTCAGGACCTCTGGAAGAACAGCCTGTGCTCTTAACCTCTGAGCCATCTCTCCAGCCCGTTTGTTAGTTTTCTTAAAGCAGAATTTCACTTTGTATCTTAGGCTGTCCAGTGTGGTAATCCTCCAGTCTCTGCCTCAACAAATACTGTGATTATAAGCATGTACCAACTCAATTATTAATTATCTTCTTCGTTTGTTTTTGAGACAGGGTCTCATCATAACATAGTCTAGCTCACAACAAAGATATAGTAAAGGATGTCTTTGAATTTCAGATTCTGCAGCCTCCACCTTCCAAATTCTTCCAGTAGTCTTCCTGCCTTCCCCCTTCTTTCTTCCAGCCTAGAAGGAATGCTGGCTGGGCCACGTGCTCCATCAACTGTTCTACACCTCCAGCCTTTCCTTGTGAGGCTTTAAGGAGTGTCGGGATCATTTCTCAATAACGAGCCACATTGTCATAACAGAATATTATATTTAGCACAAGGCTTGAAAACATAAGCCCTATAGGAAGACTGCAGTGTGGGCTGAGACATACTTGTCTGACATGTGAGAGCTTCTTGGGTTCAGTCCCCCCCCCCCACACACACACACACTCACAGAGAGAGAAGGGGGGATGGGGGGAGAAGGGAGGGAGAGATTCTTGTCCAGCCCCCCTTCCCCATGCTGGTTTCCACAGAACAAGTTTTCAGTAAAGAACTGGCTAGTGAAACATTTCAGAGTCGCAAGGTATCCATCACAAAGACTCAGTTCCTGGATCTGACTAAAAAAGCAGCCTGAGAGAATGGAAGGGAAGGGGTGTGACAAGTGGAGAGTGTTAGCAGCCCGTGCAGCAATTCTGCAGAAATTGGAATCTCCTGGATCAAATAACTTATTCTTTAAAAAAAAAAAAAAAAAAAAAAAAAAAAGCCTTTAATCCCAGCACTCAGGAAGCAGAGGCCTGTGGATCTCAGTGAGTTCAAGGCCAGCCTGGTTTACAAGAGCTAGTTCCAGGACAGGCTCTAAAGCTACAGAGAAACCCAGATACGGGAATCACTGTTCCGAGTTCAAGGCCAGCTTGGTGGACTTAGTGAATTTTAGATCAACCGTGGCTGCATAATGGGCCTCCCAGGTCTAAGCCTCTGTAGGATTTAGTCTGGGAACAATCTCATTTTCTTATTCTGACCTAAGCACACTGGGTCATCCCCAAAAGGAACCTTTATCTCCATTTTTTTCTTATAGCACCTTTCACGGAAGAAAATATGGTAGTTTACTCTTACATGGCTTAAAGAAGATTATTTTTCAGTCTGCTCAGGGTGTGGATAAGCATTTGATAGCCAAAGGGATTACAGCAATTAATTTTGTGTATAAAAGGATTTCAAACACTGTAGGGAACTTTAAGGAAGCAAGTATTCTTATTGTTATGACCAGACAAAGCCAACGCCTGGGAGGGGAAGGGAGGGAGGCCTGGGCCATTACCATTACAGCCAAGTCTGATGGCATGCAAATGACCATCCTTCAGCCTGGAGAATTTCTGAGAGGTGAAATGTTGTCCTTTCTTGGGTCCTAATTTCAAGCTGTCAAATCTCATCCCTTAGTTCGGTGAAATTTCCAGTAACTTCCTTCATACTCTCTTTAAGGAAAAAAGACACCGGTGGTAGTGGGAGAGCACGGGAGATGCCCATTGGGTAAAGACACCGCCCAAACGCCTAGTGCTCTAGGTTCCATAGGACCACAGAGATGGAGAGCCAGATCCCTTAGAATGGTTTTACAGACAGTTGTGAGCTGCCATGTACTGGGATTTGAACCCAGGTCCTCTGGAACATCAGCGTCTAAGCCATCTCTTCAGTCCCAGGAGAAATTTTTTGTTGTTGTTGTTTTGTTTTTCAACCTAGGGTTTCTCTGTGTAGCTTTAGAGTCTGGCCTGGAACTCACAGAGCTCTACCTGTCTCTACTTCCCGAGTACTGGGATACTAGGCCTGTGCCATCACTGCTGAGCCAGGAGACATTTTTTTAGGTAGGCTGTCTTTGGACCTCCAAAGAAGCACCCAACTCAAATAAATAAAATAAAACGAAAAGCCCAGCTCTCAGGAGGTAGAGATCTGGGAGTTGGAGGCTGCCTGCTTTTCATAATGAGTCTCAGGCCAGCCAGGGGTCTACATAGGGACCCTGCCTAAAATATAAATAAGTCAGGCAGGCATGGTACATACACCTTTTATCTCAGCACTTAGGAGGCAGAGACATGTAGATCTCTGAGTTTGAGTCCAGCCTGGCCTACATAGAGAGACTGTCTTATGTCTCAAGATAAATAAATAACCCCTACCACCCCCCAAACCACAAAGGAACAAAAAAATAAAGTAAAATAAATTATTCATATAATGTAACATATGATAAAGAATAAAGTGTGTTAGGAACTTGCAGGGGCAGCTGGTAGCCTTGAGTCGGGGAAGGGAGCATTAGGAGAGGTGGTTTTCTCTACTCGTCAAGTCTGAAGCAGTTAGCTCAGCTCTGTGACTATGGAGCAGTCATTGAATGAGTCTAAAGCCATCGGCTCAGCTCTGTGGCTATGATCCTGCTGCCAACATCAGGGCCACTCAGACTTTAGGTGAGGAAAGAACTCTTACTCGTCTGCACATTGGTAGGATTGGAAGAGGGGGGGATACTGGGGAACAGTAGCCAGTGCCTGGCCTGGCGCATTCCTTCCCAGCTGTAGCATGAGCCCCACACATTATGGCTGTTGCTGAGCACCAGGTGAAAGCCATAGGAGCACAATGATAGGGGCACACAGGCAAAAGGAACATTTTTGTTGATTTTCATGTATCCCAGGTTGTCCTAAAGTTCAGTGAAGAGCCACCCTTGACCCTGATTTTCCGGTCCACCTCCTAAGTGCTGAGCTGGCGAAGGCCACCACACCCCGTGTATAGGGTGTTGGGGAAGGTTTAGTGCATGCTAGAACAATACTTTTCATTTTTTTAGCCACATTCTTAGCCTCAAAGTGATGTTAGTTGGATGCAACCTTGTTAGCCAAATGCTAGGCTTGCTACTAACTCAACTCCGCAAAAGACCCTTTGTGACAGATGTCTGTTTCCCAGTCCTCAGGGAGAGGCTTTAGTCAGAACTCTGGAAGGCAGCTGGCAGTACAGAGCTGTGAGGGGGGGGGGGGAGCAGTCCACCTCTACCCCTCCTCCACTCCCAGTTCCCTGCTTGGCCTCAGGGACAAAGGTGAACTCAGTGGAAGCTTGCAGAGCTCCTTCTACACTTTTACCCTAGTGGCTTTCAAAACTGTCCTTTTCGGAGCCTGTCAGCTGTCTTAATCGAGTAAAGGTGCTCGCTGACCAAACCTGAAAACCAGAGAGTTCAGTCCCTGGGCGCCACACTGTGAGAGAGAATCCACTGTTCTCACATCTATGTGCTCCTAAAACACCTCTTGATGCACCACCCACCACACACACACCAAAATTAAATTAAATGTAATTCTGTTTGTTTTTCAAGATAGATTTCCTTTGCGTAGCCCTGGCTGGCCTGAAACTTCAGAGGTCCATCTGTCTTTGCCTCTAGAATGCTGGAATTAAAGGCTTGCACCACTGCTGCCTGGCTCTAAATGCAGTTTTAAAAAGCTCATTGCAGTCTAGCTTGGTAGTTCAAGCCTTTATTCTGAGAAGCAGAAGTAGTGGGATCTCTGTGACTTAGTGGTCTGCATTGCCTACCTAGCGAGTTCCGGCTGACCAGAGCTACGTAGTAAGAGCCTGTCACACATACACACACAAAATAAAATAAAGCCAGGCAATGGTGGCGCACGCCTTTAATCCCAGCACTCAAGAGGCAGAGGTGGACGAGTCTGTCTGTGAGATCCAGGCCAGCCTGGTCTACAGAGCTAGTTCCAGGACAGCCAGAGCTGTTACACAGAGAAACTCTGTTGCCTCGAAAAACCAAAACAAAACAAAAGCAAACAAACAAAATAAATCCTGAGGATGAAGCTAAGTTGGTGGAGTGTTTTGCTTGGTTAGGTCCAGTATGGAATAGACAAGGCATAGTGGCCAAGGCCACACTGCAAAAGCAGAGACAGGAGGATGATTCAAAGTTATGCTTAGCTACAGAGAGAACCCAAGGCTAGCCTAGCCTATCCTAGCCTAGGAAGACCCAGTCTCCAAATAAATAAAGGAAGAAAAACTAAAAAGGAATCCAGTATTCTAGACTATAAAACCAATATCCTTGTTGCTATTGTTATTCATTGAGACAGAGTTTCTCATTGTAGTCTTGACCCTAAACTAAACTCAAGAGATCTATCTACCTGCCTCCCAAATGCTGGAGTTAAAGGTGTGTGTCACTATATGGAGCCAAATCCATATCTTTATCTGCTTCCCCAAATCTAAGACCTAGCTGCGTGCTGAAAAGGCTTCCCAAGACGTGATGACTCCCTTTATTCATTTTATTAATATTTTGAAGACTGAATTTCATTATATATTTGTCACAAGCCTCTGCCTCACCAAGTTCAAAAATAAAAGGTACCACCCTACCTGGCTGATTAAAAAACAACAAACAAACAAACAAATCCATTTCCTCTGCTAGGAGGGGGAGAAAAAAAAAAAACGATGAAGGTCATTCTGCCCCAGGGAAGCTCAGCGCAGAGGAAGCTGGGTGGGTTGGGTAAGGATGGCCCCAGGTGGGGGAGGGGTACCAGAGCCTCCCAGTCCAGGGGGCCAATGAGCCCTCAGACTATATAAGAACCTAGAGCCTTTTCCCCCTCCCAGAGACTTCTTCTCTACACCCCTAGGGTCCAGTTTGCGCTCCCGGTGACTGACTTGCGCCACGCTCCGCGGTAGGCTTTCTCCACAGGAAAGGTAATCTCTTTTTGATTTTTTTTTCGGGATCTTTGGCTTTGTGGGGCAATGGTAGTCTTTATTAATGGTCCCATTTTTTTTTTTTTTTTTTTGGACGTTACATAGTTAAGTTGAGCGGGCCGGAGACCTTACATTGGCCAGACTGAGTAAAACTCCGTTCTGCCTGCCTCCCAGGCCTTTTTTAAAACTAGGATTTTAAAGCAACACAGCCGTGAGTTTCGTCTCCTGGCCCCACAGTCATCTCGGTTTAATTCCAGGTGAGGTAGAGGTAGGCAGATAGAACTTTATGTAGAGTAGAAATATGTGCGGTAAAGATTGGTTGGTGTAAGTTACAGACCATGGGTGGGAGTTAAGGAGTTCGAGGGTCCCAGGCAATTGCATTTCCAGTGACTTTAGTCCATACTTGGCTTAGTTTTGGAACTGGGTACTAATCTCATCTCCGTTTTCATATCATACAGGTTTGGGGCGCGAATTGAAGGCATGGATTCAGCTTTCTGGCGGGCAAATTTTCCGGTTTGCGTAACTCTGAACCATCTCAGCCTGTGGTACTCAAACTGTGGGGGCATTTTTTGTTTTTGAATAAAAGTGCCGCCAGGTTTTGAGCGTTACCGGTTGAGAAAACGGCGATTTCCTTGGGCCAGTAAAAGCCTAGCCATTTTAGTGGCTTATCTGGCAGCCCAGTAGTGTGGGGCACTCTGTCTGGACTTGGCGCTACGCTGGCCCTTTTGTGTCACGTGTCTAGGGTAACTTAGATATTCTGTGAGCTGGGTTTCTCCGGGCTTTGGATGGAGTAAGGAGATGTTGCAGATTAGGAATGTTCGGGAAGGACGCGGACTTCCTGCCCAGTAGCCTGTAACTGAGGCGGCGGTGTCGGAAACCTTCGGAGTCATGGCCCAGGCTCGAGGGAACGGACTACTCACATAGTGGTCAATAAAGTGGAGGCCCTCTCTGAGACAGGACTGGAAAGTGCTTCCACTTTGTGTGCCACTGTGTGGGGAACCCTGTATCTACGTTGGCAGGCCCCTAAAGTCTCATTTGCCGTAGGTGCCTAGTTCTTGGAAGGTAGTGCGAGCTGAGCAAGCTACAACGGTTACATTTTGAAACTTTCCTAAGCCTTGACACCAGTTTAGGTCACATCTTAGGGTTGGGACTTCTAATTGTACTGTACTGACCTTGGGATGCTCAACCTGTGATACTCAAACTGGGGGCTCTTTTTTTTATTTGAAGAAAAGTGCCGCCAGGTTTTGAGTGTTACCGATTGAGAACTCGGCGAGGTTCTCGTCGTGGCTCAGGATTTTTTTTTTCCTCATGAGTTCTGTGCAAGTGCTGCTGGGTTTCACGGGTGGGCCCCATGAGTTTCCAAGTGAGGATACACCTGAGGGGAATTAGGATCCGCTGGGATCTGGTGCGCACAGTGACGATCAAAGTGGAAGCCCTCTCTTGAGGTTTGTTCAGAAAGTGCATCCATTTTGTTGGTCTCTGTATGTACAAGGCATCTGGAAGCCCAGCCCATCCAGTTACAGCCTGGAGTCTGAGGCTAAAGGTGAATTCCTTTTCCATACTTCGCTGGTGCTGGAGAAGTTGATGCCGGAACTTGGTGAGCACGGGGGGGGGGCGTTGGGGGCAGGGAGACTTGGTCTTAGTGTGGGGAGTCTGCTTGCGGTAGGGGTATATAGAAGACCTGAGTGGGGGATAATTAATGGGATTTTTTTCCAGCTTATTTCCCACTGATCCACAGATCTTAACCTGCAATACTCAAACTATGGAGACACTTTTTTTTCCAGGGAAGAAGTGCCACCAAGTTTTGAGAATTGCCGATTGAGAAAGCAGCTTGGGAAGATTGGTTGCCTGCCCACCTGATGGCACTCAAATGTTAGCTCTGTTCTCTTTCTCCAAGTGGAAAGTGTTGGAACATTTGGGTGTTGTCTGGGTACCACTCACCACCTGTGCAGTGGGTGGGGGCTCAGCCTTCGGGGAAATGGGAGATTGAGGTGGATGGGTGGGGGGAGATAGATGCACCTAGGATAATTGAAGGAGGCTAGCTTGCTGCCAACTGGGGGGGGGGGGAGTACTGTACTGTTCCATTTAATGGTTTTAATATCCTGTTTTCAGTTTGCATGTGGTCTAAATGCTGTCTTCAGTCACCGTCAATGTCCCAGGTAGCCATACTCAAAATGGAGGCCCTCTCCAAGCCTTTTAGTGGAAAGTGCTTCCATTTTGTGTGTTGCTGTGTGGAGAAACCAGCGTGGAACTTCTGCGTGGAGCTTCAGCCTAGGGACTTCGGTCAACGGAATTGCTCATTTGGTGAAACTCAAATGTGGAGCACTATTCTGGACTGAGTAGAAAGTGCTACGACATTTGAGTTTCCCCTGTGAGCGCCCCCCCTCCCCCGATCCTGAAGTCTGCAGTGGGAGCCTCCAGGCTTCTGAGGGAGCCAGTCTCCAGTTTCCTGCTTGGGGGCTGAGAATTTTAACCCTAATGTTCACCGTTTTCCGTTTTTTGAATAAAAGTTCTTTTTGGCACTTAATGGTTTCAGTTTCTGTTAAAATACACGTGGCAGGGTTGGGCTTCCATTTTTATGCGGTTCCATGTGGTTTGGGTCACTTCCTGGGGCTGACCTTAAATGCTTAAATCTAAGCAGTGGACTATTATAAGCCATGTCCCTTTGCATCTTTTAGTGTCTCCCTTATTCAGTCCCAGGGACTTTTGCACCAGGTGGGAGGGCTGGTTTAGCTTATATGCCTGTAAGGACTGGGACAGAATGGGGGTTTGAATGTTTTTTTTTGGGGGGGGGGGAGGATTTTCGAGACAGGGTTTGGTTTTGGTTCCTGTCCTGGAACTAGCTCTGAATGTTTGGTTTCAAATCCAGTGGTAGTGTCTCAGAATTGTGATCCTGTAGATCATAGCGGGAAATGGGAGGTAATGAACAAGGCTTTGAAATTACCAGTTCCATGTCCAAATAGTGAAGCAGTTTTTGAGACTTAAATGAGAGCATGCATCTGTTTCAGGCTGTAAGGTATTTTCCTGCCAAGTAAAATGCATCTCTGGTCCTCAGTGGCATGCTTTCTTAGGTTATATAGCCTTAATGCCCAGAGCTAAGCCACCTATATTGTCCTGGAGTTGGCATGCTTGTGAACTCTTCTCTGGAGTTCAAACCCATTGCCTATATAGACTGCCCCCTGTACACGTACAGCCCAGATACAGGCATACCTCTAAACTCTAATACCAGGCATGCAATCTGCTTCCTAAGGACAGGTTTTCAGTGTGTGAATAGCAAAGCAGTCCTGGAGCTTAAGAGAGCTACCACCTCTGGAACCTTTGCCCTACATCCCCAGCCTACTTGGCTTTTACGGGAAGTATGAGCCACTATCGGCAAGGGTTCTGTGTTACTGATTGCTAATGAATCACCTCTGGAAAATAAGTTCGTAATGCTGCACAAATAACTGCTTCTTGGGAAGCAGATCAAATTCAAGCCAAATCTGGTCTACAGAGCAAGTTCCAGGACAGAAGAGGCTACACAGAAACCTCTTAAACACTCCTCCCAGCACGTACAATGATCTCGGGGCATATTTTAATCTGTTGTAGTTTTAGACTTTGGCCAGTAGGTGGGGGCCTTGGTCTGATAACTGAAATTTCCAAGCCAATTTTTCTGTTGTGTTGTCTTATTACTGCTCTTCAAACCTGCCAACCAGCCATTCCCCATCTTAAACGATCTGCATGGAGTCGACATCAAATCCAAAGAGCGTCATCAAAGATTGGTAATGGCTCAACTGAACAAAGATTTTTGTCAGCTGGCACTTTCTGGGCCTCCTGTCCCAAGTCAGGGTCTCTGGTTTCTGATTCCTAGGGTGACCTTGAATTTCTAATCCTCCTGACTCCATCGCGTGACAGAGGCTCCTGGTCGCCGCCATTTCTGATGCAGCAGCAACGCTCAGCACCCAATGTCCAAGTATGGCTTTGTGACTCGAAGTGCTGCCAGCGTCCTGTGGGTCATTTTGCTCAGGACCATTCCAAACAGCCTGGAGACAAAGCAGGGAACTGTCACTAAGGTCACTAAAAAGATAGCCTGGTGAGAATTTCCCTACTCAGTTTTCTCTGGGGCTGAATCGAGTGCTTCCTGCTTTTGTGTAGGGTTCAGTTCCACAGGGCCATTTTGAACTCCAGGTCCAAGGGATCCAACATTCTTTTTCTGGCCTATATCAGCAGAAATGCATGTGTACACATACATACACACAATTAACCATCAAAATCTCTCTGGTTTTTTTTTTTTTTTTTTTTTCGAGACAGGGTTTCGCTGTGGCTTTGGAGCCTGTCCTGGAACTAGCTCTTGTAGACCAGGCTGGTCTCGAACTCACAGAGATCCGCCTGCCTCTGCCTCCCGAGTGCTGGGATTAAAGGCGTGCGCCACCACCGCCCGGCTTCTGGTTTATTTTTTGACAGGGTTTCTCTCTGTAGTCATGGCTGTCCTGAAACTCGTTCTGTAGAGCAGGCTGGCCTCGAACTTGCAGAGATCCCCCTGCCTGCCTCCCAACTGTTGGGATTAAAGGCATGCGCCACCACTGCCCAACAGCAATTCAAATCACATTTTTTTCTTTTGAAGATTTCTTTTTTAGGCACATTGGGGTTTTGCCTGCATGAGAGAGCCAGATCCCCTGGAACTGGAGTTAGACAGTTGTGAACTGCCATTTTGGTGGTGGGAATTGAACCCAAGTCCTTTGGAAGAATGGCCAGTGTTCTTAAACCGCCGAGCTATCACAAAATCTTAACAGAATGGGTAACAGAGATGACTCAGGATAAAGTCTCTTGCTGCCATGCTTATTACCCAGAGAGCACATCTGAAGTTGGCCTCACTCAGATTGTACAAGTGCTATAGAACTCTGGAATGCAAATAAATGCAAAATTTTAAATACTCATTTGCAGTGTTGGGACTTATAGTTCTGTGTATGCTGGGCAGGCAGGCATTCTACTGACCAGCCATGAGCCATCCTCCTAGCTCACATTTTGGATAGACTCACAAAGTTGCCCTGACTGGCCTTGATCCTGGGATCTTCTTGCCTCAGCTCCCAGTAATGCTGGGATGTATACTCCTAGGTTTTTTGTTTTGTTTTTGTTTTTTGGTGTGAAGGTGTGCCTGTGGAGGCCAGAAATCAACCTGCATATGTTTTCCTTTCTATCCACGAGGGTCCTCAGGAGTGAACTCTGGTCACCAGGCTTGGCAGAAGATGCTTTAACCTGCCAGGTCAGCTTACCTGCCCTTTATTTTTGTCTTATGCATGAGTATTTTGCACACAGGTATGACTGAACCTCATATTGCAGTGTCCATGGAGGTCAGCAGAGGTTATTGGATCCTCTGGAACTGGTTGTGAGCCACAAAGTGGGTTCTGGGAACTGATCTATCTCTTTAAGAACAAGTGTTCTTTGTTGTTTGATTTTGTTTTTCGAGACAGGATTTCTCTGTAGCTTTGGAACCTGTCCTGGAGCTAGCTCTTATAGAACAGGCTGGCCTCAAACACAACAAGCGTTCTTAACCACAGAGCCACCTCTCCAGCCTCCTTACTTCCAATTGTTTGTTTGCTTGTTGGAGACAGGGTCTCTCTTCAGCCTTGGCTGACCTGGATTTCTTAGACATCTTCCTGCCAAGTGTGTTCCTGTGCTGGAATCAAATATGTTCCCCACCACTCTGGGTTCCTTACTCCCAGTTTTAGGTGTCTTTAGTCATTAATAAATAAGAACCACAGGGAAATCCAACTTGTATTCTCATTTACAGGTGCAGACACCATGGTGGGGAAAACATGTCAAGCGGGTAAATAACAGACTCAGATGAGACTGGCTTCATTTAAAAGAATAGGAAATAAAGGCGTACTGTACGTGCTTGCAATGCCAGTATTCAGGAGACTGAGGCAGGAGGATGGAGTGTTTGAGGACTACCAATTAAGTCTAATTCCCAACTAGCATGTTGCATAAGTACTGATCTCATGTATTATACCCAATTCCATGAATGAAATAGCTCCACCTTGTGTTTATCCAGTTTATTTTATTTTTATTATTTACATATATGTATGTCTGTGTGGGTGAGAGGTAGGGGCATGCCCATGAAGGCTAGAAAAGGGGGGCTGGATCTCTGGGAGCTAGAATTATAGGTGGATGTGGCCACCTGACAAGGGTGCTGGAAACAGAACTCAGGTCCTCTGTAAGTGCTTTTAACTGTTGAGCTATCTTTCCAGAGTTATTTACCCAGTTTTTTTTTTATTTATTTAACTTTATTTTATGTGCATTGGTGTGAAGGTGTCAGATCCCTGGAATTGGAGTTACAAATAGTTGTAAGCGGCCATGTGGTGCTGGGAATTGAACCCAGGTCATCTGGAAGAGCAGCTGGTGCTCTTAACCACTGAGCCATCTCTCCAGCCCCCTATTTAGCCACTTGTTAACACATCTCAATTATTCAGTATTCCTACCCCCAAATCTGAGCCCAGCATTCTCAAATCCCCCATTCTCCCCAAGCAATCAGAATCATCTCTCACCACAAGACTCGAAGTTTGCAGCCTGGATGCCTTAGCTTCTTGCACAGCAACCGGACACCTGTGTCCCCCAGAGCATTGTTGGTCAAATAAAGCTCCATCAGGGTCTGGCTGGTCCCCAGGATGGAAGAGAGGTCCTCACAGGCTTTTGATGTGAGGCCACAGCTGTCCAGCCTGCAGAAGACAAGTCGAAGGTGGGTAAGGTGAGCTTTTCAGGGAATTGGGGTGCTGATTTTGAGGTGATCAGGTTTAAAGGAAACAGGCATGAGCCCATCCAGTGGTTGCTGGACACACACCTTGGTGAGCGGTGTAGCCCTTAGCAAGTAGTCTCCCTACCATGCTCCCACAGGTAACCCTAATTAAATTAGCTTCACTTCAGTGGGCAGAAGCAGTTGGATCTGACTTCAAGGCTACCCTCGTCTACAAAGCTGAGTTTCAAGAGAGTCATGGCTACACAGAATAACCAAGGGGTGGTGGCGGGGAGGACTTGGAGACAAAAAAATAATACAAGTTATAGCAATGTGAGTTATTATAGACTGGCTCCCTGGTCAATGATTTCCTTTTGCATTTAATTGTTCCTCAGTTTTAGCCTGGAGCCAGATTTGGATATAAGGGTAGAGGTAGGGATGGCTCCAGCCCTCAACAGGTTTCTGTCCCCAGAGAACACATCGTCGATAAATGATAAATCCAACGCCTGCAGCTTTTTAAGGATGGATGTAGATTGGTGGTGGCACTCAGAAGGTGAGCCAGGCAGATCTCTATGAGTTCAAGGCCAGCCTGGTCTACAAGAGCTAGTTCCAGGACAGGCTCCAAAGCTAAACAGAGAAACCCTGTCTGGGTCCAGGGCTGGAGTGGGGGGAGTGGAGAAAGCCATGATTTGGAAGACTAGTCATGGTGGCTCACACCTGTAATCCCAGCAGAGGGAAGCAGATCTCTGAGTTTCAGCGCAGCCTGTCTACAGCGTGGGTTCCAGAACAGCCAGGGGTAAGCAGAGAAACCAACTCAGGGAGGAAAAAGAAAACGTCGTCGTCTGGGGACTGACTAGACAGAACAGCCCCATAGGGACCCTGCTGTGAAAGCAGGGTCAGCCTGAGAGTGGGGCCAGTATAGTAACAAGTCACAGAAGCCACACATCCCAACAGCAGGAGCTGGAAAAGATGGCTCAGTGGGTTAAGATTGCTCTCCTAGAGGACCCAAGTATGGTTTCCAGTACCAAGTTTGTTGGTTTACAACAACCTGTAACTGATAATGAAGGGAAGTATGGGGATCTGATGCCATCTTCTGGCCTCTGTGGACACGCGCAGACCCAGTTACAGACATAGATGAAAAGAAAAATGCCCAAATCGGTCCATGCCTGAAGTCTGGTCTTTTTAGCTACACAATTAATAAATGCTCCCCCACACCAGAAGTTTGTCACCTGTTTTTGTGTGTGTGCTGGGAGGTTGCTTTTTGGAGGATGGGAGATCTATTCTGTCTCTGTCTCTCTCTTTTTCCGAGACAGGGTTTCTCTGTACCTTTGGAGCCTGTCCTGGAAGTCAGTCTGTAGACCAGGCTGCTTCCCAAGTGCTGGGATTAAAGGCATGAGCCACCCTGTCCACCCCCCCCCCCCCGCCGTCATGTTTCTTAATGTGTTTCCTGTTTTTACAATAAAAACATAAAAACAGGGGCTGGAGAAATGGCTCAGTGGTTAAGAGCACTGCCTGCTCTTCCAAAGGTCCTGAGTTCGATTCCCGGCAACCACATGGTGGCCCACAACCATCTGTAATGAGATCTGATGCCCTCTTCTGGCCTGCAGGCATACATGCAGACAGAATATTGTATACATAATAAATAAATGAATATTAAAAAAAAAACATAAAAACAGCCATCATTTTTTTTCTGTTTTGTTATTTGAGGTAGCATCTCTTACAACTCAAGCTGGCCTGATACTAGTTATGAAGCTGAAATTAGCTTTAACATTTCTGCTTAACCAGGTGGTGGTGGTGGCACATGCCTTTAATCCCAGCACCCCTCCATTAACATCCCCACCCTACTCCTGTCCCTTTCCTCCCAAGGAAAACACTCACCACAGCTTCTGGAGTCTGCAGGCCGGATGCCGCAGTCCTTCTCCCAGCAGCCGCAGGCCCCTGTCTCCCAAGTCATTGAAGCTCAGGTCCAGCTCTCGGAGGCAAGTGTTGACCTGAAGCACTCGGGCAATCCCTGCACATGCATCTGAGCCCAGTCGGCAAATGCCCAACCTAGAGGAAGAGATGGCCAAACTGAGTTTGCCCTGTAAATTTCAGCAATGTCACCAGGACTGGGCTTAAGTGTCAAATGTGTGTGCTGGGTGTAGGGGTGCGGCTTTGCCCACCTCAGAGAGGCAAAAGGGGAGAAAGCAGAGAGGAAGACAGGATAGAAAACAAGGGCCCAGGCAGCTCACAACTGGCTATAACTCTAGTCCCAAGCAATTTAAAGCTGTCTTCTGGTCTCTGTGCATGCACTCGGTCACAAGCACACATGCAGGCAAAAAGTCAAATATGTAGAATTTTTTAATCTAAAAAGAAGAAAGGCAAGTGGTTGATAGAGAGTACATGCCTAAGATACACAAAACCCTGGGCTCCATCCCTAGTGTTGCGTGAATGGGGTGTGGTGTTGTTTTTCTGTGGTCATCATATTTGGGAGGTAGAAGCTGAGAGATCAGGAGTTCAAGGTTCTCCTAAGCTACATAGGAAAGTTTGAGGTCAGTCGGTTGGTTAGCCTAGGCTGCATGAAACCCTGTCTTCTTCTTCTTCTTCTTCTTCAAAAAAAAAAAAAAAGTAAAAGCATACGACAGAGGATTTGAGACCCCCCTTTCTCTCATATACACTCACAAAAGTACATATGTAAAAATAAAATTAATACTTGTAAAAATGTTTTAAAGAGGCCAGGCGGTGGTGGCGCACGCCTTTAATCCCAGCACTCGGGAGGCAGAGGCAGGTGGATCTCTGTGAGTTCGAGACCAACCTGGTCTACAAGAGCAAGTTCCAGGACAGGCTCCAAAACCACAGAGAAACCCTGTCTCGAAAAACCAAAAAAAAAAAAAGTTTTAAAGATTATTTTCCTTTTTGTGTGTGTGGCTTTTTTGAGACAATATTCTCTGTGTCGCTCTGATTCCTCAGTGCTGAGATTAAAGGTCTCAGCCACCATGCCCAGCCAGGTTTTACCTTTTTTAAAAACAATTTATTTTTATTTTATGTGCGTTTTGTGTTTTACCCACATGTAAATCTGTGTGATGGTGTCGGATCCCCTGAACTGGGAGTTACAGGTAGTTATGAGCTGCCATGTGGGTGCTGGAAATTGAACCCAGGTCCTCTGGAAGAGGAGGCAGTGCTCTTAACCACTGAGCCATCTCTCTAGCCTTGGGCTTTACATTTTTTTAAAGTTAGTAGCGTGTGTGCACGAGCATACATCTGCACATACGCTGCTTTGCCACAATGTCAGAAAACAAGCTGTGAGAATTGGTTCTCTTCTTCTACCATGTAGGTCTCAGGATTTGAACTTAGATCATCAGGCTTGCCAGCAAAACACCTATTCCCACTGAGTCGTATAGCCCTGGATGTTCTGGAACACTCTGTGTAGACCAGGGTGATTTATTTATTTATTTAGAGACAGGGTCTCACTGTCTATCCTGAAACTCATTATATAGATCAAGTTGGCCTGGAACTCAAAGACCTCCACCTGCCTCTGCCTCCCGAGTGCTGGGATTGAAGGTGTGCACTACGGTACTGGGCTAAAAATACACCTTTAAAAAAAAATACTTATTTTTACTTTATGGTGCATGAGTATTTTGCCTGCATGTATGTACATCACATGCATCACTGATGTCTTTGCAGGCCAGAAGAGGAGCTGGAGTTACAGATGATCAGTTATAGATGGTTGTGAACCACATTGTGGGTGCTGAAACAGAACCCAGGTCCTCTGTAAGAGCAAGTGCTATTAACTGCTGAGACTTCTCTCCAGTCATCGTAGGCATTTTCTTTTTTTTTTTTTTAAGTTTTATTTATTATGTATAGTGTTCTGCCTGCATGCGAACCTACACCCCAGAAGAGGGCACCAGATCTCATTACAGATGGCAGTGAGCTGCCATGTGGTTGCTGGGAATTGAACTCAGGACCTCTGGAAGAACAGTCAGTGTTCTTAACCTCTG
This sequence comes from Microtus obscurus, assembly GCA_963919715.1. NCBI lineage: Eukaryota > Metazoa > Chordata > Mammalia > Rodentia > Cricetidae > Microtus > Microtus obscurus. Next base: position 350,535 of record CAWTZC010002480.1, read on the forward strand.
GGCCATCTCTCCAGCCCCCCATCGTAGTCATTTTCTCAATGGTTAATTGATGTAGGTGCCCGTTGTGGGTAGTATAGGTCTGGGCTGAAGACTAACAGCCAGCAGACCCAGTCAGAGAGAACCAGCCAGTAAGAAGCATTCTCCCGTGGTTTCTCCTGCTTCAAGGTTCTGCCTAGGCGTCCCTCAGTGACAAACTATAACCCTTGCCTTCCCAAGTCGCCTCTGGTCATGCTCTTCATCACAGTTACAGAAAGCCAACCAGAACAGAGGCTCGCTTCCATCAGTAGTATCCGTTCTGAGACTGGACGGATGAGCCAGTCTGCCCTGGAAATGAAGTGGACAGCAGATCAGAGGGGTGATTTCAGGGGATGTCAGAGACTTGTGTAAAGGCCCTGTGGCAGGAAATCCTGAAAGCAGGCAAGGAATTGGGAGGCACCATGACCTCCGTGGCAGAGAAGACAGGGCAAGGATGCTAAACTGGCAATCCCACTCACCGGAGGGTCTGGAGTCTACAGTCTGGGTGCCCAAGGCCCTCACACAGCAAAAGCACCCCAGGATCCCCAAGGTCATTCAGTCCCAGGTCTAGCTCCGTCAGGCTCTGGTTCGTGCTGAGGCTGGAGGCCAGATCTTCACAGGCAGCCTGGCCAAGGTGGCAGATCTTCAGCCTGCGAAAAAAGCCAGTCAGTGAGTATGATGGGGGGATTTCCTGGGGACACTCACTGCTCTATCACGCTTTGCCCCTATCTTCCGAGTTCTGTGTTCTCATCAAGCTATGTGGCACACACCTGTGACACCCACCAGCCCTTGGTAGACAGGCAAGAGGATGCTCCTGCTCCATCAGAGACTATACTGGGTATATAGGAAGGCTGAGGCTCAAAAAGCAAGGGGGTGTGGGTGGGTGGAGCTCAGTAGTAGGGCACTTGCCTAGTAAGTGCGAGGTCCAGGGTTTGATTCCCAGCACCATCAAACAAACAAACAAACAAACAAGCAAACAAACAAAAAAACTGTTTAAGGCCTATCAGTGGTGACACACATACTTTTAATCCCAACCTTTAATCCTAGCACTCAGGAGTTATAGGCAGGTGGATCTCTGTGAGTTCAAGGCCAGCCTGGTCTACAGATGCAAATACATGTACTGGATTACATAAATATATACGTGATTTTCAAATTGTACTTAAAAAAATTATTTTGTGTGAACCAGGCATGGTGGCGCACACCTTTAATCTCAGCACTCAGGAGGCAGGCAGATCTCTGTGAGTTCGAGACTAGCCTGGTCTACATATCAAATTCCACGTTAGTCAGAGATGCACAATGAGAATCTGTCTCAAAAAATATTTTGTGGGCGTGCTTGTGTACTGCACAGCAGCAAGTGCTCTGCACCACTGAGCTGTCCCTCCAGCCCCTGTGGGCATTTTCTCCATAGCTAACTAATGCAGGCGCCCACCGTGGGCAGCATTCTAAGTGTGCAAAGTCAGCCTCTGCTTTCATGGTGGGGGCCCCAGGCACGAAACTTAGATTGATGGGCTTAGTGACAGGTATCTTCACTGCTGAACTATCTCACCAGCCCCTACCAATATTTTTTAGTAAGCCGTCTTTTTTTTTTTTTTAAAGATTTATTTTATTATGTATACAATATTCTGTCTGCATGTATGCTTGCAGCCCAGAAGAGGGCACCAGATCTCATTACAGATGGTTGTGAGCCACCATGTGGTTGCTGGGAATTGAACTCAGGACCTTTGGAAGAGCAGGCAATGCTCTTAACCACTGAGCCATCTCTCCAGCCCCAGTAAGCCGTCTTTTTATTGGTAAAACAAGCAAGACTAGTGTGTGTCTCATGCCTTTGATCCCAGTATTTTGGGGGTATGTGTGTGGAGATCATTTTCTTCCTTATTTGGTCATGGTTGAACTTCCTCAGGAAGTGGAACTTTGGTCATAAGCCTTGATGGTCAGTGCCTTTACCTGTGGAGCCATCTTTCTGGTCCCTGCTATCGAATCTCTCTCTCTCTCTTTCACTTTTTTAGATTGTTATCTTATGGGGTTGGCAAGATGGCTCAATGGTTAAGAGCACTGGCAGTTCTTTTTTTTTTTAAAGATTTATTTATTAATTATGTATACAGTGTTCTGCCTGTGTGCATACCTGCACCCCAGAAGAGGGCACCAGATCTCATTACAGATGGTTGTGAGCCACCATGTGGTTGCTGGGAATTGAACTCAGGACCTCGGGAAGAACAGTCAGTGTTCTTAACCGCTGAGCCATCTCTCCAGCCCTGGCAGTTCTTGCAGAGGACCTGGGTTCAATTCCCAGCACCTACATGGCAGCTCACAACTGTCTGCAACTCCAGTTCAAGGAACCTAGCATCCTCACACAGACATACATGTGGGCAAAACACCAAAGCTCATGAAATAAAAATACATGACATTAATTTGAAGATTGGATTATCTTATTTTATGTATATATTAGTGTGTGCCTGGTGTCTGTGGTAACCAAAAGAGAGTATTGGATCCTTTAGGACTTTCCAGACAGTTGTGACTGCCACGCGGGTGCTGGTTAAACTGAACCAAGTTCCTATTGTAAAAGCAACAAGTGCTCTTAACCACCAAGCCATCTCTCTAGCTCCCTTTTATTTCAGGTTCGAGTAAGATGCCAAGAGCATGAGGTGGTGGCACATGCATTTCATCCCAGCACTTGGGAGGCAGAGGCAGGTGGATCTCCAAGTTTGAGGTCAGTCTGCTCTACAGAGCAAGTTCCAGGGCATCCAAAGACAGACAGAGAAACCCTGTCTCGAAAAACTTACTCTCCAAGTCAACCCCTGAAGAACTCACCACAAGGTGCGCAGCCTGCAGACTGGGTGACTCAGCCCTTGACACAACAACTTCAGTCCCAAATCCTGCAAGGGGTTTCCTGTCAGGTCTAGCTCCAGCAGATGTGAGTTGCTGCTGAGAACACTGGCGATCTCTCCACCGGCTGCAGCCTCCAGTAGACACTTTCTCAGCCTGGAAGACAGTGAAGAGGATGACATGTCCTGACCTACATACATGTCCTGTTCAGTCACCTAACATGAACCTATACAATTTTTTCTCTTCCCTATGTGGTTGAGTTTTGTTTGTTTGTTTTGTTTACTGAGACAGGGTCTAAGGAGTCCAGGCTAGTTGTGGAACTCACAGAGATCCACCAGGCTCTGGCACCCAATCGCTGGAATTAAAGGTGTGCATCACCACATCTGACTTCCAAGGGTGTGATCATGCACCCCTTTAATCTCAGCACTGGGGAGGGAGAGGCACACAGATCTCTGTGAGTTCGGGGCTAGCCTGATCTCCATAGCAAGTTCTAGGTTAGCTACACAGTGAGACCTTGCCTCAAAAGATAAAAACCCAAGATAAGCAAAAAGAAATAATCTATCTACTTTTTTTAAAAAATCAAACTTTTTGGGATAGTAGGAAAAGTGGGGGTGTTGATCTGTGCAAGTGATACACAGCAGAAATATTGTACATGAGGATAGGTGTGGTGATACACTATCAGCATAGAAACAAATAAAAGGATGAGTTCAAGGGCAACCTATTCTACAGAACAAGACTAGGGTCAGCCTGGCCGACGTGAGACCCCGTCTTAATAAACTGAGAGAGAGAGCAGGGTGTGGGGGAAGATGAAGACACTGAACTCCAGTAATATGTACAGTTAATATGCTTATGGCTATAAAGAGGAGGAGGGAGAGAAGAAGGGGAGGAGGGGAAGAACACCCACTGAATCATCTGCAGCCTACACCTGGGGTGCCGCAGGCCCTTGCAGAGCAGTTGCAGGCCTGGGACCCCAATGCTGTTGCCACTGAGGTCCAGCCTGATTAAATTCCTGTTGGCGATGAGAGCTGTTGCAAGATCCTGGCAGGCTGATCCAGAGACCCGACACCGTTTCAGCCTGAGGTGAGAAGGAAGATGGAACCAAGTCATTTATTTGGTAGCTTTTCTGGAATTCTGGCTTTTATTTATTTATTTGTGAAAGAGTTCTTTTTTTTTTTTTTTTTTTTTTTTGGTTTTTCAAAACAGGGTTTCTCTGTGGTTTTGGAGCCTGTCCTGGAACTAGCTCTTGTAGACCAGGCTAATCTCAAACTCATAGAGATCCGCCTGCCTCTGCCTCCCAAGTGCTGGGATTAAAGGCGTGCGCCACCACCGCCTGTAACCACTGATCCTTCTCTCCAGCCTGACAACCTTATATTTTGAAGCAAGCTCTTAAACTGAACCTGGAGCTTACCCCTGGAATCCACTTGCCTCTGCCTCCTCTGTGCTAGGCAGGGGTCTACACTGGAAAACTGACTTTGTAGAGCGGGCTGACCTTGAATTCACAGAGATCTTTGCCTGCCTCTGCCTCTCAAGTACTGGGATTAAAGGTGTGTGCCACCATACTTGGGTTGTTTCTCCCCCTTTTATCTGATATAAAATAAAGGGGGAGTTCCTAGTTTATTGACAGAGTCCTTGAGTTGCAGGTTTCTGGTCTAAGGGCAAAGGGGGGGGGAGGGAGGGAGGGAGGGAGGGAGGGAGGGAGGGAAAGAGGGAGAGAGAGAGAGAGAGAGAGGAGGGAGGACTGGAGAGATGGTTTAGAGGTTAAGAACACTGGCTGCTCTTCTGAACGTCCTGAGTTCAATTCCCAGCAACCACATGATGGCTCACAAACATCTAAAATGAGCCGGGCGGTGGTGGCGCACACCTTTAATCCCAGCACTAGGGAGGCAGAGGCACAGGAACCAAAAAAAGCTGCGGAGAAACCCTGTCTTGAAAAGTCAAAAAAAAAAAAAAGAACAAACAAAAAAACTCATAAAAATGTTATGGGGGCTAGATAGATGGTACCGTGAGTAAAGTGGAGGCCTGTGTTCTGTCCCCAGCACCCAAGGAAAAAATCTGGGTGTGGCTCAGTGGTAGACCCCTTTCTGAAATTCCCCCAGTGAAGGGCTGGGGGTGCAGCTCAGTGTAGACCCCTGCCTAGCACAGAGGAGGCAGAGGCAAGTGGATTCCAGGGGTAAGCTCCAGGTTCAGTTTAAGAGTTTGCTTCAAAATATAAGGTTGTCAGGCTGGAGAGAAGGATCAGTGGTTACTGGCATATATTGCTTTTGCAGAGGACACAAATTCAATTTCCAGTACCTATGTCAAGCAGCTCACAACTGCCTGTAACTCTCGTTCCAGTTCTCCAATAGTACTCTAGTTCCTACACTATAGAACTCTAGTTCCTACACTATAGAACTCTAGTTCCTACACTATAGAACTCTAGTTCCTACACTATAGTACTCTAGTTCCTACACTATAGTACTCTAGTTCCTACACTATAGAACTCTAGTTCCTACACTATAGAACTCTAGTTCCTACACTATAGTACTCTAGTTCCTACACTACAGAACTCTAGCTCCAATACAATAGAACTCTAGTTCCTATCCTTCAATAGAACTCTAGCTCCAATACAATAGAACTCTAGTTCCTACACTATAGAACTCTAGTTCCTACACTATAGAACTCTAGTTCCTACACTATAGTACTCTAGTTCCTACACTATAGAACTCTAGCTCCAATACAATAGAACTCTAGTTCCTATCCTCCAATAGAACTCTAGCTCCAATACAATAGAACTCTAGTTCCTACACTATAGAACTCTAGTTCCTATCCTCCAATAGAACTCTAGCTCTAATACAATAGAACTCTAGTTCCTACACTATAGAACTCTAGCTCCAATACAATAGAACTCTAGTTCCAGTCCTCCAATAGAACTCTAGTTCCAGTCCTCCAATAGAACTCTAGTTCCTACACTATAGAACTCTAGTTCCTACACTATAGAACTCTAGCTCCAATACAATAGAACTCTAGTTCCTACACTACAGAACTCTAGCTCCAATACAATAGAACTCTAGTTCCTATCCTCCAATAGAACTCTAGTTCTAATACACCTCTGTCCTCATATGCAGACATACACATAAAACAATAATAATAAATATATGTATTTTTAAGGCTATAAGCCAGTGGTGGCACATGCCTTTAATCCCAGTGCTCGGGAGACAGATCTCTGAGTTTGAAGCCAGCCTGGTCCAGGACAGTCAGGACTACCCAGAGAAACCCTGTCGTGAAGAAGAAAAATAAAAGTGGTGCACTGGCCGGGTGGTGGTGGCGGCGCACACCTTTAATCCCAGCACTCAGGAGGCAGGGGCAGGCGGATCTCTGTGAGTTCGAAGCCAGCCTGGTCTACAAAGGGAGTTCCAGGACAGGCTCTAAAGCTACAGAGAAACCCTGTCTCGAAAAACAAACAAACAAAAACAAACAAACAAACAAAAAAAACACAGAGAAACCCTGTCTCAAAAACAAACAAACAAAAAAGTGGAAGAAGAGGGCTGGAGAGATGGCTCAGTGGTTAAGAGCACTACCTGCTCTTCCAAAGGTCCTGAGTTCAATTCCCAGCAACCACATGGTGGTTCACAACCACCTGTAATGAGATCTGGTGCCCTCTTCTGGCCTGTATACTTAATAAATAAATCTAAAAAAAAAAAAAGTGGAAGAAGAGGCTACCCCATTGTAATATACTGCCACAGGAGCCATGGCAATCAGATACACCACCTTGTGTGTCTTTGGATGAGCCTCATGGGAGAGGGTGGTGGGGACCCCGAGAAGCTCATGTTGCAGCTGGGACTCACCTCAGGTTCTGAAGCTTGCAGTTGGCATGTCTGAGGCCTTGGCAGAGCAGCCGCACGCCCCAGCTGCCCAAGGCATGACGGTACAAGGCCAGCTCGACCAGGTTTGGGTTGGTGCAGACCGCTGCTGAGAGATGTGCACTGTAGACATCAGGAAGTGTGTTCCTCTCCTGTCTGGGTAGAGGACGGCTAGTTCAGTAATCTGCATAATCATTATGGTTGACACAGGAACTCACTCACCAGCTCAGGAAGCATCGTGGCCTTTTATAGATCATCTCCTTTTTTCTGCTATTTTCAACTTATCTCAAACTCCAAGCCTTAGATTATTCTTTTTGTGTGTGTGTATATGTGTGTATGGGGGTAAGATGGGGTCTCATGCAGCCCAGGCTGGTCCTTAACTTATTGTGTACCTGAGGATGACCTTGAACTCCAGATCCTCTGTCCTTCACCTCCCAATTTCTGGGATTGCGGCCCTGTGAGGTATCATGGCTTGACTTCAGAGAGACAGTTCTTTTATTTTTCTATTATGTCTTTTTTCTTTCCTAACTTTCTATGTTTTTGTTTTGTTTTGTGACAGGGTCTCACTATGTAGCTCTGGCTGTCCAGGAGCTCATTAGGTAGGCCAGGTTGGCCTTAAACTCAGAGAGTTATGTCTGCCTGCCTCTGGAGTGCTGGAATGAAAGGCACTTGCCACCATGCCCTGCTTGAAAGGTTTGTAATAACAGTCTCCCTATCATGAGCTCCAGTTAGTATCAGTGGGTATTGTTTAGGCGCAGGTTTAGGCTCTTGCATTATTGGTCTTTTTTTTTTGTTATAGGAGCCACCATACATGTTTGGGGGACCACCTTGTATGGACCCCACTGAGTATTATTAGGGACAGTTTTATGTTTGGCCGAAACCACCCTGCCTAATGTGCCAATTCGAAGCATCTCCCACGTCTTGCCACTAGATGTCAGTAGTATCACCTGCTTCCTAGTGAGACAATCAAAACATTGTCACAGAATTCCTGGATGTGGACTGAGGGCCTCGGTGAGAGGCAACAAAATCCTTGGCTGGTGGTCATGGTGACTCACACTTGTAATCCTAACACAGGGAGGCTAGGCAGGAGGACTGCTGTGAGGAGCCGTTCCCCCCTAAAGATCCTTACAGAAACCATCACCTTGGGGAGCCTGCAGAAAACCCCCACACCCATAATTATGTTAAGAATAGTTCTATTGACAAAACCTGCCCCACACCCAATTAGCTATTCGCTAATTGCTAACAAACCTAATCTGTTAGTGGAACTGCCTTAAATTCCAGCTATCCAGGGAACTAGGTGTGGCAACTCCTGACTTCTTGGCCTACCTGACCTGAACATAGGTTACGTGACCGGGACCACGCGGCCAGATTCCGTGCTCCTGTGCCCTGCCCCCCACCCTGTCAAAGCAGGGGGGCATGGTGGTGAATACATGTAATTCCAGCGCCTGGGAGGGGGAGGCTGGAGAATCAGGGGTTCAGAATCATCTTCCAATACATACCTAGTTGGAGACAAACTTGGGCTACATGGGACTCAAAAACGAAAATAGGGCCAGTGAGACAGCTCAGTGTGGAAAAAGTTTGCTATATAAGCCTGACACTTGAACTTCTGAATCCCCAGAACCCACCCAGAGGCATAGAACCCACATACATAACACCTGCCCTGGAGCACCTGCACACAAGACACACACACACAGTAGAAGACACCTGGGTGGTGGTGGCACAAACCTTTAATCCCAGCATTCAACACTCGACAGAGGTGGGTAAATCTTTTTTTTTTTTTTTTTTTGGTTTTTCGAGACAGGGTTTCTCTGTGGCTTTGGAGCCTGTCCTGGAACTAGCTCTGTAGACCAGGCTGGTCTCGAACTCACAGAGATCTACCTGCCTCTGCCTCCCAAGTGCTGGGATTAAAGGCGTGCGCCACCACCGCCCGGCTGGGTAAATCTTTTGAGTTAGAGGCCAGCTACACAGAGAAACCCTGTCTTAGGGGGAGGGGGAGAGAGAGAGAGAGAGAGAGAGAGAGAGAGAGAGGCAAAGGAACACAGAGAGGCATAAAGATACACACACACACACACACACACACACACACACACACGGCACGGACCACATGGCGACCATGGCTGCTGGGCAAAGTTCCAGCATTTTGAATTGCGAATCACAGCTCTCCACCACCTTTTTGCTACTTATTGATTCTCACTATGTGCTAGGGGAGTTCCTTATGCCTTTTCCTTTGGGAATTTTGTGTGAGCTTTGGTGTAGGATGAGAACATATACAATGGCAGTCTCTTTAAATGAAATAATTCTTTGGAAAAAAGTCCTTGCTACAGCAGAACTACATAGCAAGATATGCCTACTCTCCACACAGGACTCCCTACTGTGCCCTCCCCACCCCCATTACACCAGGAAGAGAGACTTTAAAGACTTACTAACTGGGCTTACCTGGTCCCAGGGTAGACAATGGAGAGAAACAATGGGGCCATATCAAGAACCTGAAACCATTCAGGGCACAAGTTCAGTTAATAAACATAGTGCCTTACTGGACGAGTAGCAAGCTCTGATCAGCCCCAAGGGGAACAGAATCCATTAAGAAGTTAGACTGGGGCTGGAGAGATGGCTTTGTGGTTAAGAGCACTGTCTGCTCTTCCAGAGGTCCTGAGTTCAATTCCCAGCAACCACATGGTAGCTCCAAACCATCTGTGATGAGATCTGGCGCCCTCCTCTGGCGTATGGGTATAAATGGAGGCAGAAAGTTGTGTGCATAACAAATCTTTAAAAAAAAAAAAAAGGAAGTTAGACTGGCTTGATCCCCTCTGACACACAGAGACACATACATTGAAGGAATCGGAATGGAAAAAGAGGAAGATGTCAGGACCTTCCCTTTTGGAAGCTTAAGAGGGTAACAAGCCATATTATAAGACTGAGGCACAAAGGAATGCAATTAGGAAACAGCTCAATGCTTGTGGTGCTCATGGTACAAAAAAACTCCGTCATGCCCCCTGAAAAATGGAAATTGCTCTCATGGGCTTGGTTCTCGGGATTCAATGTCTGACACCTCCTGACCATGTAGGAAGAAGTGTAACGGGGTGCTTGGTGTGGTTACTGAATCTTAGAGGACAATATGCATTTATATTCTCGCTAAACTTGTTGCTTTCTGCCTTAAGAAAAATATTGTAATAACATTGATGATTGCTTTCACACCAGAATCATTGCCTGCTTTCAATATTGCTTGTGGTTAAGCTAAAATGCAGTTAGAGTATATAAGGTGTAGCCTATTTTCTTTTTTTATTTCTTTTTATTTTTTAAATTAATTCATTTATTTATTAAAGCCTATTTTCAGTAAAGGGGCAGCCATCCTGACTCACCCTCAGATCGTGCCAGTCTGTTTCCCTGGCCGGCTCCACACCTCCTCTTTGGGAGCTGAACCCCACTGGAGCTGGACTCTGGCACACACACACACATAGAGAGAGAGAGAGAGAGAGAGAGAGAGAGAGAGATACTCAGAGAGACAGAGACAGACACACACCAATAGAGATACACTCATAGAAAGAGACACAGAGCCAGACGGTGGTGACGCACACCTTTAATCCCAGCACTAGGGAGGCAGAGGCAGGCGGATCTCTGAGAGTTCGAGACCAGCCTGGTCTACAGAGCTAGTTCCAGGACAGGCTCCAAAGCTACAGAGAAACCCTGTCTAGAAAAACCAAAAAAAAAAAAAAAAAAGAAAGAAAGAAAGAAAGAAAGAAACACAGAGACACACATATAAAGAAAGAGATACACACGGATACTAAAACTGAATAAAATAAAGTGTAAGGGTTAGCAGGATGGCTCAGTGGGTAAAGGCACTTGCCACTAAGCTTCATGCCTGAGTTCAGTCCCTGAGACCCAAGTGGTGGAGGGAGAGAAGTGAGCCCCACATGCCATGACACTGCACCTACATACACACATACAAAATAAATAAATTTAATCAAAGTTCTTAAATAAAAAACTGAAAATCCCAAGCCACTGAGAGATGGATGGCTCAGTGCTTAAGAGAGGACCTTAGCTCAGGTTTCAGTGCTCGTAACTCTCTCAAGCTCCAGTTCTAGGAGAGCCAGCGCCCTCTTCTGGCCTCATGTGCACATACCCACACTCACACACATAATTAAAAATAAAATAAGTGCTGGAGAGGTGGTTCAGTGGTTAAGAGGGCTTACTGCTCCTCCACAGACCAGAGCACACCCACGTGCAGGGGCTCATAATGGCTTAGAATGACTCCAACTCTAGGGGAGCTGGTGCCCTCTTCTGGCTTCCTTGGGTTCCTATATACATCCCCCCCCCTCTCTCTCTCACACACACACATCACAAATAGAAATGGGCAGGCAGTGGTGACACCTGCCTTTAATCCCAGTACCCGGGAGGCAGTACCAGGTGGATACCTGGTCTACAGAGTGAGTTCCAGGACAACCAACAATACTACACAGAAAAAAAAATGTGTCTCAAAAAAAAATTTTAAAAAATCTTCTTATTTATTTTCATTTTTTATGTGTTGGTGTTTCATCTGCACGTATGTCTGTGTGAGAGTTCTGGAGTTACACATGGTTGTGAGTTGCTGTGTGGGTGCTGGGAATAGAATCTGAGTCCTCTGGAAGAGCAGTTTCTGCTCTTAACTAACTCAGCCATCTCTCCAGCCCCATAAAGGATTGTTTTGTTATTGTTGTTGTCTTGGGTTTGTTTGTTTGTTTGTTTGAGACAGGGTTTCTCTGTATAACAGCCCTGGCTGTTCAGCCCTGAACTCACTTTGAAGACCAGGTTGGCCTCGAACTCACAGAGATCTGCATCCCAAGTGCTGGAATTAACACGCCTAACAAAATCTTTATTTATTTATTTTTTTATTTACTTATTATGTATACAATATTCTGTCTGTGTGTATGTCTGCAGGCCAGAAGAGGGCACCAGACCTCATTACAGATGGTTGTGAGCCACCATGTGGTTGCTAGGAATTGAACTCAGGACCTTTGGAAGAGCAGGCAATGCTCTTAACCACTGAGCCATCTCTCCAGCCCCTAACAAAATCTTTTTTTTTTTGTTTTTTCGAGACAGGGTTTCTCTGTGGCTTTGGAGCCTGTCCTGGAACTAGCTCTGTAGTTCTGGCTGGTCTCGAACTCACAGAGATCCGCCTGCCTCTGCCTCCCGAGTGCTGGGATTAAAGGCGTGCGCCACCATCCAAAATCTTAAAAACAAACAAACAAACAAACAAAAAAACCCAAGCTCCTTCCCCTCCCCAGATCTCTGGCTAAGGAGGCACAAAATCAGAACACTGTTCCCCAAGGGCACTTACAAGGGTTCTGATGGAGCCCGGGCTCCTGAGGGTTCCGGTTCTGGCGGGCCATCTGCGCCAGCACTGTGGGCACTCCCATACAAATGAAGAACCACCGCATTCCTGCAGTACCTCACGCAAAAGGAGCATACCAAGTGCTCCATCGTGGTTGTGATCTTGCTGACTACGATCACTTGAAAGTGGCTCAGGGCTTGCTGGATGAAGTCTTCCTCCTGGATCTCATACAAGCAGCTGAGGAGCTCTAGGGAGCCACGCTGCAGGGTGGAGCCTTCGCTGCGAGCTTTGTCTCGGATCCAGGCCAACACTTCCTCCTTGACCTGAGGTGAGATGGTCCAGCCTAGATTCTTCTCCAGGTACTGTCTCATCTCCTCATTGAGGAGGCCGAACAGGAAGCGGACGGTGAGGGCCAAGAAGCTCCTTTCTGAGAAGCCGTACTCTGCCAGCGCACTCCGCACTGTCTCTCTGCCATGCAGGGCACAGTACATGGCTGTGAAGAACTCCTGGAAACTCAGGTGGATGAAGCTGTAGAATTTTTCACACTTGATATCCTTCTGGAAGATGTTCACGTTGAGAAAGGTCGAGACATCTGCTCCATCTAGGCCGTGTTTACCAAGGTCCTGCTCCTCAAATAGAATCTTCTGATTCCAGAGGCCCTCTGCAGCCAGAGAGACCAGCCCTCTCTGGCTGGCTGGGACTTTGAATGTTGGGGTCCCTGGCTTGGGCTGCATCAGACTCAGAAGGTAGAACATGTAAACTGCCGTGGTGGTCCGAGATGTTTGTCTTAAAAGCTCCCCGCTCTCTAGCTGCTGCTTGAGGCAGGTGCAGACCACCCAGGACACCATGGGAACGAAACACATGGTGAAGAGGGGCTCATTGCCCGTCATGAAGCTGAACACTTGTTTCGCTTGCCCGGTGTTATGGAAATATCTGTAGAAGTATTCCTTCCTCTCTGCCTCAGAGAAGCCCAGGATCTCCACATGCCTTGGGTGTTCCAGCAAGCCATGCAACTTCTCCAGGGCGCAGGGTCTCGTGGTGATGAGCAAAGAGAGTTGGGGCAGAAGCGACTTCCGAATCAGGCTGCCGAGGAGGAGTTCAGTGGGTCGTTTCTCCTCCCAGCAGAGGCACCAGGGACCCTGAGCATCATGAAATGAAGGATGAAGCTTATCAAAGCCGTCGATGATGAACAGGAGGCGACCAGGTGCCCTGACGAGGTCCTGGAGGGGTGCACCAGGCTCCGGCCAGCACCTGGAGAGGAGATCGCGTGCGCTGCACTGGACATGGCTTCTGTTCAGCTCTCTGCAGCTGATATAGAAGACATAATCGAACCGACCTTGGAAGAGCCTCCCATCGGCCCAGTCCAGCATCACTTTGTGGGCCAGCATGGACTTCCCCATCCCTGCTGCCCCTTGTAACACCACTGTGCCTGGTGGCTCAGGGCGCTCTTCATCTGGCTCAAAGAGGGTCTCTATTTGGATAGGGCTAGCCTGGTGGCCCTCGGCTCTGTTGTATCCACACCCCGTATCTAGAAGTTTCTGCTGTGCCCAGACAGGATTTGAATGTTCCTTTACTAAGAGAGGCTGAGTATACCGGTGGCTCAGGTTGACACATTCGCCTAGTCGCGCATTGCGGTCTTCCATTAGTCGAAATTTCCTGCGGACATAGTCTTTGTAGGTTGATTGGGGATCTAGTAGAGAGAAAGGGAAAGTCTGTAACATATCCATTAGCAACTTTTCAAAAAATTTTTTAAAATTTATTTTTAATTTAGTTTAATTTTTAAAATGTGTATGGGTAAATTTTATTTTATTTTTTTGCATGTATGTCTGTGCACCTCACATATGCCTGTGACTGCAAAGGCCAGAAGAAGCAGAAGGCATTGGCTCTCCTGGGACTGGTGTTATAGACTTGCCATGTGGCTGCTGAGAATCGAACTCAGGTCCTCTGGAATACAACAAGTGCTCTTAACTGCTGAATCCATCTCTCCACCCCCTATTTTTAGTTTTGAATTATGTGTATATGTGTGGGTATATAAATATCAATTCCAGTGCCCACAAGGGCCAGAAAAGGGTGTTGAATCCCCTGGCACTGAGTTAAAGGCTGTTGGGAGCTGCTTGATGTGGGTGTTGGGATCCAAACCTTGATAGAGCAGTAAATATTCTTAACTACCGAGCCATCATTCTGACCCCCAAGCTTTTTCTTTCTTTTTTTTTTTTCTTGAGGCAGGGTCTCATATATTCAAAGATGGCTTTTGGTCCTCCTGTCTCTACCTCACATGTGCTGGGATTACAAGTATGCACCACCATGTCCAATTTATACAGTGCTGGGGATGGAACCCAGGACTTCAAGGATGGTAAGGAAAGCATTCAAACAATAAGCTACATGCCCTGTCCCTTCCACCTTTTTTTCTTTGTTTGTTTTGTTTTTTCGAGACAGGGTTTTTCTGTGTATTTCTGGCTGTCCTGGAACTCACTGTAGACCATAATGGCCTCGAATTCACTGAGATTTGCCTGCCTCTGCCTCCCTGAGTGCTGGGATTAAAGGCTTGTGCCACCACTGTCTGGCCCCCTTCATGTCTTGCTGTGAACCATTCTGCTTTTTCTTTTTCTTTTCTTTACTTTTTTTTGTTTTTGTTTTTCGAGACAGGGTTTCTCTGTGGAATAGTCCTGGAGCTCACAGACCAGGCTGTGCCTCAAACTCAAGCTGCCTGCCTCTGCCTCCCAAGTGCTGGGATTAAAGGCATGAGCCACCACCACATGGCCCACTCTGCTTTTCTTTCTTTCTTTCTTTCTTTCTTTCTTTCTTTCTTTCTTTCTTTCTTTCTTTCTTTCTTTCTTTCTTTCTGTCTTCCTCTCTCTCTCTCTCTCTGTTTCTCTTTCTCTCTCTTTCTTTCAGCCACCACCTTGCCCTGTAGCTCAGGCTGGATCTAACTTTTGTTGATATCCCTGCCTCAACTCCGGCCTCCCCAATCTCCGAGCCCTGGGATTACTGTTGTAAACCACCACTTCCAGATGTCACCAGCAATTTACAATGAATTCAGGGACTGCCAAGCACGGTTTAATGCCTTCTTGTCCCTCCAGTTCCTCAGAAAAGTTATCTAGGAGCAGTCTGACAACCCTTCTTCTGGGAGACCGAGGCATTCAGGTGCAGCTGCACAAATACATACGCCCTGCATCTGTTTATGCAACGACTGATTTTTCTGACTCAAATACTGTCTTCCTGAAGAGAGGCTCACAAGACTCCAGGAGCTAATGCCAATAGGATCAAGAAGTTCATGAAATTTATAAGGCTCATGAGGCCTCTCTCCACTGTTATACAAGTAGTGAACAATTGCTGGAGAAGAGATTCTTCAGTGGAACTCTCTAGCATTTTGGGGGGTGGGCGCTTCAGGGATGCATTCATGGATTCGTGGAGTGGGGGTGATGTTGGAGAGATGATCTAGCAGTTTGCAGGTATGTAGTGCTCTTCTGGATATGTAGCGTAAACTCTCTGTCCTCCCCCTCCCCCGGCCACATGCACAGGGTTTCTTTGTGTAGCCTTGGCTGTTCTGGAACTGGCTCTGTAGATCAGGATAGCCTCCTGAGATCCACCTGCCTTTGTCTCCTGAGTGCTGGGATTAAAGGAGGGTGCCACCACCACCAGGCTCAATCCATCTGTTTAGCCTTCTGAGAAAATGAGATTACACGGGCCAGGCAGTGGTGGTGCACGCCCTTAATGCCAGCACTCAGGAGGTGGCAGATCTCTGGGTTCGAACCAATCTTGTCTACAGAGATACTTCCAGGGCAGCCAGGGCTACACAGAGAAACCCTACCTCGAAGGGGAAAAAAATGAGATTGTAGGCTTGAACCAACACATCCAGCTCACTGCCTCTCTTCTTCTCTTAGACTATGAATCTTTGTGATAGGTAGTTTGGTAGCTTTCTCACGCCCACAGAATGGCAAGTCTTAGGACTTAAGCTAAGAACCTGTCACCCCAACACTTGGAAGGAGGTAGGAGGGTCAGGAGTTCAAGTCCACCCTCAGCTACATGGTAAATTCCAGACCAGACAACAAACCAAAAGATTATATGACAAATGGCTCACATATAGAGGTTGATTCAATCAACAAAGTTGGGACGAGATGCCTCAGCCAGTGAAGGTGCTTGCCACCAAGATTACCAACCTGAGCTGAATCCCCAGGACTCCTAGGGAGTGAGAAAACAATTCCTTCGAAATGTCCTCTGACCTTCACACAGCACCATGGCATACTCCCCACCCCCATGCACACAAAGTAAGTTTAATTTTTTTTTTTTGTTTTTTTCGAGACAGGGTTTCTTTGTGGTTTTGGAGCCTGTCCTGGAACTAGCTCTTGTAGACCAGGCTGGCCTCCAACTCACAGAGATCCGCCTGCCTCTGCCTCCCAAGTGATGGGATTAAAGGCGTGTGCTACCACCGCCCGGCGTTTAATTATTTTTTAAAGGGTTAATAGTAATGATTCAGTGGTTAAGAACATTTGATGCGGGCTGGAGAGATGGCTCAGAGGTTAAGAGCACTGACTGCTCTTCCAGAGGTCCTGAGTTCAATTCCCAGCAACCACGTGGTGGCTCACAACCATCTGTAATGAGATCTGGTGCCCTCTTCATGTCCAGCAAGCATACAGACAGACAGAACACTGTATACATAATAAATAAATAAATAAAAAAAAAAAAAAGAAAAAAAGAAAAAAAGAGAAAAAAAAAAAAAGAACATTTGATGCTCTTGCAAAGGACCCAGGTGTGGTACCCAGCACCAGTGTGCTAGCTCACAGCCACCTATAACTCCAGTTTCAGGCCTTCTGGTTCATCGGGCATGAAAATACAGGCAAACATTCATATAAAATAAAAACAAATAGATATTTTATATGTGTAAACAATTTTAAAAGAGGTGAAGTCTTTGATGGTGTTTATCTACCACACAAAATTGGCAACTATCCACCCAAGACTCTTTGCCATGGGTCAACATTAAATTCGGTTTCTGGCCAGATATGAATGCACACACCATTGGTCCCAGCACTCAGGAGGCAGAGGCAGTTGGACCTCTGTGAGTTCAAGGCCAGCCTGGCCTACAGAGTGAGTTCCAGAATAGCCAGGGATATGTAGAGACCCCCCCCCCACACACACACATTTTGTTATACACATATATATTTATATGTACATATTATATTATTATATATTTTTTAATACTTATTTATTTCTTATGTATACAACATTCTGTCTGTGCCTGCATGCCAGAAGAGGGCACCAGACCTCATTACAGATGGTTGTGAGCCACCATGTGGTCCTGAGAGAGTTGAACTCAGGACTTTTAGAAGAGCAGGCAATGCTCTTAACCACTGAGCCATCTCTCCAGCTCCTTTTATTTTATATTATATATTGTTTCTGTCTCATCTGCCTTCAACTTATGTGCCTATGTGCAGCTAGTACATCCTAATCGATATGGGGCTCATAGCTCACCTTTCCTTGGAGCACTGGGAGAGGCATCCAGAAGACAAGTTGATTGGCTCTTAAAGGAGCATGGGCCATTATTCGGAGTGGCTGGAAGAGACATTGTGGGCGTCAGTTAGCACTCAGTATTATATTTTATTCTTTCCTTTTATTACTGCGCAGCTGTTGGTCCTCGTGAGGCCTGGACGTGAGGCCCAGTGTAACTTCCTGAGCCTAGATCGAGTTTGGAGACCTGTATTTGGCCATGATGTCCACATATGAGTGACTCAGCAGATGCCGACCTAGACCCACCTCTGCCCAGCCACCGTTAGCATGGTATAATATAGTATCATTAGCCCTTGCACCTTACTCTGCCTCAACCCGTCCCAAGCTTCTCTACCCGCCTCACAACCTTATATAAATTCCTGCCTGATACCATTAAACAAGATCCCAAAAAAAAAAAAAAAAAAAAAAAGCCGGGCGGTGGTGGCGCACGCCTTTAATCCCAGCACTTGGGAGGCAGAGACAGGCGGATCTCTGTGAGTTCGAGGCCAGCCTGGTCTACAGAGCTAGTTCCAGGACAGGCTCCAAAGCCACAGAGAAACCCTGTCTCAAAAAAACAAAACAAGGGGGCTGGAGAGATGGCTCAGTGGTTAAGAGCATTGCCTGCTCTTCCAAAGGTCCTGAGTTCAATTCCCAGCAACCACATGGTGGCTCACAACCATCTGTAATGAGGTCTGGCGCCTTCTTCTGGCCTGCAGGCATACAGACAGAACATTGTATACATAATAAATAAATAAATAAATATTAAAAAAAAATTAAACAAGATCTTGCTTTGACAGACTCCCGACTCAGTGGGTGAGCTTCTCCCTGGTGACCAGTGTGGAGGGCTGGGCCATTTGACATTCACCATCCCGCTCAGCCCCAGGGAGAGTCCAGTGGGTGGGCTCTGCCCCTGCTCTTTCTGCCAGAGAACACACAGTATCAAACCCAAAGCCTTGAGCATGCTGGTCAAGCTCTTTTCCCCTGAGCTACACCCCCAGTCCTGATATTATTTGTTATTATTGATATTATTGTTGGGTATCAAATGCCTTTGTAGCTTCTGCCCAGCCAAGCCAGGATGTCCAGTACCCACAGTGGTGTAGGGAGAGCAATATATGGAAAATAAACAGTATTGTTTCCCACACTGAGTGATGAGTGGTTCAAAGTCAAGCAAGGTGAAGAAATGGAATTGTGTCTAAGGAAGGTATTCTGGGGGGTAGTTAGGAAATAATTTTCTTTAATATACATATATGTGTATACACATATATACATACATACATACATAGAGAGAATTCCAGCACTTAGGCGGTAGAGACAGAAGGTCCAGGATTTCAAGTCATCCTTGGTTACTTAGGGATTTCAAGGCTAGCATGGAGCACAAGACCCTATCTCAAAGCCCCCCACATAAATAAATAAATATAACAAGAACGTAAATAAGCAAATCTTTTATATAAACAAGATATTTCTTTTCATATATAAATGTAATTGTTTTTCTTTTTTATTTTATTTATTTTTTCTTATTTATTTATTTATTTATTTATTTGGTTTTTCGAGACAGGGTTTCTCTGTGGCTTTGGAGCCTGTCCTGGAACTAGCTCTTGTAGACCAGGCTGGTCTCGAACTCCCAGAGATCCGCCTGCCTCTGCCTCCCGAGTGCTGGGATTAAAGGCGTGCGCCACCACCGCCTGGCGTTAATGTAATTGTTTTTCTTTCTTTCTTTTTTGAGACAGGGTCCTATTATGTAACCTTGGCTGAGCTGGAACTTGCTATATAGACTAGGCTAGCCTCGAACTCATAAAGATCCATCTGCCTCACTCATGTGCTGGGATTAAAGGTAGACACAAACACAAAGCACACTCAGCTTGATACATATACACACACACACACATATTAGCTTTATTACATTTGATTTTTTTGTTTGTTTGTTTTTTCGAGACAGGGTTTCTCTGTGGCTTTGGAGTCTGTCCTGGAACTAGCTCTGTAGACCAAGCTGGTCTCGAACTCACAGAGATCCGCCTGCCTCTGCCTTCCGAGTGCTGGGATTAAAGGCGTGCGCCACCATCACCCAGCTACATTTGATTTTTAAATTTTTGTGGTGATGAGGGATGCATACCTTGGGAAGTCTGTGAAGGTAAGAGGACAACCTTAAGAGTCACTTGTCTCCTTTTACCATGTGGGTTTTGAGGCTGAAACTCAGGTCACCATCAGGTTCGGTGGCAGGAGCCTTTATCCACCGAGCCATTTTACCAGTCCTTGTATTTGGTTTCTGAGACAGGTTTTGCTGTGTTGTCCAGACTGACCTTCAGCTTCTGTACTCCCAACCTCTCAGTGTCTCCAAGAGCTGGGATTATAAAGGTGTGGCAGCTCACCCAGCTTCAGGAACTCCTGTTTTATTAGGCAGTTTGTGGTGGCACACACTTTAATCTCAGCACTCAGGAAGCAGAGGCAGGTAGATCTCTGTGAGTTCGAGGCCTGGTCTGTAAAAGCTAGTTCCAGGACACCTAGGGCTGTTACACAGAGAAACCCTGTCTTAAAAACATCCCCCCACGCCGGGCGGTGGTGGCGCACGCCTTTAATCCCACCACTCGGGAGGCAGAGGCAGGCGGATCTCTGGGAGTTCGAGGCCAGCCTGGACTACAAGAGCTAGTTCCGGGACAGGCACCAAAGCTACAGAGAAACCCCTGTCTCGAAAAACAAAAACATCCCCCCACAAAAAGAAAGAAAGGAAGGAAGGAAGGAAGGAAGGAAGGAAGGAAGGAAGACTCATTTTATTATTGTTGTTATTATTGGGTACATATATGATGTTTGTGTGTGCGTGCATGTGTGAGAAAGAGAGAACTCATGTGGAGGTCAGAGAACAACTTGGTGAAGATGTCCATTTTTTCTTGTTTTAAAGATTTATTTATTTATTATGTATACAGTGTTCTTTCTGCATATATGCATGCAAGCCGGAAGAGGGCACCAGGTCTCATAGATGGTTGTGAACCACCATGTAGTTACTGGGAATTGAACCCAGGACCTCTGGAAGAGCAGTCAGTGCTCTTAACCTCTGAGCCATCTCCCCAGCCCCCAAAGATGTCCATCTTAAAACAGATTCCAGAGCCGGGCGGTGGTGGCGCACGCCTTTAATCCCAGCACTCGGGAGGCAGAGGCAGGCGGATCTCTGTGAGTTCGAGACCAGCCTGGTCTACAAGAGCTAGTCCAGGACAGGCTCCAAAACCACAGAGAAACCCTGTCTTGAAAAACCAAAAAAAAAAAAAAAAAAAAAAAAACAAAAAAACAGATTCCAGAGAATGAACTAAGTTTGTCTGGATTGAGACCCTGGTCAAAAAAAAAAAAAAAAAAGCCTAATCCAGAAGTTCTCAACATGTGGGTCTTGACACTTTGACAGAGCTCACCCAAGACCAAAATTGCAGTTATGCAGCAGGAATGAAAATAATTTTATGGTTGGGGTCACCACAGCATGAGGAACTAACTGTATTGAAGGGTCACAGCACTAGGAAGGTTGAGAACCACTGCTCTAATGAACAGACTCTTTACAAAGGAACGAACAGCCGGGCAGTGGTGGCGCGCATTTAATCCCAGCACTCGGGAGGCAGAGGCAGGTGGATCTCTGTGAGTTCGAGATCAGCCTGGTCTACAGAGTGAGTTCCAGGACAGAATCCAAAGCTACACAGAGAAACCGGTCTTGAAGGAAAAAAAAAAAAGAAAACAAAGCAGGAAGGAAGGAAGGAAGGAAGGAAGGAAGAAAATAGCCTATCATGGTGACTCATACCTGTAATGCCAGCGCTCAGGAAGCTGAGGCAAAGGGATCAATACAGGTTTGAGCCATCCTAGGCAGCATTAAGACTGTATCTCAGAAGTCCAGATAGATAGATAGATGGATGGATGAATAGATAGGTAGATTGATTGATAGATGATAGATCTCTATAGTAATGGATTTTATTTTTAAAATTTATTCTTATTCATGTGTATGTGTGCGAAGCAGTGTGTGTTCATGTGCATTCCACACATGCAGGTATCCGTGGAGTCCAGAAGGTGTTGGGTCCCCTGAAACTAGAGCTGTCCTCTGACTCCGCACATAGGCTGACACTCGTGCCTGCACTTATTCACATGTGTCACACATACACTATAAGCAACAATAATAATAATAATTTTATTTTCAAGTTAGGGTTTTTCTGTTTATCTCTAGCTGTCATGGAACTTGTTTTGGAGACCAGGCTGGCCTCAAACTCACAGAGATCCACCTGTCTCTGCCTGAGCGCGGGATTAAAGATGTATGCCACTGTTAGGAGCCGTTTCTCCCCTAAAGATTATTACAGGAACCATCACCTTGGGGGGCCGGCAGGGAACCCCACACCCATAATTCTGTTAAGAATAGTTCTATTGACAAAACCTGCCCCACACCCAATTAGCTATTCGCTAATTGCTAACGAACTTAATCTGTTAGCAGACCCATCCCAAATTCCAGACAATCTAGAGAGAACTAGGTGTGTCAGCTCGCGACATCCTGACTGGGGAATCAACATCTGACTTCTTGGCCTACCTGACCGGACGTAGGTTACGTGACCTGGGACCACGCGGCCAGATTCCATGCTCCTGTGCCCTGCCCCCCAATCCAGGGGCTATATAAGTTGTAACCCTGACCCTAATAAACAGAGGCTTTGACAAATCTTTGCTTGGCCTTATTTCTTTATCCCAGCCCATCTCTTCCAGGTAGCGCCCCTCCGAGAACCCTGGAGTAACAGGCTGCCAGGGTGGGTCACATATTCTAGACTGGTGGCCTACCCACGGCGGTCACAGTGGCGCCCGAACCAGTGCCTCGGAGTACGGTTAGCTATCGGACAACATCGCGCAGTCCCGGGACATCAACAAGAAAAAAGAAGATTCTGCAGCTGTAGGTCTGCAGGACGAGAGGTAGGTAGGCGCACTCACTGTTGTCTGATAAGAGATGGGACAATCACTTTCGAAGGAAGAAAAATTTATACAGGTATTTAAGCAATCACTCAGGGATAAAGGAGTAAGAGTTAAAAAAAGAGATTTAGTTGCATTTTTCTGTTTTATAGATGAAATATGCCCCTGGTTGACTTTAACTGGTCCAAAAATAGACCCTCGTAGTTGGGATAAGGTGGGTAAAAGTCTTAATAAACCCGTGTCTTTCTTAGTCAGCCAAAAAGGATTCCGCAGCCGCCGCCCTATGCTCTGACCACACCTGATAGCCTGCCTTTACCCACTCCTTTGGTTCAGGAATTAGTAAATACAAAAGCTGCAGCTGCATTTAAAAATCATGTTTCTTGGTCAAAAATCTTTAGTTTGTAGTTGTATAAAAGTTTATATCTAAGGTAGATTAATTTCAATACTATGTTTCTGTAGCAAAGTTTTAAAATCAAAGATTGATACTTTCAGAGGATTTTTAGAATTGTTTAGGCTATCCTGAGTTTTTATTTCTTTCGTATAAGGTTAAGGATTGTTCTTTTGAGTTCTATATTGTTCTTTTGAGTTTTGTTATAGAAAAGTTTTGCTATAATTTTAATGAGCATTTACACCAAATCTGTATGTGAGTTCTGTGAGGAATGTTACTATAATTTTTAATGGACATTTACACTGGATCTATAGACTGCTTTCAGTAAAATTGTCATTTTTGCTGTGTTTCTTCTGCTTTCCCAAGAAAGTAGGGGATCTTTCAAGATTTAAAGTTCTTATCATAGAAGTTTTTCCGTTTGCACGGCCCGCTCTTGGGTGGGAGTCAATGTTTCAGCTTGAGGTTCTTTCCTGCTGCTAGGTGTGGCTTCAGGATGGAATGCTGAGACTCAGGCCTCAGGCCTCTTAATTAAATTTATCAAGGGCCAGAGTTACAAATGATAATGGTTAAAAATAAAAAACATTTCCGCCTTCACAGGCAGAGATGACGGGACCTAAAAAACTTCTGTCCTGCTTGCTTAAAGTTACTCCAAGATATTTTGTGGTATTCATGGATATTTAAAAGGACAATGTCTCATTTATCCTATATGTAAAAGAGATACCTTTGGGTTATTTTCAGATTCTGGCTATGATAAAGTAGTTCTGCTCTGGGCATGGCTGAGCACGTGTCCTTGTGGTAGGGTTCAAAAACTTTGTATTTAGGCCCAAAAGGGGTATTGCTAAGTTCTGAGGTAGATATTTGCCTAATTTTAAAAAATAGACAAAATGAGGGTCCCTCAATGCTGAGGAGACTCACTTGGGTTTCAGGATAGCGGGGCCCCCCCATGGCTCGCGGGAGATGGGCCTTGCTGTGATCACGTGGGGCTTTGATGAGACAGCGGCCATTGCACTGGGGCCCAGGCTCATGGCCCACGTGGGGGAGGAGTTCGACCCTGAGTGACCAGGAGAAAAAATTTTTGGGGAAGGGGCCACAGCCCACTAATCAAAAGGGTCATAAATTCCAAAAATCCTATGATGGTCGCAGGAGGACGGCTCCCTGCCTCTCGGGACCACTCCCAAGGTCGTTATCAGCTAGTTCCTAAAACTGTGCTAATTGCAGCTGGAAAACCTGTTTTTCAAGGTTAAAGTCAGGCTTTGTCTTCAGCTGGTTCCTGGTGCAGGGTCACTGAACTAGCCTTAGATTTTTGGTTCTTTTATTCAGGTCTTGCAATTCTATGTGTGATCCAAAGGTGACTGTCAGTTTTACACTTCCAGCAATGAAGTTTTTTCCCTACCCACGTTTTTTAAGCATAAATTGTTAACAGTAATTTTTGATCTTGGTCACTTTTACGAGGATAAGATAAAATCTCAGAGTTTTAATTTGCCTTTCTCTGGCTAAAGGATGTTATATTTAAACATTTAAGTGTCTCAGTCATTTTAAGTTCATCTGTTGAGAGTTTTCAGTTTAGATCTATAACAAATATTTTTATTGGATTAAAATTTTTAATAACTAATTTCCTGAGTTCTTCATATATTTTTGAAATGGATTTATGATAAGTAAAGATTTTTTTCCACTCTATAGTCTTGTTATACAAAAGGTTCTCAATTCAGGAGATCTAATTTATGTTTTTTCACAATGTTTGTGCCACTAAGGCTGTGTCAAAGTATACTTCAAAAATTTTTCTCTGTGAGGTTTAACAAAATTTTTATATGCTAAAGCCTTTGGCTCATTTAAACTTAAATTTTGTACATGGAGATGAATATAGATCTATTTCCATTCTTCTACATGTTGGTGTCTAATGAGGCCAGCATTATCAGTTAAAATGCTTCCTTTTTTCCATTTTCCTATCTGCGAGACAGACTTAAAACTTCAGAGGAGGATAGCTTACAAACTTTTGGTTGGATGTCCAATGGTTAAGGCCCTAATTATAATATTCTTATGGGAGACCTTGAGCCAATAGATAAAATTCTTACAAAAAGCAGTTTCCAATAGAGAGAGCTTAAAGCTGCCTAACAGGTACTCAAGCAGGTAAAATATAAATCACAGGTAAAGTATACAATAATCAACAAATACAGTATATTAATTATAATTCAACTATGGCAAGTATGTATATTAAATGTAAAGCTTATTCTACAACAGTTTTATAAAAAATGCTGTTTATGGGTAAATCTTCTCAAGTTTTGCCAGTTAAGATATTAAACTCTTAATTTAAAACAGTAGCCTGTCTGATACAAAAGGGCAGGATAAAACCTGAGAGATGGTTTGACAAAATATTGACTATGATCAATGCTTCTTATACTAAACAATAGATTCATTGATAATTTTAAGATTGATTCCTGGACAATTGCCTTTGCTCAATTCAAAGGCCAAAAACAATGGTCTTTTCCCAGATTATTGCTACAATTCACAACTGTATAAAATCCCTTAAAGGATTTTATGCTAAATTTTACAAATGGCTCTTCCAATGGAGGAACTGCATATAGGGCTAATAAAAAAAAATATTATGGAGCGTAATAAGGCTCCTTAAAAGCAACTCATAAAAGTTGCAAGTAGATCCAGATGCAAACGGATCTGGCATGATAACACCAAGCTGACCTTTGCTAAGGCAAGGTGGAAAAAGCCCTTGCAATGCATTATGAAAAAACCCGACCTATATATATTTGGGGTCGAGGATATGTTTATGCTCTTTCACAGAAAGAAAATAAAAGCTGGACCTGATGTCGAGGCTGCGGACACAGAGGCGTTCCTGAGGCAATTGCGGAGAGATTGGAGAGAGGTCCTTGGTCCAGCCTTCCCTGCCCCCAAGGAGAGGAATGCCTGATAACAGAACCTGCTGCTCCACTCTGCAGGGTGTCAATTCTGCCTCCTGAGCCCAGGGAGACCCGCCTGGAGATGCAGGATGTGCTTCACTGTAGCTGAATCCAGCTCACCTCACCCAGGAATCCCACCTGCCCTGAAGCACAAGTGCTAAACTGCTTCAGCAGCTTAAATTCTGGTCTGCTTTGGAGCTGAGATGCAGACTGGACATCAGACTGCTTTAATCTTTGGGACACAAAACTCATTTTAATTAAAACACTAACCTCTACACTTAAGAAGGGGGAAGATTGGGGTTCCTGTGACTGTTGCTCAGAGTCTGGAAATGGTATTTGACAACAATGTATGTCATTGTACTCTTACTGAAATTGATCTAATGATATTTGTAACTGCTTTTAGATGTTGGGAAAGGTTTGACGCATGCTGTAAAGTGTTTGAGTTTAATGCATATGTTAAAAATTTTAGATTTTGATGCTTTTTACACCTCCCTAATTGATGGCAGGCAGCACACGTAACTTTATGTGGAGTAGGCATTTAGGAAGGAGGATACCTTGGGCCAGACTAAAAGGTGAATACTGGGTTTGGAAAAAGCCCTTTCTTCTTGTCTGGAAGATGGAGTTATTGGTGCCAAAATTATATATCTTTTGTTTGAGGAGCTCCTTACAGTTTTAGATACAGGGGCCCAATGACGGGAGTTAGTGTGGATCCTCGCCTGAATAGCAAACCATACAGAGGCCGTACAGGCCGGCTCAACATGGCATGGTTTTTAGGTACGAGGGCGCTCTCCACATAGCCTAAGACAGGGTGCCCTGTGATCTGCTTACTTTAATCCTGCTAGATACCTTTTATTTGAGGAGCTCCCAGGACAGGCGACTTATGGCAGGATAGCCCCCAACCTAAGACAGGGACCTGGGAACCCTAGGACGGGTAAGGGGGAAAGAAATAAGGCCTGGTCCCTACTCGACCTAAGATTCATCAGGCACCCCTCTGTTCCCAGGAGAGGTAAATTGCTTCACCAGTCGAAGGAGGGTCTCTCCTTATCTCAGTCCCTTCTCCTTTAGATCTGACACCATGGTTGACTCTGACTTGGTGCTCTCCACTTAATAGCTACTTGCCTTTTTATAAGAAGGGAGGAATATGTTAGGAGCCGTTTCTCCCCTAAAGATTATTACAGGAACCATCACCTTGGGGGGCCGGCAGGGAACCCCACACCCATAATTCTGTTAAGAATAGTTCTATTGACAAAACCTGCCCCACACCCAATTAGCTATTCGCTAATTGCTAACGAACTTAATCTGTTAGCAGACCCATCCCAAATTCCAGACAATCTAGAGAGAACTAGGTGTGTCAGCTCGCGACATCCTGACTGGGGAATCAACATCTGACTTCTTGGCCTACCTGACCGGACGTAGGTTACGTGACCTGGGACCACGCGGCCAGATTCCATGCTCCTGTGCCCTGCCCCCCAATCCAGGGGCTATATAAGTTGTAACCCTGACCCTAATAAACAGAGGCTTTGACAAATCTTTGCTTGGCCTTATTTCTTTATCCCAGCCCATCTCTTCCAGGTAGCGCCCCTCCGAGAACCCTGGAGTAACAGGCTGCCAGGGTGGGTCACATATTCTAGACTGGTGGCCTACCCACGGCGGTCACATGCCACCACCACCTGGCTCACAATAATTTTTTTAAAGACAGGGCTTCTGCCAAGTAGTGGTGGTGCATGCCTTTAATCTCAGGAAGACAGAGGCAAGCTGATCTTTGTGAATTCAAAGCCAGTCTGGCCTATAGAGGGAGATCCAGGACATCGAGGGCTGTTACACAGAGAAACCCTGTCTTGAAAAAGCTAGAAAACAAACACAGTGTTTCTCTGTGTAGTCCTGACTGTCCTGGAATAGCTCACACGCTTTGTAGACCAGGCTGGCCCTAATTCAAGGATCTACCTGCCTCTGCCTCCCTAGTGCTGGGATTAAAGGCATTCTCCGCTATGGTCTGGCCATAAATATTTTTTAAAAGACAACAAAGTAAAAAGAGGATTATTTGGGAGAGGAAGGGTGAAGAGGAGTGACAGGGAGACAGACAAGAAAGGGTTGTAGGGGTAGATGAGTGTGATTAACATACATTATGTACACACATGAAAATATCATTACAGTCAGAGACACGGCAAGTCTGAGGACCTGGGGCTGATCCCTGGGACCCTCATGGTAGAAGGAGACATGGATCTTGCAGATTGTCACAGATGCACACATATGCACGAACACACACACAGCACATAGACCATTGGGCTGACAGCTGAATCCAGCTCAACAGACATTGTAAAGCTAAGAGAATGGGTGCATTCCAGGCAGGGCTCTTTCTCCCTCTCCTTACCCCACACCAGGTCTTCTCTCTGTCCTCGCTCCCACAGGTCCTTCCTGTGGATCGTCTCAAAGGTGCTGAGAGCCAGCAGCCAAGCCTCCCTTGTCCCCATATGGGCCACCATCAGCTGGGCCATTTCCAAAGGACCAGCCATCTCCATTCGTCCCCAGGGGATCTTGTCCTGGCCCAGTTCCTCTGCAGTCCCCAGGTATAATTTGAATTTCTTCAGTTCCCCAGCCTCGAGTTCTTCCAGGTAAGTGGAGAGTCGACAGAGAACATCCCTAGCTGTAGCTGGCAACATGGGAATGCAGTGGTGGGATCAGACACTCGAATGCTTCTCTGAAGAGGCAGTGGGCACTCTAGCATGCTGCCACCACCATATTGACAGGCAAGGCAGCAAGGTGGTACAGGAAAAATCTTTCAAGAAATCACGCTTGCTCCTCCAATGCCTGCCCCTCTCAACAACAGTGTTTACTTTGAAGAAGAGGAAGTTGGTATGAGGTAATCCCAGGAACCCTTGACTGTAAGCATGACATACGTTGAGCAAATTTCTACTCTGGTTTCCCAGCTTCTTTGTCAAAACAACCACTCTTCTGTCTTTCCTCTTGTCATCCTCACTCAGGAAAGGCATGTGAAGACTGCTGTGGCCTCTTCCAGGGATATGTATCAAGAACCTTCTAAGCCGGGCGGTGGTGGCGCACGCCTTTAATCCCAGCACTCGGGAGGCAGAGGCAGGCGGATCTCTGTGAGTTTGAGGCCAGTCTGGTCTACAAGAGCTAGTTCCAGGACAGGAACCAAAAAGCTACGGAGAAACCCTGTCTCGAAAAATACAAAAAAAAAAAAAACCTTCTAGAGTCAGGCATGGTGGCGCACGCGTTTTTATCCCAGGACTTGGGAGGCAGAGGCAGGCAGATCTGGTCTACAAATCAAGTTCTGGGACACCCAGGCTGTTACCCAGAGAAACCCTATCTCAAAAAAAAACAAAAAAAAAAAAAACTTTACGCAGGGGCTGGGGATATGGCTCACTTGGTAGTATGCTTGCCTAGTATCAGTGAAGCCACTGCATGGAAAGGCTGTGGTGATGTATTCTTCTATAAGTGCAAAACCCCTGAGTTAGAGGAAGGATGGTCAGAAGTTCAAGACCATGCCTAGCTAAACCGTGAATTCTCAGGGCACACCTTTGTGGCCAGACTTGTCTACAAAACTCCAGGAGAGTCAGGGCTCTGTTACACAGAGAAATTCTGTCTTTAAAAACCAAACCAATAGATAAATAAATAAATACTGAGTTCAAGGTCAATTTGGGATACGTGTGCTTTTTTATTTTATTTATTTATTTATTTATTTATTTATTTATTTATTGTTTTTGAGACAGGGTTTCTCTGTGGTTTTGGAGCCTGTCCTGGAACTAGCTCTTGTAGACCAGGCTGGCCTCGAACTCACAGAGATCCGCCTGCCTCTGCCTCCCGAGTACTGGGATTAAAGGCGTGCGCCACCACTGCCCTGCTAAAAACTGTTGTTTGCTGCCCAGGGCTTCTTCCTTCCCATGATCTCTTCGGGAGGCTGAGGACAGAGGTTGAGACACTTCCTGTGAGCTGTGTGCTCACATTCAGACCACAGGGGCTGTCAGGAAGCCAGCATCTTGGTCATCCCCTCCCCTACTGCCCCTTTGGTTTTGGGAACAAAGAGAATATACTCCCACTTTAAATCTCCACCATCTTGTCCTGTTAAATTGGGAGGACTCAGCCACTGTGCTGATGCCCAAAGGTGACACCAGGACACAGTGTGCAGCAATTAGAGAAAATACGCCATGCTGGTTCTCCAGAAACACATAACCAATAGGAGAGATAGACATGATAAATAGAAGCAAGAAAACAAGATATGTGATAGGCATAGGATATAGATAGAAATCAGGTTTGGTGGCATAGGCCTGTAATCCCAGCACTTGTGAGTTGGAGGCAGGATGTCCGCACTTGCTTTATTGCTGCTGTGATAAAACACTGACCAAAGCAACTTGACCTCCACATGCATCCATACACAAATGCCCACGCTCATGCAAACACACATATACAAGCTTACTATCATACACACACACACAGACACACATACGTGCACACATATCCCTGCACATACCCACCCAAACATACATATACAAGCCCATCACACACACACAGATACCTACAGATGCACACACCCATGCAAATATATATATATATATATATATATATCTATCATCACACACACATATACACACAGATGCCTACAGATGCACATACCCTTGCCAATATACATATATAAGCCCATCACACACACACACACACACACACAGATACCTACAGATGCACACACCCATGCAAATATATATATATATATAAGCCCACTACACACACACACACACACACTACCAGCAAGCCAGTAAGATAAAGGTACCTGCCACCAAATTTGGCTACTGAAGTTCCATCCCTGAGACCCACATAGTAGGAGGAAAGAACTGACTCTTGCGAGTTGTTCTCTGACCTCCACAAGTGTGCCAGCGCATTCAGAGACCAATATACAGACACACAAACTAAATAAAAAAAATTTAGAAAGAAATTTCTTTAAATGTAGACATGGGGTGCCTCTTGAGGGGCACCTAATAAGATTAGAATTGGTAAAGTAAAAGCCTAAATCACAGGGATGCAGATAGGAGTCTTCACTGTAAATAAAGGGATTTTGTTGTTGTTGTGTTAATTATATTTACATACTAAAAAATTCTAATTAAAAAAAAGTGGGATTTAGTGGGCAAACTCTTAATCCCAGACTCAGGAGGCAGAGGCAGGTGGATCTCAGTGTTCAAGGCCAGCCTGGTCTACTTGGTGAACTGCAGGACAGCCAGAGTTATAAAGTGAGATCTTGTCTCAAAAAGAAAAGAAAGACAGAAAAAAACTCATGTGTGTCTGTGTGCATGTGTGGGGTGCCCAATGAGGACTGACCCCCTGAAGCTGGAGTTACAGGTGGTTGGGAGTGGCCTGATGTACTATGAAGAGCAGAAGGTATGAGCAGGCAATAAGCCATCCCTTTAGCTGCTTTCATTTTGTGTTAGTTATTTTATTTATTGGGGAGTAGGAAGGGGTTTCTAAACAGGATTCTCTGCGTAGTCCTGGAATTCATGCAGTAGATCAGTCTGGCCTCACGTTGGATGCACAGCTGACGGATTCATAAAGGCAGACCCACGAGTGTACAACTTATGGGCAACCCGTTTTGCAGAGCCGCAGGAACACTTGTCTTTTGGAAAAGTCACTGTCATATCTGTGGAGACCTTCTGAAGCCATGATTCTTCCCTTCAAAATATAATTCGTTTACAAAACACCTCAGCAGTGAGACTTCTGCATGGGCAATGGAGTGATTTTGCTCCATTCCCCCACACCAGGAGGCCTTGGAGAGGTGGCATTCACTCTGTTCTAGCAGTCAAATCTGCATAGTCAGTCCCACAAAATTACCTGCTAACAGACCGTGTAGAAATTTCTATAGTGACAGGCACTGAGCAGAAAGGCAGCATGCTCCATGTTAGCTAGCCAACAAATCTGAGAGTCCTCAAAGCTGGTTATCACAAAAGAGATCAGATGAGGAGAATGGGTGACCACAGGATTCATGGTAGTAACTGTATCTAATGGTTTGGAATGTCAAGTACTTCTCCTTGAGTGCTGGGTCTTTCTTGGGTCCTGCCACCTGGGCCACCCCTTCAGGGAGTCAAATTCTACCTGCCCGTTTTATGACTCTGATATGTATATTATCATTGTCCTTGCCTATGGAATTTTTCAACTCTGTCTTACTTTTTTTTGTTGTTGTTGTTGTTTTTTGTTTGTTTTCGAGACAGGGTTTCTCTGTGGCTTTGGAGCCTGTCCTGGAACTAGCTCTGTAGACCAGGCTGGTCTCGAACTCACAGAGATCCGCCTGCCTCTGCCTCCCGAGTGCTAGGATTAAAGGCGTGCGCCACCATCGCCCGGCAACTCTGTCTTACATAAAGACTTAAAAACCTCAGGCTGGCTCCAAAGCCACAGAGAAACCCTGTCTCGAAAAACCAAAAAAAAAAAAAAAAAAAAAACCTCAGGCTGGAGAGATGCCTCAGAGCTTAAGAGCACTTATTATTATTCTTCCAGAAGTCCTGATTCAATTCCCAGGGACCACATGGTGGCTCACAACTATCTGTAATGAGATCTGGTGCCCTCTTCTGGTCTGCACGCACACATGCAGACGAACAGCAACCTTTATTTTGCCCAGCAACCTTTTATACCTCTACTCCTTCTGTGGAGACCCACAGGCCAGAAAGAACACAAACATTCTTGTCAATTACAGACCCCAAGCAAGTTCTGCTATAGGTCAGGGGAGTGAGGGCAGCTGGATCACAACACCCCAAGTGCTGGGACAACAGGCACGCACCACCACACCAGATTTTATATTGTGCAGCTGATCAAGCCCAAGGCTTTCATGCATTTAAGACAAGGGATACATTTATCAATAAAAATTCTGGAGTCAGGCCGAGCAGTGGTGGCGCACGCCTTTAATCCCAGCACTCGGGAGGCAGAAGCAGGCGGATCTCTGTAAATTCGAGGCCAGCCTGGTATACAAGAGCTAGTTCCAAGACAGGCTCCAAAGCTACAGAGAAACCCTTTCTGGAAAAACAAACAAACAAACAAAAAATTCAGGAGTCATTTATTGGGGTAAGAACCAGAATCATCAGAGAAGTGAAGGAGAAGCAACCAGCGACCTCCTATTTCTGTAGTTCTTCCATCTATAAGGACCTAAACCATCTCTAAGGCACACCCTACTACTTCCTGTCTCTCTATCTCTCCTCAGTCTTCCAAAACCTCTACAATTATAGCTAACTTTGCTTTCTGATTCAAAGCAAACTTTATTGTCAGAATGTGATAATGTTACACAACAGACAAGTACTCTACCAGCTAAGCTACACTTTCAGTTCTCAAAGAGCACTAGTAGTCTTTTTCCCCCTAGAGACAGGGTTTAACTACATAGCCCTAGCTGCCTATAACTTGCTATATAGAGCTGATGGGCAGTGAACTCACAGTGTTCCTGGAGGGCTGAGGTTAAAGGGGTATGACACCCTACCTGGCATGCACTTTGTGAACACTCTAGCTTGCATGTGGAGGGAAAAGGATCATTGTTGGGAGTCAGTGTTCTCGGGTGGATTCTGGGGATGGAACTCAGATCAGCAGGCTTATTCAGCAGGCTCCTTTACTCACTAGCCATCTTGCCAGCCCTGAACATATTCCTTTATAAAAGGAAGTTTGTTTCTGCGCAGCAAATGTTCGTTGTGCTGGAACTTTCGATTCGATACTGGCCAGAGGCTTCAGTCAGACTCTATGGCCAGGCTTTGGTCCTCTTCATGTTCCCCATAGGTTTTGACTCAAAACCAGAGAAGAATGTGGAAAATACTGCAAGATGGGCACCAGTGTGCTGTTTGAAATCCCTAGTGCCCCTGCTGCTGAATCTGGATGGGTATTTTTAGAATTGAAGTTGAATTGGCAGTTAAAGCAATTCTCATCTGAAATGAGAGAAATTTCGTGGGATGGGTGGTAATGGCATGTTTCTAAAACGTGAACAGATTCGGGGCCTTGGATTTGACAGATTGCTTTACTTGAGGAAGGAGAGGCACCTACCAGTGAACTACAGACTAAGAAATGGTGAAAGAAGCATCAACACTGTTTGGTTTTGGGTGGTTTTTGTTTGTTTGTTTTTCTAGACAGGCTTTCTCTGTGTAGCCTTGGCTGTCCTGGATCTCACTCTGTAGACCAGGCTGTCCTTGAACTCACAGAGATCCGCTTGCCTACGCTTTCCACGTGCTGGGATTAAAGGCATGTGCCACCACTACCTGGCCCTGAAGCTGTTTTTTGTTTGTTTGTTTGTTTATTTATTTATTTATTTATTTTTGGTTTTTCAAGACAGGGTTTCTCTGTAGCTTTGGAGCCTGTCCTGGAACTAGTTCTTGTAGACCAGGCTGTTCTTGAACTCACAAAGATCTGCCTGCCTTTGCCTCCTCAGTGCTGGGATTAAAGGTGTGAGCCATCACTGTCCAGCTCAGTGTGTTTTTTAAACAGCGCCTCACCTATCATGGCCAGCTAGCCTCTAACATTTGAAGATGACCGGCACCTTCTGACTCTCCTGCTTCTACCTCCTGAGTGCTGAGATCATGGGCAGGTAATGCCAAGCAAAGTGTATGTGGTGAGGCTGCATGCCTCAGCAGTTGGAAATAGTAGCTGTTTCTCACCAGGGAGGCTGTTGGCCCAGGAGTTGCTCAATCCAAGGGGCTTGGTGCCTCTACATTTCCAATCTGGCATGGAAGACGTAGAAGGTTCCTGAAGTGTTTCTGGGCCTCAGTCTGGAATGGAAGCCTGGAAATGCTGGCTGTGCTATTAGGGAAAGAATTGGCGGCAGCAGCATCAGGGAAAGGCCAAAGGAATCATCTTACAACTGCTACGCCCTTTTCATCTGAATTGCCACCAGAAAGTGCCACTCACAATCAGAGTAAGTCTTCCTGTATGATTTATGGCAATCAGGACGCGCTGAGGTGTGATACTTAGGTGATTCTAACTTGTGACAATGTGACATAAAACATTTGCACATTTGATACAATTAGGGACAGAATGGGCAGGATCACTACGGTATGCCGATTTTGATCCAATTTCCTTAATGTTTACTGAAGTCCTGTTCCGAGATCTCCATCAGCACTCTACATGACACTTGTAAATCATGAACTTCAAGACTCTCCTGGATCATAAGAGTTCTTCAGATCACAGATCACACTACACAATACCCTGCCTTTTTTATTTTTATATTTGGAGACAGTGACTCATGTAGCCCAGATTGGCATCAAATTTGATATGTAGCCAAGGATGACCTCGAACCTTTGATCCTCCATCATCGTCTTTCCCAGGACTGGAATTACAGAGTTGTTCCACCACAAAGCACCAACATTTAAATGAGTCTAGGTTGTTACTTTGTTTTCCTTCCCTACTCAACAAAACATGCCTGGAGAGATGACTCAGTGGTTAAGAGCACTTACTGCTCTTGCAGAGGACTTGGATTCATTTCCCAGCACCCCTGCCGGACTGCTCACAACTGCCTATATATAATTCCAGTTCAAGGGAATCTAATGTTCTCTTCTGGCCTTGAGTGTACCTGCACGCAGGTGATCTCAGCAGCTCAAACACACACACATGAATTCACAGAAGCTTCATTTTAAAAAATATTTATTTTTATTTCCTATGTATGAGTATTTTATCTGCGTGTATGTGTGGGCACTGGATACATGCCTAGCACCCGAGGTGGCCAAAACAGGGTTCCAGAGTTCCAGAAACTAGAGTTAAAGATACTTGTGTCTCCATGGGGGTTCTGGAAACTGAATGAAGGTCCTCTACAATTTTTGTTTTGTTTTGTATTTTGAGACAGGGTTCTCTGTAGCTTTGGAGCCTGTTATGGAACTCTCTCTGTAGATCAGGCTGGCCTCAACCTCACAGAGATCCGCCTGCCTCTGCCTCCCAAGTGTTGAAATTAAAGGCGTGTGCCACCACTGTCCGGCTCTCTACAATATTCTTAAAGGCTGAGCCGTCTCTCTCTCTCTCTCTCTCGTCTCAATTAAAAAAAAAATTTAAAAATAATGAGTTCAGGGCCAAGCATGGTGATAAATGTCTTTAATCCTAGCGCTCCAAAGGCAGATCTCCATGCCAACCTGGTCTACATAGTGAGTACCAGGACAGCTAGGGCTACATAGATCCTGTCTCAAAAAACAAATTATCAAAATGATGATAATGATAAAGAACTCAAGGTCATCCTTGGTTATACAACAAATTGGAGGGTAGCCTTGATTACAGGAGACCCTGTCTTGGCAAGCAAAACATAAACTAAATAAATAATTTTTTAAATATTTATTTATTTATTATGTATACAATATTCTGTCTGTGTGTATGACTGCAGGTCAGAAGAGGGCACCAGACCTCATTACAGATGGTTGTGAGCCACCATGTGGTTGCTGGGAATTGAACTCAGGACCTTTGGAAGAGCAGGCAATGCTCTTAACCTCTGAGCCATCGCTCCAGCCCAATAAACCTAATTTAAAAACAGGTCCAGGGGCTGGAGAGATGGCTCAGCGGTTAAGAGCATTGCTTGCTCTTTCAAAGGTCCTGAGTTCAATTCCCAGCAACCATATGGTGGCTCACAGCCATCTGTAATGAGGTCTGGTGCCCTCTTCTGGCCTTCAGGCATACACACAAACAGAATATTGCATACATAATAAATAAATAAATATTAAAAACAGGTCCAGGATGCTGAGTAGTGGTGGCACATACCTTTAATTTCAGCAATAGGGAGGCAGAGACAGGTAAGTAAATCTCTGTGAGTTTGAGGCCAGCCTGGTCTACACTAGTTCCAGGGACATTACACAGAGACACCTTATCTCAAAAACAACAAAACAAACAAACAAACAAAAAACAAGATCAGGAGTGCAGGAGAGACAGGCTTGGTGGTTAAAAGCACTGACTGCTCTTCTTTTTTTTTTTTTTTTTTTTTTTGGTTTTTCGAGACAGGGTTTCTCTGTGGTTTTGGAGCCTGTCCTGGAACTAGCTCTTGTAGACCAGGCTGGTCTCGAACTCACAGAGATCCGCCTGCCTCTGCCTCCCGAGTGCTGGGATTAAAGGCGTGTGCCACCACCGCCCGGCCACTGCTCTTCTACAGAACCTGGATTCAATCCCTAGCACCCACATGGCAGCTCATAAGTGTCTGTAACTCCAAGATCTGACATCCTCATACAGATATACATGCAGGCAAAACAACAATGCCATAAAATAAAAATAAATTAATTAAACAAATAAAAAAGCACCTCCAGGTTTCACGGTGCATTCCCTCAGGAATGAGAAGCAGAAAGATAAGGAAACTGCAGTTAATCTCCACTACTTACTGATTTTCAAACCAGCCTGGCTTACACAAAGGACTTCTCACAAACAAGAGTGGGGGTACCCAGGAGTGCCTCCAAGTGCAGTTCCGAGCACTGCAAACAAGTCACTAGACCACAGTCCAGTCAAAGAGAGGGAGGAGTGAGAATAGGAGCAAAGAGGTCAAGACCATGACAGGGATACCCACTGAAACAGCTTACCTGTGCTAATGGAAGCCTTCCAACTCTAGCCAGACAGCAAGGGAACCAGCACAGGGCCAAACTAGGCCCTCTGAATGTGGGTGACAGTTGTATGGCTGGGTCAGACTGAAGGGCCACTAGCAGTGAGATCAGGATTTGTCCCTACTGTTTGTTCCGGCTTTTTGAAACCCATTCCCCATGGAGGGATACCTTGTTTAGCTTAGATATAGTGGGGAGGGCCTTGGTCCTGCCTCAAAGCAATGTGTTAGTCTTTGTTAACTCCCCATGGGAAGCCTTACCCTCTCTGAGGAGTGGATGGGATTGGGTTGGTGGGAGGGAGTGAAAGGAGCAGGAGAAGGGAAGGGTGTGGGAAATGGATTTGGCATATATAAGAAGAGATAATTTTTTTAAAAAATAAATTTAAATTAAAAAACAACAAAATAAAACAAAAGCAAGCAAAATAAACCAGTGACAAACTTTTGCAGTCTTATGCTCTGAATAGCTTGGAGGAAAGCTCCCTTCCCCTGAGCAGCAAATCCCTGCACACGCTGTGGACCAGTTGGTTCCTGAGGCAATAGATGAAGGGATTCAGCAGGGGCGACACCGTGGTGTTGAAGAAAGCTATCCCTTTGTTGAGGTTCAGCCTCCCTGTCTGTGTGGGGTTGAGGTACATGACGATGCAGCTCCCGTAGCTCATCGTCACCACGAGGATGTGGGAAGAACAGGTGGAGAAGGCCTTGCTGCGAGCCCCAGCTGCTGGCAGGCGCAGGATGGTGCTGATGATGAAGCCATAGGACAAGGCTGTGATCAAGGTAGCAATGAGCAGGGTGCACACAGCCACCAGGAAGGCCACTAGCTGCAGAAGCCTGGTGTCTGCACACACCAGCTCCAGCAAAGGGGAGCTGTCGCAGAAGAAGTGATTGAGGACTCGAGGCCCACAAAAAGGGAGAGACAACATCCAGGCAAACAGCCCAGGCAGGGCCAAGAGGCTGGCAGCCCAGCAGGCAAGTACCAGGGAAGAGCAGATGCGGGGCGTCATGAGGGCGGGGTAGCGCAGGGGCCTGCAGATGGCCAGAAAGCGGTCGGTGGACATCACTGCCAGCAGCAAGGTCTCCACGGCTCCCAGGGTGAAGTAGAGAATCATCTGTGCGAAGCAGCGGTGGCGGGAGATGGCCCCGCGTGCCGACATTAGGTGTGCCAGCATCTGCGGGGACACAGTGGATGTGAAACCCACCTCTAGCAGCGAGAAGTGGCGCAGGAAGAAGTACATAGGGGTGTGCAGGCGGCGGTCCGTCAAGGTGAGGGCGACTATGAGCAGATTGCCCAGCAAGGTCAGCATGTAGGTGACCAGGAGGACCCCAAAGAGGAGGAGTTGGAGCCCGCGCTTGTCTGTGACCCCCAGAAGCAGGAACTCCAGCACTGAGGTGCGGTTGACCGCGGGGATGGACGCAGAGGTCTCCATCTGTAAGCGTTGTGGGAATCCTGTGTGGGTGTCAGGAACCTCGGAACTACAGGGGCAGCCAGTGTCTGTTTCCAAGCGTACTGCGAATCAAATGCAGGAAGTTTAGAGCAGCGCTTGGAATATCGTGAGCATATGAACACCGCATGAATGCGAGATATTCCCAGAGTTCAACCGCACAACAATGGAAAAGAGTTCAGAACCTCTTGGTAATGCACTCCTTTAATGCCAGCACTTGCGAGGCTGAGGCCGCAAAATTAGGAGTTCAAGATCAGCCTCAGTTAATGGGAAGTTTCAGGCTAACCAGGACTATATGAGATTCCATTTAAAAAAAAACACTTAAAAAAAAGATTTATTTAGTATATGAGTGTTCTATTTGTATGTATGCCTGTACGACAGAGGGCATCAGACAGAAGATAGCATCAGACTCCATTCTAGGTAGTTATGAGCCTACGCGTGGTTGCTGGGAATTGAACTCAAGACCTCTGGAAGAGCAGCCAGTGCTCTTAACCTCTGAGTCATCTCTGCAGCCTGGATTCCACTTCAGAAATAAATTTCACAAAAATATTACTTTAATTAGGTGATTTTTGCTTCCTACTCTTACAAGATGCTTGTTAGGTACTGAGTGAAAACGTTGCCATCCAGCTTGATGGATATGATGGTCCATCTGGGGGAGACCTTATTCTTTGCAGGGACTTTCTTATATATGGACTGAGTTAATATAGTTTGGCACTGACCAGGTCACAGACAGCATTCGTTTCATTTCCTGCAACTGTCATATTGCTTATTTATGTTTGAATGGTAAAATGTATTTTTGATAAGTGCACACAACATTTTTGTGTCCCTTGCTTCCTTACAGCCTGCACATACTTACACTCTCACAACTGTGACGATGTCCAGTTTTTCTGCAGCCCCCACCTTCAGAGCAAATGGATGGACCGGAGATCACAAGCCAGGAGAGGGTTGGGTGTGGGGATGTATATGGGCAATTTCAGTGCATGAGAGGTTGAGGCAGGCACGTCATGAGTTTGAGGCTTAGCCTGAGCCACACCAGAGACTCTGCTATGACATTTATAAAACAAGCAAGCAAACAAAATACCTGGAAACTTTCAGATCTCTTTATCATGAAGAGCCAAGGTTCTATTTCTCGAGTTCCCATAGAAGTACATGGCAGGAGAGGACTGACAGGGGAGGTTCATTAGTCAAACCAGCCCAAATGACGAGGGGAGGAGTCCTCAGAGTGGAGTAGAAACAGACACAGTCAGACCCTGTGAGACAGTGGCTCTCAACCTGTTGGCGGTGACCCTTCCGAGGGTCGAATGACCTTTTCACAGGGGTCAAATATCAGATATCCTGACTTTCAGGTATTTACATACGATTCCTGATAGTAGCCAAAATCCAGCTACAAAGTAGCAACGAAAATAGTTTTATGGTTGGGGAAACCACATGAGCTGTGTCACGGCATCTGGAAGATTGAGAATCACTACTACTGTAAGGCAAGAATGCAGGGAGGGGGTGGGATGGGGTCCACAGAGATGGAGGTGGGGAAGAGAGGCAGCTGGGGAAAAACACACAGGAGTGGCCAGAGAGCCAGACGGAAAGGGAAGACGCAGAACACAGGAAGACAGAGGAAGAGAAAAATAAGGACAGAGACACAGAGAACGGAAGGAGTCAGGAAGGCAAAAAGAGAGACAAAAGAAAGACTTTGAGGACCTTGGGAGACATGGAACTGCTCAGATCTCCAGAGACACTGTTATTGCTGGAGCCAGTGTGAAGATGAAGGACCTTGCCCTCTCAGCTTCCTTCCCCAAGGCCTCAGACCTCAGGGACCCAGAAAACATCGAAAATTTTCATCCTCCTTAAGGGAGTGATTAACTCAACTTGCTTCAGATGTTGCCCACGGGAACTTGTTTGGAGCCTCATTTTTATTTTATTTATTAATTTATTTTTAGATTACTACTGTTATTTTAGATTATTGTTATTAGATTATTTAACACTATTATTAGAATTTATTTTAGATTATTTATATTCAGATTATTATTTA
The DNA here is from genome assembly GCA_963919715.1 of Microtus obscurus. Classification (NCBI taxonomy): domain Eukaryota; kingdom Metazoa; phylum Chordata; class Mammalia; order Rodentia; family Cricetidae; genus Microtus; species Microtus obscurus. Next base: position 391,195 of record CAWTZC010002480.1, read on the forward strand.
TATTATTCTTTTAGATTATTGTTAGATTATAATTTATTCTTAGATTATTATTTATTAGAGACTGGAGAGTCGGCTCACTGATTGAGACAGGATTTTTCTGTGAAACAGTCCTGGCTGTCCTGGAACCTGCATTGTAGGCCAGGCTGGCCTCAAACTCACTGAGATCTGCCTACCAAGTACTGGGATTAAAGGCCTGCGCCACCACTGCCCCTACAACTACTCTTTTTTGTTTGTTTTTTGAAAGAAGGTTTCCCTGTATAGCCCTGGCCGTCCTGGAACTTGCTCTCTAGACCTGGCTGGCCTCAGATTCAGAGATCTACCTGCCTCTGCTTCCCAAGTGCTGGGATTAAAGTCCTGTGTCACCACTGCCTGGTCAACCTGCAGCTACATGAGACCCTATTTCAAAAATCCACAAAGAAGAAGGAAAAGGAACAAAGAGGAAATTGAGGAGGATGAATATTGGAAGAGAAAATAAGAATGGGTGATGTCCAAGAGGATGGGGAGGAAGATGGGGAAGAAACAGGAAGTGGAGTGAAAGTAAGAGGGAGGGGAAAGAAGAGAAAAGAAAGAAGAAGAGAAAGAGGAATGTGGAGGAGGAGGAATTTTAGTTCCTGATTCCCTAATTCATTTGCTAGGGACTTCGAGAAAACTGTGATGACTGTGTCTGATAAATCTGACAGTCCACTATGGTGAGACCTGTTCTTTGCAGGGAGTCTCTTAAGTATGGAATTGGTCGGCTATTACAAAGAAGTTTTTTACACTGCCATGCTGTTTGCTTACATGTTGCATGATAACCTCAGTTTTTATAAGGGCATGTGTCTCACTGCATAGACCAGGCTGGCCTCGAACTTCCCAGGGCCTGGGTTAGACCTGCTCACTTCTGTCCCTGGTTTTGGGCATATGTCCTTTACATGCCACTTGCTGTGTCTTCACAAATGTAGCCAGGATACAGAGCAAGAAACAGAACACAGCCTGGGCAGGTGGGTTATCTGCCATCTCAGTACTAGGGAGACTAAAGCAGGAGGATTAATGCAAATACAGGACCAGCCTGAGTTACAGATTGAGTTCAAACGGATCTTGGTTACAATGTGAGATTCTGTCTTGGAGGAGAGAAAGGCATGGGAGAAGGGGTGAAGGAAAGGAAGGAGATAGGGAAGAAGAAAAAGAGAGAAAAGCCGGGAAAGAAGGAAGAGGTGAGAGGGGGCTTAAAGGATAGAGATGCTTGCTGCAGCACCTAACAGCCTGGGATCAAGCCCTAGGACCTACATGGTGGGGCAAGAGAATGAACTCCTGTAAACTGTCCTCTGACCTCTACATGGCCCCTTCAGGAAATAAGTAAATATATAAATGTAGTTTCTAAAATGAGGGAGAGCCAGCTCAGCAGAGAGTCCCAGCACCAATGTTGAATGACTCACAACCACCATGAAGACTAGCTCCAGGAGACCAGACACATTATTCTGGACTCTGTGGCACTTGTACTTGCATGTATCCCTCCAACTGCACTCACACACACAATTATTTTATTATTATTATTTTTTTGATTTTTCGAGACAGGGTTTCTCCGTAGTTTTTGGTTCCTGTCCTGGAATTAGCTCTTGTAGACCAGGCTGGCCTCGAACTCACAGAGATCCGCCTGCCTCTGCCTCCACAGTGCTGGGATTAAAGGCGTGCGCTATCACTGCCCGGCTTAATTATTTTTTGTAGTAGTAGGGGCAGCGCGGCTATACCCCTGTACCCGGCCGCCCGCATGGCCCAGTACATGGAAACTGTAATCTTTTTTTTTTTTTGTTTTGTTTTTTTTTTTTGTTTTTCGAGACAGGGTTTCTCTGTGGCTTTGGAGCCTGTCCTGGAACTAGCTCTGTAGACCAGGCTGGTCTCGAACTCAGAGATCCGCCTGCCTCTGCCTCCCGAGTGCTGGGATTAAAGGCGTGCGCCACCACCGCCCGGCTGGAAACTGTAATCTTTTAAACACTGCCTGGCCCATTAGTTCCAGTTTCTTATTGGCTAGCTCTTGCACCTGGACTAGCCCATTTCTAATAATCTATGTAGCACCCCAAGGTGTGCTTACCGGGGAGATTCTAGCCTGCCTCTGCCTCTGGTAGGAAAATCATGGCGACACCTTGACTCAGCTTCTCTTTCCCAGAATCCTGTTCTGTTTACTCCACCCACGTAAGGGTTGGCCTATCAATGAGCTCAGGCAGTTTCTTTATTTTAACCAATGAAATCAACAGATTGATATATGACACTCCCACATCACTTCCCCTTTTTCTGTTTAAACAAAAAGGAAGGCTTTCATTTTAACATAGTAAAATTACATATAGCAAAACAGTTATCAAGTAAAAATTACAGTTACAATATTTATATCTATTTTATCTTTTATCATAACTAAGGAAAACTACAACTATCTATTCATTCTTTAACTCCATCAAAGACTCCAGAAGGATATAATACTAAACAAGAAATAAGAAAACTCTAGAAATGACAGAGACATCTCGCTGCCTGGACAGTCACCCAAAGTTCCTCTGTACCGTTGGGGCATCCATCTTTAGCCTCCAGGCCCATAGTATCCAGCAAACAGTTCCATGAAGCAGGAAATTCCAAAGACAGTTCAGTCACTTTCTGTTGTGTTCTGCGTCCTGCAGAATGTCTCGTAGACTCTTTTATGAATCAGGAACCCCGAAAGATCATCTCACCTTTAGGCAAGTTCAGCAGTCCTCTCTCTGCAGGTTCTTTGTGTGCAGTTTATGCAATAGTCCAGGAAAAAGCAGTCTCTTGCCCAAATGGCTATCCAACTCCATTAGGATCCTCTTCGATGCCCATCTTCCTCTTGAAGTAGCTGGTGCTGCCAGGAGCAGACGTGTCTCTTTGTCATGAAAAACCCTAAGTTATTAAAACATTTAAATGCCATATTCTGCTGTCTTTGAGAGATATGAAGAATACCTATCTAACTGAAATATATCTCTATATATCTAGAAAATCTAACATGACTACAAGATTGACTATTATTTACGATTATTTAACAACAACCTATATTTCCTAATTATACATTACATTTTAAAAATGAACTACACAATCACAACACCTCAATCAAGATCAGAAATACATATAACAAAATTGACTTTAAAATCCATACCAATGCAAATTATTTATATCCCCCTTTAAATGTAAAAGAACATTTATAAACAATATTTTGGGAACATGGGCACAGTTTCTCTCTCCAAACTGCTTCCTGCTGAATGGGGGCATCGTTAATTAGGTCTTTCATGGTATAACCTGTGTGCCAGGGTCATCTCAGTTGGCAGTTGAGTGAAGTAGTTTTTTGAGGGTGCTCACAGCAACCTTTCAGGAGGGCGTGGTCTATCATACCATATTGGAATAGATGCAATCCATAGGGTCTGGTCCTCTGTGAAAACAAAAGAAGACCCTTTCCGAAGCATCATATCCTTAGACCCAAATTCTGAAGTCATACCGTCATGATATCCATTCTGGTTCCACTTAGCAGCCCATATAATGAAATGACTCTCTGTAGTTAGCTCCTTCACAGTCAAAAATTTTAAAGAAAACACAATGTACATAATCCAGACCCTCTGTGAATTTTCCATTTTTACGTGGCTTATTTTTGTTTATTTCTTTTAATCTCTTAACTATCTGTACTCTGTCTCTTTAAAGACTTTACCTTTTTATTTTTAAAGGCATTAACTTTATTTTCTCTCTCTATATATTTTTTTCTCTCTCAAGCCTACGTACATTCATCAAACACTGTGATCCATTTAGTGGTCTGTCTGAATCTGTTTTATTGTGAATCTGTAATTTTTTTTTACTATCCAGGAGCATTTTTTAAAATGTTAAGCACTTCTTAAAAACTTAAGTTGCTTCTTGTACAGTTAATACGGTACCACCTGCATTCTGCCCAGTAGAAACCTTAAGTGCGCTGTCATTAAGGTAATTACGGTAGTTGCTGCTTGAGACCAGCTCAGTTCAGCATGGCGGAGCTGAGCGGCTCCTGGCTCAGAGCCATTTGGTGTCCCTGAGCCGCCCAGCGTTCCAGGCACACAGCAGTCCAGATTGCCATCAAGCAAGCCATAGCATTTTACTCCAAATGCTCCATACAAAAGCTCTGTCTCTCACAGGAGCCAGACAGAGATTGCAATGGCGGCACAGCCCAGAAAGCCGCACTTTAAAACAGCCAGTTATTTCCTGCTGCTGAGTCAAGACAATTTCTTTGCGGTACGCAACCCAGAAACAGTACCATCTTCTATAAGAGAACCACAATAGAAAGAACTAGAGATCTGAACTGGGATGAGTTGATTGACAGCTGGAGAAAAGTGGCTATTCCAAGTTTTCACAAGCCACTACATCACATTGGATTGGTCTACAGAACATGACTAGCAAAGCCCGTTGTTGTTTTCATCTCGTTCATCCAGACCAGATGTGCTAATGAAGATATAACATAGTGATTGGGTAAAAGCCACATCTGTATGTACATTTATTTCTTCTGGGGCCAGGGTCTCATGTAGCCCAGGTTGGCCTGGAGCTCCCTATGCAGCAGAGGATAGCCTTGAACTTCTGATCCTACTGCCTCTCCCTCCCAAGTGCTGGGATAGCAGGTGAGTGCCACTGTGTCTTGCTCTATATGGTGCTGGGAAGAGAACCTGAGTCATCCTGCACACTAGGCAAGTGTTCTCCCAACCTAGCCTCATCCTCAGCTCTTCAGTCAAGTTTATAATGTACATCACGGAGCCTCGGCCAACGGTGACAAAGTGAACAGATGAGCAGTAAGTGCTCTGAGGAGAAGGAATGAAAATGTGAAGGAAGGATAGCTATGAGAAGATGGGTCAGTAGCTGTGTCAATTAATGGGTGAGAAAAGGAAGGAGGGCTGCAGGCAAAATGCAAAGCTGAGGGATGCCTTTGCCAGGCTCAGACACCTTGTGTGTGTGACTTGCTCCCATGCCATCACAAGAACAAGAGCACTATGCGGCCTTATGAGCTTCAAGGTTCTTCTCAATTCATTACAGAGACATCACGTAAACCCACAGCATGTGACTGGGAGGAGGTGGCTTTCCCTGTCTGAGCCTCAATCTCTGGCCCCCTCTAAGGTGACACTAACACCTCCTTGGTCTTCTCCATCAACATGTTATGACATCCTAACAAAGCCATGAATGTGAAGTAACCTGTGTTATAATGTGTGCTGCAAAAAGGGAAGTTAATTCCAAGTTCGCATTCCCTCTGCTTGGCTTCCACGGGTTCCCTCCTGCTAAAGATTCACCACTCAAATCTGAAGCTGCCAAGAGACTGTGCCTAAAGGCATCCAGGCTGCCTTCCTCACCTCTAATTCTCTATTCCAGCTGCACTGGGAAGCCAAAGTGAGCTCTAGCGGGTGTAGTGAGCCCTAGCAGGTGCAGTGAGCCCTAGCTAGTGCAGTGAGCCCTAGCGGGTGCATGCCTTCAATTCTAGTACTCAGGAGGCAGGGGCAGGTGGAGTTCTGTGAGTTCCAGAACAACCAGGGATACACAGAGAAATCATCTCAGACACCCCCTCCAAGAGCCCCCTCTTCCTGCACAGGTCTCTCTTCTGCATCTTTGGCTATGTTCTGCTGCTTTTGCCCCCCAGCTTTCTAGCAAATCGGCTGACTGGAAATTAAAAAACAGGGGAGGGCTGGCATGGTGATGCCAGCCTATAACCTCAGCTTGTGAGTAGTTGAGGCAGGAGCATTATGAGTTGGAGACTAGCCTGCACTATACAGCGAGACTTCACTCTGAAGAAAAGATTTTTTTTTTAACCTAGAACTTATTAACCCCAGTTATCACGAAGGGTCAAGGTTCTAATTCTGGAGTGTTTCCACAGAGGCACATGGCAGGAAATGGGCTTACGGGAGAGTCTCGATGGAGAAACAGAGACAGACACACACGGATGGGCAGGCAAACTCTGTAAGGGGACAGCATGACAAGGACTAGAGATGGAGAAGAGAGGCAGCTGGGGAGAAACTAGTGGTCAGAGAGCTGGAGGGAGGAGGACGATACAGACCTGGAAAACACAGAAAGCAACAAAAATAGAAAAACAGAGGCATAGAGAAAGGAAGCCTAGAGAGAGACAAAAGAAAGACTTTGAGGTATTTTAGAGACATTAAAGTGTCCTGGACTCTAGAGACACTAGATTTCAGGAGCCAGGTCACACTCCAGTGTGGGGGGAGGGACATTTCCTTCTCAGTTCCCCAGTTTCTCAGGCCTTAGGGAAAAGAACACTTGTAAAACTGTAGTCATCCTTAAGGGACTGATTAACTCAACTTCCTCCCAGCTTTGCTCATGGGAACTTGTTTGGATATTCTCATTTCAGAGAGACTTGTGGTTTTTCCTCCCACTTGTTTGATATCTGGAAGAACCATATAACCACTGGTTTCATTCAGAAAAGACACAAAGTGCTGGGTGGTGGTGGCACACGCCTTTAATCCCAGCACTCGGGAGGCAGAGGCAGGCAGATCTCAGTGAATTTGAGGCCAGCCTGGTCTATAGAGAGAGTACCAGGACAGACAGGCTCCAAATCTACACAGAGAAAACCTGTGTCAAAAAACCAAAATAAATAAATAAATAATAGAAAGAAAGAAAGAAAGAAAGAAAGACAGGAAGAAAGACAGGAAGAAAGAAGGAAGGAAGGAAGGAAGGAAGGAAGGAAGGAAGGAAGGAAGGAAGGAAGGAAGATGAGAGAGAGGCCAGGCGGTGGTGGTGCACACTTTTAATCCCAGCATTCAGGAGGCAGAGGCAGGCAGTTCTTTGTGAGTTCAAGGCCAGCCTGGTCTACAAGAGCTAGTTCCAGGGCTGGAGAGATGGCTCAGAGGTTAAGAGCACTGACTACCCTTCCAAGGTCCTGAGTTCAATTTCCAACAACCACATGGTGGCTCACAACCAACTGTAATGGGATCTGGTGCCCTCTTCTGGCCTGCAGGCATACATGGAGGCTGAACACTGTGTACATAATAAATAAATCTTTAAAAAAAAAAAACAAAAGCTAGTTCCAGGACAGGCTCCAAAAGTACGGTACAGAGAAACCCTGTCTCAAAAAAAGAAAGAAAGAAAGAAAGAAAGAAGAGAAGAGAAGAGAAGAGAAGAGAAGAGAAGAGAAGAGAAGAGACAGACAAGTGAGGCTATGAAGGAGCAGATACAAGCGAAAGTGTTTTGCCAGAGTTTTAGAGACTAGGTGTATGTGATAAAGATCAGCCTAGACTGGATGTGGTGGCGCTCTTCTTTAGCCCTAGTATTCTGGTGGCAGAGGCAGGCAGATCTCTGAGTTTGAGGCCAGCCTATTCTACAGTGAGGGTTCCAAGACAGCCAGGGCTACATAGAGAAACCTTGCCTTGAAAAACAAATCAACCATCAATCAATCAATAAGAATGAGGATTAGGTCAAATGGTGGTGGTGCACGCCTTTAACCCCAGCATTTGGGAGGCAGAGACAGGCAGGTCTCTGTGAGTTCGAGACCAGCCTGGTCTACAAAGTGAGTTCCAGGACAGCCAGGACTGTTAACACGGAGAAACCCTGACTCAAAAAAAAAAAAAAAAACCAAAAAACCAACAACCACAAAAAACAAATCAAAACAACAAAAAAAGAGGGTTAGGCAAAGAAAAGTAATGTAGGAGGAGCAAATGAGGCTGAGCATTATGTTGTAAGGTGAGAAAGCTTGTAGTGGGAGTCATGCAAGGCAGCTTCTGAGAGAAGGTGAGTGGGAGAAGGGAAACGTGGACTATGCTGAGCTGGATCTCAAAGACAGCCTTCACTGAGGAAAGGACTGTTGCAGCAATGTAGAAAACATGAGAATATGGTAGACAAGTATCTATCAAATGGATGAAAAAGAGAGGTTACAGTTTGGGGACAGAGCAGAGAAATGCTGAGGACAGGAAGGAAGACCAGGATGGAGGAATAAGCATGTCTGGATACTGCGTACAGAAGAAGAGCAACTGTGTGCTTGTTTATCTATCTATCTATCTATCTATCTATCTATCTATCTATCTATCTATCTATCTATCTATCTATCTATCTATGAGGCAGTATTTTTCTATGTAGTCTTGGCTGTCCTGGAGCTGAATATGTAGGCCAGGCTGGCCTCAAACTCACCGAGAACTGCCTGCCTCTGTCTCGAGTGCTGGCATTAAAGATCACCACACCTGGTCGTCAAGTACTTTGCTTATTTGTTTTGTTTTTCAAGACAGGGTTTCTCTGTGTGGCCCTGGCTGTCCTGGAACTCTCTTTGTAGACCAGGCTGGCCTCAAACTCAGAGATCCGCCTGCCTCTGCCTTCTGAGTGCTGGGATTAAAGACATGCGCCACCACACCCAGCCCTCAAGTAGTTATTAGACAGAGGTGTTCTGTTTAAAAATGGGAAACAACCAATTTTTGTTGTTGCTTTGGGACAAGGCCTCCGTCCTGTCTAAGTAGAACTTGCATTGATCTTCCTGCATGCCGGGGTTACGGTCGTGTACAATTATACCTTGCTTAATTTTTCACAGTTTTTCTGAACATCCCAAGGAGCTTCACTTCAATTACTTACAAGAGGTTTTATTTATAGGCATCTTTCCAGTGGCTACCCCACTGAAGGGGAAGTGGATATGTTAAAACTCCATGTCCAAAGGCAATTTGGGAAGAAGAAAAAGATTTATTTCAGCTTGTAACTGTCAGGTCACAGTCCATCACTGAGAGAAGTCAGGGCAGTAACTCAAAGCGGGAATCTGGAAACAAGAACAGAAGTGGAGGCCGCAGAGAAGCACTGCTTACTGGCTTGTTACACCTTAAGGCTTGCTCAGCCTGCTTTCTTTAATACCCCAGGATAACCTGCCAGGGTTTGTACCATCTACAGCAGGCTCAGCCATTCTACACGAATCAATTATCAAGAAAATTCTCTATAGATTTGCCTACAGACCAATTTTATTGCAGCATTTTCTTGATTAAGATTCCTTCTTTTGCCAAGCAGTGATGGCACACGCCTTTAATCCCAGCACTCGAGAGGCAGAGGCAGGAGGATCTCTGTGAGTTCAAGGCCACCTTGGTCAACAAAGTGAGTTCCAGGACAGGACAGACAAAGCTACACAGAGAAACCCTGTCTCAAAATAAAAACAAACAAAACAACAACAAGAAAAGATTCCTTCTTTACAGCAGACTGTAGCTCAGCAGTTCTTAATCTATGGTCTGCAACCCTGGGGGTTGGGTGGTGGTGGCGCACGCCTTTAATTCCAGCACTCAGGAGGGAGAGGCAGGTGGATCTCTGTGAGTTCAAGGCCAGCCTAGTCTACAACAGCTAGTTCTATGACAGGCTCCAAAGCTACAGACAAGGTATAAAGAAACCCTGTCTCAAAAAACTAAAGAGAAAAAAAAAAGACCCAAAAAACAGAAATAGTGTCTTACCCTAATTCTGGTAGGCAATAAATAGTAAATAATAGTAATATCAATAGCCTGTATTGTTTTGGGGGGGTATAAGGGACTTTCCTGGGTCACACACTGAACACAGGAATCTTCCATTTAATAACCCTGTTCTGGGACAAGCTTATTCGCTCATGCAACACTTTTGTTTAATCAGTTTAAAGTTTTTGTTTGAAATCAGTTTAGCAAATTTTCATTTCCTTTACAGTTTTGTTGTTGTTGTTGTTTTATTTGTTTTTCAAAATAGGGCTTCTCTGTGTAGCCCTGGCTGTCCTGAAACTCTTGCGGACAAGGCTGGTCTCAAACTCTCTGGCTTCTGTCTCCCAAGTGCTGGGACTAAAAGGGTGTACTGATACTCTCATGGCTTTTTTTTCCTGTTTTTTTTTTTTAATTTATTTTATGTGCATTGGTGTTTTTGCCTGCATGTATGTCTGTGTGAGGATGCCAGATCCCCTGAAACTGGAGTTACAGACAGTTCAGATGTGAGCTGCCATGTGGGTGCTGGGAATTGAACCAGGGTCCTCTGGCAGAGCCCTTAACCACTGAGCCATCTCTCCAGCTTCTTTATGGCTTTTTTGTACATCCTTAGGTTTGGTTGATTCTCTGCTCTTCTCCTCTTTCCCATCTCCCCTGGAATCTTTCCACTATCAGTTATCTCCCTTCATCATTTTCTTTCTTTCTTTCTTTACTCTAACTTTATTTATTTTTTTTTAAGATTTATTTATTATGTATACAGTATTCTCAGTATTCTGTCTGCATGTATGCCTGCAGGCCAGAAGAGGGCACCAGATGGTTGTGAGCCACCATGTGGTTGCTGGGAATTGAACTCAGGACCTTCAGAAGAACAGGCAGTGCTCTTAACCACTGAGCCATCTCTCCAGCCCTTTTTTTTTTTTTTTTTTTTTTTTTTTTTGGTTTTCAAGACAGGGTTTCTCTGTGGTTTTGGAGCCTGTCCTGGAACTAGCTCTTGTAGACCAGGCTGGTCTCGAACTCACTGAGATCCGCCTGCCTCTGCCTCCCGAGTGCTGGTATTAAAGGCGTGTGCCACTACCACCTGGCCCTAACTTTATTTTTTATGTGCATTGGTGCAAAGGTATCAGATCCCCTGGAACTGACGTAACAGACAGTTGTGAGCTGCCATGTGGGTTGGGAATTGAACCAGGGTCCTCTGGAAGAGCACTCAGTGTTCTTAGCTGCTGAGCCATCTCTCCAGCCCCCTTCATTTTCTTATCATATGGGCCTTAAAGGCCCCTCCTCCCTTAAAGCCCCTTTCTAGTTTCCTTGGCTCTACATCCACACTCCCACATACATGTATGTATGTGTGTGTGTGTTTGAGAAAGCAGGATCTGCATATGAAAGCAAACGTTCAGTATTAGCCTGGTTCCTCACTTAACATTTTTTCATCCTTTAGCCATTTTCCTGAAATTTTACAATTTTACTTTTCTTAGCAGCCCCAAACAGTTTCATGGTGGGTAGGTAGCACATTTTCATGATCCATTCGTGAGTTGATGGACAACTGTACTGATCATGTTTCCTGGCCGCTGTGAATAGAGCAGCAATGAACATGGAGTCGCAAGCATCTTCCTGGTAGAATCAAGAATCCTTTGAGGACACACTTAGGAGTGACACAGCTATAATACTATAATACTATAAATAAAGCTGAACATGGTGGCACACACTTTTACTCCTGGCACTCGAGAGGCAGAAGCAGGTGGGTCTCTGTGAGTTTGAGGCCAGCCTGGTCTACAGACGAAGTTCCAGGACAGCAAAGGTATTACACAGAAAAAACAATCCTGTCTTGAGAAATTAAATAAAATAAAATGCTTATTTATTTACTTTAGGTGTATGAGTATTTTACTTGCTTATTCTACCTAAGTGCCAAATGCTCAAGGAGGCCAATAGCCTGCAAAGGTTCTCTGTCCTGTCCTCCTCCTCAGCAGGTGGCAGGTCCTGCAGAGAGCTGCAGGTTTCACGAGTAAGCACCCATGCTGAAGTCAAAGTCGGGTTTTGTTTTCTTTTGGGGGGTTTATTTATTTTTTTGCTTCTTCTTCTTCTTCTTCTTCTTCTTCTTCTTCTTCTTCTTCTTCTTCTTCTTCTTCTTCTTCTTCTTCCTCCTCCTCCTCCTCCTCCTCCTCCTCCTCCTCCTCCTCCTCCTCCTCTTCCTTCTTCTTTTATTGATTTTTCAGGACAGGGTTTCTCAGTAGCTATGGAGCCTGTCACTCATGTTCCTGTTAGTAACCCCAATAAACACACAGGTCCACCAGACTCTAATGTAACTGTAAAACTGGTGGATGTCTATGAGCTTGAGGTCAGCCTAGTCTATATAGTGAGTTCCAGGACAGCCAAGGCTACATAGAGAGACTCTGTCTCAAAATTAATTAATTAGGCCGGGCGATGGTGGCGCACGCCTTTAATCCCAGCACTCGGGAGGCAGAGGCAGGTGGATCTCTGTGAGTTCGAGCCCAGCCTAGTCTACAGAGCTAGTTCCAGGACAGGCTCCAAAGCCACAGAGAAACCCTGTCTCAAAAAACCAAAAAAAAAAAAAATTAATTAATTAGTTAATTAAAAACTGTACACAAAGTTCAATTGGTAGAGTGCTTGCCTTTCAAGCATGAGACCATAGGTTTGATTTCCCAGTGTTAGAAAAAGGAATAATTAGGAGTTGGAGAGATGGCTCAGTGGTTAAGAGCACTGGCTGCTCTTCCAAAGGTCTTGGGATTAATTCTCAGCACCAACATGGCAGCTCCCAACTATTTGCAACTCCAAGATCTGATACCCTCATGCAGGCAAAACACGAATACACATAAAAAAATAAATAAATAAAAATTTAAAAAGGAAGCCGGGTGGTGGTGACGCACGCCTTTAATCCCAGCACTTGGGAGGCAGAGGCAGGCGGATCTCTGTGAGTTCGAGACCAGCCTGGTCTACAAGAGCTAGTTCCAGGACAGGCTCCAAAACCACAGAGAAACCCTGTCTTGAAAAACCAAAAAAAAAAAAAAACCAAAAAAAAAAAAAAAAAAAAAAAAAATTTAAAAGGAATAATGATAATAATAATCACACAATGAAGATATCTTTTTCACGCAATCAAATTGAAGCTTGAGTTACAGAGCTAGCTCTACCCAGGCAAGTGATTCCTTCCTTCCTTCCTTCCTTCCTTCCTTCCTTCCTTTCTTCCTTTCTTTTGGTTTTTCAAGACAGAGTTTTTCAATAGCTATGGAGCCAGTCCTGAAATTCGCTCTGCAGACCAGGCTGGCCTTGAACTCACAGAGATCCACCTGCCTCTGCCTCCTGAGTGCTGGGATTAAAGGTATGCATCACCACAGCCCGGCGTGAACTGTTTTCTTTTTTTTTTTTTAATATTTTTATTTATTTATTATGTATACAATAGTCTGTCTGTGTGTATGTCTGCAGGCCAGAAGAGGGCACCAGACCTCATTCCAGATGGTTGTGAGCCACCATGTGGTTGCTGGGAATTGAACTCAGGACCTTTGGAAGAGCAGGCAGTGCTCTTAACCACTGAGCCATCTCTCCAGCCCAAAGCAAATGATTTTTGTTTTGTTTTTTCAAGACAGGGTTTCTCTGTGTAGCCCTGGCTGTCGTGGAACTCACTCTATAGACCAGGCTGGCCTTGAACTCGCAGAGCTGCCTCCAGAGTGCAGCGATTAAAGGTGTGAGCCACCACCTCCCGTGAACTGTTTTCTTATGGGATGTAGAAGTACACCCCTTTCTGAGTCCTTATTTGCAGTTTTGCATAATTTCTGAGATGCTGGGATAAAACCCAGGCTTTAGCCACACTCTACTAAGGGAGCCACATCCCAGGCCTCTTTCTGGACTTTATAGATGTCCTCTGGCCTCTCTGGAGGGCCGAACGTAGCGGGCCTCTGACTTGCAGAGGACGTTGGAGCTCAGCAGGGGGCGCTGGAACGGAGCAAGTGTAAACAGACAACAAGCCTTGAAAGAGTCCCATAAACCACGAAGTGACTCACTCATTCCTGGGCGCATTTTAGTTAAGTAAGATAAATAGAAATCGTAAGGAGCAAAGGCTTAGCGAGAGGAGTGCGGAGACCTTTATTAAACAAGTGCAAATTCAAGGTCATTGCTTTGTGAGGGGGAAAAAGGGGTCATAATTACCTCAAGTCAGGCGTCAGTTGCGGAGAGTAAAGCCGGTTCACAAGGTCAGTCAGCAGCTGAGGATATTAACAGCTCATGCATTAGTACTTAAAAACGTAAATTCCAGCCTGGTCTACAGAGCTAGTTCCAGGACAAGCTCCAAAACCACTGAGAAACCCTGTCTCGAAAAACCAAAAAAAAAAAAAAAAAACCCGTAAATTCATAAGGGCTCATGCTACGATCCTTCGCCACACAGAGGGATAAAGAAAAGCTACCAGGGCTGGAGAGATGGCTCAGTGGTTAAGAGCGCTGACTGCTCTTCCAGAGGTCCTGAGTTCAAGTCCCAGCAACCACATGGTGGCTCACAGCCATCTATAATGAGACCCAGCGCCCCCTTCTGGCATTCAGGCACACATGGAAGGAATGCTGTACACATAATAAGTAAATAAATCTTAAAAAAAAAAAAAAGAAAGAAAGAAAGAAAGAAAGAAAGAAAGAAAGAAAGAAAGAAAGAAAAGCTACCAGTAACACCAGCTCTAGGGGAGCTGGGGCCAAAGGTCACTCTGGGCCACACGGGGAGACTCCATTTTTGTTTTCAAGAAAAGAAAAGAAACAACAACAACAAAACTTTTAAAAACCACAACCTAATAAATTCTACCGACTGTTTACTTAGAAAATATTTGTGAGGTCATTGCACCATGGACCCAAACATCAGAGATATCCAATGCTGCCAGAGGATACAGGAACTTACAGACATTCAACGTTTTTAGTTAAGGAGAGAGGGAAGGATGGGAAAGATTGAGAGGAGGAGAGGAGGAAGGAGGGCATGCAAGGATTGAACTCAGATCGTCAAGCTTGGCGGCAAATATTTTCACCCACCTGGTCATCTTATTGAGCCCTGTTTTTTGCTTTTACATTCTTTCTTTTTTTAAAAAAATACATTTACTGTTTTATATAGACATTTTTTTCGTTATTGATGTTTCTGAAGAGCCAGCCTGCTTTCATTTATTTATTACGTAGACAGTGCTCTGCCTGCATCTATGCTTGCATGCCAGAAGAGGGCACCAGATGGCTGTGAGCCACCATGTGGTTGCTGGAAACTGAACTCAGGACCTCAGCAAGAGCAGTCTCTCCAGCCTCTTTTTTTTTAAAATAACGTTTTTTTTTTCATTTATTTTACATAAAAATGGAATGCTTCATGAATTTGCATGTTGTCCTTGTGCAAGGGCCATGCTAATCTCTGTATCATTTTAATTTTAGTATATGTGTTGCCAAAGCAAGGACAACCTCTTTTAAAAAAAAACATTCTTTTTTTTAATATTTATTTATTTATTATATATACAGTATTCTGTCTGTGTGTATGTCTGCAGGCCAGAAGAGGGCACCAGTCCTCATTACAGATTGTTGTGAGCCACCATGTGGTTGCCGGGAATTGAACTCAGGACCTCTGGAAGAGCAGGCAATGCTCTTAACCCACTGAGCCATCTCTCCAGCCCCCCCTTTTTTTTTTAGATTTATTTTGCTCTTTAGAGTGTTTTGCCTACACATATGTCTGTACACCACGTTGCATGCCTGAGGGAGTGGTGAGCCTCCACGTGAATGCTGGGAATCGAACCTGAGTTCCTCACAAGAACAGCAAGTTCTCTTAACCACCGAGCCAGTTCTCCAGTCGCCGCTTATTTATAGTTTTTAAGTTCGTATGTATATGGCAGGAGCTGCTCCAGAGGCCAGAGGAGGGCATTGGATCCATCCCCTGTTCCCAGAAGCTGTGAGCCGCAACCATATGTGGGTCCTGGCTGTTAAACTCGGTTGTCTAGAGAAGCAGCACTCGGTCCTCAAGACTGAGCTGTCTATCTACGCAACCCCTTTTCAGAACTGGCCTCAAACCTGCCACAGCCAAGGAAGACTTTGAACTTCCTGCCCCACCTTCCTCATGCTGGGATTCTGGAAAGAAACCAGCACAGTCCGTTTATCTGGTGTTGGAAACCTTCTGCTCTACCCTGTCTGGGAGGAGGAGCGATTGAGTCAGCGGTTACATGGGCTGGAGACTGTCTCCAAGGCAGGGCCCGAGTGCATCCAGCTGGTGATTTCACCGTGGCTCAAGCAAGAAGCTGAAGGAAAGTCTACTGAATTAGGAAACTATGCAATAAATCGGCTGGGGAAAATTAATGCTGTCAGTTTTGTTCTTGGCATGTTGACCCAGCCAGCCTGGGCGATTCTCGGTTGTTAGAGCTGGCTGGATGTTTAGTGAGATCATCTGGACCTCTTCTTAGAAGCTATCAGTAGTGCTCCCTGACCCCAACCAAAACTGTCTGCAGCCACTGCAGTTGTTCCCCAGAGGCAATGCGACATATTAAGCTTTTTTCCTCCTCCTACTCTTTCTCTTCCTCCTCCTCCTTCCTGAAACAGCCCAGGCTGGCCTGGAACTCACTCTCTAGATTAGGCTGGCTTTGAACCCAGAGATCCTCTTGCCTCTGCTTCTTAAGTGCTGACTACCACCCAGCAGCTTTTCTTTTTTTCATTATTTTGTTTTGACTTTTGCAGATGTCACAAGATAACTTTATTCAGAATGAGCAACAGTGAAGATTTTAGAGGGCCGCATGGCTCAGGGTGACAGCTAGCCAAAGCGAAAGTATCCCAGGACCTAGTCTTCTTTCTTTCTTTCTTTCTTTCTTTCTTTCTTTCTTTCTTTCTTTCTTTCTTTCTTTCTTTCTTTCTTTCTTTCTTTCCTGGAAAGGTTTATTTATTATGTATTTGGCATTCTGCATGTATGCCTGCAGGCCAGAAGAGGGCACCAGACATCATTACAGATGGTTGTGAGCCACCATGTGGTTGCTGAGAGTTGAACTCAGGACCTCTGAGAGAGCAGTCAGTAATCTTACTGGCTAAGCCAGCCATCTCTCCAGCTCCCAAAACCTACTCTTGGTGTTTGTTTGTTTGCGACAGGGTTTCTTTGTGCAGCCCCGAATGTCCTGGCATTTGTTCTTGTAGACCAGGCTAGCTCAAACTCAGAGATCTACCTGTCTCTACCACCTGAGTAATGGAATTAAAGGCTTGCACCACCACCAACTGGCCTATTCTTGTTTGAAATAATTATTATTGTTTTGTCTATGTAGTGTAGACTAGCCTTAATTTCACCATTCTCCTGTTTTGGTCCCCTGAGTGCTGGGGTTACAGGATTGTACTAGTTCCCCTGGCTTGTTCTGATTCCCAGCTCACCCATCTTCTTCAGTTCAGGGAATTTAACCTAAAGCATTCAAAATGCTAGGCAAGAGATTTACCATTGAGCTGTAGGGAAAATGCAGAACTGAGTTAGCAAGATGGCTCAATGGGTAAGGCGCCTGCTGCCAAGAAAACCATAGGCTTTGAACTTCTGATCTTCCTGCCACCTTCTCCCAAACTGGCTCATTACTTTTCCCCTGAGGTGGGGGAGAGAGGAGTGCAGTTTGAGACAGGGTTTCTCTGTTATGTGGTTCTGACTGTCCTGGAACTCACTGTGTAGATAACATTGGCCTCAAACTCACAGAGATCTGCCTGCCCCTGCTTCCCCAGTGCTGGGATTAAAGGTATGCACCACCACGCCTGGCCTGACTCTTTACTGCTGTATTTTTGACACTTGAGGTTCTTGCCACTGCCCCTCCCAGAGCTAAGAAATTTCTATGTGTGGCAAAGAGTTTGACAGAGGCAATTATTCTTCTGCTGGTTAACAATCCAGGGACTATAAACCCAGTGATACCGGCTTTATTAGGCTCTCTTGCCCAGGTTTGCTGTGACCCCAGGGCAGGTCCCAGGAAAACCACTATGCTCCAGGGCTCTCTGAAGTAATTCAAACCAGCTGATCCTCTTGCCTACACCTTCACAACGTTCCCTCTGCCTTTTTTTTAAATTTCTTGTGCATCGGTGTATTGCCTGAATGTTTAACTGTGTGAGGATGTTGGATCCCCTGGGACTGGAGTTACAGACAGTTGTGGACGAGTAGTCAGTATTCTTAACTGCAGAGCCATCTCTCCACTCCCTCCCTTTGCTTACATGCTAACTTAGTCTGGGTTACTGTTGCTATGATGAAACACCACTACCAACAGGATGTTGAGGAGGAAAGGGTTTATTTGCCTCAAGCTTCCGCATCATAGTGCATCACTGAAGGAAGTCAGGACTGGAACTGAAACAGAGCAGGGATCTGGAGGCAGGAGCTGAGGCAGAGGTCATGGAGAGGTGCTGCTTACTGGATTTGCTCTCTGTGGTTTGCTCAGCCTGCTTTTTGTAGAACCTAGGAAAACCAGCCCAAGGAGAGCACCACTCAAAGGGCTAGGCCCTCCCCCATCAGCCACTAATTTAAAAAAATGCTTGAAGGCTTGCCTACAGCCTTATGTTCTGGAGACATTTTCTTAATTGGGATCCTCTCCTCTCAGATGACTCTAGCCTATGTCAAGCAGACATAAAATTAGCCAGTGTGAGTTCACCTCCCCCCACAGAAAGGAAGAAAGCTGCCAGGCATGATGGCATACACCTTTAATCTCAGTCCTGGGGATGCACAGGCACGTGGATCTCTGAATCTGAGGCTAACCTGGCCTACATAGTAAGTTCCTGGAGAGCCAGGACTATATGGAAAATGCTATCTCAAATAAATAAACAAACAAATACATACATAAATAAAGATGATGGTGGTGGTGATGATGACCGTGATAATAATAATACATAGAAAAGAAGGAAGCTTGTTTCACTAGAGGCAGGCAAGCTTGTGCATACTTGTAACCTCACCTCTCTAGAAGTCCAGCCTCAAGGGACATGAGTTCCAGACCCTCAGAACAGCTTGGGCTGCACAGTCAGATAGCAGGAAGATTTCTTCTTCCTGTCTCTTCTCTTCCTCTTTTCTTTGAAACATGGTCTTATTACATTGTTCAGATTGTTTTCACACTCACTATGTAGCTAGGTATGGTAGTACACACCAAAGCTCTGGGCTGTGTGGGGCCAGGAGTGGTGGTGCACACCAAAGCTCTGGGCTGTGTGGGGCCAGGTGTGGTGGTGCACACCAATGCTCTGCACTGTGTGGGGCCAGGTGTGGTGGTGCACACCAATGCTCTGGGGTGTGTGGGGCCAGATGTAGTGGTGCACATCAATGCTCTGGGCTATGTGGGACCAGATGTGGTGGTGCACATCAATGCTCTGCACTGTGTAGGGCCAGATGTGGTGGTACACACCAATGCTCTTGGCTGTGTGGGGCCAGGTGTGGTGGTGCACACCAACACTCTGGACTGTGTGGGGACAGATGTGGTGGTGCACTCATTTAATCCAAGCACTTAGGAAGCAGAGGCAGGTGATCGCTGACTTCCAGTCCAGCCCATTCTACATAGCAGTTTCCAGGCAAGCCACAGGTGGGGGCTCAGGGAGATGATGTATTATTTACTTGTGGGGCTTCAACTCCTCGTGATCCTGCTACTACAGCCTCCAGAGTGCTGTGATTACAGGCACGAACAATGCCCAACTTTGTTATTCACTAAAACGTGGATTTGTTTCTGTTTCATATGTATAAGTGTTTTGCCTGCAGGTATGTCTGTGTACCAAATGTGTACAATGCCCCTGGAGTGCAGAAGAGGGCAAAAGATCCACTGGAACTGGAGTTAAAGGTTGTTAGGAACCCTCCAGTGTGAGTGCTGGGAATGGAACCCCCAGTTCTCTGCAGGAGCAGCCAGTGCTTCTAAGTCTAAGCCATCTCACCAGTCCTTATTACACTTCCTTATTTTCCCAGATTTAATGAGTCCTGAGGCAGAGCTCTGGCACACGCCTAGCCTTGCCTGGCAGGTTGGACCAATGGTTTATATGCTTTACGCTCATTAAATCCTTCAGTCAGTGAACAGTCCTATAATGTGTACTTATATAATAAATCACAATGAAAAACAATAGAGGGAGTGAGACAAAACATGGCTTCATTTCATCCATGGCCTCCCCGCATGACATCCATTCCCATCTTTGCAGCCAATCCCATTTTGTCTTCACATCCACTTTCACATGTGGGGAACACATGGGAGGAGGATGTGGCCAGTTTCCATAACACACAGAGACTAAATTCCACAAGAATTCCCACAGTCTGTATGAGGAAGAGTAATACCACCTCTCTCTGTCTCTGTCTCTGTCCTCTCTCTCCTTTGTGTGTGTGTGCCCCCAGGCCCTTCACTGATGCTAAGCAAGAGGATCTACCCCTGAGCCATGCCTGTGGCCCCACTATAGTGGATTATAGTCAAGAGATTTACCACTAAACTACATTCTCAGTCTTTTACTGGTAGAGATTAGGTCAGCAATAGAACACTGAGCCATGCCCCAAGCACCTCTGGTTGGATTTTAGGACAGTTGCTATACTGCTGAGCCATGACTTCAACCCCTCACTCATGGATTGTAGGCAAGTGCTCTACCACTGAGTCATGCCCACAGACCCTCACTGGTGAATTCTAGGCAGATCCTATACCTCAACAGATCCACCTGCCTCTGCCTCCCCAGTGCTGGGGTTAAAGGTGCGCACATCCCCACCCCTGCTCCTACTGGTGGGTTTTAAGCTAATTGCTCTACTCTGAGCCACACCCACAGCTGTCCACTGGGGGATTCTAGGCAGGGACTCCCCCACTGAGCCCTTTTTCAACTTCTTTACTTTGAGACAGGACTCACTCTGTCATCCAGGCTTGCCTGGAACTCAAGATTCTTCTTCCTCACCCTCCTAATGTTGGTATTAGAGACATGTACTGCCATGCCTGCTTCTCTGCTTGTGACTTCACTGATGTATTTTCTGTCCCCAACTAGTAAGTTAAACCTCAGACTTTTTAAAAAGAGCTTCTCATAGAATTGTTTCTCAGAGCTGGTGCTTTGTGTTCCATGGAAACTGTATGGTCAGGACAGACAGAGTTGTGTATGCCTGTAATTGCAGCACTTAGAAGGCTAAGGCAGGATTATCCTCTAGGCAAGCCTGGGCTACATAGTGAGTACTGAACCAGAAAAAGCTACATGGCCAGATCGTGTCTCAAAGACAAACAAACAAACTACTAAGAAAAAAAAAAACGGAGAGAAATGGGCTGGCAAGATGGCAAGCGGGTAAAGGAGCCTGTCACCAGGACAGGTGATGATGTGAGTTTCAGATGTCCCCAGCCCACATGGTAGGAGTAAAGAACCAACCCCTCTAAAGCTGTCCTTTGACCTCTACATGTGTGCATGCATGCCCACACAACACACACGCAAACCAATAATGTAATTTTTCTTTTTTTAAATATTTATTTATTATGTATACAGTATTCTGTGTGTATGCCTGCAGGCTCTTGGAAGAGCAGGCAATGCTCTTAACCACTGACCCATCTCTCTAGCCCCCCAATAATGTAATTTTTCAAACTAAGAGAAAATCAAACAACCAGGGTTGGGCCTGTAGTTCGGTTGGTAGGTGTCTGTCCAGCATGCAGGAGGCTCTCACTGCCACCCTTGTCACTGCATACGCCTGGCCTGGTGGCAAGCTAGCACTCAGCTAGCAGAAGCAGGAGGATGAGAAGTGCAAGCCAGGCGTGGTGGCCCACACCTGTAATACCAGCGCTCAATAGGCAGAGGCAGACAGATATCTTTGAGTTCAAGGGCAGCCTGGTCTACAGAGTGAGTTCCAGGACAGCAAGGGGTACACAGAGAAATCCAGTCTCTCTCTCACACACACCCAAAAAAGCAAAAGATTATTCTTAACTAAATTACATATTCAGTTTGAAATCAACCTCAAGGGATACAGGACATCTGCATGTACACATGGAAAGGAAGGAAAGGAGGGAGGGAGGGAGGGAAGTGTGTGTGCATGTGACACAAACTAGAGTCGTCTGAAAAGAGAAAACTTCAGTTGGGAAAATGTCTCCGTTAGACTGACCTGTAGGCAAGTTTGTGAAACATTTCCTTGATTGATGATTGACATGGGAGGGCCTAGTCCACGGTGGTACTGTCCTTGGGCAGGTGGTCCTGGGTTGTATAGGAAATCAGGCTGAGTTGAGCGGTAGTGGCACAGGCCTTTAATCCCAGCACTCAGAAGGGATCTATGTGAGTTCGAGGTTCAAGGCCAGCCTGGCCTACAAAGTGAGTTCTAGGACAGTCTCCAAAGCTACACAGAGAAACCCTGTCTCGAAAAACCAGAAAGAGAAAGAAAGAAAGAAAGAAAGAAAGAAAGAAAGAAAGAAAGAAAGAAAGAAAGAAAGAAAGAGCCGGGCGGTGGTGGCGCACGCCTTTAATCCCAGCACTCGGGAGGCAGAGGCAGGCGGATCTCTGTGAGTTCGAGACCAGCCTGGTCTACAGAGCTAGTTCCAGGACAGGCTCCAAAGCCACAGAGAAACCCTGTCTTGAAAAACCACAAAAAAAAAAAAAAAAGAAAGAACGAAAGAAAGAGGAAGGAAGGGAAGAAAGAAGGAAGAAAGGAAGAAAGAAAGAAAGAAAGAAAGAAAGAAAGAAAGAAAAGAAACCAAGCTGAGCAAGCCACTCAGAGCAAGCCGGTTAGCAGTCTTCTTCTGTGGCCTCCACATCAAATGCTGATTCCCCTCATAATGGACTGTGCTGTGACAGTGTGAGAGAAGTAAACCCTTTTCTCCCTGAGTTGCTTTTGGCTGTGGTGTTTATCCGAGTAATAGAAAAGCAGATAAAGAAGAAGGCAATAAGGAGGAAGGGAGAGAGGAGGAGAAGGAGGGAGATGGGGAGGGGAAGAGAGAGAGGTACAGGGGAAAGGAGAAAGAGGCTTAGCCACATAGCACTGTGCCATCAGTCTTCCATTGTGTCCTCCAGGACAGGAACTTTGTTTTCTTCATAGCTTCATCAGTGCTTACAACGAGGCAGAATCCCTATATAAATACTTAAAGATAAAAAAAAATCTCCTTACAGCTTACAGAGCCAGGCTGCCCTGTGGCCACCCATGGGATGCCTCCAGCAATGGTCCCAAGTATCCCAGCATATCAGATCCCCTCCCTTCCATCTTTCAACTCACTTTTTGCTCCAGCAAGATATATTCAACTGAGCAGTGATGGTATACACCTTTAATCTCAACACTTGGGCTGGGTGGTGGTGGCACATGCCTTTAATTCTAGCACTCAGGAGGCAGAGGCAGGTGGATCTCTGTGAGTTCGAGGCCAGCCTGGTCTACAGAGAGAGTTCCAGGACAGTCAGAGCTATACAGAGAAATCCTGTTTCAAAAAACCTTAAAAAGAAAAGAAAAAAAAATTCAACCCAGGTTCTTTCAAAACCAGAAATGGAATTGTGTCATTTCCTGCCTCCAGTCGCTTCCCTTTACACTTGAACAAAAGCCAGATGCTTCATCATGTCCTGGCCTGCTTTCTAGTCAGCTTCCCCATCTGTCAGAGCTCCCTGTCAACTCTCCGTTATGCTGACCCCTGGGCGACTAGGCTCTTTATTCTGGATTCTACTCTCTGGACCCTTAGCTTTTCCTGAGATCTTCCAAATAAATGGCTTTTCTTTATTTTTCAGTTCTCTACTTAAATGTTATCATTTCAGAATCCTTAAGAAATTAAAAATAGAACCTCCATCTCATGAGGCAATCCAGCTTCTGGGTATACATCCAAAGGAAATGAAGCCAGGGTAGGAAGAGATATCAGCATCCTCTGCTTGTGTGGACCATCATCTCAGCAGCCAAGAGAAGCAGCCTGTTAGCCATCACTAGATTAATGGATAACATCAATGAGATATATAATGGACTATTATTCAGCCTCTCCTGACTCTGCCTTCTTTCTCCCAGCATTCAGTTTGGTTTTCCCCCTGCCTACCTCTATTCTGCCCTGCCAGGCCCAAAACAGATTCTTTATTAACCAATGGTAATCACAGCATACAGAGGGGAATCCCACATCAGGGAGCAAAGGCATCCACCACACTACTTAGCGATTTTCAACAACACCAATCATTGTTATTAGCTTCAGTTTTACTCTGTTACTCCCTTGGCCTTTTTCTTCTCATCTGTCTCGCTGAGACTTTGTGTCCTTTAAACAACAGTGTCCGAGTCCTCCCCTCTGCTGACCCTGGTGCGGTTCTTTCACTCCTAGCTTTCGTGAGTTGAACAGTTTTTCCTCTCCACATGTGAGTGGTTTGTTCTATGTCAGATTTATTTTAGTTACCGTAAGGTCTTGCAGGTTCATTTATCTTGTGACAAAGGGCAGGAACCCGTAGCCAGCTGCAGTGGATCATGCCTTTAAGCCCAGGCTTTGTGAGAAAGAAGCAGGAGAATCTCTGTGAGTTTAAGGCTGACTTGATCTGCATACTGAGTCACAGGACCAGTCAGGGCTACATGGAGAGACCCTGTCTCAAAGAAGCAAGCAAACAAGCAAACCCCTAAAAACAGGACAGGAATCCTCCTCTTTATTCCTTTGACCCTCATTTCCTTGTTTTATTTCTTTCTCTCTGTACTGAGGATGGTCACCAAAACCTCACACACTCTAACCAAGTACTCTACCACTGGAATATATCCCCAGCCCAACTTTTTTTTTTAAGGCTGAATAATAGTCCATTATTTGTGGCTGGCAAATGGCTTAGCAGGTAAAAGTGCTTGCTGCCACTACAAGTGGTAAGAAGGTTTTAAAATGTCGAACTTTCAACTCAACAAGGATAAATAACAGCCGTAATTCCAGGTCTCAGGATTGAGTCAATTGAATCACTGAGAGCTCAAGGCCTGCCTGGTCTTTACAGCAAGCTCCAGGCCAGCCAGGATCACATAGTCAGACCCTATCTCCACCTCCACAAATTTAAGTTTGTGTGTTAAAGTGCAGAACAGAACTTCTAGGACTTGGGTTTTTGTGTGTGTGTGTGTGTGTGTGACTTTTTCTACTAGATTTTAGATTTTCTTTCTTTCTTCTTTCCTCCCCGCCCCTTATTATTTTTCTTTCAGGTTTTAGAAAAAATCTGTCTAGAAAACAGGATTCCCTAGCTGTCCTGAAACTCCCTTTGTAGACCAGACTGGCCTCTAACTCATAGAGACCCACTGGCCTCTGCCTCCTGAGTGCCTCAATTAAAGGTGTATCTTCTACCACGCCTGGCTAGCTTTCAGATTCTTGGGTTTTTACTTTCAATTTTTGTTTTGTTTTTGGGACAGGGTCTCCTGTGGCTCAGACTGACCTTCACTGTCTTCAAAGATAAGACTGACGGTGAACTACGATCCTACTGCCTGAGCCTCCTGAGCACCGGAATGACAGAGCTGCACTACCATGGTCCTTCTGGTCACACAGCAGTCCTCTCAGGGGAACTGAGCAGAGCCCCACAAGAGCTACATTAATGGCTTCTGAGGACAGCCTCCCAGGTGACTGATCTCTTAAAAGTCCAGCACCTCTCAACTCTGCCATACCCAGGCCTAACACACCTCACTTAGTGCACGACTCCGGGGGGACACACCCAAACTGCAATCCAAACCTCACCAGTTAGAGAAGAAAGATACAAAGAAGTCTTGGGTGGTAGCGGTGCACGCCTTTAATCTCAGCACTCAGAGGCAAAGGCAGGTGGATTTCTGTGAGTTTGTAGCCAGCCTGGTCTACAGAGTGAGTTCCAGGACAGCCAAGGCTACACTGAGAAACTCTGTCTCAAAAACAAAACAAAAAAGAAACAAACAAAAGAAGTCTGGAAAGGTTGGCGAGCGGCATCCGGGTGAATGTATGATCAGTCAGTGTCATGGGGCGAGGTGAACAGTTAGCTGCTCCTGAGCGGCAACCTCACAAGCCGGCTCTGGGTGCAACGTGACTTAGGAAGCATTTCTCAGGCTGTCTACACTCGGCTTTCTGACAAATTCCTGGGCCTGCTTCTCGTCTTCCCGTGGCTTCCCATGATTTACTCAGCATCCTCAGACACAATTCTCCTTTCCTGGTTTGCAAGGAGCCAGGATGGGCACAAGTTCCGGTGGCTGTTTTGCCCCGGTGAGACCCTGGGAAATTCCTCCGTGGTGGGGTGGGAGAGGGGCTTTCATATGGTGAAGTGAGTTTCTTTTCTTCCTGATGCAGATTGGATTAACAGATGGCAGCTTTGTCATCCTTAGACCGAAGAGGATGAAGTCGTCTGTTTTGAAGGCGTGGGCTGCATCGGGGGACAGGGCAGGAAGGAAATCTACTTGATTTCTAAAGTTGCTAAATGCATTTATCATGTTGGAAATGAGTCAAGCCTCCATGTTAAGAACTGGGTTCACAATGAAAAGTTAGATAATGTAACGGGCTGTAGAGACGGCTCAGCGAGCAAAGGTCTCTGCAGCCAAATCTGGCTACCTCAGAATCTAAATAGTGAAAGAGAATTAACATTCCCACAAAAGGCCGTATGACCAGCAAGTACAACCACACACACACACACACACACACACTTAAAAATGTGAGCCATTGAGATAGTTCATTGGATAAAGGTGCTTGCTGCCAAGTTGACTGCCTGAGTTAAATTCCCAGGATCCAAACAGATCAAGAGAGAACTGACTCCCACGATTTTCCTCTGACTTCCAAACACTTGTGTCCTCCACCCTGAACACAAATAAACGTAATAAAATATTTTTCTTTCTTTCATTTTTTTTCTCTATGTAGCCCTAGCTGTCCTAGAACTCTCTCTATAGACCAGGCTGGTCTTGAACTCACAGAGATCTGGCTGCTTCTGCCTCCTTAGTGCTGGGATTAAAGGCATGCGCCACCACCTCCTGGTTTGTAATAAAATATTTTTAATGTTAATAAAAATTATTAAGGGTGGAGAGATGGCGCAGGGATTAAGAGCACTGGCTGCTCTGCAGAAGATCCAGGTTCAGTTTCCAGCACCCACATGGTAACTCACAACCATACAGTTCCATGGTATCTGATTCTCTCTTGAGGCCTCTATGGGTACTAGGTACATTCATGGTGTACCTAGATACATGCAGGCCAACAGTCATACACACAAAAAAATTAAGATAAATAAATATTTTAAAGTTTTTAAAGGGGGTGGTGGCACACGTCTTCAATACAGCACTGAGGAGGCAGAGGCAGGTGGGTCTGTGAGTTTGAGGCCAGCCTGGTCTACAAAGTGAGTTCCAGGACAGGCAGGACTTCAGAAAGAAATCTAGTCTCAAAAAAAGTTAAGATAATGAAATTTTTTTTCTTATTTCATTATTATTTTTCTTTCTTTCTCTGGTACACAGTGATGACCAGAACCTCAAAAACATAAGAATCCTGCAGCAGCCGCCTGAGTGCTGAGAGTATGGGGGTGACTGCGCACCTCAACACCAGGCAATGCACATGGCTTAAAAATAGAATCAGGAAATTATGTTTACATAAATGAAAAAATTTCAGGACAGAGTCTTGAGTTAAAAAGTCCTGGTGTTGCCGGGCGATGGTGGCGCACGCCTTTAATCCCAGCACTCGGGAGGCAGAGGCAGGTGGATCTCTGTGAGTTCGAGACCAGCCTGGTCTACAGAGCTAGTTCCAGGACAGGCTCCAAAGCCACAGAGAAACCCTGTCTCAAAAAAACCAAAAAAAAAAAAAAAAAAAAAAAAAGTCCTGGTGTAGAATGGGGTATGAAGACACAATTATTACCTGTGATAAAACTGAGAATGTTTGGGCCTTTGAGAGGACCCAGCTGGTAAAGGCAAAGGCTGCCAAGAAAGACAGCCTGAGGGTGATCCTCAGGACCCGGAGGAATCAGAGGAAGAATAGAAACAACTCTGATAAGTTATCTTCTGATCTCCACAGACGTGCTGTTAGTATACCTCTCCCCAACAATGTGAGCAAAGAAATGTCGTTTAAAAAAGAATTTATTTACTTATTTTATGTGTATGGGTTTGCCTGGATATATCTGTGCATATACACACAGTGCCCTTGGAGGCCAGATGGGAAGCTGGATTTCCTGGAACTGGACAACAGATGGTTGTGAGTGCCGGAAATTGAACCTGGATCCTCTGCAGAAATAAGTGCTCTTAAATGAGCACTTCAGTAAGCAGCACTTTTCCATGGCCTCTGCATCAGTTTCTCCCTCCAGGTTCTTTCTCTGCCCTGACTGCTTGTGGTAATGAACTGTTACATTTAAGTGTGAATGAAGTAAAAACTCTATTTCCTGTCCTGCAGTGGTGGCTTGTGCCTTTAATCCCAGCACTTGAGAGGCAGAGAGACAGGCGGGTCTCTGTGAGTTCAAGGCCAGCCTGGTTTATAAGAGGTGGTTCCAGGACAGGTTCCAAGGTACAAAGAAACCCTGCCTCAAAACAAAACAAAACAAAACAAAACAAAAACAAAACTTTCTTTTCCAAATTCCATTTGGTCACAGTGGCTCATGACAGCAACAGTAACCCTAACTCTGACATTTCCTAATCCTTCCCAAACAGCTCCACCCACTCGGAACAAACACTGCAAATGCCTGACATCTTGACAGACAGTTCTCAATCAGGTCATCACAGATATTCAACAGTATCTTACCTCAGGATATTCTGACATGGGCACCTACACTCCTTGAATACATGTGGATAGATATTTCTGGAAACACAAATAATGGATATTATGCAATGGATATTTCTGGAAAGTTAGAAAATAGACCAGTAAAGACAAAAAGGGAGAGGCATTGGGCAGTTGGAAAGGTATTTCCTTAAATGGATTACCTTTGCTTACCTCTGCCTCTGGAGTGCTGGCTGGAATTAAAGGCAGGCTCCACCACACCCAGCTCTTGCCTTTTGTTTTTGTTTGAGACAGAGTCTGACGAATTAGCTTGACTCTCCTGGGATTCATTATTAGACCAGGCTGGCCTTGAACTCACTCTGGGTTCACTTGAGATCACACACTCACTGGAGATCTGTTTGCCTCTATCTCCTGAGTGTTGGGACTAAAGGCGAATGCCAACATGACTGGCCCTGCACGTCACACATTGTAAATATGAAACCAGAGTATAACTTGAAGGAGCCATTTTGGTTCTCTCCTTCCTCCATGTGGGTCCCAGTAGCCTTGGAGGCAAGCATCTTTATCCGATGAGCTGTCTCACAGACCTCTACTTTTGGTTTGTTGTGGAATAATCTTACAGTACACTTTAGACTGAGGCTGCTACACCACTGCAGGTCCAGTTGATACATTGTCACCATTCCCATTGCACTGCTGTCTCATTCCAAAAGGTTTGTGTACCTAGCCGCCAGCCACACATGCTCTCACTCCCAGGGCTCACTGAAAGCTGGCCAGCACCCAGGAGAGCATGCTTTGCTCCACCCTGGCCTCTCATTCGGGTAGCTAGGTCACAAAGCCTCCAATAAAACTCCACCCCTTGGGCCCAACTGCTTCTTACAATTGGCTAATCGAACTGATGACAGAATTTTTGCAACATTGGCTGTCCTGGTACTCGTTCTATAGACCAGGCTGGCCTCAAATTCACAGAGATCTGCCTGCCTCTGACTCCTGAGTATAAGTCCCAAGTCCAGGTCCATCTTTGGAGGCCCCGTTCCTGTGCCCGCCAAGTCTTGACCCTCCTCCAGTCTATTTAAACAGCTTCCCGGAAAGTTCTGGCGTGTTCCGTGTCCCGCCCCCCATCTCCCCTCATTGTCGTTGTTGTACTCCCCCCCCCCCATCACATTTGTGGCTTCCTAGTTCCCCCTCAGGCCCACCCGAGAGTGCAGGAATTCCATTAAACCTGGATATATTTTAATTTGGCTAGATTGGGATTTTTGGATTGGCAGAGAGCTCGCGTTAGGAAAATTCCTGACACTGGGTATTGGGCTTACAGGTATGTGCCACCACTGCCTGGCTTATACATCCCCACTTTTGAGACAGAGCTTCATGTTGTTGACAGAGGTTTCTGTCCAACCAGGTTCTACAGTTGCTTAGTACCAAATAAACACAGAGAGGTCTACATTAATTATAAACTGATTTGCCTATTAGCTCAGGCTTCTTATTAACTCTTATAACTTATATTACCCCATAATTCTTATCTGTGTTAGCTACATGGCTTGGTACTCTTCCAGCATCTGGGTGCTGGCTACAGACTGAAACTTCCCTCTTCCCAGAATTCTTGTGCCCCACCTCTACTTCTTGCCTGACTACTGGCCAATCAGTGTTTTATTAAAATACAATTGATAGGGTACAGACCATTGTCCCACAGCATCATGTGGCTTGGCAGGCCTTGAACTCACTATGTAGCCGTGTATGAATTTGAACTGTTGGTTCTTCTTTCTCCACCACCTTTCAAATGCTGGAATTACAGGCATGCACCAGAATACCTGGTTTATTTAGTGTTAGGAATTAACTCTAGGATGCTACATTCGCAGTATACTTGAGCTGTCTTGGTAATCAGACAGATCACCATGGTATCACAACACTGTGTTCAAGCAAACTATTTTTTTAACAGTGGTCCCAAACCACAAGAGTAGTGCTGTTGGCTCTGTTTGCTACTTTGTGTTCCCATGGTCACTATTCCTGAAAGAACATGTAGAAAGGTTTGTTTTGGTTCATGCTTTCAGAGGGTTCCATCCACTGCAGCAGAGAAGGCATGCCGAAGCTGTTTGTGTCAAGGTGATGAGGAAATGGGAAGAGGCAAGGGGCCTGGATACTTGGTATAATCTCCAAAGATGCGTCCTCACTGACCTTTTCCTCCAGCTCTTCCCACCTCCCAAAGTTTCCAGAGAATCCCCAAAACAGTGCCAGAAGGGTATCAAGCCTTCTATATATGGAACTTTGTGGGACATTTAAGATCTACACCATAGAACTGGGCACACTTGAGAAACAGAGGTAAGAAGACGGCTGTGAGTCTCTAGGCTATGTTCCTTCCTAGTTAATGTCTAGATTGGTCTTCAGAGTAAGATCCTGTCTCAAAACACCAAAAACATCCATGAGAGTGAAACTCACAATTCCAGCCCTCAGGATGTGGAAGCAAGAGGATCAGGAGTTCAAGGTCAACTTAGACAATGTAGGGGTTTCATGACTAGCCTGGGCTACATGAAAACCTACCTCAAAAGCACCAACAGGGCCATGGAGATGGTTTGTCTAGTAAAGGCATTTACCTGCAAGTCTCATGACTTGATTGTGAACCACCAAGTATGGATGCTAGGAACTGAACTCAGGTCTTCTACAAGAGTAGTAAGTGCTATTAACCACAGAGTGGTCTCCAGCCCCATGGAAGCTTTTTCCCTTCTTAAATAAGATCTCAGTGGTGATCGTGTGCACCTTTAAACCCAGCACTCAGGAGGCAGAGGAAGGTGGATTTCTGAGAGTTCAAGGCCAGCCTGGGCGGTAGCCATCTTTCAGTAACTCGCCAAAATGACAAACACAAAGGGAAAGAGGAGGGGCACTCGCTATATGTTCTCTAGGCCCTTTAGGAAACATGGAGTTTTTCCTTTGGCCACGTACATGCGAATCTACAAGAAGAGCGATATTGTAGACATCAAGGGAATGGGCACTGTTCAAAAAGGAATGCCCCATAAATGTTACCATGGCAAAACCGGAAGAGTCTACAATGTCACCCAGCATGCTGTGGGCATCATTGTAAACAAGCAAGTTAAGGGCAAGAGAATGAATGTGCAGACTGAACACATCAAGCACTCGAAGAGCAGAGACAGCTTCCTGAAGCGGGTGAAGGAGAACGACCAGAAGAAAAAGGAAGCCAAAGAGAAGGGCACCTGGGTTCAGCTGAAGCGCCAGCCTGCTCCACCCAGAGAAGCACACTTCGTGAGGACTAACGGGAAGGAGCCTGAGCTGCTGGAGCCCATTCCCTACGAATTCATGGCCTGATGTACAAAAAGAAATAAAAGACCAAGGCCAGCCTGATCTACAGACTGAGTTCCAGGACAGTTAACACAGAGAAACCCTGTCTGGAGGGGGCGGTATCTCACTATATTTCTGTGTAACTTTTAAATTTTATTATATGTGTGTGTGAGTACACATGTGTGTGCATGTGCATGTCTAGATGTGAGCATGGAGGTCAGAAGACAATTTTCTTCTTCCACCATGGATTCCAGAGATCGAATTTACATGTGTTGAGCAAGCACTTTTGCTCACTGAGCCACCTTACCCAGGAAAACAGCTGTTTGCTGCTGTTGTGTTCAGTGTTGTTACTAGCCCTGGGTTTGATGCTCAGAACAACACAAACTGGTCTAGGTGGTACACACTTGTAATATCAACTCTAGGGAGTTAGAAACGGGTGGATAAGGAATTCAAGGTCACCCTTGTCTACCCAGCAAGGTCAAGGCCATCCTGGGAATAACAAAATCTTTGCTCTTCCAGATAATCCGAGTTCAGGTCCCAGTACCTACACAGTGGCTCACAACCATCCGTTAACACGCACGGTATCTAACTCCCTTTTCTGGCCTCTGAGGGATGATTGTGGTGTACATAAATTCACGTAAGCACACATACATTAGAATAAAAATATTCTTTGAATTGTAAGAAAAAGATTTGTTAGTTCAGAAAATAAAACTTATATAATAGGTGAAAAGTTTCTGCACAAACCAGACCAGATCAAACAGATTAAAAAACAAACAAACAAACAAACAAAAAAAACCCCCAGGTTTAGAGCTGGGCAGTGGTGGTGCATGCCTTTAACCCCAGCACTCAGGAGGCAAGGGCAGGAGGAGCTCTAAAGTTCGAGGTCAGCCTGGTCTACAGAGGGAGTCCCAAGACAGTCAGAGGTACACAGAGAAACCCTATCTTGAAAAACAAAAACAAAAACAAAACAAAACAAAAGGCTGGGTAATGGTGGGAGACAGAGGCAGAGGCAGGCAGATCTCTGTGAGTTCGAGGCCAGTCTGGTTTATAATGCGAGTTCCAGGACAGGCTCCAAAGCTACACAGATAAATCCTGTCTTAAGAGAAACAAACAAACAAACAAAACAAAAATTAAAAAGCCCAGGTTTAATGGATAAAAGGATTTCAGATGACTTTCCACCCCCCACCCCCACCCATAGGAGACAGCATCCCCCACCCCACACTTCTGTTTTCTGGGGGGCAGTTTAAGTACCCTGTAGGAATGGTCTTGAGCGTCTCTGGAGAGGGGTCATTGTTTGGCAGGCCCTCTGAGATGAAGCAGGGTTTGGAGAGTGCTAGGGGAGGCGGCTTGGGGTGGAGATTCAGCCTGAACATTCCAGGCTTTTTGGGTTTATGGATGCCAGGGCCTGGGGTGAAGCTTCCAGGAGAACAGTAGGTACTAGAAGTTGTGAGAATGAAAACTACCTCATAGTTTATATCACATGAACTCTCCCATAACCACCTCTAACTGGAGGCAATTTTATTATGTCATGTGGTAGACTAGATGGTTGCTTGGTGTCTCTTGGTCAGCTCTTGTAGGGCCCATGGGTCTATCCCTCCTCTCGGGTTCATCTTGAGGACAGTTTCTGGCCAGACATCTTGTTGCTTTTTCCGGCTAAACATCCTGTTTGTTTCTGTGCTCCCTCTGCGGTCCACCCCCGGGCCCCCCTCCTCCCCCGTGATGGTTAGCTATGGCCATTTTGGGCTTCATAATTTCCCACCTGCCTGGGGGGAATTCCACTGTGCAGCAGTTAGGTATATAAGGGATTTTCTAAACTTGAATAAGGGGCATTTAACATTATCTCCTCACGAATGACCCACGTCTCTTGTGTGTTCTTCTAATCTCCAGGCCCTTGCCCGGCTCGCGAATGGTACAGTAGTGCCAACTGTACCGTAGAAAGTAATGCAGGTGTTGTTACGAGCTCTTCTCTGGATATTTCAGCTCCTAAGCAAAAATGGCCATGGAAGACCATAATAGACTCAACTCACCAACCTTAGCCTGTCGCATCATCAATGAATGCAAACCTGGCTGTTGGCAGCAACACTTGCTCAGCCCCCAAGGAAGCACAGTACTATGGAGGCCAGGAAAATACCCAGTCTTCTGAGGACTGCATTGGGCCTCTCCTATCATGGGCTGGGCAATATGTTTTTTCTCCATGGAATAAGTAACTCTGTTCTTGTTATTTGCTTTTCTTGCCCTTTTCACTTCTGCCAACAGCAGCCCGTGTGTGCACAATGAATGGCTCTATTCACCATTCACCATCACACAGTACTGCTTCTGATCAAGACACTGTTTATTTAGAAGTTGGGTTGAGTTTGGAGAGGGGTTGTTCGTGTACAACAACACTCCCAAAGCAGTCAGCCTCCTAGAACATAGGCACAGCCTACTGGAAAGGCGGTAAGAGTGACAGATTGGGGGACATTTGGGTGGGGACTCTGTCTTAAAAGATGTGTAAACACTGAACCAGTGGCACATACCTGATCCCAGGTTACACAGACCTGGGAACCCAAGAGAGTAACATTTCTCCAAAATCACACCCTGTGACTCACTCTTCAAATGTTTGCAATCTGGGCTGGGGAAAGGTCTCAGGGGTACTGAGCTCACCTAGCATGTTTGAGGCTGGGGGTTCAGTCTTCAGCATCACACGTGTGCACCCCAGATTGTTCTTGTATCTTGTTCATGTTACCCTGAACACTGAGATGTTTTGTTATTTGCTTGTTTTACATCTATGCGTGTGTGTGTGTGTGTGTGTGTGTGTGTGTGTGTGTGTATGCATGTGTTGGAATGCACGCCACAGTGGACATGTGTCAGCCAGAAGAAAACTTTTGGGAATCAGTTCTCTCCTTCTACCACATGGGTTCTGGAATTCAGGTCATTAGGCTTGACATGACCCACTGAATCATTGTAGGGCCCATGGGTCTACCCCTGCTTCCGAGGGTTCCTTTTGAGGGCAGTCTCTGGCCAGCCAGCGTTTGCATTTCCTGTTTGTTCCTGTGCTCCCTCTACCCCACCTGGTGATTAGCTATAGGGCATTGTTGACTCCACCTTGGGTGTGGTAATTTCCCACCTGTCTGGGGGGTATTCCAATTGTGCAGCAGCTAGGTATTTAAGGTTTTCCCTAAATTTGAATAAACGGCATTTGGTTGATCTCCTTTCGAATGACCCAGGTCTCCCATATGGTACAGTGGCATGCTAACTATACCGAGAGGGTAACATAGACGCAGGTGTTACAAACCATCTCTGTACAGGAAATAGTTCACAGTATATGGCATGGTAGGTTGTGAAAACCAAGACCTCTGCAGACCACTTGAGATGCCTCCAACTTCGTGGTTGTGTGACTTACTAAGTAGAAGGGGGAGAGAGACATTACTAAGCCTGAACCCCAGTGCTAACGAGGCTTGTAAATAGAATCTATGGGAAACCCAACCCGTTATTTATAGACTATATAGGTTTATGCTCCGAGCATGTGTGTGCGTGCGTGCACATGCACGTGTGCAATGTCTGATGCTGGACCTATTAAAAATTCTGGCTCAGCAGTTAAGAGCACTTATCTTGTAGAAGGAAGAGGGTTCAATCACCCGCAAAGGTGGCTCACAACCATATGTTACTTCAGTTCTAGGAGATTTGATTCCCTCTTCTGACCTCTGAAGAGACCAGGTTTGCAAGTGGCGCACAGACATACATGAAGGCAAAACACCCAAACACATTAAAAACTAATAAATCTAAAAAAAAATAAAAACAAACAAAAAACGAAATCCTGTCTTCCACAGACCAACAAGATACCTCAAGTGGATAGAGGCGCTTGCTAATCAAACTGACCTGAGCTGGATCCTCAGATCCTACATGGCGGAAGGAGAAAACTGACCCCACAAGTTGTCCTCTGACTTCCACATTTGCACTCTAACACATAAAATAAGTAAACGTGTGTGTGTTTAAACTAAACTAAAACCCTGCCTTATGCAGGCCCGAGGATGACGAAGAGGGTCTGTTTATGTCTCTTCGCGGGAACGCAAAGTGAGTGTGCAGCTCTTCACCTACCCATTCCCTATACCTCGGTCCCCACCCCCACTTCAGTAAATCCCCTAGCAAGCGCCCAGGTCCCCCCCCTACAGCTCCTCCCTCCACCGTAGGGCACGTTGCTGGCGGTTCTGAGCTCCTGGACCCCTTCCGACCCTTCCCTTCGCAACGTTCCTGGCTCCCACTATAGGACTGCGCCTCTAAACCTCCTTAGACGTCCTGGAAGACGACCAGAAGCCGCGGGGAAAAGCCTAGCATCTGCAGCCGCCTCTAGGCCCCGCCCAGCAGCAACGGAGCAGGGCCGCGCCCGGGACCGCTGCAGAGCGGGGTGAGTGAGGGCGACTAGGAGGGAGGGAGCCAGGTATCCCGGGTCCCCGCCCTGCCCAAGGGGCCGGCGTTGCGACCTTCAGCAGCTCCCTCGGCCGCACGACCTTCAGCTCCCTTTCCCATTTGGCTCATTCCAATCCTTTCAGGTCCTCAAATCCGACAGAAAAAAAAAAAAAGCCCAATCCTAAAGTCCTTCCCTGCTTTGCCCCCCCTCCTCGGGGCACCACGGGGTCCACCGTATCCCTCCCATATGGTAGAACCCAGAATCCAGAACTCCAGGCCCATCCTCGTAAAGATTCTGAGTCCCTCCCTGTTTCCTGAAGGCAGGAATGCTAGCCAAAAATAGCTCGCCCTTCTAGACTCAGGAGGCTCAGCAGACAGCTAGCCACATATATTCTGAAAACCGTATGATCGCTCAGACACCCCCCCTCCTCCAGATTTCCAGTAATTTAGCTACTGTTCATCACCCCTTCGCCTCTCTTGACTGTGATCTTAAGAGGCGCGGCCCAGTCCTCTTGCCGCAGTTACAATGCTTGGCCCACTCCGGCCCACTCCCGTCTAGGAAGACCCCCCCTCCCCCCCAACACAGAAATATAGTCTTTGTTCTTTGGGGGTGGAGCCTCGCTTCTCAAGGTTGCTTGCTCAGAACTCCTAAAAGCTCTAGGCCTGGCACTCTAAATTCCTTTTTTTTTCAGGTAGACAAGACCCTAGCCCATAGATTCCGTTAAACTGTGAGGTCTGGCCCTAAATACGCTGCGACCTGGATATGTTTTTTTTTTTTTTTCCTTTCTTTTCTCCAGTCAGCGTTGGGGATCAGATAGACAAGGACAGGAGCAGAGAGAGGGAAAATTGAATAAGGGGTAAGACTAGGTGTGGGTACCCAAGCTAGGGGCGAAGGGGAGCGGGGAAGGGGACTCCATCTAAAAACAAACGGTAAACATGCAGGTTTCTACGGCAACGGCATTCTCGGGCCTACCCTGGAGAGTTCATTCTAGAGCTATGTCAGGATAGCCCCTGGGAGCCCCCGCGCCGCCAGCTGCTGTGTCTTCCTGTTTTGTCTCCACGGCAACGGTGACCTCACCCTGCACCCCCTCCCTGGTTGGGCTAGAAATAGGCGACGGTCTAGTCTTTAGAGGGGCGTGGTGTGACATTAGCCCCGCCTTGGGGGCCCGACCAGGGATAGCGCAAGCGGAGGGAAAGTACCCCCCCTTCACCGCCCAAATCAGACCCAAACCCCGCCCTCAACCCCGCCCTCAGCCCCGCCCTCGCACGCTTCTCAGATGGTCAACTCCACCCAGCCCAAGACCCTTCTGGACTGCAGCTGTTGCTGTTTCTAGTGCAGACGCCACTGACTGGAGAGGTGAGGCTGCAGAGACCCCGAAGGGAAGGAGTGGGAGCCCAAGATCCAGGGGTCTAGAAAGAGAAGTGAGCAGGAATTTAGATGTCTGGGTCCCTAGAAACACTCCATTTGAGCCAGAACCCTGAGCTCATTCAGGTGAAAGATGGTAACGAGAAGGGATTAGAGAGTGGGCGCCTGGGTCTGAGGTAGGACGGTGGGTGTTGAGCCCTTGAGGCTGAGAGAGGT
This sequence comes from Microtus obscurus, assembly GCA_963919715.1. Classification (NCBI taxonomy): domain Eukaryota; kingdom Metazoa; phylum Chordata; class Mammalia; order Rodentia; family Cricetidae; genus Microtus; species Microtus obscurus. The sequence goes on from CAWTZC010002480.1 coordinate 428,328, forward strand.
GAGATGGGGTCTGGAATACTAGGTAAGACCGAACGGGCCTGGGATCCGGACTTAGATGGGTCTTGGGGCACGGAGGGCTGGATTTTGGGCTTAATCAGGAGGAGGGCGGGGGGGGGGGTCTGAATTTGTTCTGAGGGAGGAAGGACTGGGCTCTGAACTTGGACTGAAGGAGGCGGGTGCGACTGGGATCCGGACTCCAGGGTTTGAGGACCTGGAGAGATGGAGTGTAGATGCCTGAATCTGAGGGGAGATGGGACTCTTGGATACGAGGTTTGCATCTGGTGCCCAGAAGTGCTCAGGATGGGCACTCATTCCGTGGTCTGAACCTCCTTCCAGAGGCCCTGTATGGGCAGTTGGAGTGTGGGGGAAGTTGTGGGATTAAGGCTGTGCCCACTGATGGTGTGGGGCGTGGCCGGGAGTCTGATCAGGGCAGTGCCTGAGTCTATGGAGTGATGGATGACCTCAGGAGTGTAGCTGGGGGGGGGGGGGGGGGGGGGAATGGTAGCAGGGGTGCTGGGTGTGGCCCAAGAGAGTGGAACTAGATCTAGGAGGAAGCTCAAGGGGCGTTTCCTTGCCCTGCTTAGGTCTTTGAGCATTCCTGAGCTCTGATTTCAAACAGTGCTGGAGGCCCTGTCGAGGGGCAAGGGCGTCGTCACTCTTGTGTCTCCCTGTCTCCCTTTCTCTTCTTCCTCCTTTCCTAAACAACCTTCCTCCAGACCGAAGGATTTTTGCTCTTCCCCCCTCCTCCAATGTTTATGGTGGCCTACTTCTCCTTTTTTTTTTTTTTTTTTTTGAAAGACAGGGTCTCTCCATGTATAACCTTGGTTGTCCTGGAACTTGCTCTGTATAACCTTGCTGGCCCTGAGCTCGCAGAGATCCGCCTGTCTCTGCCTCCTGACTGTTGGGATTAAAGGCGATTAGTAGCCCACTTTTTACAGTGTTGGGTATGGCTTCCCACTGGCCGTTCCAGGTGGAACTGAGGTTCTCCCTTTCTGTGGCATCTACCAGGTGAACTAGCACTGACCTGGGAACTTACATTTATTGTGTGTACCTAATTCTAATTTAGCATGAGTTTTACAGCCTGGAGCTGGGAAAGCGATGCGTCCTCCAGTTTAGCAAGGCGAATTCAGAGCCTTTTAAAGGAGTTCAGGTCTGGTGGGTACTCAAGAGTTTTATTTCCCTAACCACATCCCCACTGGTTGTTGGGGGTTGAACCCAGTACCTCCACCTACTTCACCACTACCGATCTCCTCCCCTTTCCCCCCTTTTTTTTGTTTTGAGTTTTGGTTTGTGTTGAAGTCTATGGCTACAGGAAGGCCTTGAATTTCCAATTCGGCCTTTGCCAGGGTTCTGGGAATACAGTCCTGCGCTACCAGGTCAGCCTCATCTCCAATCCATTCTTGGAGGGGAAAAAAATAAAATAAAATAAAATAAAAATTCCCAGTACTTGGGAGACAGAGGCATGCGGATCTCTGTGAGCTCCAGGCCAGCACATAGTAAGCGCCAAGCGAGCGAGGGTTACAGAGCATGAGCTTGTCTCAAAATAGATTTTTAAAATGTACTTGCTTTGCATGGGGTTGGGGACACACGGACCACAAGGCATGTGTGGAGGTCATAGGACAACTTGTGGGAGTCAGTTCTGTCTGGCTCCCAACTCACTTCTCAAGGAACCACACACCCTCCCGCTTCCTCCTAGAACCCAGGATTCTTCCCCATCCCCCTACCCCCACACACTGAGTCAGTTTTGCCTGGTTCTCCCAACTCACTTTTCAAGGAACCACAAATCAGACCCTCCCGCTTCTTTGGAAACGCGCGCGCGCGCACACACACACACACACGCACACACTCTCCTACACACACGTACACATTCAGCCAGTCTCTAGCTAGGGTGTCCTGGAGGGGTGGGCAGCCTCCGAGTGGGTCTCCTGGATTTTGGCACCACCTCCTCGTCCCTGCCACATAGCCCAGACTGAGGCGACTTAAAGCCCTTATAAGGCGCGGAGACGCCGGGCAAGGCTGGGCTTCCCGCTCCCAGAACCTCCGCCCAGGGATCTCACTCCAGCCGACTGCAAGGCTGGGCTAAACGGTTAACAGCACTCACGCTCCTAGCGGTCCCGAGGGCCGGCCCTTTGTCCCCTTTTGCTTCCACCTCGCCCACGCGGCTAATCTTAGGGGAGGGACGAGAGGGCGGTGCTTCCTCCGGTTACCCTCTGAGACCTCACCCCGGGGCCGGCCGCCAAGTATGCGTCCCCACCGGGAGATTTGTCCCTGCTGTCGCGTCTAGGGCTCGGGGTCAGGGTGCTGGAAGGGAGGACAGTCTGAGTTCCGTCCTGACTGCCTTTCTCCTTCTCAGGGCTTCTGTTCAACCTTTTCCAGGTGCTCAACCATTTCCGCCTTCGCAGCGTGATCTTCCTCCTTCCAGTCTTCAGTTAAGACAGCAGGTGAGTGTGCTAGTGGCCCCATTTCCTAGTTCTTGAGAGTGGAACAGTTGTGGTCTGGACTGTAATTACAGTTCTTGAAGGTGAACGGCTGGGGTAGGAAGAGCTCCGAGTTTAAGGAAAAAGGCTGGGGGGTTCTGGATCTAAGGGAAGAGTATCTAGGGTGCTTTTCTTTTGAGTCTTTGGAGGAGGGCCTGGAGCCTGGACCCCTGAGCCGAAGAGCGAAGTGCTTGGAACCTGAACTTCTGAGTCTATGATTGGAGGGCTGGTGATTTCCTGGGTCTTACTAAGGGAGGTTGACCAGGAATACTGAACTGGATCTGCAGGATCTAGGGCCCCATCTCTGGGTATGAGGGAGGAGGGGAATGGTGCCTCGATTCCTAGATCCCCGATAGAGGAGGAGCCTGGTAAGGTTCCAGGTGATATAATCAGAGTTATCCATGTGCCTAAGAAGTTGTATCCAGGAGCTGGCTCCTGTGTACTTTTGGGAGCTCTTCTGGGACGGTGTGAGCTTCCAGAGGTTAAAGCCTGCCCTTTTGTCTTTCCACGGGCCTGACCTTAGCATGACTTTTCCTGGGGGAAAGTTAGGAATAGCTTATGCTTGTCTCAGAGCATAAGATGATGTACCGCTGCGGGGTGGTGGGAAACAACTTTAATTCCAGCACAAGGGAGGCAAAGACAGGCGGATCTCTGTGAGTTCGAGGCCAGCCTGGTCTACAGAGTGAGTTCCAGGACATCCAGGGCTACACAGAGAAACCCTGTCTCAAAAACAAAAAAGGATGATGATGGAATTTGTTAAGCCAGGTACAGCCTGTTGAGCCAGTGAGTTGATTGGGATACTTACAGGGAGGGGCATGGGCATCACTGAAAAACCCACCCCAGCATGGGTGATGAAAGATACATTTCTGGGTCACAGGTCGGTGGACCTCGTACTTTTTACGCATGCGCATAGATGCCAGCGCGGGAAGATCCCTAATTTAGGCCAAAAATGGGTTCAGAGTCATGTGTGAAAGCAACCTGGGACAGGAATAAGGGTGAGGTGTCCGGCCTGGACCATCCCAGCAACCCAGGAGTTGGTGTGGGTGTTTGTATGAAACTTTAAATTGAAATATATTTTCAGTATATAGCCCATGTAACCTAGGTTGGCTTTGAACTCCCTGAGTAGCTGAGGATAGTCTTTTTTTTTTAAATAAATATTTATTTATTTATTATGTATGCAATATTCTGTCTGTGTGTATGCCTGCTGGCCAGAAGAGGGCACCAGACCTCATTACAGATGGTTGTGAGCCACCATGTGGTTGCTGGGAATTGAACTCAGGACCTTTGGAAGAGCAAGCAATGCTCTTAACCACTGAGCCATCTCTCCAGCCCCCCCCCCCCCGGTTTGTTTTTAAAACGCAGCCACGCTGAAATACTTCATTCAGGGTAACTTGAATGAATTCGTGTTCACGACCTGTTTGGCTCAGAATAAACTATCATGTCAAGAAGGAAGGAAGGAAAGAAAGAAAGAAAGAAAGAAAGAAAGAAAGAAAGAAAGAAAGAAAGAAAGAAAGAAAGAAAGAAAGAAAGAAAGAAAGAGAGAGAGAGAGAGAAAGAAAGAGAGAGAGAGAGAGAGAGAGAGAGAGAGAAAGAAAGGTAGACACATTTTTGGAGCATACTTGTATGTAGCTGGGCAGAAGGTTTTTCGAGACAGGGTTTCTCTGTGTAGATCTGCCCATCTGCAACTCTGTAGACCAGGCTGGTCCAGAACTCAGAGATCCACCAGCCTCTGCCTCCCAAGGACTAAAGGCATTCACCACCACTGCCCAACTAAATAAAATATCCACCCCCCACACTCCCCACAATCCAATGAAATATCCACCACCCACCTGCATCCCATCTTAATTGCTCAGTGGTTCCCTCCAACACACAGGGTTTCTCTGTAGCTTTGGAGCATGTCCTGGAACTCGCTCTGTAGATCAGGCTGGCCTCAAACTCTGCCTCGTGAGTGCTGGGATTGAAGGCATGTGCCACCATTGCCTGGCTGATGCTCATATATTCTTGTGCTGGGGCTTCAGTTTTGATAAGGGACCTTATACCGTAACCTTGTAACTTTCTAAGTGTGTTAGTTCCTATGATCATTTTTCTTTCTAACATGTAATTATTTCCTGTGTATGTTTTCTTTTGTGGTTCTTTTGTTTGTTTGTTTTGTTTTTGTTTTCCGAGACAGGAGTTCACTGTTTGTTTTGTTTTTGTTTTCCGAGACAGGAGTTCACTGTAGTTTTAGAGCCTGTCCTGGAACTAACTCTTGTAGGCCAGGCTGGCCTCGAACTCACAGAGATCCGCCTGCCTCTGCCTCCTGAATGCTGGGATTAAAGGTGTGTGCATACCTGAGGCAAGTATATGGAGGTCAGAGGATGATTTGCAGAATTCAGTTCTATGCACCATGTGGGTCTTGCGAGTTGAATTCAGGACTGCCATGCTCTGTTGCAAGTTCCTTTACCTGCTGAGCATCTCATTTGGCCCTGGTCTTCTTAGCTTTTGAGTCATTTGAGCCTCTCCCCTCCCTCCAGCAGCTGATGTTAACTCAGAGGAAATAACTGTAGGATGATACTAGCAATAAGGAAGTTTTATTTTCCAGGGTCAGGGAACCACCTCCCCAGCATCAGCTGAGAGGTCAGACAGTCATGCTGAGGAGGGTTCTGGCATTTGGTCCCTGTTCTGAGTCTCCAGGACAAGGAAATAGAAGCTGTGGTTTGTCACTGGAAAAAAAGATGGTAGTCCTTCTACCCTCATCCTATGTCTGGGTCACATGGGATGTCAGAAGAGTGAGAGGCCTGTCCTGAGGTCCAACCCTGCAGGACTGATCTTGAAAACTAGAAATTTCAGTGGATGAAGCTGGGCCACTGACCGGTGGGAGTGGAGGGAGTTGGATTTTCCTGAACTTGAGGAACCTGTTGGCTGAGTCCCTATAGGAAGTGATAGGCTTACTGATAGGAAAGAGGAAACTGAGCTGTCTTTTTGACATGTTTCCACGTCTGAAGTAGGATTAGGGGGAGGATGGGTGAAATTTAGGGAAGAGAGAAAACTTGATGTTCCGGCTCAGGGGTCTCTGGGAGGGCGGTGAGAAGGATGGAGGTCCAGCGCTCTGGTTAGATGTAGGAGCTGGAACTGACGTTGGAATATTGGATGTGTAGGGGCTGCTAATGTCTAGGTTGCTTTTACATAAAAGAAATCTTTTTGCGGGGCAGTGGTGGCACATGCCTTTAATCCTAGCACTCGGGAGGCAGAGACAGGTAAATCTCAGTGAGTTCCAGGACAGCGGGGGCATTTATACAGAGAAACTCTGTGTTATACTGAAAAAGAAAAAAAAGTCTACTCACAGGGCCTAAAGTATGAGGAAGTTTGAGTCTTGGCTGTGGGGAAACTACAGATGCCTGGCTTGCTGCAGGGTCAAAGGGGGAACTCTGTTCATAGGGCCTGGGGTATAAAGCCCCAGGTCATGCAGAGGAGGAAATGACACAGGCAGGATCTTAGACCATAATGCTTTTTTTTTTTTTTTGCTGGTGGACCTCACTGAAAGTTGAATGATATATGATATATATATATATATTTAAAGGTAGAATCTTTCATTTTGTAGCCCAAGCAGGCCTAGATTAACTCAGGCTGGCTTCTATCTCACGGTAACCCTACCTCAACCTCTGAAATGCTGGGTTCACAGTCTGCACTTGTGCACTTGGTCTATGCAGTGCAGAAGTTGGAGCCAGGCCTTCCTGAATGGTAGGCGAGCATGTTATCAACTGAGCCACATCCTCAAGACCACATCTTAGGTGCGCGTTTGGGGTGGGCTCTGTGCGTGCACGTGTGGAGGTCAGTGGCAACTCGGAGGAGTTGGTGCTCTCCTTCCGTCCACCAGGTGTCTCCCAGGGACAGTTAGGTTTGTCCAGTATGGCAACAAGTTCCTTTGTCTACTATCTCCCGCCTGGCCCACGATACTTCAGCAGTCGAGGGGACTGAGTCCCTGGGGAAGGAGATCAAGAAGTGGTGCTTTGGGTCTCTGGATTCTGAATTCTCTCACAGGTAGATTTGGGATGAGCCTAGAACCTAGATGACTAATTCATTTTTTTGTTTTGTTTTGTTTTGTTTTTGTTTTTCAAGACAGGGTTTCTCTATGTAGCTTTGAAGCCTGTTCTGGAACTCACTGTGTAGACCAGGCTGGCCTCGAACTCACAGAGATCCATTTGCTTCTGCCTCCTGAGTGCTGGGATTAAAGGCGTGCGCCGCCACCACCCGGCTGACCAATTAATTCATTCTTATAGTTAATAAACAAGTTCCATTTCCCCCTCTTCATTTGACAGCGATTCTCTGTGTGGCCTTGGCTGCCCTGGAACTTGCTCTGAAGACCAGGCTGGCCTCGAACTCACAGAGTTCCTTCTGATATTAAAGGTGTTCACCACCACTTCCTGAGTAACAAGTTCCATATTTTGAGACATACCCTTTTCAGAGTTCAGAGTAATGGTTCCAAGACAGATGAGGGGCTAGGTGCCTGGATTCCTTGGTATGAGACCTTATCCAAATGCTTTTGTTTTTTCTCAGCCATGCCGGTAACAGTAACCCGCACCACCATCACGACTACGACAACATCATCCTCCACGATTGTGGGGTCCCCTCGGGCACTGATGCAGCCCCTGGGCCTCCTGCGTCTCCTGCAGCTAATATCCACTTGTGTGGCTTTCTCACTCGTTGCCAGTGTGGCTGCTTGGACTGGGCCCATGGGTAACTGGTCCATGTTCACCTGGTGTTTCTGCTTTGCCGTGACTCTCATCATCTTGATCGTGGAATTAGGCGGACTCCAGACCCGCTTCCCCCTGTCATGGCGAAACTTCCCCATCACCTATGCCTGCTATGCAGCTCTCTTCTGCCTGTCATCTTCCATCATCTATCCCACCACCTATGTGCAGTTCCTGGCTCACGGACGTACCCGGGACCACGCCATCGCCGCCACCACCTTCTCCTGTGTCGCCTGTTTGGCCTATGCCACTGAAGTGGCTTGGACTCGTGCGAGGCCTGGTGAGATTACTGGCTACATGGCTACAGTGCCAGGGCTGCTCAAAGTTTTTGAGACCTTTGTAGCCTGTATCATCTTTGCCTTCATCAGCGAACCGATTCTGTACCAGCAAAAGCCGGCCCTGGAGTGGTGTGTGGCAGTCTATGCTATCTGCTTCATACTAGCTGGGGTGACCATCCTGCTCAACCTGGGGGATTGTACTAACATGTTGCCCATCCCCTTTCCCACCTTCCTGTCAGGCCTGGCCTTACTGTCTGTCCTCTTGTATGCCACTGCCATTGTCCTTTGGCCCCTCTACCAATTTGATCAGAGGTATCATGGCTACCCCCGGCGTAACTTGGATGTCAGCTGCACTTATACACACCCACACTCGGTGTGTAACTGGGACCGCCGACTGGCGGTGGCCATCCTGACGGGTGTCAACCTGCTGGCATATGTGTCTGATCTGGTGTACTCCACTCGTCTGGTGTTTGTCAAGGTCTAAGGTTAACAAGGGGCTCCCCTCCCCATCCCTTCTTGCGGCCTCTTCATCTGATTACCCAAGCTTTTGGTATCGTGCTGTTTCCTCTTCCTACTTCCCTCCCATTTGCTCTTCCTCCTATGTATTCTTCCTGACTTACTGTTCCCTTTCCTTGTTTCTTTTTCTTCCCTTTCCTCTACCTGTTTGCTTGCCCATATCCTGTTTTGCCCCTGAGCTGTCTCCACAGCACTCTGCCTTACCTCTTTCGTATTCTTGTTTCTCTTGTTCTCTGGTTGGTTTTGTCACCTGCCTGTTTTCCTGGGAGCCCTCAGAATTCCTGCTTTCTCTCCCTCACCCCTCAAAGGTGCTGGCCCCACACATCCCATACTCCTTTGCAGTTCTTCACCCATGGGCCTCTTTCGGGGCCTCATTGCCAAAGCATGTCTGCCTGCCTGCTTGTCTGCCTTAGCTGTGCCTTAGTGTGTGTGTGTGTTTAAGTGGTTGGGGAGCAGGCTGTATATCACACCTCTCCTTTAGGTACAAAACCCTGGAGGTCAGTGATTCCCGGTAGCCAGGAGTCATTAAGCAGAGTCTGTCTCTACCTGTCACTCAGTTTTCTTTAAATTGGCTCTTGAATTTTTACCAGATTTCCTGAAAACCTGTCTATCCTAGATGAAGCAAAGGATGGATACCTTTTGCTGACTTATTCTCTGTGCTATTCCAAAAAACAAGCATAAAAAGCAACAAACAGAAATCCACCAAAATAGCCACATGGTCTTCAAGATAACTCTGAAGTATTTCTGAGGGGCAGTCACGGTACCCTCCTATCTCAGTGTTAAAAATACCATGACCCGCTTTAGCATGGAGAGGAAAAGCGGCCTCTGCCGGCCTTAACGGCACTATTAGCCACTGTGATTTTTTTTTTTCCTGAATATGAAGGCAAAAACAAAACAACTAAGAAGCTCTTTTGGGTTTTGTTTTTAGTTTTTGGAGACAGGATTTCTCTGTAACCTTGGAGCCTGTCCTGGAACTAGCTCTTGTAGACCAGGTTGGCCTCGAACTCACAGAGATCCCCCTGCCTCTGCCGAGTGCTGGGATTAAAGGCCTGCACCATCACCCACCACCCGGCTTTTTGTTTATTTTTTTTTTAAAGTTTTTGAGACAGGGTCTCATATAGCTCAGGCTGGTTTCAAAGCTGTGTAGCCGAGGCCCTTGCCTTGGTCTTCCCATCCCCACCTCCCGGTGCTGAGATTACAGGTTTACTACCATATCCCAATTGTGTAGCCTCGTTCAGGAGAGAAGTTCCCTAACTCTTAACAATCTTTTCTTTGGGGGGTGGGGGGGGGGCGTCAGGGTTGGAATGCCTTGTGTGTGCTGCACACACACCCAGGTCTGTGTGTGTTAGTTGCTTCTTGCTGCTGCTTTTCTGCTTCTCTGGGACTCACATGCATTACTTGGTATACATATATATATATATAAAATAAGTGTATAAATATATATTTTATTTTTTTTTAATTTTCTGGAGCTTTGGGTTCCTCTAGCTCCTCCTGTCAGTCAACCCTTCCCACCCCCCACATCCATAATGTTCTTTTTTAGAATCTCAATATAAAGATAACAGGAAGACTCATGCTTTATTTATCACGGCTGGGGGGAGTCTGGGGAGGTGGGTGGGGAAGGCTCGAAGAGAGGGTTGAGACCCAGATTCTTCAGTTTGATGGCAGAGGGGTGTTGCGACTAAGAACCTTGGGCTTCATCAGAAAACAGTGGCGGTGTCTGGAATTTTTTCCCCTTTTAATACCGTTTCATGTAGCCTAGGCAGACCTCAAAACCACTATGTAGCTGAGGATGAACTCAAGGTCTGCCTCCACCTCCAGTGCTGGGATTGCAGGCATGAGCCCACCACTTCCCCTTTAAGGACTGAACCCAGAGCTTGGCACTTCGTCAACTGAGCTATGTACCATAGCCTGTTTGTTTTCCAAATTATTCTGTAAAACCATGAGAGCTCGGAGGTTGGTTAAAAGCACATGCTTTAGCATCTGACTTTGAATCCCGGTACCCATGGAATAAGCTGAGCATCCCTCAAAGGCATGCAACACTCCTGCCATGGATGGGGGACAGGGGACAGAGACAGGAGAATCACTGGGGCTTGCTGGCTTCCTGCCTCAGAGTGCAGAAAGGTGACTAGATGAACTCTTTTCTGGCCTCTATGCCCACATTCACAGAGACATACACAGACATTTATCATCTGTTGTGGGCTAAGAACGGCATGAACATGATTTCTCCTCCAGAGAGTCGCATGAGTACGTGAGAAATACAAAGCACCATGGCTTGGCAAGTGGCTCGCTTAGCATGTACAAGGCCCTGGCAGTCCTCTCCTAGCAACGCATACAGAGATCCAGGAGGAAAATCTCAGAAATCCAGTGTCCTGGGGCTAGAGGGGGTAACCTTGCAATTAAAAATGCTTGACCTCAGCCCATGGCACCCACATCAGCAGCTCACAACAGTTTCAGAAGACTGATAGCTCAGAGGTTAAAAGTGTTGACACCCTCTGGTCTCCACCATTCACACAGACTTATACAGGTAAGCCTTAAAAAAAAAAAATCCAGCGTCCAAGCTGAGCATGGTTGCCCCTTGCCTTTAATGTTAGCACTCAGGAGGGAGAGGCGGGCAGATCTCTAGGTTCAAAGCTAGCCTGGTCTACAGAGCTAGCTGCAGAACAGCCACTTCTACCCAGGGAGCCCTGCCTCAAAAAAAAAAAAAAAAACCAAAACCAAACCAAAACAAAAAACCAACAACAACAACAAAAAAACCAAACATATATAACTCCTTTCCCCATGTTTCTCAGCACAGACTCTTGGTGCATGGACACCATTCTTTCTCTTGAGTTCCACTCATATCTGCCTCCTCCTTACTACCTCCTGTCCAATTTACCCTTTCCCCAGAGGGGCCCACTCCATCCAGTTCTGATGCTGCCCATCCCTGCTGAAATACACCGGAATAAGGTATCACATACGGAAAACACACAGGCGTAGAACACGTAGAGATTCCAGGATCGGGTTGGAGAGACGGCTCAGGGCTTAAAAGCACTGACTTCTCTTCCAGAGGACCCGAGTTCAACTCCCAGCACCCACATGGTAGCTCACAACTGCTTATAACTCCAGTTCCAGGTGTCTGGCACCTTCACAGGCAAAACACCAATGCATATAAAAATAAATCATTAAAAACAATTCCAGGATTAGCTGGGCGGTGGTGGCGCACGCCTTTAATCCCAGCATTTGGCAGCCCGGTCAACAAAGCGAGCTCTGGCAGAGCCAGGACTGTTAAACGGGGAAACCCTGTCGGGAAAAACCAAAACGAAAAATTTCAGGATCACAGGATCCCTTCCCCCCCCCCCCCACCTGTAACTTGGAAAACGAAGGACATGACTGCTCTTAGGTATGGTGGAGGAGGTTTATTGTAGAGAAAAGGGAGAGCATAGCCAGAGAAAGACATCTGGGAGAGTTCAGAGTGAACAGGACCGAGCTGGGCCCCGTGAGAGAGCGGGGAGGGGAGAGCCAGGAGATCAAGAGGTCAGGACAGTAAAGGGTAGACAGAAGAACTGTGTAACCAAGCTAGATGGGTACTACACGGAAGGACAACTGGGGGAGGGGCAGTTCAACCTCGGCTGGAGAAGTTAAGGTAGGGATTGGGGTATGCTAGCCATACTCTACTAACAGGTAGGGACTGAGGAATGCTGGGAGAACCTGGCTGCCAGGTCTGCTTTGATATGTTAAATAGGAACGTCAGCCTTTTGACCCGTGTTTAAGATTCAACCGGAAGTACGTAGGAGAAGGGCCAGTTAGGACACGCACTCAAGGCGAAAGAAAAGTCTTTTATTTTTTTTATTTTTCAGTGGTTACCAAGACCTATGTGCATGAATCCCTCTTTTTAGGAGGGCATCACACCCACTCCTTCCCCTACCCGGTTCAGAATACCTTCTAGAAGATACCAGAAAGAACAGCTAGAGGGTTGTGTTGATGGATCAGTCGGTACAAGGTCCTCGGTTTAATCCTCAGCACCTGAGCACTCAGGCTGTGGTAAGCTACGTACACCTAGAGGTGGCTTGCAGGGTGGGCCGGGAACTCTGCGTTCAGCGAAGGGTGCTTAAGGGTTGACTCGAATTCCTCCACCTCCCCTGCACCTTCTGGAATCCCGACGCCACCGCGAGCTAAGCAAAACCGCAAAGAAGGCGTGGTGCTAAACAGACAACCGCGCCAATGCCGGCGTCCAGCCCGACGCGCAGGGCACGCTGGGAGGAGTAGTTCTCTATTGCTTCCCAAAAATTGCCTGTACGAAGTCCCAACTATAAGTCCCAGAGTGCACTGAGCTCGACAGTCTGGCGGGCCAGGGTTCCCCAAGACCTTTGAGCCGCTTCCTGCCAGAATGGACCGGTTGGAGTGCCAGAACTACCAGAAAGGCGCACCGTGGGGCGTGGCTTGGGGGGGGGGGACGCAGGGGAGTAAACCTGGTCCGGGGTGCCTGGGGAATCCCAGGGAGACCCAGAGTCGGGAGAAGCCCCCATCCAGAGAGTCACAGGGAGACACAAGAGACCCCCGAGACCGAGTCACAGAGAGATCCACAAAATCCTCACAACCAGATATAGTAGTAGGGAAACACCGAGGAGGCAAGCCCTCAGAGATGGAGAGTTACAGGGAGACACGGAGTGGGAAGGAACCTCCAGAGACGGAGAGCTGTAGGGAGAGACACAGTGGGGAGAAGCCTCTGAGACTCACAGGGAGATAGAGGAGGGAGAAACCCCAGAGAGGGAGCGGTCACAGGGAGACACCGAGGAGGGTGGGACTCCCAGAGACAGGGGAATGTGGAGGGCGAAGAGACCGCTAGAGACAGAGTCACAAGGAGTGGGGAGGAATCCCCAAAGACAAAGAGGGTCACAGAGCCTAAAAGAAAAATCCTGAACGGGTCCGAGAGAAGGGGACAAGAAGGAAAGAGGCATAGGAAAGGAGGGACTGGCAACTATTCAGGGAGAGCATCCTCTAGCGACAGAAGGGGAGAAATACAAAAGCAGGGAGTGACGGACATCGGAAAACGCTGAACTTAACGGGCAGAGAGGTGAAGCAGGGAACATACGTTAGTGGAGAAAAGACCGGGAAAGGCAGGAAGGTGGAGATAAAAACACTTCCAGTGCACCAAGTGGGGGATGAGGAGAGATGTGAGCAAGAAAACGAAAGAGGCAGATTGGGGACATGGAGAGAAAATACAGAGGAGAGAAGAAAGGGAAGAAGAGACAAGAAACGGGAGAGAAAGGAGGGACACACCCAGAGGGAGGCGAAGCTGTAAATTCAGAGATCAGAGAGCAATAAAGAGCCTGCAGCATCACGGGGAGTGAGACGCTAGCCTCTCGGTTCATTCGGAAGTCCTCAGCACTGAACACAAAAGTTTCTTGATTCAAGGATTAATATGACCAGAGACCCACAGACCTAGCCCAGATTCACGAGCCTGACAAGACCGACTCATGCAACTGAGTAGGGAGGAAAGTGGAGTGTGGGGGACCAGGATGACAGAATGAAATGGATTTTGGGGGAAGGAGATGGACAAGTGTAAGAGGATGTACCCTACCTGCATATAGCCTGAGGAATGGGTGTGTGCACGTGGAGAGGAGGGAGGGGACATCTGTCCGGGATTCTGGGGGGGTGGGGGGCTCGTTGTTCCTTTAAGCTGAAACCCCGCCCCTTGGTCGTCATGGCAACGCCTCTCCCACCCCCCCAACCCCCACCCCCAGCTTCTACATTTCAGCAGGTGCCGGGAGTCGGAGCTCCCGCCGCCCGTGCCTGCGGCTCTTCGGTGCCCCTGCCTTCTGCTCTGACCCCACCCGCCTGCTCCCCCTTTGGTGCAGCCGGTGCCGGGGTGCTGCTTCCTACCCTGCTCCGCTCACCGTTAGGTGCCTCGCCCCTGTCCTTCCCATCTCTCAGTCTGCGGAGTCTCCCTTTCCTGTCCACCTGTTTCCTCAGAAAAAGGGCCAGATCGTGGTCCCTACTGCGTTCTTGGGGCCATGGCGGGTCTGGGCCCCGGCGGAGGCGACTCAGAGGGGGGACCCCGGCCCCTGTTTTGCAGAAAGGGGGCGCTGAGACAGAAGGTGGTCCACGAGGTGAAGAGCCACAAGTTCACCGCTCGTTTCTTCAAGCAGCCAACCTTCTGCAGTCACTGTACCGACTTCATCTGGTGAGGGAAGCGGACTGGGGGAGAGGGCTGGAGGAAGAGGGGACTTGAGGGTCGGTCATGTCACACCGGTCCCCAAGCGATTGAGCAGAAAGGGGCTGTAGCACCCATTTTTGGGCTCAAGGGTGTGTGTGTGTGTGGGGGTGAAGCCTAGGTTCCTGGGTCTGAGGGAGGAGGGGCTGGAAGCTAGATTCCAGGGTCCAAGGGAAAAGGAGCTGGGACTAGAATCTCTTGGTTCTAATAGAAAGAGATTGAGACTCCACAGACACCTGGGCGAGGATGGGAAGCCGCAAACCTATGACTTGCAAAGGTGGGAGGGCCCTGGTACCCCTCTTTGCACTGACCTTAGATCCTTGATTCTTCCAGGGGCATTGGAAAGCAGGGCCTGCAATGTCAAGGTAAGAGCTGAGACCTGGACTCCTGGGACCCCCGAGGGTGGAGGCTGGGGCCTCACAGCTGAGGCAGCTGACACACGTGTTCTGTGGTCCCCAGAGAGGCGCGGGGGAGCCCTGGGCGGGGGGTGTGGCAGAGACACAGCCTGTGGTGGGGAGGAAACTCTGATGGCAGGGCCATGGCGGAGGTGGTGCTGGGGGCCCCTCCCTCGGCCGGCTCCAGGTGGGGACAGATATTTGGAGAATCTGTTTCCATGGGAACAGAGAGATTTGGAAAAGGGGAGATGAAGGGGAGGGGGAAGGGGCTCGGAGATGTAAAGTCAAAGCCCCCCCCCTCCCCAGACTACCGTTGCCATGACAACACCATCCATCCCTAAAGCAGGGGCAGGCCGGGTGGGGTCACTAATGGGCGGGTGGGGGCCGGGCGAGGGGGGCGAGTCCTAAAACACCAGCTGCCACTTGGCTGAGAACAGAGTGACTCAAGGTGGGGGGCGGGCCGAAGCAGCGCCCCCAGACTCACTTCTGTTCAAGTTGCTGCTCTCTGCTATGTCTAAGGATTTCTGTTGTTTCTCTTCAAAACCCGTCTCTCTCCTTGCTTTCTTCTCTCTCTCTCTCTCTCTCTCTCTCTCTCTCTCTCTCTCTCTCTCTCTCTGCGCACGTGTGCGCATGGGGGTTCTGTCACTGTGTTTCTCTGTTTCTTTTTGTCTTCCTTGAAGTCTATCTCTTGGGGTTCTGCGTCCTGCTCTCTGGGTTGTGTCTGTCTGTCTCCATGTGGTCCTTGGTCTGAGTCTCTCCTCAGACTTTTCTCTCTATTGGACTCTATGTGGTAATCCCTCTTTTTGTGGTCTTCTGTGGGCTGAAATGCCTGGCTCTGAATTTGTGTCTATGGGGGTCTCTCCCTGCCTCTGTGTCTCTTGCATTCTCATCTCCAGTCTGCAGCTTTGTGGTCCACCGCCGATGCCACGAATTTGTGACCTTCGAGTGTCCAGGCGCTGGAAAGGGCCCCCAGACGGACGTGAGTGCCCAGACACCTGGTTCCTCCTCCTCAGGCCATGTCCCCGCCCTCACCCCCTCGGCGTCCGTCCCAATTTCTCTTTCTATTTTTAAGGCTGGGAGGGGAGGGGGGCTGGAGAGATAGGGGGAGCTAGTCTGGCCCAGATTCCTTGCCCTTGGCCTGAAAAGGGGGACTGAGAAGGGGGCCTGGAAGAGGCTGGGGACACAGGTGAGGGCATAGAAAGGAAGCAGGGCTTGAAGGGACCAAAGTCATTGAAAGGATGAAGTTGTGATCAGCACACGCACACACAGACACATACAGACATACACAGACACACACACACACACACACACACACACACACAGAGAGAGAGAGAGAGAGAGAGAGAGAGAGAGAGAGAGAGAGTTATTAATGCCAAACCGAAATAGTAAAATAGGCAGAGAGAATCTCAGAAGATGGAAAGAGATGCAGGAAAAGAGAAATTTGAAGTCGGGTGTCATGGCACAAGCCAGGTATCCTAGCACTTAAGAGGTGGAGGCAGAAGGATCTGGAATTGAAGGCCAACTTTGTCTCCATAGCAAATTCCAGGCAAGCCTGAGCTACAGAGGACTTTTCTGAAGAGGGTGTGTGAAATAGGAAGTGGTAGAGACGTTTAGATGTCTAGGGAGACTCAGAGAGACCCCACAGTGCACAGAAACTTTGCAGATCCACAACCATCTCGCGCTGTTCCGCTGCACAGCAGGGTTGGTAAGCAAAGTCAACTCTGGGCACTGGTTTCTTTCCTCTTCTTCACTTTCTCATCAAGCCAATGATTCTTCCCCTGTTAAATGGAGCTGTGACCTAGCAGTGACCAGTGGAGCTGCCTGTGGTAATGGAGATGTTTTCTTTCTATGCTTGCCATCAGCAGCATGCAGCTGGCATGAAACAGGGATGCTGTGAGGAAAAGAAACCTAAACTCCGTTTTGCTCAGATCGATTTAAATTTGAACAGCTACATGGTTGAACGGGGTAGCGTCAATCTAGACTTTTCCAATCTTATATTAGTTGTTCAATGGAGGTTGTTTCTTCCCAGAGTTTGGTACAAGGCAAGAGATAGTC
This sequence comes from Microtus obscurus, assembly GCA_963919715.1. Classification (NCBI taxonomy): domain Eukaryota; kingdom Metazoa; phylum Chordata; class Mammalia; order Rodentia; family Cricetidae; genus Microtus; species Microtus obscurus. The sequence goes on from CAWTZC010002480.1 coordinate 444,972, forward strand.
ATATGATTCGTAGACAAGGAAGATAGCAATTGGGAAGTTGAGGCAGGAGGATCATGAGTTTGAGGGCAGACTGGGCTAAATAGCAAGACACTATTTAGCAAGACAAAGAAAAGACAGGAGGAAAGATTCACGGAGGCTCATGAGGCACCTGCCTGCTTGTCAAGTAAAGAAAACAAATTTGCATAAAGAATGTGACTACATAGAGCACATATTGAGCACCACTGTGTATCAAAGCCAGGGTGTGTTGTTGCCTGCCTGTGCACCTGCTTGCCTCCAACGCTAGCTGTGTCTTATGAGGTCCTGATTACATACATACTCATCAACTATTTTACACCCAGTGTAGGCTTGAATCCGTATAATTGCTCATAAGATTAGATTAGTTGCTTCTTCATCTGTTCCCATCTGAGCAGAGACTCTTGAACTAGAACACATGATCTGAATGCCAGTCCCTCTATGAATGAGGAATTATCTCTTACAGTTCTTTAAAAAATTTAAATACACTTTAAAGTCTTTTCTGTTTCTTTGGGAGAGATCAAAAGTCTTTTTTGCTTCTTTTGGAGGTCTTGTTTTTGTTGTTTTGTTTGAAACAGCATCTCACTATATAGCCCTAGATGGCCAGGAACTTGCTGTGTAGACCAGGCTGACCACATAAGATCCATCTGCCTCTGCTGCCTGAGTGCTGGGATTAAAAGTATGCACCACCATGTCCCATATTTTTCTCTGTTTTTTTGTTTTGTTTTGTTTTGGTTTTAGATAGGATCTCTCTATGTAGTCCAGGCTGCCCTTAAAACCCTATTCTACTCAAAAGCCCCCCAAATGCTGAGATGACAGGTGTGTGCCGAAACAGCTGGCTTAATTACTTACAGTACATCTTAAGTTCCTGGGCTATAAAGTGAGGTGAGAATTGTGCCTAATTACGGGGTCATTTCCCAGTATCAGTTGCATCAAACCCTTGGGATAGTATCTGAAACAGAGTAAGGAAAATATTGGATCATCAAGACGGTTCAGCTGGTAAAGACATTTGCTGCCAAGGTTGGCAACCTGAATTTCATCCCTAGGGCCTACACAGTAGAAGATGGAATTCCTGCAAGTTGTCCTCTGACCCCCACATGTGTGCCTACACATGCACGCACATGCACACACACATGTACATGCACACTCACACGTGTGCGCACAAGTTCAAAACAGAAAACTAGGGACTGGAGAGGTGACTCAGTGGTTAAGAGCAATTGTTGCTCTTGTAAAGGACACAGGTTCAATTCCATGCGTCCAGTGATGACTCACAACCATCTAGTTCCAGGGGATCAAAAGCCCTCTTCTGATATCTGTGGACACCAGGCACATACATGTGCAGTATATATATACATATATACATGCATGCATGCATGCATGCATACAGGTAAATCCCCCATTCACATAAAATCATAAATCTAAAAGGTAAAGATAGCAATCTCACTAAAATAAATGAAAGCCTGAGAATATCTTCACTTTCCTCCCTTTAGGATACTCTTTCCAATGCTTGCTCAGAGACAGGTAAATCTGAGGCTGGGGCTGTAGCTCAGAAGCCAGAGCACCTGCCCAGAAGCCCTGGGTTCCATCCTTAACACTGTGTAAACTGTTCTTGGCAAGGGATGCCTGCATCACAGTGGTAGAGGTGGGAGGATCAGGACTTCAAAACATCCTGAGCTACACAATACGTTCCAAACAAGCCTGTAAAAAGGACAGAAAGGAAAATCAGAGAGAGGGATGGTGGAAGGGAAGGAGGTAGGAAGGAAGAAGGAAGGGTGGAAGGGAGCAGGGGAAAGTAAAATAATTTTCTAAGAACCAGACATTACCCTGAAGGTGGAATGTGGGTGGGGAAGGTAGTGGCTGATGTCCTAAATTCCTGAATAATTGGGCACTGGGCATTTAATGTCGCTTTAAGACTAGAAAGAATGTTTATTTCTATTTGACAGAGAAGGATGCTGGGGCTCACAACTGGGAAGTGAATTTGCCCCCCCCCCCCCAAATAATCATTCATCTGGGAAGTGACCTAGCTGTTATTTGAACTCAGAGCTCTTCCGGGCCAGCAATAAAACCACTCCTAATAACCACAGCACCACGATAACTGCTGTCAGACTAGCAGCAGTGGGCCTGTCCTACATACTAAGTTCTGCTGTGAGCCTCCCATTAATCTAGTCAGGCCCTCTGGTGCCTGCTGTAACTGATTCTTATCTCACATGGTGCCCGGTGAAGGCAGCCTGGAGGGAGGCAGCAAGCGGAGGACCTGAGGCTAAGGGTGGCTCACCTGTCCTCGGAGAGCAAGTTGGGGGAGAGATGGACTCTGGAGGCTCTCATGCCACTTTGTGGCTAAGACCTTCCCTGAACACTACTTTTTGAGTCTCCAACATCAGATTTTACTCCTCCTAATCTTCCTCCTTTTCTTCTTCCCCCTTTTCTTCCTCCCACTCCTCTCTCCTTTCATTTTTTTCTCCATCCTGTTCCTTGGTTCTCTCCTCCCCTTTCTCTTTCTCATTTTCCTTCTTTCCTTCCTCTCCCTCCTCCTCATTCTCAACCTCCTCTTCCTCCTTCTCTTTCCTCCTCATCTTCCTCCTCCTTCTCACCCTCCTCCATCTCTTACCTTCTCCTCTCTGTCCTCCTCCTCTCCCTCCTCTTCATTCTCACCCTCTTCCTCTTCTTCCTTCTCTTTCCTCTTCCTCTTCCTCCTCACTCTCACCCTCCTCCTCTTTTCTCCTCTCCCTCCTCCTCAGTCTCACTTTCCTCCTCCTCCTCTTCCCTCCTCCTCTCCCTCCTCCTCATTCTCACCCTCCTCCTCCTCTTCCCTCCTCCTCTCCCTCCTCCTCACTCTCACCCTCCTCCTCCTCTTCCATCCTCCTCTCCCTCCTCCTCAGTCTCACTTTCCTCCTCCTCTTTCCTCCTCCTCTCCCTCCTCCTCATTCTCACCCTCCTCCTCCTCTTCCCTCCTCCTCTCCCTCCTCCTCATTCTCACCCTCCTCCTCTTCCTCCTTCTCTTTTCTCCTCCTCTCCCTCCTCATTCTCACCCTCCTCCTCTTCCTCCTCCTCTTCCCTCCTCCTCTCCCTCCTCATTCTCACCCTCCTCATCTCCTTCTTCCCATCCTCCTTCTCTCCCTCCTCCTCCCCTGCTGTCTCTTTCTTTCCAGCCCCCCCCCCCCACTGCTTCTTTTTAAAATACTGGGATCAAACCCAGAGTCTCATGTATACCAGACAAGTGCTGTATCACTGGGCAACACTCCCAGCCCCTTTAAAATGTTAGACAGGGTATCACTAAGTTACCCAAGCTGGCTTTGAATTCTCTGTGTAGCTCAGACTAGCCTTGAATTTCTGATCCACCTGTCTCACTTCGAGAATAGCTGGGATCACAGGCTTGTGCCACCAGGTCCCTACCGCTGCTTCATTTTCCTCCAAAACAGCCATGGACATTTGTCTTACCATATTATTTATTTATTTATTTATTTATTTATTATTTACTGCACTTACTATTCCATCTCCCTCTGTTAGAAAGAAAAATGTCAGGTTTTTCTGTTCTTTTTTTTTTTTTTTGATAGGGTTTTGAAGCTGCTCTGCAGCTAAAGGATGATATACCTTGAATTCTTGACCCTCTGGCATGAACCACCACACCCAGTTTATGGGGTGCTGGGGAGCAGAGGATTCCATGAAGGCCAGACAGGCATTTCATAGTGCTAAATCTCCAGTCCCTCCACGTGACAGATTTCTAATTGCATGTATTCAGTGCTGGGCTTGACACACAGCAGGATCTCGGTGAATTCGTGTAGACTAAAAGGAGAGAGGTGGAGCAGAAAGCTGACGGATAGCGAGGCCAAAGGAAGAAAACCGAAAGGATGTTTCTCTGACTGGGGACACTTCTCTGTTGGTAGTTCTATCCAAGCATGGTGGTCCATGCCTACTACTATCTCAGTTGGAGGCTGGAGGATCAGGGGCTCAAGGTCAACCTCCACTACATCTTGTTTAGGGCTGGCCTAGACTACATGAAACCCCATCTCATGGCTGGAGAGATGGCAAAGCAGTTTAGAACACTTGCTGCTCTTGCCAAAGCATCTCTGAGTTCCGTTCCCATACTCGTATTGGCAAGTTCACACTTCATGTAACATCAGCTCCGGGGCATCTGACGCCCTCTTCTGGCCTCCACCTGCACTTGCATTCACGTGCAGACGTGTCGGCAAAAATAATAAACCGTTTTTTTTTTTTTTTAAAAAAAAATCACCTCTCATAAGATTTTAGAACCCTTCCCCAACCCTATTTCCCTAAATGGCTCTTCTCTGCCCCCCAGGACCCTCGCAACAAGCACAAGTTCCGCCTGCACAGCTACAGCAGCCCCACCTTCTGCGACCACTGTGGTTCCCTCCTCTACGGGCTGGTGCACCAGGGCATGAAATGTTCCTGTGAGTGTGCCAACCAGGATGTCTGTTGCCCTAGCCCAGATCGGGGACTAGAGGGCGCTCCTTCTTCACCACAATGCAATGTCTGGGTGGAGGGGAGATTTAAGGGGGTGAGCGCCTGTGCCTGAAATTCTAATTCCAGTTTTGTCCCTCCAGGTTGCGAGATGAACGTGCACCGACGCTGTGTGCGCAGCGTCCCTTCCCTGTGCGGCGTGGACCACACCGAGCGCCGTGGACGTCTGCAACTGGAAATCCGGGCTCCCACGTCAGATGAGATCCACATCACTGGTGAGGACTTGCTTCCTCAGTAGCCACGCCCTCAACCTAGAGCTGAGGCTGGCTGAACTCACCTGGGGTGTTCTCTGTGGGAACCAGCATACCACACCCCCCACAGACACCGCCCACATCTCTGACACCATCCCCACTGGGCTCCATCTATCCAGTCCCTTTCTAGCTGAAGACCTGTCTTCAGCCTTAGTCTTCCAGCTGTGATCTCATGTAGCCCAGGCTCATGTCTGTTTGAGAACTAGATATGTAGCAGATATGCAGGAGAGGCTGGTCTCTAACCTGTGGCCTACATGGCTCTACTAATGTAGATATGCAACACCATGCCAGGCTCTGTGTGTGTGTGTGTGTGTGTGTGTGCGCGCGTGCGTGCGCGCGCGCGCGCGCGCGCGCGCACTAGTACTGGGGATTGAACCTAGGAATTCATCGTGCTTATCAAGCACTCTGTCATTAAGCTATATCCCCACTCTCATCCCAGATTTCCAATTAGTGGCCATTGAGAGGGCAAGATGAGAGGCAAGATCTGACTTATCAAGCAGTCTGACTCCAGACTCCTGAGTTCTAGGGAAGAAATACGCCGATTTCTGGGCACATGCTCCAGGCAACAGACCTTACGTCCTGGATATAGGTGGTAGAAAGATAAATCCTAGGGGCTGGAGAGGTGGCTCAGTGGTTAAGAGCATTGCCTGCTCTTCCAAAGGTCCTGAGTTCAATTCCCGGCACCCACATGGTGGCTCACAACCATCTGTAATGAGGTCTGCTGCCCTCTTCTGGTCTGCAGACACACACAGATAGAATATTGTATACATAATAAATAAATAAATATTAAAAAAAAGAAAGATAAATTCTAGAGAAAGGAAACTGACCTTAAATTCTGTTTTTAAGAATATTGTTTTTAGATGTATTTATTTTCTGTGTGTGAGTGTTTTGCCAGAATGTATGCATGAGTACCATGTGAATACCTGGTGCCCATAGAGGCCAAAAGAGGGTGTCAGATCCCCTGGAACTGGAGCTATAGTAGCCAACCACCATGTAAGTGCTGGGAACCAAACTCAGGTGTTCTGCAAAACAAGTACTCTTAATGACTGAGCCATCTCTCCAGTCTCTATTACTTTATTCTTTATTTTTTGAAGATTTATTTATTTATTTATTATGTATACAATATTCTGCTGGCATGTACGTGACAGAAGAAGGCACCAGATCTCATTACAGATGGCTGTGAGTCACCATGTGTGTTCTGGGAATTGAACTCAGGACCTCTGGAAGAGCAGTCAGTGCTCTTAACCTCTCAGAAATCTCTCCAGCTCTCTCTTTTAAACATTCATTTATCTATCAGGTACACGTGTTCATGTATGCACTGTGTGTTACAGCAAATGTGCGCAGGTCAGAAGACAATGGGAAGAAGTCATTTCTTTCCTGCCATGTCAGAGGATCAGGATTGGTGGCCGGCACCTTTACCATTTAGCTGTCTTGCTGGATGTGATCCTGCATTCCTAATCACTGGCTGTGGGAGGGCTGGGAGCTATTTCTTGGATCTCTAACTCAAGAAGTCATCTTTCCTTGCCTTCTACCTTCAGTTGGCGAGGCCCGGAACCTCATCCCCATGGACCCCAATGGTCTGTCTGATCCCTATGTGAAACTGAAGCTCATACCAGACCCTCGGAACCTGACGAAACAGAAGACGAGGACTGTGAAAGCCACGCTGAATCCCGTGTGGAACGAGACCTTCGTGTTGTGAGCTCTGGGGCTGTGATGACAGAGGAGGATCTGAGAGTCCCAGAGTGCTTGGGGGCAGGGTATTAGGGTAGAGGAAGTCTCTAATAAGAGACGGGAGAAGGTGGGAGACAGGAATGGACTGATCGAGGAGGACAGGGATTGAGGAGCTGAGAGACAGGTCTCTGGGTATTTACTCCCCCTCAGTGCCCTACATGTCAGAGTGAGAATATCAGAGGAGAGACAGAGTGAGGAGGACAGGACTCTCAAGAAGCAGGCAGAGGGGCTGGAGAGATGGCTCAGTAGTGAAGTGTGAGTACTACTCTTGGTGAGGAACTGGGACCTCAGCACCTGCATGGCACAGCCACTTGCAATTCCAGTTCCAAGGGACCTGGTGGTCTCTTCCGGCCTGTACAGACACCAGGCACACACGTGGTCTATAGGCATGTGCCGGCAAAATGTTCATACACATTCAAAATATTTAAATTATTAAGGAAGCAGTCAGAGAGAATGAGTGGGCAGGATGATGGATACACAAGTGCTCAGACAGGTGGTCAGAATATGTGAGAACAGAAAAAGAGAGAGAGAGAGAGGTCCAGACAAGAGTTCAGAAGTAGGGTGACTCAGAAAGAGAAGGACAGAGGGACAGACAGACAGAAACAACTAGGAAGGTCAAGAGGTTGGGCATAGTTGTGCATGCCTGTAATGTAACTCAACTTGGGAGATGAGGCAAGTTCAAAGCTAGCTGGAATGATATAGAGAGGCTTTGTTTCAAACAAATAAACAAAAAACCAAAAGAAAGAAAAGGAGTGAGGGAGAGAGGAAGGGTAGAGAGAGAAGAGAAGGAAGGGAACAAAGAGGAGAGGAGGAAGGGAGTGATAAGGACAGAAAGGGAAGCCAGGACATGAGGACAGAGACCCTGTGAGGAGGAGCACAGAAAGTCAGAGTAAAGAGAGAAAAGGGCCAGAGAACTGATGGGAAGAAACCAAGAATTTGAGAGGAATGGAGAGAGCTTGTGATAGCTATGTTTATAAACGGTGACAGTGGGGGAGGCTCTCTGAGGGTCAGAGTTGGGAAAACCTCCAGTGCCTGGGGTAAAAAGAAGTGGGAAGCCATGGCTTTGGCTCCTCACTCTGCTTCCACCCTTCCCACAGCAACCTGAAGCCAGGGGATGTGGAACGCCGGCTCAGTGTCGAGGTGTGGGATTGGGATAGAACATCCCGAAATGATTTCATGGGTGCAATGTCCTTTGGCGTCTCAGAGCTCCTCAAGGCCCCTGTGGATGGATGGTGAGGAGCAGGGCTGGGCTGGTGGTGGACCTGGGTGTCACCTTCTCTTTCCATATGTGGTCTCTCTTTTAGGCCACCATCTTTTCCCCTTTATCTTCCAACATAGCTCCTCCCCTTTCTCCTCTTCCTCCTCCTCTTCCTCTTCTCTCCCCTCCTGCCTCTCCCCTCTCTCCGTATCTCACTCTTTCTCTCTCTCCATCTCTGTGTCCGTCTTTCTGTGTCACTTACCTCCCTTTGGATGTCTTTGCCTCTCCCATGGGTGCCCTGCTTCCCCTATCCCTGCCCGGCCCTGGTCTCCGTCTGTATGTCAGGTACAAGTTACTGAACCAGGAGGAGGGCGAGTATTACAATGTACCGGTGGCCGATGCTGACAACTGCAGCCTCCTCCAGAAGTTTGAGGTACCCTGACTGACTGACTGGCTTCCCCCAGGGGATCCCAGCCCAGCCTCCCCATCTTCAGAGCTGGCTTTGCCCTCTATCCCTGGTAGATCACTGGGACTGGGACTACAATTCCCAGAAGACTCCAGGGCTCCTTCCTCAACTTTTCTTAGGGGTCTAGGCCACAGGGTCTCATGGGAATTGTAGTTCTCCATCCCCATGACTTTGGGGTATTAGATGCCCCTTTGGGCCTTTGCTCTAGGGCAATTACCTATCTCTCAAGAGGTTCTGACTGTGACTTTTCTTCTCCTCCAGGCCTGTAATTACCCCTTGGAATTGTATGAAGTGAGTATCACTCATTATCTTCTTGATTCCTGTCTTCAATTTTGCACACATAAGTTGACCACCTACTTTGTGTTTGTTGAATAATATCAGTGACTACATGAGGTAGGGCCAATTACAGGTTCAATTACAGGTCCTGAAGTCTTAGTCTACCCCGAAGAGTGAGCAGTCAGTGAGGCTTCTCCTTGAATTGGCCCTTGAGCTTTGTGTCTCTGTCGTGAGGACACTGTTCTCTTCATTCACTCATTTGGTCATTGAACACTATTTCCTGAAGCATGGTGCCAGCGAAGAATCAGGCCATTCCCTAGGGCTCCTCTCTAATGAAGGAGGCGGCTTGAGACATCAGAACAGGGATGTGTTTGATGGTGGAAATAGCTTCAGGCACCAGGGAACCGGCATAGTCTGAGAGTCAGGACAACTTCCTAGAGAGTGCTGATGGGTGGGAGGAGGAAAGAATGCAGGGAAGGAGGCAGTGTGACTCTTCCCCTCCTTTGCTCTTCCAAACAAACAAACAAACAAACAAACAAACAAAAAAGCACATTTCTGCATACAAGGCAAGGGTCTAGTCCCTGGGCATCCCTATGCAGCCAACAAAACAGTCCTTCCTTCCTCCATCCAACTCACCCATGATGTAAGACATGATTCTGGCCTGGTGGTGCCTGCCAGCTATCCCAGCTACTCCAAAGGCTGAGGCAGGAAGATCACAAGTTCATGGCTTGCCATCTACAGAATGATTAGACAGCCTGAGCTATGGAGTGATTTCAAAGACAGCAGGGTAAATTAGTGAGGTCCTGTCTCAAAATGGAAAGTAAAAAAAAAGGGGGGGGGCTGAAATTATAGCTTAGCAATTGAATTCTTTTCTGGAATCCACTAATGAGGACTGGGGTGTGACTCAATGGTAGAACCCCTGCCTAGAATCACCCTGTGAGGGGCTGGGGACGTGGCTCAGTGGTAGAGCCCTGCCTAGGATCCCCTATTGAGGGGCTGGAGGTGTGGCTCGGGGTAGAGCCCCTGCCTAGAATCCCCCAGTGAGTGCTGGGGTGTGGCTCAGTGGTAGAGCCCCTGCCTTGAACCCATGAAACTCCAGATTCAGTTCTCTTACTATTAAAAACTAAAAGTGCATAACAGTATGTTAGGAAGTCATAAGCGATAGGGAGCACAATGAGCACTGAGTAGCATTGGGAATTCTGTTGATAATACTGCAATCTTCTTCGAGAAGCACTGGGAATTCTGCTGATAATAATGTGAGCTTGCAGTAAGAAGATTGCCTGAGAAAGGGACTGTTGGGCAAAGATCTAAGTGAAGCAAGACAAAGAGTGTGGATCCCCAGAGAAGGGCCTTGCAACAGAGGGAGGGGCATGTGTGAGCCCTTGAGGTAGGAGCCAGGTAGGAGGGCTGGGAGCAACAAGGACAGTGAAGTTTGGTCAAAAGATGTGGGGGAAGGAAAGGAGATGGCATCAGAGAGAATGCTGTGTCATTCCTCACGAGGATGTCTGATTTTAAGCCAAGCAAAAATGGAGGTTTCTGGGCGGAGCTGTGTTGTATCCCGAGATAATTTAAATATTAAACTGGGCATGGTGGCACATACCTTTAATCCCATCATCCTGGAGACAGACAAAGACAGGTAGATTTATGTGAATTTGAGGACTGCCTGGTCTACACAGAAACTTCCAGGCCAGCCAAGGCTACACAGTGAGACTATCTGAAGAAAAGGCGGTGGGTGGGTGGGAGGACTCATATAACCCAGGATAGCCTCAAAATCACTATGGAGCTGAGACTGGCCTTACATTTCTGATCTTTCTGCCTCCCTCTCCCTAGTGCTGGGGTCACAGGCATGTGTCACCATACCCAGTGTAGACTAACTGCTTAGTTCATGAGTACAAATAATTAGTATGACTGTGTGTGGTGTTTTCCACAGCTGTCTCCACAACCAGTAAGTGCACATTAGTGTCACCAATGCAGACCTACTATGTGACACACCACATAGTTTCTGCACAAAGAAACCCTGTCTCGAAAAACAAATGAAGTCCCGAGAGGCCTGGAAATAGGGCTCACTTGCCTAGCTTGTTCAGGCCCTATGCTGGGTAAAAGGGGGCATGCTGGGTACTGTTTTAAGCAATTTGCAGATGTTAATCACCAACTCTTGCTAACTCTATTGGAAATTACACCTATTACACTTACATTATAGATGAGGTTATGAAGCGATGCCCTTGGTGATTGGGCCCCAAATTCAGAAGGTCAGACTGCACCTCTGCATAAGAACACATCCTGTAGGAACTGCTTCTTGAAGCCAGGTTAGATGGCTTGTCTGTGTAATCCTAGCACTTGGGAAGCAGAAGCAGGCAGATTGAAGACCTCAAGGCGCATGGCAAGTTTGAGGCTGGTCTGGGCTACATGAGATCTTGTCACACAAAAATGCAAATACTCCTCTCTTTCTGTCTTTGTCCATCCGTCCATCCGTCTCTCTATCTCATATATGTGTGCAGTTTTTCTTGAACCTGGCTCTGCTCCAGGTGCTGTGTCTTGGAGAACAGACTGCCCTGTAGGATCTCCCAGGGAGTAAGGCTACAGTCACACTGATGGGGAGATGCTAATTACTCCGATCCACGCAGGAGCTGTCCATGGTAGCCAGGGGCCTCAAGAGAGGCGGCTGACCCTGCTAAAGCCACCAGGAGACACCTGCGAAGGAGACACTTGATTCTGGTCGAAAGGAGGAACAGATTGCAGGAGATGGGACAGGACAGCCTTTAAGAAGACTCGGTGTCACCTCCCGAGGCCTTGAGGGGAGACAGAGGACTAGGCGAATGAGGCCAGGGTTTATATCATGGAAAGAAAGGGAGGGGAAGAGAGAAGAAGGACACTCAGAACTGATCAGAGCCTGGTTTTGAAGCTGCAGGGAATAAAATCTTAATACATGGAAGCCGTTAGAGGCTTTGAAGGCAAAGGGAAGATATGACCTGATTTATTTATTTTTAAATTGGTCCTTCTGCCTGCAGAGCAGAGAACATATCAGAAAGAATGGCAGTGGATATAGAGGGACACATGTGGCAGCTGTTGTAGTTCAGTCATGGGACCCCCAACTCTGCTCCCCCCTTGAGAGGTGGAGGCACGAAAGGATGAGAACGCTCCATCATCAAAACTCAGTGTTGTCCTCAGACCAATGTCCTCAGGCTGTGTCCCCTTGGATCTTGTTTCAAGTCTAAGTTCTCAGGCCCTATTTCCAGAAAACCTGAAAATGAGACTCAGGTGGTTTTTTGTTTTTTGTTTTGTTTTTTTTTCTCCTGATCCCTCAAGGAGTTCTGGTTTAGAGGCTAACAGGTTCAAATCTATAAATGTGAATTCTTTGGATCTGACTAGGTGTTAGTTAAATAATAGTCCACCAGCTATGGAGAATCCTGCCTTCCCTTGCTCCCTCACTTTCTCCTTCCCTTCCTTTTCTCTCCTTCCCTCCCCTCTACCCCCCCCCCCACTCTCTCTTATCTTCTGAGACAAGGTTTTGTGGCAGCCGGGACTGGTCTCCGGTCTCCTTCTTCCGGTTCCCTAGTGCTGGGATTACAGGCGAGCATAGCCAGAGAACGTTCTTAACCTAACACAGAGTGAGGACAATGCTGTTTTCTCTCCATTCTGTCTCTCTTGGTCCTTTTCATTTGGGGGTGCTGTGTCCCTTGGGGACTTCTCTGGGTTCTGACTGTCTCTGAATCTCTCTCTTCTTTCTCACAGAGAGTGCGGATGGGCCCTTCTTCCTCCCCCATTCCTTCCCCATCCCCCAGTCCCACGGACTCCAAGCGATGTTTCTTCAGTGCCAGCCCAGGACGCCTGCATATCTCTGACTTCAGCTTCCTCATGGTTCTAGGGAAAGGCAGTTTTGGGAAGGTTAGATTCCTGGGATTCTGGATGGGGAGGAGGCCCGCAGACAGGTTGGATTTCTATTCTTTAAGGAGGAAGTTTGGGGGGGGGATGTACTAGGCTCCTGAGTCCCTAAATGGAGTTAGGCTAAGATTAGATATTTAGGGCCTGGAGAGATGGCTCAGTGGTTAAGAGCACTGGCTGCTCTTCCATAGGACCCGGGTTCAATTCCCAGTACTCACACGGTGACTCACAGCTCTCTATAACTCTATTTCCAGGGGATCCAACACCCTCACAAGGACATGCAGGCAAACCACCAATGCATATTTAAAAAAAATATTGGTTATCTGAATATTTCTGCTACATACTGGGCTGTTAACCAAAACTGGGCTGCCACCAAAATAGCAAAGCAGATAAAGGTGCTGGCCACCAAGCCAGACTACCTGAGTGCGATTCTCAGGATCCATGTGGCAGGATAGAGCTGACTACCCCAAGTTGTCCCTGACTTTCACACACTCACTGACACTCATATCCCTCCCTGTAGCAAACATGCCAGCACTCTTCTGAAGGGGAGTAGACACAACTGCAGAATATCCGGTCCTCTGGGAGAGGAGGAAGGGGCTCTCAACCTGTCTTCTGTATGAGGAGTGGTGCATGGCCCTGCAGCCTTGAGTTTCTCAAATGGATTGGTCCTTTTGGACATCTGTTTGTAGGTGATGCTGGCAGAACGCAGAGGTTCTGATGAACTCTATGCCATCAAGATCCTGAAAAAGGATGTCATAGTCCAGGATGATGACGTGGACTGCACCCTGGTGGAGAAACGTGTGCTGGCCCTGGGAGGCCGAGGCCCCGGAGGCCGGCCCCACTTTCTCACGCAGCTTCATTCTACCTTTCAGACACCGGTGAGGAAGGAGGGGTGGGGTCATGGTTCAGAAGGCTGACTTCAGGGAAAGGCAAAAAGAACCTGTGTTCTGAGAGGATGTGGCCAGTGCTGAGAGATGGCTCTCTGGGTACGAGCACTGGCTTCACGAGTGTGAGGGCCAAGTTTGAATCCCAGTCCTCACTGTTTTCCAAAGGACAGCAACCACATGTGGCTACAACCATCTCAATGGGGTAAAAAATATTAAAAAAAAAGAAAAGAAGTCAGATATGACTGTGCAGTGGTGGCGCACACCTTTAATCCTAGCACTTGGGAGGCAGAGGCAGGTGGATCTCCGTGAGTTCGAGGCCAGCCTGATCTACAGAGAGAATTCCAGGACAGGCTTCAAAGCTACACAGAGAAACCTTGCTTTGAAAACAAAACAACAACCAACCAATAACAACAACAACAAAAATGAGGATACAGCTGTGTATTCTGTGGCCTCAGCATTGCGGGGATGGGGGGCGGGATGTGGGGTGATCAGAGACAATAGGTCCAAAGATAGCCAGGCTTGTCACTTTGGTGAGCTTCCAGTTCAGAAAATGACCCTGTCTCAAAGCAATAAGAGAGCTAAGAGACACCATTACTGCCACGTGGAACACATGGGTTCACACGCCCTCACACTCACATGCATGTAACCACACTTATATATCACATATAACTACGAATAAATTGTTAAGATGAACGAATAAGTCTAGAGGTGATGCACATCTTAAATCCCAGCACTCAGGAGGCAGAGGCAGGTGGCTTTCTGAGTTGGAGGCCAACCTGGTCTTCAGAGCAAGTTTCAGGACAGGTAGAGTTACAATGTGAGACACCATCTCAATAAAATAAAATAAAAATAAAGAGATGAATGAGTGATCTGGAAGGATGGCCCAGCAGTGAAGAGAATGGGCTGCTCTTGCAGAGCTCCTAAGTTTGGTTCCCATGGGTACCAGATGTGCAGTGACTCCTAACCACTTGTAGCTCTAGCTCCAGGGGGTGCTGATGCTCTGGTCTCTGGGGACCCTTGTGCTCATATGCACATACCTGCTCCAATACCTAATTTAAAATCATTTTAAAAATTAATTATAGGGCTGGAGAGATGGCTCAGAGGTTAAGAGCATTGCCTGCTCCTCCAGAGGTCCTGAGTTCAATTCCCAGCAACCACATGGTGGCTCACAACCATCTGTAATGAGGTCTGGTGCCCTCCTGAGCCTGCAGGGATTAAAGGATTGTATACATAATAAATAAATAAGTATTTAAAAAAATTAATTATATTTATTTTTAATAAAATTATTTTTTGATGTTTTTGAGACAAGGTTGCTCTGTGTGGCACTGGCTGTTCTGGAACTAACTCTGTAGACCAGGCTGGCCTGGAATTCAGAGATCCATCTGCCTCTGCCTCCTGAGTGCTGGGATTAAAGGTGTGTGCCACTGCCTCCCATAAAAATCAATTTTAAAAATGAATGAATGTGGTCCTACAAGAGGGATCCAGTGGGGTGGGGTTGCTGGTGCCATGCAGGGCATGGTCAGAGGACGGAATCTGAGTGGGTGTGGTCTGAAGCTTTGTGGTTCCTATGAACTCAATTTCCAATGCTTGCAGCCAGTGTTCTATGGCTTTGAGCCAAGAATAAGTTAGATGGGAATTTTTTTCCCCTTGAGACAGGGTCTCGTGTAATCCAGGTTTGTCTTGAACTTGCTATTTATAGAGGATGAGCCTGTTGATGCCATACTGGGGATCGAACCAGGGCTTTGTGAATGCTAGGCAAGCATTGTACCAAACGAATTGTATCCCCAGCCCCTAGTGATGTCTTCTGATTGGACATGCCCAGAATGGTTGGGCTTCCAGGGTGAGCTCATTACTTCTGGATTCTGACTGAAGTATGAGTCATAAAGGGAGTTTCCCTGAGACTGAGGGATTAAACAAGAAGTTAGAATCCTCAGGGCTTGGGGAGGATATGACTTCACTTTCCTTGGTCTCTGACCAAGCAAAAATTAATTGCAGGCAACTGAGTGTAGTGGCCTACATTTGTCATCCTGGCCCTTGGGAGGCTGAGGCAGGAGGATTGCCATGAGCTTGAACTTAACCTGGGCCTCAGAGTGGAGATCCTATAAATAATAATAGGGGCTATGGCAGGGAAGTGGTGGCACATACCTTTAATACCGATACTTGGGAGGCAGAGGCAGGATCTCTGTGAGTTCAAGGCCAGCCTGGTCTACAGAGTGAGTTCCAGCATAGGTTCCAAAGCTACACAGAGAAACTGTGTCTCGAAAACAAAACAAGGAAACAAAAACAATAGGAGAGATGGCTTAGTGGGTAGGAACGCCTGCTGTGCACACGTGAGGACCTACGTTTGAATTCCCATCACCAGTGTAAAAAGCCAGCTGTGGCTTCATGAGCCCCTGTACCAACAGTACTGTGGGGGTGGGGATGGAAACAGTGTCACAGGGGGTCTTTACTGGGTGCCACCTTAACTCTGGGTTCACTAACAGACCCTGTCTCAGGGAATAAGGCAGAGAGTGATTGAGGTGGGCATCCTATTTTCTCTGACCGCATACATGCACACATACACATATGTGCACACACATCTACAGTTTCCCCCTAGAGAAATAAAAACTGAGAGCTGCAGAGAAAGCTGGCCACCGTTGGTCCCAGACAGCCAGAGCTACACTTGCGTGTGGCTGCAGCATGAGATTCAGTGTTCCTGGATTTCAGTCCAGTCCTGTGGGTCTCTTAGAAAATCAGGTAATCAGAGTAACAGAGACAGGGCTGTGGAGATTCTGAGGTGGCAGGGTTAGAATCTGGGAGCTTGCCTCTGTGTTTGTCCAGTTCCTCTGGATTACTGGTAGAGTGAATTGGGAGGTCTCCATGTCTGTCCCAGGTGGGCAGGAGGGAAGAGCTGTTCTTAGACGGCTGTGTTAGATCCCTGTATTCCCAGCACTTGGAAATCAGAGGCAGAAGGATTATGAGTTCAGGATTATCCTCAGTTACACAGTGAGTTCAAGGCCAGCTTGGGCTACAGGAGACCATCCTTGTCTTTTTATTTGTACGTTTGTGATACAGGATTTCTTTGTTTTAGCCCTAGTCATCCTGAGACTTGCTCTGTAGACCAGGCTGATTTCAAACTTAGAGATTTGTCTGACTCTGCCTCCCAAGTTCTAGGATCAAAAGCATGCACTACTACTGACCTTGTCTTTAAACAAACAAACAAACAAAAAATAGTTTGGAGCTAGGGAGGTGATTAAGCAGTTAGAGACACAGCTCTTGCAGAAGACCCAGGTTCAGTTCCCAGCATCCACATGGTGGAATCTCCAGGTCCTTGGCATCGATTGATTGTCCTCTTCTGACGCTCAAAGATACCAGGTGCAAATGTGGAGACATATATATATGTAGGCAAAACACTCAAAAAATAAAAAAAGGCGGTTGTGGTCCAGCCCTTTAATCCCAACTCTTGGGAGGCAGAGGCCGGCAGATGTCTGTGACTTTGGGGCCAAAGTTTCTGGACAGCCAGAGCTACACAGAAAAACCCTGTCTCAAAAAACCAAAACCAAACCAAATCAAAACAATAAAACTTTTCTGTCCAGGTGTGGTGTGTCCCTAACACTAAGCCACACCTACTGTTCCTCAGGACCGCCTGTATTTCGTGATGGAGTATGTCACCGGAGGCGATTTAATGTACCACATTCAGCAGCTGGGCAAGTTTAAGGAGCCCCATGCAGCGTAAGTGTCAGCAACAGTGAAGGGAGTGGGAGGCGGGAGGGGGTGGTCTTGTCACTGACCTTCCCACTTCCCATGTGCTCCTCCAGATTCTATGCTGCGGAAATTGCAATAGGCCTCTTCTTCCTTCACAACCAGGGCATCATCTACAGGTCAGTAGCCCCAGCACTTTCCTGGGAGTGAAAATATGGATGCCATTCCAACACATAGCTCTGGATTGCTGAATGCTAGTTGCTTTGGGTTTTGCATCCCGTTGCTGTTCTAAATTGCAGCACAAGGGGGTTGGAAAGATTGTTCAGCAGAAGACAGATGTCAACTGCCTGTAACTCCAGCTCCAGGAGATATGACATCATCTTGTTGTTTGTTTGTTTTATTTTTTGAGACAGAGTTTCTCTGTGTAGCCATGGCTGTCCTGGAACTCACTTTGTAGACCAGGCTGGTCTTGAACTCACAGAGTTCCACCTGCCTCTGCTTTCTGGTACTGGGATTAAAGGCATGCGGTACCACCACTCGGCCATGACATCCTCTTTTGCATCCTTCCCCAGGCACCTGGACACACACACACACACAATTTTTGAATCTAACAAAAGCAATCTAGGGACACTGGGCAGGAGTAATGCACGCCTTTAATCAAGCACTTGGGAAGAAGAGGCAGGTGGACCTCTGTGAGTTTGAGGCCAGCCTGGTCTACAGAGTGAGTTGCAGGACAGGCTCCAAAGCTACAGAGAGAAACCTTGTCTCAAAAAAACCAAAACAAAAATCAAAACAAAACCAAAAACAAGGAGGGGAAAAGTTTGGTTTGGCTCACAGTTTCCATCACTGAGGAAAAGTCAAGGCTGTTCACACCCACAGGTAAATGTAGAGAGCAATGAATTAATTCACAAAGCTGCTGTCCTGCCTAGAGTGGTTCCACCCACAGTAGACTAGGTCTGCCTGTCTAAACTAAAGTAATCAAGGAAGTCTTCACAAATATTTGCACTGGCCAATCGGCTTTAGACAATTCCCTCACTGAGAGTCTCTTTCTGGAGATAGTGCGAGATAGTGCCTTGTATCAAGTTGACATGGAACACTGACCATCACACTACTCTTTTGCAATTCTCCCTTGTACTCTCACCTTCCAGGGACCTCAAGTTGGACAATGTGATGCTGGATGCTGAAGGACACATCAAGATCACAGACTTTGGCATGTGTAAAGAGAATGTCTTCCCTGGGTCCACAACCCGAACCTTCTGTGGGACCCCAGACTACATAGCACCTGAGGTAACCCTGAGCCTGCTGCTCTGTGAACATCTCTCGGTGGGTGCAATTGTCTAGTAGTCATAGGAGACAAGGCTTGTCCTTGGTTTGTGGGCATCTTACCAGTCCCCATCTATGGTCGTCGCCACCACTGCCTTAAGTGGAGAGACACACAGGCTGAGCACTTTAAGTCACGGAGCTGGTCACTTTCATGTTAAGAGCAGAAAGCAATGTGTTCACACATGTGCTCAGTGCTCAGCCCAGACACCTTGTACCATTCCTACACTTCAGGCTTTCCTGCCTAGGGAATGGTACCACTCATAGTGGTCTAGATCTCCCTCCTTCAAGTGGGTAAAGCCAGCAGAACTGGAGGATGAATAGTGTACAGGAGTAGGATCGGCTTGTAGGAGCGTGAGTAGAGCATGCACTATTCCCAAGTGGAGAAGGTGGAGACTATTTCTAGTATATTCTGAGTGGGAAGGCCTGAGAACACTATGCCTGCTGTGAGGTTTTGTCTCTTCTGTGTGCTGGCTGGTTGGGGCTTACCCTTTGGTACGGAATTGAATGGCAGCTCATTGATAGTACATGTAGCTTTGCTGTTGAATTTTTTTTTAAGGAACTCTTTCCATTTTTCTAGTGTGTGTTTGTATAGTGACATGTATATGCATGTTTGCATGTGTGTGGGCACATTTGTGCAGGCATGCAGAGGCCCAGGGTTATGTTAGGAACCCTCCACCACTCTTCTGTTTTATTCATTGAAGCAAATTTTCTCAGTCAAACCCAGAGTTTTCTGATATAGCTAGTCTCCCTAGCCAGCTTGTACTAAGGGTTCCTTGCCCCCACCTTCCAAGGCTGGAATCACAGATGGGTCACTACACCCACCTGGCATTTATGTGGGTTCTGGGGATTCAAACTCTCGTCCTCACACTGATGTGGCAAGCAGTTTTAACCACTGAGTCATCCCTACAGCTCACCGTCTTTATTTTTTGCTTCCTTCCTTTCTTTCTTTCTTTCTTTTTTTTTTTGAGACAAACTTTTCTTGTGGTTTTGTTGTTGTTTTGTTGGTTTTTCAAGACAGGGTTTCTCTGTGTAGTCCTGACTGTTCTGGTTCTTGCTTTGTAGATCAGGCTGGCCTCAAACTCCCATAGATCTGCCTGCTTCTGCCTCCCGAGTTCTAGGACTAAAGGTGTGTGCCACTGTGACTGGCCTAGATAGGCTTTAAAATATTAAGTTTATTATTACTTTGTGTACGCATGGGTATACATGTCACAGCATGTTTGTGGGGGTTATAAGAAAACTTTACAGGGCCTGTTCTCACCACTTTAAAAAAAGTATTGCATTTATGAGTGTGTGTGTGTGTGTGTGTGTGTGTGTGTGTGTGTGTGTGTGATAGGTAACATATGGAGGTCAAAGAACAACTTCAGGGAGTTAGTTTTCTCATCCCACTATGTGAGTTCTGGGGATCCAATTCTAGCCATCAGGCTTTGTGTGGAAAGAGCCTTTTTATCTGCTATTATCTTGCCAGCCCTTAGGTAGCCTTTATATCTGACCGCAAAGGAACATTGCACATATATAAACATCATTTCCTGGATTTTCCAAAGGGTGGAGCTCTTGCTAAAATATTCAGAGTGGGAAGTATTTGTGTCAAAAACACTTGAAATAGGTCAGGATCCAGAGAGAGAGAGGCCAGAGGAGTTCTGCACATCTTAAAGTAGCCACAGTCAGGTACAGTGCCACATATCTGAATTCTTAACACGCAGGAGGTGGAGGCAGGAGAATAAAGAGTTTAAGGTCACCCTTCAATACATAGTTAGTTCAAAACTAGCCTGAACTGCGTGAGACCCTGTCTCAAAAAATGTTACTCTTTACTTTCTCTTTTAGATCATTGCCTATCAGCCGTATGGGAAGTCTGTTGACTGGTGGTCTTTTGGGGTTCTGCTGTATGAGATGTTGGCAGGACAGGTAAGGGGAAGTGCGGATCAATCAAGTGTTGACTTGATTACATTGAGTGGATGCTCCTTTTTGTATGGCATGATTCTTGAAGGAAGCGGAGTCCAGTCTAAGAAAACGTGCTAGTAGTGCTAAACTGCAGGAAGCTGGGGCAGGACAGCGCTGTCCACGGTCCTGAAACATTGGCTTAGCCCTGTCAGTTTGGCTTTTGTTTCATCTTTTTCTTGTGGACCTCTTTAGTGGTCTGATGAACCATATCACCACTCCCCAGAACAAAGTGATATCCGTGGTATGAACGTGGGAAGGATGTCTTTAAGTTCAAAAGATTACTGTGTGTGTTATTATATGCCTATAACTTCAACACTTGGGAGGTGGACATAAGGGGATTAGGAGTTCAGAGTCATCGTTAGCTACCTAGCCTGGCTAAATGAGACCCTGTCTCAAGACAAACAGATAAACAAGCAAATCTTTACTTCATATGGCATTTCCTAACCACGGAAGACTGAACACTTTCAGTGAGGGTAATTGTTTCCAGTCTTCCCTGCAGCCTCTCCTTCTGTGACTCCCTGTCCCTCTGTGTGTGTCTTTCTCCTTCCCTACCTCTCCCATTAGATGACATATTTCCTAACTAACACTCCATTGATTTGCATAGCAGAAAAATACAGGCAAACAGTAGAGAGATACACAGAATTGGAGCATGTGTGAGAGGCGATTGGAGATGAAGGTGGGATAGTTTTCTAGGTTTTTCCCAGGGTAGTTGTCCACAGGGGTGGAGTTGCATTATCAGAATGCTTTTGTTTGAAGTGGATAATAAAGCAATGCAGCCTCGGGAAAGGCAGCCTGTCAAGCCCTGACATTATTCTCCCTACTTTTGTAGCCCCCCTTTGATGGGGAAGATGAGGAGGAGCTGTTTCAAGCCATCATGGAACAAACTGTCACCTATCCCAAGTCACTTTCCCGGGAAGCGGTGGCCATCTGCAAGGGGGTGAGAGCCCCAGCTCCCAGCTTCTTCAGATCCACAACCCATACATCCCAGTTTCCAACTCTTTTAGAAAAAGGTTCCTATCACTCAAACCTCTTTACGGCCATCTGCTGCAAAAGTTGGCTGAACAGTAGTTTGCCACCTTGCTGTCATTCCAGACCAACGTTGGCTTCTACTTCATCATCCTTTGCAGTACCCACATCCTGGCACTCTGTGGGGAATGCTGAAAGGGAAAGGCCCGTCTTTTCAGAGATGGATGGGTCAGATTACCTCCAATTCCTGTGACTTTTATTTTTTAGGGATCTTGATGAGTTGCCCAAACTGTGAGCCCCAAGCCCCAGTTTCTTCTTCCTTAGTTGTCACAGAAGATCCAGAGGACATCTTCTATTTCCAGCTCTCTCTCCTCTCTCTCTCTCTCTCTCTCTCTCTCTCTCTCTCTCTCCCTCTCTCTCCCTTTCTTCCCCTCCTTCCCTTCCCCTTTAGGATTTTTCTTATTTCTCTTTTATTTTCTCTGATCCTTAGACCACCACATTTGATTTTTAGGGCATTTTAAATTGCATTTTTTAATCTGTTGATTGTGTGTGTGTGTGAACACACACACGCATACCATAGCACGTATGTGGAGTTCAGAGAACAATTTTAGGGAGTCATTTCTCCCTTCCATCATGCGAGTCCTAGGGATTGAACTCAGTCATCTATCAGGCTTGTGACAAATCTTTACTCAATGAGCTATCTGGCAGGCCCTCTCTGTGTGTCTTTCTCAGTTCTTGACCAAGCACCCGGGAAAGCGCCTGGGCTCAGGGCCAGATGGCGAACCTACCATCCGGGCACACGGCTTTTTCCGCTGGATCGACTGGGAGAGGTTGGAGAGACTGGAGATTGCACCTCCATTCAGACCACGTCCGGTCAGTTGCCCTCCCAGCTTCCATCCCTGGGGGTTGGAGTTCCCGACCTTTAATACCTGTGTGTGGAGTTGTGGGGACCCTTCGGCAGAGATGCTCCCAAAGGGAGTATCAGAGACTACGGGGGTGTGCCTAGAGTATCAGAGACTACGGGGGTGTGCCTAGGTTCTGATTATCAGGGCTTAATTTTCCATCCGTTCATATCACAGTGTGGGCGCAGTGGCGAAAACTTTGACAAGTTCTTCACACGGGCGGCGCCAGCATTGACTCCGCCAGACCGCCTGGTCCTAGCCAGCATCGACCAATCGGATTTCCAGGGCTTTACCTATGTAAACCCGGACTTCGTGCACCCAGATGCCCGTAGCCCCACAAGCCCAGTGCCCGTGCCTGTCATGTAATCTCACCTGACACCACTAGGTGTCCCCAGTGCCCCCCTCCGCCACGCCGGCTGCAGCCCCTCCCTGCCTCTAGTCCAGATTCTAGGTCCCGCACCCCAGCCTCTGGCCTCTTTCCCGCACCCCAACGGGTTCTAGATGCTGTTCCCAAGCATTGCTGGCATTTTAAACGCCATACAGTCTCTAGAGCCTTTCTGTGCTCTAGATTCCGTTGTGCTGAGCCTTGTTTCCCCACCCCACCCCCAACATCTGGATGCTGTTCCCAGAAACCCCACTCCGCGAGGGGTTCTAGACTCCATCTTGGTAGTTTTTTGCCTTCTCCCCCCTACAACACCCTGGGAGAAGTAGTCTCATGAGATTGCCTGCTCCAGACTAAGATTCCAGATCAGCCCACCCGCATTCTTCAAGGCCCCTCCTACCTCCACTTCAGTTGTAGAGTTAAGTGGGAGGCTGGGCTCCGTGTTCCAGGCCACCTCCCTTCCACGCTCTGGGGATTCCTGGCATGCACGGAGGATTCTTTCCCCGACTGTTGTCAGTCAGCTTTTGTTCTAGACTTGTTCCAGAACCCATCACTGCTCACCTGCCCCGGTGCATGGCTCCAGC
Organism: Microtus obscurus; assembly: GCA_963919715.1. NCBI lineage: Eukaryota > Metazoa > Chordata > Mammalia > Rodentia > Cricetidae > Microtus > Microtus obscurus. Next base: position 467,930 of record CAWTZC010002480.1, read on the forward strand.
CTTGGTCGGAAGCACACCTCCCCATCCATGTCCTTGGCAGTGCCTGCCACTCTCTGGGACTTTTTTCTCCCCCACCCCCTTCCTTTAGCCTCTCCCACCCAGACACAGCTGCTGGAGAATAAATTTGGGATGCTGATGCTAAAATGTTTGGATGTTTTCTTGTAAGCTTGGGGAATGAAGGGGGTGCGGAGGTGGGCCGGCTGTACATAGAAACAAACATAGGGGGTGTGGAGAGAGATGGGGGAGAGAGACTGCACAGACCCGTAAAATAAAAGCGAAGACACCTTCGGCATGTAAGCGACATACAGAGACTGCTTTAAAGAAGCAGTCAAATACTTAATGAGAAAGAACACCCCTTGACCATTAATTGTGTCAGCAAATGACTGACCCTCCACCCAGATACCACACGTGTATACTCACCCATAGCAAAGTGCACACACACACACACACACACACACACACACACACACACCAGGATCCAGAGAAGTCCATGGGAAGGGAGATGAAAGGCTGGCCTCCTATGGAGAGACAGACATGATCAGAAGGATGGACCCCATGTCACAGAAGGCGAGACAATCAGAACCTGAGGGCTTAGAAACCAGTTAGCAAGGCAGAAAACAGGCAGAAGCGTTCTCCCGGCCTCTTTCTCTCCTGACCCACTTGCAAGTGTGTGTGGAGGGGAGCGATGAGTGTGTGGAATGGAGCAATCAATTCAGACTACGTTTCCCAGAAGACATCGGAGAAGACCCTGACCCCCGCTCCAGGTGCTGGCCTCTGGCCCCAGGGCTGATGGGGAATGTAGTCACTGGATCGGGCAGGCCAGCAGAATGGTGTGCCTGTCAGTGTGTTTGGAGGGGACAGAGCCTCAAAAGCTTAGCAGGTTCCTTTGAGGGCCTGGCATCTCCCCTGGGTTTCCGAGTCCCACTCCAGCTGGATGCTAAAACTATCCCTTTCTCCGGCACCACCAACCCTGTACCCCTATCCCCGCTCCTGAAGGCCCCAGCCCAAATTCCGACCCTCCGCAGGCGGCCTGCCCCTTTAAGAGTGGCCCCGCTGACATCACGGCGGGGGGGGGGGTTGGCCCCGCTCCCGGCTCCGCGGCGGCTGCAGGACCCGGCTCTGCTCTGCGCCTGCCCGCCTGCTGCTCTAGGGACCCCGGCCCGGGACGCCCCTTCCCGCCTTCTCCAGCTGCCCAGACCCCAGGCTCCGCCCCTTGCCTGACTACAGCCCCAGTCCTCACCAGGGGACCTCCCACTCCGGCTTGCCCCTGCTGTCTCTCCTTAGAGAGTATCTATCTATCTATCTATCTATCTATCTATCTATCTATCTATCTATCTATCTATCATCAATCTCTATTTCTCTTTCTCCCGCACTCCATCTCCAAGCTCAAGATCCCTGGATTTCAGTTTTCCTTGACCCAAGGTTTCTGAGCTTTCTCCTGTTTGAATTCTGGGGCTCTCTGACCTCTCCACTTCCAGGGCCTTAGACTCTCTGAGCCTCTGTAGTGGTGGGGGTGGGGACACCTGAAACTATTCCATCTCTCTCCTCTCTCTCCTTTTCTGTCTGTCTTCTCCAGACTCAGGACTCGTGAGTTCCAGAATCTCTCTCTTCTCTCTCTCTCTCTCTCTCTCTCTCTCTCTCTCTCTCTCTCTCTCTCTCTCTCTCTCTCTCTCTCTCTCTCTCTCTGCCCCTCTCAGGCTCTCTGCCTCTGTTTCCTTTCTCTCTCCCTCCCTGCCTCCCCCCCTCATCCTGAAGGCTCATCTCATTCCGTCTCTGCATCCTTCCCCCTCCCTTCCCGCCCCTCCCCTCCTCCGCAGTAGCCAATGAGCGGCCGCCGGTCCCTGCTCCCGGCTGCGTCCGCCGAGTGAGGCCGCGGGCGCGGGGGGTGGGGGGTGGGAGGCCGGGAGGGGGCCGGGACGCCGGGCTCGGGGGCGGGGGCGGGGGGCGCGGGCACCGGAGACCCCGGTGGCGGCGGCGGCGGCCGGGGGAAACCGCGGGGCCGGTCATGCGGCTGCGGAGCCCGCGGCCCGGAGCGTCCGCCCAGCCCTGAGAGAGGTAAGTGTGAGGGGAGGGTCCGGCAAGGCAGGGGTCCCCGCGCTAGACCACTCTCAGCCGAAGTTGGGACTCAGGGAGGTTAGAGAGGGCTCCAAGAGTGGGATCCTGGGGGTTCCAGTGTCGGATTTGGGAAGGTTTGGGTGGATGGAGGGACATTTGGGCCTGGTGGATCCCAGAGGACCGGGATCCGAGGGTCCGGGAGTAAGAAAACAAACTCTGTGGTGTTTGAGTTCAGAGATCGTCGCCACTGGGCAGGGTGTAGGCAGGGTCTTTGAAAAAGGTGGTAACGGATAAAGGCGGAGGGGCTCAGGTTGGTAGAGCAGCTGTTAGTCTGGGAAAGGGTCCCCAGAAAAGCGAAGAGTTACGGTCTGGGAGATTGAGTTTGGACTTGGGCTTTGAGGAATGGAACTTCAGCCATTCAATATCCAAATCGCGGAAACGCTGGGGTAAAAGACCAGAAGGAGATTCCAGGCCTGGTAGCGATGGCGGTGGGGGTGTCCCAGAGGAGGAATGGCTGCAGATAAAGAGCTCTGAGTGGGTCAGGTAGAAAGAAGATGAACTGGACCGGAAAAGGAGTGGGATTAGTATGAGAAGTGAGGGGAGCTGGAAAGGTCCAGCTTCCCCACTGTGGGTCCAGTCGGAGGAGCAGACCCGGAGGCTGAGGTCAGCTACCTGGACCGAGACAGTCCAGTGACTGGGTGACTGGGTGGATGATGCTTGTTTGAGCCGAGGACTGGAAGCTGAGCAGGCAGCTGGCGGTCAAGCTCCAGAGCCACTTGGAGGGGGATGGGAGGAAAATCTAGCCAGAACTCTGACAGAATCTAGATCTTTGGGTCCTCCATGAGGCTGAGGTTGGCAGTCAGGAGTTCTGGAGGCTCAGAGTGCCGGGATGTCGGGGGTGACTCTGATTCTAGGATCTTATTGGGAAGGAGATTCCCAATGCTCACAGAATTATGAAGAAATGTGGAAAGTGGGGTCTCGGGTCGTCTTAACTGCTCTGTTGGGAAAATGTTTGGGGGAGGTGTCTCAAACTTTATAATGAAAAAGATGAAGGGCGGGAGCTGGAGAGATGGTGGCTCAGTGGTTAAGAACACTTGCTGCCCTTCCGTAAGTCTGGAGTTTGGTCCCAGTACCCATACTAGATGATTCACAGTTGTCTGATACTCCGGAGTATCCATCACCTCTGGCCTCATTCTCCTGAACATACCGACATGCAGACTCACACACCTACAAATAATTTTTTAAAAGGGGAATGAGTGTCTTTGCTCATAGAGGACTCTGGTTGAGGTAAATTGGGGACCCCAAGATGAGTCCTGTGTGCACATCATGGCATTTTGTGGCAAGGTGGGATTTGTTGTGTGGTGAGTGGGGGTGTAAGTGTAGATAAAGAATTTGGGGACTGTTGAGATGGCTCCGATGGTAAAGGTCCTAGTGTCTGGCTTGTCTAGCTGATGACCTCAGCTGGATCCCTCAGACTCACGTAGTGAGAAGAAAGAACCAATTCTCGAAAGTTGTCCTCTGACTTCTACATGAGTGCCATGATCACACACACATCACACACACACACACACACACACACACAATGAATACATTACATAAAAAAGAGTTGGAAGCCTTCAGGACACCCCCTTTCCCCCATTAGCACTTCTGAGCTCCTAATAAGAATTTGGGAGGTCGAAGATGGTATTTCTTGCTTGAAGAGTGCAGGACTGAGACACTGCTGACTGGAAAGTTCTAGTATGAAAAATCAAGGCCTGGAGTCTGGCAGAACTGGGGGAATGGGATGGAGTCTACTGGAATTCCTGATTGGACAGTCAGTTCAGAGTGCTGGTTTCTTGTTTGCAGGATGAAGGGCATTGGTTTTTACTGGAGATCTCTGGGAATGCTAGTTTGGAGGGCCCAGCTCAAGCTCTTGTTATTTTAGAGTCTCTAATCCAGATGATGCTTCAGAGTTTTGGGTCCTAATGTCCTGGAACAAAGTCCAGCATCCCAGGTTCAGAGATATGCCTGGATCTGGAAAGGTAGGGTTAGGTTTGAAACTGATATTATACAAATGATTTGACCCCAAGCTAGGGAAATGACTCAAAGGGTAAAAGCAATAGCCACAGAAGTGTGAGGACCTGAGTTCAGAGTCCTAGAACCCACGTAATGGTCATGGTAGCATGTGTCTGTAATGAAAGCCTTCCTAGGATGAGATAGGAGATGCAGACAGATGAGTCCCTGGTTCACGTCTGTATGGCAGCTAGCTTGGCCTATGCAGGGACAAACAACTCAAACATGGTGCAAGGTGACAGACACCTGAGGTTGTCGTCTGACCATCCCAGTGAACACACACACACATACATACACGCAGCGGGGGGGGGTGTTAAAAATTACAACTGAGTGTTGGGGTAAGGATAGACATCCAAGAGTGTCAACTCAGGAGCAGGGCTGCGCTCAAAGTCTTAGATAGGCCTGAAGTCAAGTGTGGGAGTCCAGAGTATGGGGTTAGGGAGCCCTGAGTGGTGACCTACTTTGAGGATTATCCAATGTGCTTCAGAGACAGGTTCTACCGAGAACATTCCAATATACAGGTCAGAACATAGAGTTAAAGCTGGGCAGCATGGGATGGAATTTCTGAATAAACCAAGTTGTCCGTAATTCAGTGTCTAAACCTAGTACCCCAGTTCTTAAAATGTGCTAGCAGGTCCTTTGTGGGGGGCGTGTCTAGTGCGCAGAGTTGAGGGTTAATCAGGGCACACAGTCAGGGTTGAGGTACGAGGTCCAAATTTGAAGCTGTTGAATTAGGCTTGTCTCTGAGTCACTGGCTTACTTCAAAGGTTAAGGACTCTGCTAAGGTCTGGCTTTTAAAATTGAGCTTGCAAGCCAACACAGGAAGTTGGATCTGGGGGACTCTGTCATGAGTTGAGAATTTGGAGTCTAGTCAGAATCCTGACTGATACTTTGGACCTCTGGTCTAGACATGGCTCATCTCCCGGTCAAATTTGAAGACTGGCTGCCAGTCTTATCTCAGGTTGAGGATCTGCATTCCTAAGAACAGAGCACAATGAACGGTCAGGGAAGTCCATTGTGGAGGTTTGGAGTCAACAGCTGGTATCTCTATTCAGAGTTCAGGGCTGGGATGGTGGTTCACTGCACAGAAATCAAACCTAGAAGTTTGGTTTTGGGTTTCTGTGTCTCTGACCGGAGCTCATGTCCTAAATGGCTGCATGGGGCTGGGGACTCTGGGCACTCTCTGTTATATTTTCTGGTCCCGCAGGCCCCGCAGGGCGCCCCCCGCCGCTCAGGATGAGTCACTGCAGCAGCCGTGCCCTGACCCTGCTGAGCAGCGTGTTTGGTGCCTGCGGTCTGCTCCTCGTGGGCATCGCGGTTAGCACGGACTACTGGCTGTACATGGAAGAGGGGACCGTTTTGCCGCAGAACCAGACCACCGAGGTCAAGATGGCACTGCACGCTGGCCTCTGGAGAGTCTGCTTCTTTGCAGGTGCCCCCCTGACCTGCCCTCTCTCACCCCAAAGTCTTTATCTATAGTCACATATTGTAGACTCCAAGAATCCAGAAGTTGATTTTATTTCTCTCCGGAAGTTAATTTCAGCACAGAATCCTCATGCCTACCCTTTTATCCCCTAGATAGTGAAGCTAAGATACTCAAAATCCATGTCTCAAACCTTCTCCTGACTTTAACTCTTAGAAGTCAGCAGCCTAGGTCCAAGGAGGTGCTTCAGTGGACAGGGTTTTGATGACCTGAGTTTCATGCCCAGACTCACACACATGCTGGAAGGAGAGCGTCTCTTCCAGAATGTTGTTCTCTGACTTGTGTTCCACACTTGCAGGCTGGCACACTCACACCTGTCTCCCCCAAAATGAGTAATATACTTTTTAAAGTGACAAAAATAAGCCAGATCTAGGTCTAGAGCTATAGATAGTACAATTGGCCGAATGGCCGTTTAGCACACAATAAGTCCTGGGACTGATCCCTGGAACTTCAAGAACTATGTGTAAGAGTACTTGTCTGTAATCGCTACCTGGGTGATCAGAGGCAAGAAGATCAAGATCAGCCTCAGCTATGGAGAGAGTTCAAAGCCAGCCTGGAATACGTGAGTCTGTCTCAAAAACGAAAAGAAAGCCGGGTGCTGAGGACACACGCCTTAAATCCCAGTACTTGGTTGGCAGAAGTAGGTGGATCTTTGTGAGTTTGAGGCCAGCCTGGTGTACAAAGTGAGTTCCAGGACAGCTAGGACTGTTACACAGAGAAACCCTGTCTGGAAAAACCAAAATAATAATAATGACGACGACGACAACAACAACAAAGAAACAAAACCTGTCAACAGTTTAGATTCAGAACTTACTCCTTGGACAGTTCCCATGTTTCATGGGTAACGGGGAAGATTCCCTGCCTTCTAGCTGAACAACTAAGATCTTCCAACACTCTAATGACCCGCCATTCTATGAATTTCTTCATTTTTCAGTACTTGGGAAGGAACCCAAGGCCTCGTGCGTCCTTGGCAAGTGCTACATCCCTAGCTTTCTCTTTGCTTCCTATTTTGAGACAGGGCTTTATTAAATTGCCCAGAATGGATTTAATCTCATTTATATAGCCCAGCTGGCCTTGAACTTACAGTCCTCCTGCCTCAGACTCCCCAGTAGATATGGTTGCACTCCTGTACCCCCAGGTGTACAGGCTCAACCCTTTCTCTCCAGCCTCAAGAGTGCAGATTATAAATGTTGGGTGAAATTTCCCGTCTTCATCCTGGGTCCTGTTCTGTTCCTGAGAGCTTCCCTTGAACTCCAGAGCCTCTCCTCCACCCATGCTTTTTTATCTTCCTCCCCACCAGGTCGGGAGAAGGGGCGTTGTGTGGCTTCCGAGTACTTTCTTGAACCAGAGATCAACTTGGTGACGGAAAACACGGAGAATATTTTGAGTGAGGGGGATCAGGGAAGGGGCACAGGCAACAAGAGGGTTTTGGGAGAAAGGGCAGGATTAGGTAGGGAAGGGGTGGGTTCATACAGAGGGCAGAGGGTTGAAAGAAGAAAGAGTAGTGGGAGAGAAGAAATCAAATAGAAATGTCTTGGCTGGGATAGGGAGGTATCAGCAGGAGATGGGTGGGGTCCATCCAAGTGTGTGGTTTGGTTGAGAGTGGAGTCAGCAGAGGGCATAGCTCACAGAAGGATGGAGTAGATGAGAAGGGGGAAGCTAAAGGGAAGAATAGTGAAGGGCATGGGGAAGTAGCTCACTGGAGACTTGGCCCTCACCCCTGCTTCTTGTACACCTCCCCCAGAGACGGTACGCACGGCTACTCCCTTCCCTATGGTTAGTCTCTTCCTTGTGTTCACCGCCTTTGTCATCAGCAACATCGGCCACATCCGACCTCAGAGGACCATTCTGGCCTTCGTATCTGGCATCTTCTTCATTTTATCAGGTGAGTCCAAGGAACTGTGTGTGGGCTGGGGCAGGGGTGAGGAGGGTAAGAGACTTTCAGCTTTGGAGCTAGAAAGGGACCTTCTTTCACTGAGAGGTTTCTTTGCTGTGTGGCCTAGGAGGCATGTAGGATCTCTGTGTGAAGTAGAGATGGTGTAGTGCCCATGCTCTGTGCTGTTTAGTGGGCTAAACCACAGCTACGTTCTTGATCAGATGTCAGGCTCTGCTCTGATAGAAGCCCATGAGGTGAGGACTATTAATAGCCTCATTTTATAGACATGGAAGGAGCCACTCAGAGGGGTGAAGTCATTTGCTTGGGGCCAAAAGAGAGTGAGGGGTAGAACTGGGAATCAAACTCACGTCACTCGCCTCCAGAAGTTGTATTTTTAACCAGCACTGTTATTTTAGAAATTAACAGTTTACAGAGCTCTTTATTTTGGGTGCAACATTTTATTATTTTAATTTTTTTCCACAAACAAACAGACAAGAGTTTCGTAGTGAGCCACCCGGGCCCATCAATTCCAGTCAGCCGATGACCTGTTCCTGGGTTTACATTTCCTTTTATCATTCCCAGTCTGTTTTTCTTCCTTCTCATCGTATCTCCTTCCATTTTCTTCCCTTGTCTCTCCTCTTTCTCTATCTCTTCCCTTCCCTTCTCTTTTCTTTTTCTTCCTTCTCTGTTCTTGGAATCAGGGTCTCAAATAGCTCAGGCTACCTTCCAGTTCATTACGTAGCTGAGGTTGACCTTGAACTTCTGAGCCACCTACCTCCACCTTCGGAGTACTGGACATACAGGCACAGTTTATATGGTGCTGGGAATCAAACCCAGACTCTTATGCGCCTAGGCAAGCGTGTACCATCTGAGCTATATCCAACCTTTTATCTAAGCTTCTATCTATCATTTATCTCAGTTTTTGATTTTCTTTAAGCATTTCAAGGTGTATTTCTGGTGTCCTTCACCACCACCACTTCACAGTGCATGCCATTAGCTAGAGTGCAGATTTCATCGTCTTCTGAGGTGTGAGGTTCTTTGTCTTTAGCATGTGTGAGCTCACACTCCATCCTCTAAGATCTCTGTGGGGAGCTGTTAGCCATCCCCTGATGAAGTAAGGGTTCGAAGATCCACACACCCAAGGCACCAGCACAGACCTCTTCCAGATGATGCCAGTGTCCAGAGATCCAAACACCACTCTCTGGGGTGTCTTACCTTTCCAGCTTTGTCCAATCCAGTTCTATTCAGATCAGCTTACTGATGGGATGAAATATATTTCATCTCCTCAATCCTGTACAACTAACCCCGATTCATTCTGACTTATTTCTCCAATTCAATCCAAATTAGTTCACCATTACATAATTTAACTCAAACCAGGTCCTTCCAATTGATTGCCATTTTAATGTGTGTGCATTGTGTGTCGTGTGATGTACATGTGAGGTAGAAGAATCCTTGCACCTGTGCGTGTACAGGCAGAGACCAGAGTGGGATGCTGGGTGTCTTTTGACTCTGCCTATGGCCTTGGTAAAGGGTGTGCTCCTGCCTGGGAAGCTCAACTTTTCAGTCAGACTGGCCCCAGTGAGGTCAGAGGATCTGCTTGTCTCTGCCCCCACTCCCCAATGCTAGGGTTACAGACATGGTAGCCATGTCCCTTTTTGTACATGGGTGCTGGAAATTTGAACTTAGGTACACATACTTGAACACTCTTCTACACTGAGCCATCTCTCTAGCCCCTTGAGCTGATACTTTCTATATACATACATATGATATATTATATTAACCTATCGTGTGGTTCCTCTGTTCACTCTGCCTAAGCGTGGGTCCATCTTTATAGCTCACTGTGTTACAGAAGGATATCCCTGCTCCTCCCCCAGCTCTCTTGAGGCCAAATCTTCCCTAAGCCTTCACCCTAACCCGAGGAGACCTTTTCCAGGGAAAGCAGGGTGCAGCCTCCGTGCAGACTCAAATCTCAGCATTCGAGCCAGACACCGAGCTAAAATAAGACATGTTGGATATCACGATCCCAGAGTGTCAGAGCAGAAAGGGCTCATCATTTCTGAGATGGAAAAATAGTAGCCTAGAGAGAGAAAGTGGGGCAAGAGTGGATCCCATGGGGACTTTTATTCAGTCTTCCCAGTATGTTGGATATAAAGTCCCACTGTTTGCAGATCACAGGAATGGAACTGATCGATTCAGCCAGTCAATGGCAGAGCTGGGCTTTGAACCAAGAGTATTCTGCATCCAAAAGCCACCCTTCCAGCACTGAACCAGTAACTGTCTGCTGGGCCAAGGTCAAACTGCAGATTAATGATGCCTTTGGGCTGGAAGTCTGATGCGTGCGTGCGTGTGTCTGTGTGTCTGTGTGTCTGTGTGTGTCTGTGTGTGTGGTGTGTCTGTGTGTGTATGGTGTGTGTCTGTGTGTGTGGTGTGTGTGTCTGTGTGTGTGTGGTGTGTGTGTCTGTGTGTGTGGTGTGTGTGTCTGTGTGTGTGGTGTGTGTGTGGTGTTCTACTTTGTTTCTCTTACTGTGATAAAACACCCAGGTGAAATATCCAGGGCATATATAGGGAGGGGCTTAGATAACTTTCCATATATAGATCTGATTAGCCTAAAACTCATGACAATCTACCTACCTCATGTTCCCTAGTGCTGGGGTGATAGGTGTATACGGCCATGTCTTGACTGAATCTCTTTTTTGAATTCATTTAATAGATTTTGATCTGTTGACCCTATTCCAGGGTATTTGCTCATGTGTTTTCAAGCTTGCGGGTTGCAGTAGCTGAGCCACATGTTGTAAACCTAGAGAGATATGGGTTCAGACCCATTACTGCCTGAATGAGCTCACTCCGAGAGACGAGAGAAGAGTTTCCAGGATGAAAATATTGCTTTAGATTTTGATTTCACAGATTTCATTTTATAGGTTGTCTGTCTCCGTTGATGTGAACCTGTGGTGGGGCAGAATGTCATAGAAGAAAAAGTGTGTGGTTTGGGCTAGGGGGATGGCTCATTGGTAAAGTGCCTACCTCAATTTGGATCCATAACACCATGTTAGAAACAAACACAGCAACAACAAAAAAGCAGTATGGCAGTGCACGCCTCAAACTCTATCACTGAGAAGGTGGAAACAGGTGGCCCCTCGAGCTTATTGACTTAGTTGATTCAGTGATAGCCTCTGCCTCAAGGGATAGGGTGGAGAGTGTTGGGGAATTATGCCAGAGCTCCCACCCCACCTTGTTCTCTCTCAGTCCTTTTAATTTTTTATTTTATTTTTCTGTATATATGTGTGTCTGTGTGTGGGTATGGGAACTCATGTACTCGTGGAGATGGAGTTACAGGTGCTTGTGAGCTGCCTGATATGGGTGTTGGGACTGAACCTGCGTCCTCTGCAAGAGCAGTACACAGTGCTAATTGAGCCATATCTCCATCCCCTCTGTGTACCTCAGACCACACACACCCTCGCCTCCATCATAAACAAGTATTGAGTTGAACAAAGTTGCTAGAGAGCAGAGACAGTGCGTAAGGACCAGGCAAGGACAAAATCTATATCCAAGTCATCTTTTAGCTCAGTCTCACTTTCTAAAGAACCTTCTAAAATTACAGCCCCAGCTGGGGAACAAGCTTTCCACATATGAGCCTGTTGGGGTACATTTCGTATTCAAATCATACAGTGTCGTGGAATATTTCTCTCTCTCTCTTCTTGTTTTTCTTTTCTATCATGAAGTTAAAAATGTAAAGCCCATCCTTAGCTTGCAAACCAAACCAAACCAGGCACAAACTAGCTGGTGGTGGTGTACGCCTTTAATCCCCAAGCACTCTGGTGGCAGAGTTGGTGGTGACTCTCTGTGAGTTGGAGGTCAGCCTGGTCTACAGAGTTAGTTCTAGGACAGCCAAGGCTGCACAAAGAAATCCTGCCAAAAAAAAAAAAAAAAAAAAAAAAAAAAAAAAAAAAAAAACCAAAGAAACAAGCAAATGCCATGCAGAAGAAGCATTGCAATTGTCCGAACCCTGATCTCAGTAGTGGACATCATGTTTGGACTGTAGCAATATGTGTTCAACTGTATGTAGTAGAACAGACGAATAAGCAGAGGCTGTAGTAGTAGCTCATTGGTAGAGTGTTTGTCTGATATGCACAAAGCCCTGGACTCCGTCCTCAGCATCACATGAACAAAGTGTGGTGGTCCATGTTTACAATACCAGCCCATGGAAGGTGGGGGCAGGAGGATCACGAGTTTAAGGCCATTTATATCTACAAAATGAATTAAAGGCAAGCTTGGGCTACATGAATCCCTGTCTCAAAAAGAAAAAAAGAAAAAGAAAAGAAAAAAGAAATAGAACAAAGCAGAAAAGATTGATAAATAAATGAATGTACAGGTGTTGGTAGTGTCCCTGCTGGCGTGTTTGGGTCTGGGCAGCTCTGTTTTATGTGTATTTCATTGTTTCATTTCCTTGACTATTAATAGCTCCATTAAAAATTTATTATTGCCATTATCATCATTATTACTGTGTGTGTGCACGCACACATGTGCACATGTATGTGAATGATGTCTCTGTGGTTGTGAGTGCAAAGGTGGACATGTGGTGGTCAGAGGGAAGCCTTGGGAAGTCAGTTCTTGCCTTCCACCTTGGTGTGGGTCTCAGTAATCAAAATCCTGCTTGCTCAACGGGCGCCTGTACCCTCTGAGCGACCTCGCCAGTCCCAATGTCTTTGTTTACCCCTGTGAAAGCAGAAGCAGTAGGAGGTGAAGTTGTTCAGAATGAGACCAGGGTTCCAGACCAGGCATTTTCACCACAGCCCTGCACCACCCACTAAAATCACAGCTTCTAAAACTCTACCAGGCATGTGCCTGTAAGCTCAGCTCTCAGGAGGCCGAGGCAGGAAGACTGAGAGTTTGAGAACAATCTGGGCTACATAGCAAGACCATTTTAAAGGAACAATAATAACACTGGGCATGGCAGTATGCGACTTTAATCTCAGCACTCAGGAGGCAAAGACAGGCAGAGCTCTACAAGTCTGAGGCTGGGGACTTATCTGTGTAGAGAGCTCCAGTCAGCCAGGGCTATATAGTGAGATTTTTTCTTACGCCAACCATACACACTGGGTGTGGTGGTACACACATGTTATCCCAGTACTCAGGAAGTGGTGGAGGCAGGAAGATCAGATATTCACAGTCATCCTAGACTATATAGTGAGTTCAAGACCAGCCTAGGCTACATGAGACCTTTTCTCAAAACCAAACTAAACAGAAACTCCATGTGTAACATCAATTCCTTAGACCTTAGACTAGAATCATCTGGTCTAACTCCCTGTTCCCAATGAAGACTTGAAGGCTCAGAGACAGGAGTCACTTCCGAGTTTATCACTGATACATCAGCACTCAAAACTGGAGAAAGTGTTGCTGGAGATTGGAGCAGGAGAAAGGAAGGGACGCAGCTGGTTCTTTTTCATTGTTGAGACAAAAGACCTAAAAGAACCAACTCAAGGATGTAAGGGGTTATTAAAACTCAGGGTTCCAGGGTGCAGTCCACCCTGCTGGGAGGAGCAGGAGGCAACCAGTCATATTCAGCAGCAGTCAGAAGCAGAGAGCCATAAATGCTGACCTCAAATGACCACCCCTGTTTAGGGTGAGTCTTCCTACCCCAGTTAGCTCCATCTAGAAACTCCCTTACGTGTATGCCCGAAAGTTTGTCGCTTAGATAATTGTAGACTTGGTCAAGTTGACATTCAATTTTATCCATCACAAGGCTGAGAATGGACAGTGTCTGCAGTGGTCCAGGCAACAGCAGACGAGGTCTATGCTGGGTGTCACAGGGCTGTGAGAGAGAGGGCTATTGACAGGAGAATCAATAGACCCTATGACTGGAGAGGGGAGCTGGGAGAAAGCCAAGGTGGCATAGATTTCCTTTTCTTTCTTTTGTATTTTTTTTTTTTGGCAAGACTTCTCTGTCTAGCCCTGGCTGTTATGGAACTTGCTCTGTAGACCAGGCTGACCTCGAACCGAGAAATCTATCTGCCCGCCTGTGCCTCCTCCTTAGTGCTCAGATTAAAGACACGCACCACTGCCCAGCTTGCATAGATTTTCTTGTAGGTCATGACAGACATCCATACACCCTGTACTCATTCCAGCTCTCAAGCTCAGTCTGTACATTTAATCCAAGTAAACAAACAAACACATACCCTAGAAAGGCCTTGAGCGCGTGGTGTAGCTGAGAATGACATTCTGATCTTCCTGCCTTTCCCTGCCCTGACTCCCCCAGCACGGGGACCACAGCCCACGGCATCACTGCTGCTGCAGGCACTGCTGAGTACTGAATCTAGGCTCGTGCACACTAGGCAAGTACTCCACCAACCAAGCAACATCCCCAGCCCCGTATCTGCCTTAACATTTATCCATCAGCTATCCAGGGGAGCAGGTCTCACGTGGCTAAATCTAGGCAAAATGCCCCGACAGTCTCAGGACAACCCCATCTCCATGTTATTCCTAGCTAGTCACAGTTTCCCGGATCTCTCCTGCACATTTTTAATGTGTCAAAAGGCATTCGGGTTGTTCACTCAGCCAACAAGGTCTTTTAGGGTCTAGCTGGTGTCCAGGTCCGCGACCTCATCTCCGACCCACTAACGCTCCACATGCTCCACATCTCGCCTCTTTAGGCTGTCCCAGCCTCATTTAATTGCTGGAGCACGCAGATCCCAGCCTCCCTGCAGGACCTCTGCACTTCATTATTCCTCCCTGCAGGGGTCTCTTTTCCTGACCCCTCAGGGCCTCTTCAAAAATTGCCTCTTCTGGCTGGATTTGCTGGTCTATGCCTGCAATCCCAGCAATTAGGAAGTAGAAGAATTGTTTTGAGTTTCAGACCAGCCTGGGTTATGCAATCATTTTAAGGACAGCCTGGGATACATGGCGAAACCCTGTCACACACACACACACACACACACACACACACACACAAAAGTCTCTGAGGTGGCTCAGTGGGTAAAAGTGCCTGTCACAAGACTGAAAGCTTGCGTTCTAGTCTCAGGATCCACATGGTAAAACGAAAGAACCAGTAAATCTAGATGCTGTCCTCTGACCTCTGCATGAGCACATTACATGAATAAGTTAAACAAACAGACAGTGAAGAAGTCAGGCGGGCAGGCAACAAAGGGACTCCCCTACAATGGAAACAATTTCTAATGTCGTAATACATCATAGCCCCCCCCCCAACGTGTGTGTGTGTGTGTGTGTGTGTGTGTGTGTGTGTTACACTCACATGAGAGTGGGTACACACATGTAGAGGTCAGAGCAGAATGTGGAGTGACTTTCATTGTTACTCCTTGTGTTTTTATCTTTTTTCTTAAAAAAAAAATAAGTGGGGCTGGAGAGATGGCTCAGTGGTTAAGAGTACTGACTGCTCTTCCAGAGGACCAGGGTTCAGTTCCCAGCACCCACATGGCAGCTCACAACTGTCTGAAGATCCAGTTCCAGGGGATCTAACACCTTTGCACCAGTGCACATAGAGTAAAGTTAAATAAACCATAAAATATTTTTAAAAAGTCTTTAAAAAGTTTTATTTTTTGATTTTATTTTTTGACAGCATTTTTCTATGTAACCTTAGCTGTCCTTGAACTCACTCTGTAGACCAGGCTGGTCACAAACTCAGAAGTATGCTTACTTCTGTCTTCTGAGTGATGGGATTAAAGTCCTGCACCACCATGCTCAGCTCTGTGCTATTATCTTGACACAGGCTCTCTGACTGACAGAGATTTGTCTTTTGGGTGTCACTGGATGGCCAGTGTGCTCGCAGGAAGAATGTGTCTATCCCACACCTTGGTGCTGAGGTTACAGGCATAGCAGCTTTCAAAATATAAACTCTAAAACACATGCACCTTTTCTTTAATCCTCCCCCTTTCCTCTTCTGTGTGTGTGTGTGCCTGTGGCTGAGGTGAATGTTCATGTGTGTTCATGCATGTTGAGTCCCTGAGCTGAGGTTGGAAATAATTCTCTATCATTTTCATTGAAGCAGGGTCTCTTAGTCAAACTCAGAGGTCACTGATGTGGCTCATGTCTCTAGAGAGCTTATTCTGGGATCTGTTCCACTTTAGAGGCTGGAATCACAGGCAGACCCCCATATTCACCAGGCATTTTCTTGAGTTCTGGGCTTCTAAACTCCAGTCCCCCCATTTGCATGGCAAGCAGTTTAACTGCAGAACCACCCCCCTAGCCCAACAGGGAACTTTTGAAATGTACCCTCATTTGTGTGTCTGAAGAGTCCATATGAATTTCCGGTAGGGAGGAGGTATTTGGAGAGTGGATGAGAGTGATGGATCTGGCATTCCCAGAAAAGAGAAAATGCATTGACCTGGCACAGTGTGATGTGGGGAGCAACAGGGATGGCTTCCATAGGCAGCCCATTAAAGTAGACTGCACAGAGGGAGAGATAGGCAAAGCAAGACAGGTGCCTTGAAATGAGCTACAATGTATAGCACAGACTGAAGGCCATCAGACCAGAGCTGCTACGACCGCAGTCGTCCATGGTCCTGAAGAATCTCTGCTCTAATGTCGGGGTGATTGTGTTCGCTTGGGATGTGATGTCTACTGTTAGCTGAGATTTGTGCACAGATGAACTTGAGGGGACACAGAGAAAATGAGAGAGAGACGCACTGCAGGTGTAGAAATGGAGAGAGAGAGAGAGAGAGAGAGAGAGAGAGAGAGAGAGAGAGAGAAAGCCATTTTCACAGATGGCCAGGAAGGGAAAAGTCTTATTGTGCAGGCTTTTCAGCTACTGGGGCAGCTCAGGCAAGCTCAAAGACGACCTGGGCTACAGAGTAAGTTTAAAGGAGGCTTTATCAATTTAGCAAGACTGCCTCAAAACAAACCAAAAAGTAAGAGGATTGAGAGGGTGGGGGAGGGGGGAGAGACCATGTTGCTCTCCCAGAGGACCAGAGTTTGATTCCAAACACCCATGTCTGATGGCTCACAGTAGCCTGTAACTCCATCTCCAGGGAGTCTGATGACCTCTTCTGGCTCGCAACCACATGCACATGTGTGCACATACATTCACACAGACACATACACAGAAATAATAAAGGACATATTTTAAAATAATTTTTAAAATTTATGTGCATTGTTATTTTGCCTACATGTAGATCTGTGTGAGGGTGCTGGATCTTCTGGAACCAGAGTTATAGACAGTTGTGAGCTGCCATTTGGCTGCTGGGAGTTGAACCCAGGTCCTTTGAAGAGAAGCCAGTGCTCTTAACCTCAGAGCTATCTCGCTAACCCCTGTACATACAAATATAACATATATATATATATATATATATATATATACCTAGAACTCACCATTGAGGAGCTGGAGGCATAGCTAAATGGTAGAGCACCTGCCTAGAATTCCCCAGTGAGGGGCTGGGAGTGTGGCTCAGTGGTAGGGCACTTGTCTAGCATTCTGGAGCCCCATAGATTCGATCTCCATCACTACTGGGTACTGGGGAGGCTAGTTTAGTTCATGAAATTCTCCAGAAGTTCCATTCTACTTGCCTTAGTTAGGATTACTTTTGCTGCGACAAAACACAGTGATCAAAAAGCAAGTCGAGGAGGAAACGGTTTGTTTGATTTACACTTCCTCATTGTCATTTATCACTGAAAGAAGTCAGGAGAAGAACTCCAACAGGGCAGGATTCTAGAGGCAAGAGCGACGCAGGGGCCATGCAGGGGTACAGCTTACTGGCTTGCTTCACGTACCTTGCTCAGCCTGCTTTTTTATAGAACCCAGGACAACAGCCCAAAGATGGCCCCACCCACCATGGGCTGGGACTGGGCCCTCCCTCATTGATCACTAACTGAGAAAATAAATGCCTTATAGCTGGTCCTCATGGAGGTGTTTCTGCAACTGATGCTCCTTGGTCTCTGATGACTCTAGCTTGTGTCAAGTTGACACACAAACCCAGCCAGGACACGACTGTCTTACCTGTGCTGAATGCTGTGCTGGAGCCTTTAGACAGGCAGTAGAAAAGATGATGGACTCATTCCCAGCACATGGAGCTTAGAGAGCTTTCTAATGAGGTGGGAACAATGTACAATAAAACAGCAACAGAGAATACAGTCTAGGGAGTGATGGGTGCTGCAGTGAAAACAACCCAGGGGCCAGTAAGATGAAGTGAGGATGCTTGCTGCCAGCCTGCCAGCCTGGGCTCTATCATTGGGACCCACATGGTGGAAGGGGAACCAACTCCTACACGTTCTTCCCTGACCCTCACATACTCCATGGTGTGCCTCCACCCCCTCCTCACAAAATTAACTAATAAATAAGACAGGCTGGGGAAAAATGAGAGATAAGGAATGATTTTATCCACCTATCCAAACCATCCAGATATTTCTCCATTCTCTCCTTCCTCTTTCTCTTTTTCCCTTATTCTTCCTCCTTGTGCGCCTGTGCATATGCACATAAGGGTGCAATGCCAACAGAGACCAGAAGAGGGCGTAAAATCCCTTGAAGCTGGAGTTACAGGTGACGGTGAGCTGTCTGACATAGGTATTGGGAACTGAACTTGAGTCCTCTGGGAGAGCAGCGAGTGTCCTCCACCACTGAGCCGTCTTTCCAGCTTCCCTCCTTTCCTTCCACACAGAATGCACCTTCTGCCCCCCAAAACACTGGGGACTGAACCAGGATCTCCCACGTGCCAAGCAAATGCTCTACCACTGGGCTACATCCCGGTCGTTTTATATTTATTAATGTTGTGATGGGGTCCTTGCAAGAACTCTCTCTGTAGCTCAGGCAAACCTTACATTTGGCATCCTCCTGCCTCTATCTGCTGAGTAGCTGTGATTACCAATTACATTTTTTCATTACCATTTGAAGATAAGTTTTAGAGCCAGGTATAGTAGGTAGTACACATCTGTAATCTTTGAATTCGAGAGTTTGAGGTAGGGTTGGCATTGTGGCACATACCTTTAATCCTAGCACTTGGGAGGCAGAGGCAAGTGGATCTCTGTGAGTTCAAGTCCAGCCTGGTCTACAGAGTGAGTTCCAGTACACCCAGGGGTATATACAGAAACTTTGTCCCCTCCACTCCTAAAGAAAAGAGACTAAGACAAGGAAGATTGCAAATTCATGGCTAGCTTGGGGTATAGACTGGGGCTTCCTCAAAAAAGCAGGAGGCGGTGGTTGCAGAGAGAGGGAGAGAGAGAAAGTAAATTGTAGATACTGTGTCATTTTCCTGCTTTTAAGTTAGGGGACTGGGGAGATGACTCTGGGTGAAGTGTTTGCCACCCAAGCATGCACACCTGAGTTCAATCCCCAGCACCCACATAAGAGTTTCATTTGGAGTACACATTTAACATCTGAACCCCTAGAGCTGGGGAAGGGGAGAAAGGAGGATCTAATCTAATTAGTCATCTCTAATTTCAGTGAGAAACCCTGTCTCGAAAAACAAAACAAAGAAGCAAAAAAACTAATGTGGAGCCCGGCGATGGTGGCACACGCCTTTAATCCCAGCACTCGGGAGGCAGAGGCAGGCGGATCTCTGTGAGTTCGAGGCCAGCCTGGTCTACAGAGCGAGTTCCAGGACAGTCAGGACTACACAGAGAAACCCTGTCTCAACCCTGGTTCCAAAGCAAACCAAATCAAACAGGAGATTGCGGAAGATGTCTGGTGTTGACCTCTGGTACCCGCATGCATGCATGCTTGCACACACACACACACACACACACACACACACACACACACACACACGTGTCTGAGCACACAGAAACATGTACACATACTTATCACAGTTTTAATGATTTTACAACACATTCTTTCCATGAATACAGTGCCAATATATATCACACCTAAAATTTGACAATATATGTCTAATGTAATGTAATTTATTTTCTTTTGTTTTTTTTTTTCAAAAATTGCATATATTTATACAATATGTGCATGCACACGTGCGCATGCATGCACATGTGTGACATGGCACACGCATGAAGGTCAGAGGGTAACTTCTGGGAGTCCGTTTTCCCCTTCCATGCTGTGGAACTCAGGGATCAAACTCAGGTTTTCAGGCTTAGCAACAAACACTTTTATCCACTGAGCCATCTCACTGGCCCAATTTAATCCATTTTTGTACTGTCCCATTTGTTTCAAAAATACCTTTTCTGGGGTTGGTGGGGTAGTTCCAGGATTGTGAGCATGTGTACTTGAGGCTCTGGGTTCAACAGCATTGAAAAAAAAGAAAAAAATACTTTTTTTTTTTTAGGTTTCTGTTCAGAACCAGGACTCCATCTAGCCTCTTGCATTTTATTTTGTTAATAAGTCTTTTTTGGTATATACTAGCTCTGCCACTGTTTTTCTGCCCCACCCCCAACAGTGACTTTTAAAATATGGAAAAAAATAGTGTAAGGAAATCCCATGCACCCTTCATTCAGTTCCAACAATTGCCAGCATATGGCGGATCTTTTTTTAGCCAACCACTGCCATGTCCCCCCTCCATGCTTTGCTGCCTTATTTTAAAGCCAGCCTCAGACACCAGCAACTCATTTTGTCCTCACCTATTTTAGTATGTCTCCGAGTAAGAAGTACTCTTTTATTTACGCCAGCCACACTAGCCGCGGTACCGCGACAGAGCCTGAACAAAACAAACCAAAGAGAGTAAGTTAATACCATCTCATACCTCCTTACTGTTTATTCCCCACACTGGTCTCAGAAATGCCTTTTAACTGTGAGCAGGTTGCAAATCAGCATGTAAATTACAAGGGGCATTTAACTGATGGCTCTCTGATGCCTCCTCTAAGCTCAGACAGTCTCTCTTTTTCCTGGTAAAAAAATAAGCATTTATTTATCTGTGGCTGTGGCTCTGCACATGTGTAGGGGATCAGGGGACAGCCCGTGGGAGTCAGTTCTCTCCTCCCATGTGTGTCCTAGGGATTGAACTCAGGCTGTCCAGTTTGGCAGGAGGGGGAGCATGGCAGTTTGTGGTATAGAAACCTCATGTTCTGTGTTCTTGTTTTGTTTTTCTGAGACAGGGTTTCTCTGTAGCTTTGGAGGTCTGTTCTGGAACTCGTTTCATAGGCCAGGCTGGCCTAGAACTCAGAGTTCCACCTGTTTCTGCCTCCTGAGTGCTGGAATTAAAGGTGTGTGCTACCACCACCAGACTTTGTGTTCTTCTAAAGGCATTCCATGCTGTGGTTGAATGCATCCATCTGTCTTTGTAAACTAGGATTTTGAAGAAGCTTGGGAAAGCCTGGTTTAATTTCTTATTGTTTTGTCAAGAGCACTTCCTAAAGTTGACTATGCTGGACACACATCTGTAATCCCACCATTTAGCAGATAAAGACAGGAGGATCGGGAACTCAGGGTTGTCCTTGGCTTCAAAGACAGTTCAAGGTCAGGCTGGGTTATAAGATAGATGGGGCTATTAAAGTTCTATTAGGAAAAATGCAATGCTCTCTCTCTCTCTTTTCCCCATCTTCCTCCCCTTTCTCTCTCTCTCTCCCCTCCACCCCCCACCCCCCCATCCCCCCACCCCTCCACCCCCCGCAAGGATCAATCCCTGGTCCATTCACCGCTGCAGGATATTCTACCTTGCAGTTTTTGGTTTTTATGTTTGGTTTTAAATAATTAATTCATTTACTTTTATTTCATTTGCATTTGTATTTGTATTTTGCCTCCATGTATGTCTGTGTGAAGGTGTCAGATCTTGACCTTAGAGATAGTTGTGAGCTGCCATGTGGGTGCTGGGAATTGAACCCAAGTCCTCTGGAAGAGTAGTCAGGGCCCTTAACCGCTGAGCTATCACTCCAGTCCCATTGTTTTGTGTTTTTGAAATAGGATTTCTCTGTGTAATCCTGGCTGTCCCAGCACTTACTTTATAGACCAGGATGGCCTTGAACTCACAGAGATCCACCTGCCTCTGCCTCCTGAGTGCTGGGATCAAAGGCACGTGCCATCACCACCCGGATCTCACTCTGTATTTTATCTGTTTTCTTGCTTAGCTTATTTCTCTTTCCTGTCTGTGCTGTAATCTGAAAGCTATGCCTGAATTTGAGGCTCGAATTGCATTTGTGTTAAACATAATTAGCAAAAAGAAAAAAAAAGTGCTGTTATGAGGTTTGTGATCTTCTCTTCGGGTAGTAGTTGCATCTCTCCCCATAACGTTTGCACTCACTTCTCCTGGGCAGATGGTAACCAATGTTTATTCTCTCAAGGTAGGGCACCAGTGAAGGACCAGAGTAATGCACCAAATTCTAGCTTGGTGAACTTGTGCGTTTATTGGGCTTCCTTACAGGAGGATGGGTGACGGGTTACAGGAGTGTGCCTGAGGAGTTACCTATAAAAGTGTGGGTGGCTGCTCATTGGTGGCGCATGTCTTTAATCCGAGCACTTGGGAGGCACACGCAGGTGGATTTCAGTGAGTCCGAGGCCAGCCTGGTCTACAGAGTGAGTGCCAGGACAGCCAGGACTGTTACACAGAGAAACCCTGTCTCGAAAAACTAAAACAAACAAAGCAGCTGTACTGAAAAGCCTCACTTTGGCATGGATGACAACCTCCTCATAGCTGCACAAATGAAGCTTCAGCCAGCTTCTCACCTCTGTATTCTGCCTACCATCATCTTCTAAAACCGTATACAACTGGAGCAGAATTACATATAGCTCTCAGCAAGGGAGGGAGTGGCCGAAACCTCGTGGAGGTTAGAGGACAGCTTGCTCGAGTCTGTCCTTTGCTTCCACTATGCGAGTTCTGAGGATCAAACTCAAGTCATCAGGCTGGGCTACAGTCCTGCTGAGCCGTCTCAGCAACCCACCGTTAATTTTATTTTGAAGTTTTTAGAGTTTTAAGAGTCTCATTTTGTTGCCCAAGATGGCTTCCAAGTCACAGCAATGCTCCTGCTTCAGCCTTCCAAGTGCTGGGGTTAGAGGCGTGAGTTACCATGGCCTGGTTCTTCCTCTTGTTTGTTGCCCTTTCTTGTATCAGAGCAGCCCGCAGCTTGCCATGGACAGCGTTCTTCCCATACTTTGCCTTTAGCTCAGCAACCTTCTTGTGGAGCTGCCAATCATTTACAGCATGCCTGATCCATGGCTTTCCTGATCGCTTTGCAACACCACCGTGGCCAGGCTCAGCTGTTCTTGGGTTTGAGGGCAAAACTCAGAACAGAAAAGAAGGTCAAGGGAGGCCTCTTGGGTGAATATAGATCCTTAATTTTGAACATTTTTTGTTTGTTTGTTTTTGAATCAGGATGTCCTGTCACCTAGGCTGACCTCACACTCATTATACAGCCAAGGATGACCTTGAGCTTCTGATCTCCAGTAGTCTCCAGTAGTAACACACGTTTTTTGTTTTGTTTTTGTTTTTCTTAGTTTTTAGACACAGGGTTTCTCTGTGGAAACAGTCCTGGCTGTTCTGAACTTGCTCTGTAGACCAGGCTAGCCTTGAACTCACCATGCTCCACCTACCTCTGCCTTCTGAGTGCTGGGATTAAAGGTGTGTGCCACCACCACCTGGCCACTACCCCAGTTTTATGCAGGACTGGACACTGAACCCAGGGCATCATGCAATCATGCATGCTGGACTAGCTAAGCTGCATCCCCAGATAAACATTAATCAACTTTCTCCTCTTCTTCCTCCTCGTCTTGTTTCCTTAGGAGGAGGGATCCAGTTTTGTTGTTGTTGTTGTGTGTATGCATGTATACACATACATACATACAGGACGTGTGTGCCTAGTGCCTGTGGAGTTTAAAAGTAGGCAACGAAGCCAGGCAGTGGTGGTGCATGACTTTAATCTTAGCACTCAGGAGGCAGAAGCAGGAGGATCTCTGCCTTTGAGGCCAGGCTGGTCTACAGAGTGAGTTTTAGGACAGGCAGGATTATACAGAGAAAAACAAACAACAACAACAACAAAAATAGGCAACGAATCCCCTGGAACTGGACTCTGCTGGGAGTGGAATCAAGGTCCCCTTCTGGAGTGACAAGTACTCTAAACTGCTGAGCCATCTCTCCAGCCCTGGGGTTTCTTCTATTATTCACATGTATCACTTACACACAGTAATGGGTTTCATTATCACTTTTTTCTTTCTGGCTGCCCTGGAACTCACCAAGCTACACTTGCCTCTGCCTCCTGAGTGCTGGGATTAAAGGTGTGCGCTGCCCCAACCAGCCCACTGTAACACTATCATGCATGTGTATCATGCATGGTATATGCTGCCCCAGCCAGCCCGTTGTAACACTGTCACGCATGTCCCTCCCATTACCACCTCTTGTTTCCTTCTCCTGCCTTCTGATATCTTTCTTACTAGCTAAATACCTTTCTATTTTCATGTTTACTTTTCTTCTTCATTTTTTATAAAAACTGGACTTGGTGCATATTTTTAATTTCAGCATTCAGGAAGCAGAGGCTTTCTATTTTTATGTTTAACTCCTTTTTTCCCCCCAATATCATGGTGCCAAGGCACATGGAAGTCAGAGGACAACTCCCATCAGCCAGTTCTCTCCTTCAGTTATGTGGGACCTAGGACTCAAATTCCAGTTTGAGTTTGATGGCAAGCTCTGCACTGCTGAGCCGTCCTGCCAGGCCATCTTCCTTCCTTCCTTCCTTCCTTCCTTCCTTCCTTCCTTCCTTCCTTCCTTCCTTCCTTCCTTTCTTTCTTTTTTGTGGTGACCCAATGTATTTTATCAGGGTTTCTTACAATATCGTTCTTGAAGGATTATTGATTGGGGAGTGAGCTCTCTACCAGTGATTATATCACTGAAGAAAATGTCTGTCTGTCTGTTTATCCCTGTCCCAGCAACTCTTATTTGCCTGTGAGTCCTCAGGGAGGTGGACAGGTCCTCAGATCCATCATGGCAGGCCTTATTTCCATTTCTCTCTCCTAAGCAGACTTCCCACATATGCTGTGCCTTCAGACATTCTCTAGCAGAACAGCCTTGTCCTTACAGGACCATTGTTTAGAAACACGGAGCAGACCAAAGGATCTGAGCACCTCCTGCGCCCCTGGGAAATCTGCTCAAAGAATGCACATGCGGACACCCTGGTCGGATTCTTTTTCTTTATTTGTGTTTTCGTGCAGCATAAACGTTTATGGGGGTGGGCTCATCAGTCCTTGGCCATAGCCTTGCTCATGGCTGCCAACACGTTGCTCAGCTCCCCCTGCTTCTTCTTGGCACGAACGTATGTGCCCACCTTTTCTTGATGAACTTGTGTGAGCTCTTGTCCTTGAACACCATGAGATGCTCCACGGGTCTCCGCTTGTAGGGCGCACACTCCCACATCAAGTACCGCACGAACCTGATGTGCTTGGTGAGGTGCCCACGGCTTGCTGGGGGCGGGAGAGCTAGCACACATCATGGCTGCTGTTCTCCCTTAGTGGCCGCTGCTACAGGAAAAATAGCACCACGCAGAACCTGGGATATCCTGCCTCTGATTCTTAGAGCCTGATTCGCTGTTTCATAATCTTCCAGAGTGCCCCGGCACCCGGCATACCCCGACTGCATCTCTGTGGAGCTCTGAGTACTCCAGTGGCGTTCTCTTTATCTTTTATAAAGTTCTGTCACTTTCCTTTACTCTTTCATGTTGACATTTTTATTGCAAAGGGCAGCCCCACAGTGTTCTTCTCAATGGATTCAGGTCGCACAGCTTCAACGGGAACAGCATAGGAAGGAATGAATGACTTACAGACTTTGTAACACTTGGTGTTTGGAGTCTGTCTGCCCTTTATCAGTGATACTAGCTTGCTCCACGTGATACCTGCTGGGTCAAGAAATCACAATAAATGATGCGTTTTTTTTTTTCTTTGCTTGTTTTGAGACAGGGTCTAATGTGTTAGCCTAGGCTGGGCTCAAATTCACTACGTAGTTAAGGATGACCTTCAGCGCCTGCCTCTACCTCCCTCGTGCTAGGATGACAGACTTGCACCACCATGCCTGGCTAATATGGTGCTGGGGGAAGAATCAAAGGTTTTGTGTACGCCGGGCAAGCACTGTACCAGCTGAGCTACATCCCTAGCTTAGAAAGATGCTTTTAATCTCTTAGTAATGAGTCGGTATTCAATGAGGAGATTCTGCTACCCTTTGATTTAGTATTTGTTGATGATTTTTTAATCACGTGGATCTCTGTGTGCACAGGAATGTAAGTGACCTCAGAAGCCACAGGCGTTAGAACCCCTTAAATCTGCAGTTACCGATGTGAGCTGCCATAGGGGTGCTGGGAATCGAGCTAGGGTCCTATGAAAGAGCAACCAGTGCCCTTGTTCCAATCCTTTGAGCAATCTCTCCAGCCCCTGTTGGCGATTCCTGCTTGGTGACTGCTGTTACAACTGACATTGTCAAGTGTGTGTTGTCTTGTGACTACCATTCCTTGTACACATGTAGATGAGTGTGCTACCATAGCAAACCTTTTGGCGTATTCATTTATTAACTTCATTTATTCATTGTCCTCATTTTTATTATTGGATGTGTGTTTGCATGCATGCATGCATGATTGTGCTACTGTTTGTGGAGATCAGAGAATGACTTTCAGAAGTCAGGCTTCTCTCTGCCTCATGGGTTTGGGGGATTAGGCTCAGGCCATTAGACTTGTGTGACCCTTTGAACCATTTTATTTGCCCAGTTTAAAAAAAATGAAAAGAAAAAAGGAGAAAAAAAAAAAAGAAAGCAAAACCCATAGCTGACAATGTGGCTTAGTTTGTAGAGTGCTTGCCTAGCATGAATGAGTCCTGGTTTCTCTCCCGAGCAATGCAAAAGCCAGGCATGGTGGTGCAGACTTGGCACCTCAGGACTCAGGATGTGGAAGCAGGAGGATCAGGGAGTTTACAGTCATATTTAGCTACATAGCAAGTTTCACCAAGTCCGGGCAAGATAAGACCCTGTTTCCAATAAGAAAAAAAATCTGTATAGAATTTGGGTTACATGAGGAGATCATATGTCAAACAAGCGATCATTGTATATTATAAATGCACTCACACACACAAACACATACACAGAAATTCAGGATCAAACTCACAGTCACACATATGCTAGACGAGCCCTCGACCAACATGAGCTGTATCTCCAGCTCATTTCATCTCTTTCTGTCTCAGTGGATTATAAGCCTTCAGTTTAATGACTCATTTGCTGCTCAAATTGTCCTCAGTTTGACTCAGGAAACTCTTTAAGCTAGTTGCCGTGCCCCCTTTGACCTGCTCCCATCATTTTTGAGCATGTTCTTTTCAAAGGCGTCTTTATTTTAACTTTGTGTGTATGAGAGTTTGTCAGCACGCATGTGTCTGTGTGTAGTGTCCACAGATGCCGGAAAAGGGTTTTAGATCTCCTCACGCACGAGTTACAGATGGTTGTGAGCTGCCATGTGGGTCCTGAGAACTAAACGCTGGTCCTCTGAAGAGCAGGCAGTGCTCTTTTTTTTTTTTTTTTTTTGGAGGCTGCTAAGCAGAAAGAACTTTATTTATTTATTTTTGTTGAGCATTTACATTTTAAAATAAAAATGTGGGCCAGAATAATCTCTGCTCCAGCCCCGCATTTACATTTTTTAAATTAATTTATTTATTTAAGATTTCTGCCTCACTCCCCTCCACCGCCTCCCATAGCCCTCCCCCTTCCCCAATCAAGTCCCCCTCCCTCATCAGCCCAAAGAGCAGTCCGGGTTCCCTGCCTTGAGGGGAGTTCAAGGATCTCCCACCTCCTTCCAGGTCTAGTAAGGTGAGCATCCAAACTCAGGCAGTGCTCTTAACTGCTGACCTCTCTCCCAAGCCCC
Source organism: Microtus obscurus (assembly GCA_963919715.1). Lineage (NCBI taxonomy): Eukaryota > Metazoa > Chordata > Mammalia > Rodentia > Cricetidae > Microtus > Microtus obscurus. The sequence continues at coordinate 495,094 of CAWTZC010002480.1, forward strand.
TTGAGCTCTTTCTTATTGCAGGGCAAAGCTACACTTTTACTTGGACTGTCCTTGGCTTTGGAGATGTTTCTTCAGGGAGTCCTGTTTCCTTTCAATGGGGGAGGGGTTCAAAAGCAAAGAGCTGGCATGCCTATAAGACCTAACAGTTTGAAGACCGGGCTGCATAGCAAGAGAGATTCTACCCTTTAAAAAGATAGATGGGGTGGAGAGGGAAGGAGGGAGGAGGGAAAAAGGAAAGCTAGAGAATGAAGTTACTGGAATCGTTCTCCACTCTTTTATTTTTATTTATTTTTTGGTTGTTGTTTGCCTTGCTTTTGAGACAGAGTTTTGCTGTGTAGCTCAGACGAGTCTCCAACTCTGTCCCTCTCTCTTCAGCAAGCTGCCATCACACCTGGCTTTGATTTTATCCCTTGAATGTATAAAATATTAACATAACTCTGAAGATCAAAATCATGCAGAATTGTGTGCTTTTTCTCATCTCCTTGTTCTACCTACTCCGTGATGCAATCAGCCTCACTTGTTTGTCAGTTCTCCTTATGCTTGTTTGTGCAAAAATAAGCAGATGCACATGTATTCTCTCTCCTCTCTCTCTCGCCCATTTCAACACTGAGGATTGAATTTAGGGCCTCATTCATGCTGGACAAGGCTCCTCTCCTTCCACATTCCCAGCCTGGGGATTCTAGACTGGTGCTTATCACTAAGCCATGCCAGCCCCTCACAGTGCAGGGGAGGATTCGCACTGAGCTATATTCTCCACCCTCCTCTCCTCTTCCTCCTCCTCCTCCTCCTCCTCCTCCTCCTCCTCCTCCTCCTCCTTTCTCTCTTCTTCTTCTTCTTCTTCTTCTTCTTCTTCTTCTTCTTCTTCTTCTTCTTGGTCTTCATTATCTTGACATGCTCTCACTAGTTTGCTCAGGCTGGCTTTGAACTCACAATGATCCTGGCTAGTTACAAACTTTCAGATGTGGGTCCTCTGAAAGAGCACCAAGTACTCTTAAATCCTGAGTCATCTCTTGAGTCCTCCTATTGTACTTTTTTAAAAAGTATTTTTATATGTATGTCTGCGCATGGTGCCCACAGACGCCAGAAGAGGTGTCAGATCCCAAGGACTATAATTATAGACACCGTGGGTTGCCATTGCGGTGCAGAGAATTGAACCCAGGTCCTCTGGAAGAGCTGCCAGTGCTCTTAACTGTTAAGCCATCTCTCCAGTCCTTGTATTCTGTTCCTGAGGCAATCTGGATTTGATCCCTAGAAAGCACACAGAAGTGGAAGGAAAGAATAGACTGCACATAGCTGTCCTTTGAACTCCATGCGTGTACTGTGTTAGGTACAGCACCCCTCTCCAAACACACTGTCTACTCACATACAGTAACAAATGCCTCTTAAAATGATCCCTTCTTTTATGCTTAAGAGTACATTCTAAGACAGGCATGTTGGTGAGCCCCTTTAATCCCAGCACTTGAGAGGCAGGTGTGGGAAGATCCCTATAAGTCTAAGGTCCTGGTCTACATAATAGCTCTCCACCCTTGGAGAGACTGGGTATTGTCGGGACTGGGTTAAAAGATGAATTCACTTGTAGCTTTTATTTTGTTTTTTAAGAGTATGAGTGTTGGTCTGCATGTATGTCTGTGCACCATGTGTGTGCAGTATCCACTGACGTCAGAAGAGGACTTGCAGACAACTTGCATGACAGACATGGTAGAAAGACGAGTTGTCCTCTGAACTCTAAATGAGCTCTATGGCACTCTATGCCAAAGCTGCATAGTTATCCCCTTAGCTGGTTTTTAACAGATCTCCTCTAGGACTGAATATAGAGAGTTGTGAGTTGCCATTATGATGCACAGAATTGATCTCAGGTCCTCTGGAAGAGCAGCCAGTGCTTTTAACCACTGAGCCATCTCTCCAGGCCTCCTAAGATACTTACACTTGTGTGAGTGTTAGTTGGTGCATATGCACATGCACACACAGGCTGGAGGCTGACACATGGTATTGCTTTTCATCTTATTTTGCTTTTAACCTTTCCTGGATCTCATCCTTTAGAATGTGGAGAAAGACCTATTTCTTTGATCCCTTTGTTCTTCTTATCACAGATGGATTTGTGCCTAATGTGGACTCCATGCTACTCAGTGAGACAAGCTTGGTAGCACACGTCACCCTGCACAGATGGGTGTCCACTATCCTGTCTTTTACCTCTTTCAGTTGCACTGAGGTCTCAGATGTGGGGTGGGGTGAGGGCAACTGGTGGATTCATCTCTGGGTTCTCTGTACCCAACCGAGGCCAGGAACAGGTGGTCCTTCAAAACACAGAAGTGAAGTCCAACCTGGAGACACATACAGGCTTGTCACGACAGCTACTTGGAAGGCTGAGACAAAAGGATCAAAAGTTCAAGCCTGTCCCGGCAAGTTTCTGAGATCCTTTCTCAAAAAGTAAAAAGAAAGGGAGAGAGCTCTGTGGCGATCTCCAGCCTAGAATCTGAGAATTAGCTGTGGAGTACCTGCCTAGATAGAATTCAGCAGGGAGGGGCAGAGGTTATGGCCCAGCGATAGAACTCTTACATAGATTCTCTGGTGTGGAAGCATGGCTCAGCAGCAGAGTGCTTGCCTAGAAGCTCCATTGTGAGGCTGGTGATATGGCTCAGTTATAGAGCAGGAGCACCTGCCTAGAGTCCCCTAGTTGTGTGAGGGGGCATTGCTCAGAAGTAAAGACTTGCATAACATGCTGGGTATAGTGCATAAGGTTAGTTGTAGATACCAGAGCTGGAAGGGAAACAGTGAGCTGGAGTTGGGGGTGCTCCCTTCTCATGTTCCTGGCACCCTTCTCCCCTTAGGTCTCTCCTTGGTGGTGGGCTTGGTTCTGTACATCTCCAGCATCAATGATGAGGTCATGAACAGGCCCAGCAGCTCTGAGCAGTACTTTCACTATCGATACGGGTGGTCGTTTGCCTTCGCTGCTTCCTCTTTCCTTCTCAAAGAGGTGATGTGTTGGGCCCAGACTACCAGTTTGAAGAAGGAGGTGGGAGTTTCGGGGTGCTCTAGCTCCTGGGGGTCTGCAGCAGATGTCTAAAGATAGGGTCTTATGGGTTTGGGAGGAGAGAGAGAAACAGGGGGGGAAGGGAAGGAGGGAGGGCGGGAGGAGAGAGAGAGAGAGAGAGAGAGAGAGAGAGAGAGAGAGGAGAGACCCTGAGGTTTGACGACCTTCTGAGGCCTTAGAGGTGGGAGTCCTGGGTTCTTGGGGAGGAGCACAGCCCAGGGATGGGAATCCCTGAACAGAGAACAACCTGATCCCTATGCCCAGGAGGAAGAGAATTCTGTGGGTTAGGAGGAAGGTGGATGGACTGTGGATCTAATTTATGGGTCCCAGAGAGGGAAAAGTCTAGGGATTCTAGCTCCTGGGGGTCTTGGGAAGGCAGAAGCTGAAGGAAAGCCTGTGGGTTGGACCCTTGAAACTTTGGAGGAGGATGAGGAAGTCCTTGGTCCTGGGAAAGAACAGAGCTGGGGGACCAATCTCTCTACTTTGCAGTGGGAGGGTCTAGCAGTCTGATTCCAGGAGGAAGAAGAGGCTGGGGATGTGCCTGTATTATGAAGGAGGTGGGTTAGATGTGGATCCAACCCCTAGTTCCTGGAGAGGAAGTGGTCTGGGTGTTCCAATTCTTGGGGTCCTGGAGGAGATGAAAGGCGAGGCCTCTTGGGTTTTGCAGAAGGAAGTCTTGAGGGGTGATATGCAGCAGTGACTCCCGGGTTTTGGTAGAGAAAGCGGCAGGAGGGTGCCTCTGGGATTCTGACGGTGCCTTGCCACAGGGGGCCGGAGTCATGTCCGTGTACTTATTCACCAAGCGCTATGCGGAGGAGGAGATGTATCGCCCGCACCCGGCCTTCTACCGCCCGCGTCTCAGCGACTGCTCTGACTACTCGGGCCAGTTTCTGCAGCCCGAGGCGTGGCGTCGAGGTCGCAGCCCTTCCGACATCTCCAGCGACGTCTCCATCCAGATGACGCAAAATTACCCTCCAGCCATCAAGTACCCCGACCACCTCCACATCTCCACTTCACCGTGCTGAGGCTGGGCTCCCCCGCCCTCTTCCTCCTTCCTCCCCTCACCTGCCCTTCCCCCACGCGGCTCCAACATAAGGGACTCTTGGCTGGGGTGCCACCTCCAGGCCCCAACCCATCATCCTCATTTCGATGGCTCCCTCTTTCCAACTTCTCCTCATTAGTCCATTATACTTCCAAATCATTCCCTCCCTTCACCTGCCTAACCCAGGGTGAACCCGTCCCCTCTCCTGGTCCCTCTCCAACTCGGTTAACTATCCTCTGGTGGTATCTTGCACCTAGCTCCCCCAAATCCTTCAGGCTCCCGCTTCCCTACAGGGGTGCTGGGCTGGAGAGTGGGTGTGACAGCCACTGGGAATGCCCTTGAACTCCCTTCTTTCCTAGCACAACACCACGTGCCCTGCAGGTCCCTGTTGGCGGCGGGTGGAAAGAAGCTTGCTCTGCCCACATCTGCTGGTCGGGTCAGGGGCTGCAGGGATACGACTGTGGCTTACCTTGACTTTTCCTTTTCTGTCGCCTCTGGGAGACACTATTTCCTCTCTTTCTGTTGTCCTCTGGAAGGTGATTTTCTTCTTTCTTCTTCCTTCTCCTCCTCCTCCTCCCCGCCCTCCACCCCCCTCTTCTCACTTCTCTCTTTTCCTTCTTCCACCTGCTCATCCGAAGTCCCTAGGTGCATCTGGTCTCTCACACCAAACAAGGATGGGACCCCAGGGTGGAGGGAGGTTCCCTCATGCTATCTCCACGCCTGTGCCCGCCTCTCCCCCCTCGAGGTCCCATCGGGGGAGGGAGGGGCAGTAGCGGGGGTTAACGCCCCCCAAAACCTCTGTCTTCCATTTTCTGGTACTCCCTCTCATCCATGTCCCTCTTCCCACCTCAGTTTCCCTAACTCCGGCCTTTTTCAAGGGCCCGTCCGCCCCCCCTTGGACAGTTGGGGGGGTTGCCAGAAAACCGCCCATCCCACTCCCTTTATTAGGGGAGGAGGGGCGAGGTAGCACAGTGTTAACACAGGGAACCAGAACGGCCCCGGGGTGGGGGGGGGACGGGAGGGGGGGACCAGGGGCTTTTAGTTTGCATCTTAGGTGGGAGGGGGGAGGGAGAACCGCAGCAGTTATAACCTGTCTTTACGCAGCGATTTTTAATGAGGCTGGGGGAGGGGGGAGGGAAGCAATAAGGGTGGGGAAACGGTGGGGTGGGGGGCCTGGCTCTGTTATTTACCGTGTATCATATGTAAATACCGACAGAAACTTCAATAAACTTTATTTCAAACACGTCTCTGCCTAACCAAAGGGAAGGGGTTGAAAACAACAGGCCTATATACTTGTATTGGTTTCTCCTGAGGGTAAAGCACTATTATACTGACTAGATCTTGCCAAGTGTGGTGGCACACACCTTCTGTCCTAGCACTCAGGAGGCAGAGGCAGACAGATCTCTGTGAGTTCCAGGACAGCCAGGACTACACAGCGATACTTTGTCTTCAAAAATAGAACACCACAAGACCAGGTTTGTAATTCTGGACTTGGGAGACAAGAGACAGGAGGATTGCTGCAAGTTCTAGGCAAACTTTCAAGGCTTTCTCAAAAAACAAAACAAATGCCACCAAGATGGCTCAACTGGCTATCTTGGTGCCTAGAGCCCATTCTTGCAAGTTGTCGTCTGACCATACACATGAACACACACACACACACACACACACACTGGCATGGAGTGCCTGAGGCCCCTTCCCTTCCTCCCCATATTAATAATAAAATTAAAAATAAGTCAGGCAATGATGGCACATTTCTCTAATCCCAGCACTTAGAAGGCAGAGGCAGGCGGATCTCTGAGTTTGAGGCCAGCCTGGTTTACAGAGTAAGTTCCAGGACAGCCAGGACCATAAAAAAAAAAAAAAAAGTAAGCTAAGGAAGGACTTGGGATGTAGCTCAGCTGGTAAAGTGATTGCCTAGCACATCTGAGGCCTGAGTCTCATTCTCTTTCAGGCATGATGGCACTCAGGAAATGGGGAAGCAGGAGGAACAGGAGTTCAAGGTCATCGTTGGCCATGAAGAGAGTTTCAGGGCTAAGAGAGAGAGAGAGAGAGAGAGAGAGAGAGAGAGAGAGAGAGAGAGAAGAGAGAAAGTGTTGAAAAATTAAGTTATTTAGGTAATTTAATTTAAGCATCACCTTGTAATTCAGTTCTTGTATGAGGATAATAAATGACCGGGTTAAGGTCAATACAAAAACAAAAGCAAAACCAAGGAAATGCCCATCTCTTGCTATTCCTCTTGCTGCTTACTGCACTATCCCTGCCGCTCACACTGCTCTGTGTGACTTTCTTCTCAGGCTCCCTGTTGAATTTCCTGGCCTCTTTGTGCCCATTCAGCCGACAAGGCCAATGAGAGCCCTCCTACAAACTGACAGCCTTTGACTGGCACCAAGTCAGTCTGGCTCCCAGAGCCGAGCTTCCTTCCCTAGTACAGGCAACAGTGGGCTTTCCATGCTGGGCCCTTTTGCTAGGCTTAGAAAAAACTGCAGCTATTTATCGTACATTCACCATGAGACAGGTGCTTCCATCTGAGCACAATCCCATGAGCCATTCGCAGCAGTGGGTGTGTAGGAATTCCAGTTTGTATAGGTGAGGGAGTGAGGCTCAAAACTGGATTCTAAGAGCTGTGATTTCCCTATACGGGGAGACTGAGAACAGCCAAAATATACAATATCTGATAAATTTATAGCTGAGATTCACCCCCCTCCACGACTGAATCCTGGAAGCTAGAACTCTGTGTCACTGAGTCACACCCCCGTCCCTCTATGGGGGTCTGCGCAGGTGCTCTACCGCCGGCAAAAAGCGCCCCTCCCCCATCCCGTGGTCCACATAAACTCAATCTTGAAAGCTATTGGAAAGAAGTATGATGTCTGCCTCGTGTTCTGTCTCACGTGTGCAATGATAATGGCCTTGCAGCCATGACACGTGGGTCACAACCACAGCCATGAGGGAACACTTTCTGTTTCTTCAGTCATTGATTTTCCCCACCATCCTGTGAACTCAGCATTAGTCCTATGGTACAAGTGAAGAAACTGAGGCACAGGGAGATGAGGTTACTCAGCTATTAACGTGTGAGCTAGTCCTATGTCCAGGCTTTCCTTAGTTCACAGTTAATTAACTATTTTTTTTTCTATTTTAAGAAAATATTTTATTACCGAAGCTTCAAAAAACCACACTTCTTTTTAAATTGCCTCTTACATTAAAAAAAAAAATACAGGAGGAGGTGAATGAGGGGCATGGTGTGCACATGGAGGTCAGAGGACACTTTTAGGAGTCCGGTCTCTCCAACTACCACGTGGTTGTCAGTGAATGAACTCGGCATCAGCCGGGCAGCAAGCTCCTGTCCCCTGCTGAGTCCACTTGCCACCCCCAGCTGCCACATTTTACCCCTGAGATTTTGTGCAAACTCATGCTGTGACCTTGAGGGAGCCTTTTTAATTCCCGAGGCTTTGCTTTCCTTTTCTATCTAAAAAGAAAAATGAGGGGGATGGTTTAGAATGATCCCAAATCCCTCTGGACCAGGCAGGATAATTTGGGGAGGTTCTCAGGAAAGAACTCAGATCCTGCAGGGTCAGACTCCCCGAGGGAAATACATTCTGAGTCATTTCCCATGATTCCAGGAATTTCTGAAGGTCAGGCTTGAGATTTGCAAGGGCAAACACAGTTCAGCTTCTTTGCCGAGACTAATTGATTCCTAGCGGTGGCTTGGAACACAGTATTGGAAGAATTCTATGAACATGGATTTGCTCAGGAGGAGAGAATGTCCCTATCTACTGGTGCTGTCTGCCATGCTGATAGATTGATGCTGTCTGTCCTGCCGGTAGCAGGGGTGGTGATGGTACAAGTGCTGGCGACTGCTATTTGTATAGAATGTAACAACCTCAAATCCGGAAGCTGATGCCCTCTTTTAAAAATCAGAAGCCACAGGAAATCAGAAGTTCAGTGAGTAGACGCCTTTGCTATCTAGGGTATGAGGACTTGAGTTTAAATTTCAGTCACTCATAGAAAAATAGCTGGGCATGGCCACACGGGCATGTAACTCCAGCGCTGTGAGGGGCAGACAGGAGGGTTGCTAGCTTCTGGCTTAGTGAGGGAGTGAGAGGGTCCGTTTCAAAAGGAATATGGCAGAAACACCTGCAAACTCCTCTGACCTCTCCTTGTGCACACGCGGTTTCCTTCATAGACCTGGATGTCCTGGAACCCTGGAACGTACTCTGTAGACCAGGCTGGTCTTGAACTCACAGACATCTACCTTCCTCTGCCTCCTGAGTGCTGGGATTAAAGGCCTGCGCCACTACCGTCCAACAGGTTTCTGCCCTCTTACTGAGTCAAAATGATTGGTTCTTCCTAAAGTTTCTTTTTGTCAGGTGTTCGTTCACAACCAGAGGAACAATAACATTCATCTTGCTTTATTTTTTGCGACATTTTGACGAGGAAATCCAGAGTGGAATTTTTTGGTTTTATTTTGTAATTTTTTTTTGTTTGTTTGCTTTTGTTTTTTTGAGACAGAGTTTCTCTGTGTAGTTCTGGCTGTCCTGGAACTCACTCTGTAGACCAGGCTAGCCTCAAACCCACAGAAATCTGCTTGCCTCTGCCTCTCGAGTGCTGGGATTAAAGGTATGCCCCACAACTTCCTAGCAAAAAATTTGTATGAAAAAAAAAATCTCTTTAGTATATGTGTTTGCATATGGAGGTCAGAGAGCAATGCTGTCCTGGACCTGGGGAGGATCAAACTCAGTTCATCAGGTTACACAGCAAACCAACAAGGTATCTCTCTCACTGTCTTAGTCAGGGTTATTATTGCTGTGATGAAACACCATGACCAAAGCAACTTGGGGAGGAAAGGGCAGTTCATCATCAAAAAGCAGTGAGGGCAGGAACCTGGAGCAGGAGCTGATGCAGAGGCCATGGAAGGATGCTGCTTACTGGCTTGCTCAGCCTGCTTTCTTACAGAACCCAAGGACCAACAGCCCAGGGATGCCACCACCATGTACAATGGACTGGGCACTCCCGTATCAATCACTAATTAAGAAAATTCCCTATAGGCCTTCCTACAGCCAGATCTTATGGGAACATTTTCTTAATTGGGGTTCCCTCCTCTTAGATGACTTTGGCTTTTGTCAAGTTGACATAAAACTATCCAGCATAGCTACCATCAGCAAGAACCTTTGCCAAGGTACTATCAGAATTCTGTTTGTTGATGGGTAGAGTTTTTTTTTGTTTGTTTGTAGTTTGATTTCTTTTTTTGCTTTTTTTTTTGACAGTCTCATGTATCCCAGGCTAGCCTCTAACTCATCAAGTAGGCAAGGCTGTCCCATGTGCCATCATCTCTGCCTTTTATGATGTTGGGTGATTAAAACCAGGTTTGCGTGTGCTGTGCATGCATTCTACAAACCGAGTTGTATCTTCAGCAGCTACTGTGACCTTTGAGCAAATCTCTTGAGAAACACTCTGTGATTTTGCTTGTACATGTGTCTGTTTAAATGCACACACAGGTGGGCAGGAAGCACGTATGTGTGCATTTTACATAACAGTCATCACAGAAGGCTCAGAGTTCTCCACCTTCCAACTACACATGTGGAATGGAGCCAATTTCATATCAGTTATATAACCCTTCTTGACTATTTTCCAAGGCCACTTAATAACAATAGTTTGCATAAATCAGTTGCATAATTTAGCAAGTACTTCCTGTCACTGGCCACTTTGCTTTAAGTCGTTTACGTCCGGTCACCCGTGGAGGTTTGGCAGTTATTATTGTCTCATTTTCTAAATGAGATCCTAGGGCATGGAGAGGTTAATTAGCTTTCTGCTCATCACACGGCTAGAAAAGCACCAAGCTAAAATTGAATCCTGGGAGTCCCGGAGCCCGTACTACTCACCCATGAAAGGGTATGCCTTTATGTACGGGGAAGCCACACTTCTCTCTGTGACCAGTTTTCACAGTGTCCTGCATCTTATGTTATTTACAGAAGAGTGTCACACATTAGTGGAGCTCAAGTTGTGACCCAGAAGCCCTGGGGATCCCTGGGACATATTTAAAAAGCTAGAAGATTCAGAATCTGGAAATAGGATTTATGAATCCGAAGTTCTACCATGGAGCTGGGTGTAGCACACACCCATAACGCCAGCACTCAGGAGGTAGACTTGGGAGGGTCGGGAGCCAAAGGCAGAGCTATACATGGAGTTTGAGGATAGTTTGAGATGGAGATTCTATCCAAACAAACCACACACACACATTAAAAATTTTTAAATATTTAAGGAAGCAAGAAATAAATAAAACGGGGTCTAAATAAACTTATTTTACCCTTATATTATTATTTCCTTATGAAATATAGAGTTATAGTGTTGCGGGAGGTCTTTCCGCCCCTCCAACCAATAGCTGCTGAGATACCAGCCCATTGGGGCGTGGTTTCTCTCCATTCAAAAAGCTTCTACTTCCTCCGCGCTCTCTCTTGGCTTCCTGCTCGTCTGGCGACTAGACTCCCTTTCTAGTTGTGCAGAGAGCTGTTGTCTGGGATCGTGATCTGTAAGTTTTTCCTCTTTAAATAAATACTACCCTAATAATAATAACTCCAAACTGGTGTGGCATTGTTCGTGGTTTACGCCATTATTATAGCAACATTAGGACAAGTATGTTTGTTTTTCAAGACCAGGTTTTGTAATAGCTCTGGCTCTCTTGGAACTTGTTATGTAGACCAGACTGACCTCAAAGTCACAGAGATTCGCCCGCCTCTGCCTCCTGAGTGCTGAGATTAAAGGCGTGGCCACCACCACCCACCTGCTGGGACCAGTGTGAAGAGGATAGAATGAACAAAGAAATGGGCTTTCACTTGGACCCAAACCTCACACATACTAGGCAAGGGCTCTACACCCAGACTACAGCTTTAGTCGGTTTTTGTTTGTTTGTTTTTATGTTTTTTGAGACAGGGTTTCTCTGTAGCTTTGGAGCCTGTACTGGAACTCGCTCTGTAGTCCAGGCTGGTCTTGAACTCACAGAGATCAATCTGCCTCTGCCTCCTGAGTGCTGGGATTAAAAGCACACATCACCACTGCCCAGTTAGCCCTTTTTGAATTTTTATTTTGAGACACAGTCTCACTAATTTGCCCAGACTTGTGTTGAATTCACTTGATGGCCCAGGTCAGTCTCCCATTGACTCTCCTCCTGTCTAATCTCACAAGTAGCTGGGCTGAGGTCCCAGGATGGCTACACGAACCGCCCCTCCTTCTATTAGGACATGGGTTGCATAGATTTTTTAAAGCATCTGCATATGCTTCCTTTGTTTTGGAACTCCCTAGAGAGTTTTCACGAAAGCAAGTTGCTTATGTAAGCATGCTGTGCTCTAGCTATTTATCAGGCTAGTCTCTCACTGTGGAGTCTAGGCTGCACGCAACCTTGATGAATAGCCAGGGCTATCTTCAAACTTGAGATCCTGAGGCTGGAGGGAGGTCAGCAGTTAAGAGTACCCACTGCTCTTGCAAAGACCAAGAAAGATCAAGGTTTGTTTCCTAGCACTTACACAGTAGATCACAAACATCTGTAACTCCGGTTCCAGGGCATCTGACACCTTCTTCTAACTTCTGAGAGCACCAGGCATGCACATGGTATATGTACATACATGTAGGCAAAGCACTCAAACATATAAAATAACTATATCTAAAAAGTAAAAATAGATGGACAATGCCCAAGGGAGGGCACCTGAGATTGTCCTCTGACCTCTGTGTGTGTACACACACACACACACACACACACACACACACAGAGAGAGAGAGAGAGAGAGAGAGAGAGAGAGAGAGAGAGAGAGAGAGTGTCCTGGGGCTAAAGAAATGGCCCTGTGGTTGAGAATGCACCTCGCTCAGTCACGAGGACCAGGGTTCAATTCTCAGCACCCATGTTGACTGAACTGCTTACAATTCCTCCAAGGGATTTGACACCGTCTTCTGGCCTGCATGGGCACTGGCACATATATTAAATTAAATATGAATATACACTCATACAGGTACATTAAATAAAAATATTTTAAAATGCTTCTAAAAAGAAAAGAAGTTTTTAGGGCTGGAAATCTCAGTGGTTAAGAGCGTACATTGCCTTTTCAGACCATTGAGTTAGGTTCCCAGCACCCACGTTGGGTGACTCACAACTGACTGCCAGGGGATCTGGCGTCCTCTTCTGGTCTCTGTGGGCGGTGCACTTAAACTATGAAGACACAGGCATTCACCTAGGAAAAAAACATTTTTTTGAGGCAGGGTTTTAGAAGCACAGCAGGCTACAAAGAGAATAGGTGGTTTAGAGTCATGGCTCAGAGGTGGAGTGCCGGTGAGGGATGTCCTGATGGCATGGATTAGAGGGTAGAGCACCTGGTATGCACCAGTGAGGGGCTGGAGATAGTGGCTCAGTGGTAGAACAACTGCCCAGCGTGCACAGGGTTCTGGGTCCAACCTCTGGTATCAGAAATAAAGGAAATAAAATAAGAGTAGGAAAGAAAGAGAAACAAGATGACTTTACAATTTGTATTCTTTTTAGTTTCGGCCTCATCCCTAGGTGATGTGACCATTAGCAGTTTCTTCTTTTAGGTCAGTGACTCTCACCTGGAATGGTTTTGCCTCCAGGGTAAAACAAGTGATTTCTGTACAAGTTAAGATGGAAGATTGGCATCTGTAGGGATTCTGCAAATGTGTTGGTAAGCACTGGCCACCATCTGCAGCAAAGATTCTTCTGGTCTAAGATGTGATTATAGTGAAGTTCCAAATACTGACTCCAGGCGTTACCCATTCACCTATATTCCTTCTTCCCTTTCCATTCCTTCCTATTGCCGTAGCTAATCTACTCTTCTATGTACTGTCTCTCTTTCTTGTTGTAGAACATTATTTTAAGATGTATCATATTTGTTTATGCTGTGGAACATTTGTTTAATGTTGCCAAGATGTGTTGTATTCTTTTACGCTGCATTAGTTTAATTCTTCTGATGCTGTGTTACTTTGCCTGTCTAAAACATCTGATTGGTCTAATAAAGAGCTGAACAGCCAATAGTGAGGCAAGAGAAAGGATAGGTGGGGCGGGCAGGCAGAATGAACAGAAAGAGAAATCTGGGAAGGAAAGATCAAGGAGCAAGAAAAGGAGGAGGAAGAAAGGAGGATGCCAGGGGCCAGTCACCCAATCACACAGCCAGCCAGGGAGTAAAAGTGAAAGTAAGATTACAGAAGTATGAAAAGAAAAAAGCCCAGAGGCAAAAGGTGGATGGGATAATTAGTTAAGAAAAGCTGGCTAGAAACAAGTCAAGCGAAGGTTGGGCATTCATAAGTAAGAATAAGGCTCTGTGTGTGATTTATTTGGTAGCTGCGTGGTGCCCTCCCCCAAAGAGGCAAAGTACCAAAAGAATAAAAGAACAAATAACAACACTAACACTTTCCCTCTGTCTCCACCTCTCTCCCTATCTGTCTGTCTATGTATCTACCTCCTATCATCTATCTCTCTGTCTGTCTGTCTATCTATGTATCTATCTATCTATGTATCTATCTATCTTTTTTAAAACAGGCCTCACATAGCCTAACATGGCCCCAAACTCACTTCACATTGGGAAGGTGACCTTGAACTTCTAACACTTTTGCTTTTACTCACCAAGTACTAGGATTATGGGGGAGGGGGTACCTCTATGCCTGGTTTATGCTGTGCTGGGGATGGAAGTCAGGGTTTCACCCATGCTACACAGTCACTCTCCACCCGCTGAGCCACACCCCAGCCTCTGCCTTTTTTTTAAATTAATACAGACATTAGAGATCCCGTTGAGAATCAGATAAAAGCTACAAACCTCCAATGCGTTGTGGGAATACACATACTCACAAATTCTGTATGTAATTTCAGGAGCACCATGGACATCGTCACAGCTCTTCCAAGACTCTCTGGGTGTGCTGTTTTGAATCTCTGTTGTAAAATGTCCCCTCCAGAGGGGGCTCGCTCGGGCAACCTTTCCCTTGTGCAGATTAAGAGACCCAGTGGGTAGAAGGTGAGGCACTGGCTCTGGATGCCTTGGGGGAGACTGGGAAAAACAGCATGTGAAACACAGACCACCTGACTCCCCAGAGCTGGGACATTTCCACTTCACCCTGAATGAGGACATTCTAGAAGCGCTGATTATCATCCTTCCCCCTATGCGATGGAAAGGAGAGCCGAGCAGCCACTCTCTGTTCCTCTCCAGAAACACAAAGGCCCCAGCTGTGGCTGATGACAAACACCTGGGGGGAGGATGCAAGGGACCGGAGGCTTCGGGTGATGGGAGGATAGAGCTGACGCTTCAGGGTAGGGACTGCAGAGAACAGACCCACTCATTCCCAGACTCCATTCATTCGTTCACTGAGCCACCTATTTGGTATCCGGGGACAGAGACCTCCCATCTACTGGCTGTGGGAGTGGGGCCGAAGCGAGTCAGGCAAGATAGATTCCACACACCAACCACTAGGTGGGGTACCTGGGTGCTGGTGGAGGTAGCACAGGGCAAATTGGAAACATAGCAAGGATACAGACTGCAGCAATTGGGGAAGGCTTCCTGGAAGAATGAGGATTGAGTGTGAACTTTTTTATATTAAAAGATATATTTATTTATTCATAAGTTTTTTTTGGGGGGGGGGATGCACGTGCCACAGCATGCCTGTGGAGGTCAGAGGACAATTTGTGAAAGTCAGTTCTCTGCTTCCTCTGTGTGCATCCTTAGGGAATCAACCTAGGTTCTCAGGCTTGGCTGTAAGAACAGTCTCCTGCTAAGTATCTCACTGGACCTTATTTTTTTTTTTTTTTTTTTTTTTTTTTTGGTTTTTCGAGACAGGGTTTCTCTGTGGCTTTGGAGCCTGTCCTGGAACTAGCTCTGTAGACCAGGCTGGTCTCGAACTCACAGAGATCTGCCTGCCTCTGCCTCCCTAGTGCTGGGATTAAAGGCGTGCGCCACCATCGCCCGGCTCCTTATTTTGTTCTTAAGACAAGGACTCATGTAGCCCAGGCTGGTCTTGAACTCATTTGTAGTCAAGAAGGACATTGAATTCTTGAACCCTCCTGATTGTCTCCAGACTGCTGGGATTTCGGGCAGTAAGGAACACACCTTGTTTGATGCAGCATTGGTGAATGAACCCAGGGCTTCATCCATGCTAGACAAGCACCCGAATCAACTGAGCTCCACCTTCAGTCTTGTTATTTTGTTTGCTTGTTTTGTTTTTTTGAGACAGGATTTCTCTGTGTAGCCCTGGGTGTCCTGGAACTCACTCTGTAGATCAGGCTGACTTGATCTCACAGAAATCCACCTGCCTCTGCCACCCAAGTGCTGGGATTAAAGGCATGCACCATCACTGCCCAGTGCAGTAAGTGCTCTTAACCACTGAGAAATTTGGCCAACTCCTTTTTTTTTTTTTTTTTGTGGGTTTTCGAGACAGGGTTTCTCTGTAGTTTTGGTGCCTGTCCCGGAACTAGCTCTTGTAGACCAGGCTGGCCTCGAACTCCCAGAGATCCGCCTGCCTCTCCCTCCCGAGTGCTGGGATTAAAGACGTGCGCCACCACTGCCGGGCTCCTGTTTGTTTTTGAGACACCTGGTCTATATGGTCCAGACTGACTTGAAATTTGCTATGCAACTAGTGCTAACTTTAAATTCCTCAGCCACATACATGCCTCAACCACCAATATTTTGGGATTAAAGGTGTGTACCATCACAGCAAGGATAAGCGTGAATCTATTTTGTTTGTTTGGTTGGTTGGTATTTTTTGAGACAGTTTCTCTGTGAAGCCATGATTGTCCCAGAACTAGTTCTGTAGACCAGATTGGCCTTGAACTCAGAGATTCATTTGCCTCTGCCTACTGAGTGTTGGGATTAAAGGCACGTGCCACCATGTCCGGTTGAGGCTGATTTTTTTAAAAAATGTTTATTTATTTATTATGTATACAATATTTGTCTGTGTGTATGCCTGCAGACCAGAAGAGGGCACCAGACCTCATTACAGATGATTGTGAGCCACCATGTGGTTGCTGGGAATTGAACTCAGGACCTTTGGAAGAGCAGGCAGTGCTCTTAACCACTGAGCCATCTCTCCATCCCTGAGGCTGAATCTTTTAAGAGTAGATGGAAGCGGCTAGAGAGAGAGTTCAGTGGTTAAGAGCACTTTTGCTCATCCTGAGTTTGGTTCAAGATTCCCTTTAAGTTCTCAGTAGTCCTCATTGTCCGCTATGTTCAGCGAGTCCGGTTTTATCCCAGGCTTTTTCAGACCCAGGCCAGCTGGCCTTGGTGAGTTCCCGATAGAACATCCCCATTGTCTCAGTGTGTGGGTGCACCCCTCGCGGTCCTGAGTTCCTTGCTCGTGCTCTATCTCCTTCTGCTCCTGATTTGGACCTTGGGATTTCAGTCTGGGTTTTGATCCTACTGGCTTTGTGGGAGCCTAGGCAGTTTGGATGCTCACCTTACTAGACCTGGATGGAGGTGGGTGGTCCTTGGACTTCCCACAGGGCAGGGAACCCTGATTGCTCTTTGGGCTGACGAGAGAGGGGGACTTGATTGGGAGAGGGGGAGGGAAATGGGAGGTGGTGGCGGGGAGGAGGCAGAAATCTTTAATAAATAAATAAATAAATAAAAAGATTCCCTTTAAGCAGGGCAGTGGTAGCGCACACCTTTAATCCCAGCACTCGGGAGGCAGAGGCTGGCCTATCTCTGGGAGTTCAAGGCCAGCCTGGTCTACAAGAGCTAGTCCAGCAGGACAGGCACCAAAGCTACAGAGAAACCCTGTCTCGAAAAACCAAAAAAAAAAAAAAAAAAAAAAAAAAAAAGATTCCCTTTAACTCCAACTCCAGGAGATGCCAGGCCGTCTTCTGGCTTCTGCAGGAAACCACACTTAGAGGAAATAGCAAATACCCCATCTCCATACACACCTCAATATAATTTTAAAAGAATGATTTTTAAAAAGTGATGGAAGGCCAAAGGAGAAGCCTTAGTGTGTTGAGGCACTGACTTATGACCAATACTGATGATCTGAGTTTGCTCCTTGGAACCCACATAGTGGAGAACCCTGACTCCTGAAAGTTCTCCTCTGACCTCCACACTTGCAACACGACATGTGCTCATAACGCATGCCATTAATTAATTAACCACTGTTTGAAAATCAAACAACATCAAAAAGAGTGGGCAGACGTCTGTGGACTGAGCTGGGTAGGAGAGCGACTGTATCATAAGGATGCAGCAGAGGGCATATCCTGCCTTGAGGCCCATGTTTTTGTCATGAAGACTCAGTTAAGGAGCCTGGCTTTTCTCCTGAGGATGCACAGGGAGCCAAGGAGGAGTCTAAGAGGAAGAAGGACAGGGCCAGCTATGATGCTGCACAGTCAGGATCATGTAAGAAGACATGGAGAGGCTAGTGGTGTAGGCTGGGGGCAGAGCCTATGGGAGAGCAGAGCAGGGAGAAGGGAACCGAGAGGCTTGGAACAGAAGGCTTCAAGGCAGTGCTAAAGTAACAGTGGCTGAGCAGCGTGTGTGCCCTTCACAGTGTGATGCTTTATAGGACATATTCGTCATCTGTCAAAATAGCAGAAGGCCTATAGCTTCGAGCGACACATACCAATCACCCTGAAGCTTCTGCAGATCAGGGTCAAACAAGATATATGGTGCTGTGACCAGGGTCTCTCAAACCTGAAACCATGGATTGGCTTGTTCTTATCTGGAACTTGGGCTGGGAGAGATGGCCAAACTCATGAAAGCTGTACAGAATTCATTGCCCTGTAGTCAGAAATTCTTTGTTCTCTTGCTGTCAATCAAAATTCTCTGTACCATGGCTCTCTATAGTAGGCTGTGTGTGTGTGTGTGTGTGTGTGTGTGTGTGTGTGTGTGTGTGTGTGAGCGTGCATATGTGCTTACAAATACACATATACCACAGCGTGCAAGTGGAGGTTAGGAGGCTAAAGAACACATTTTTGAGCGTCGGTTTCCTCCTATTTTTTCCCTATAAATTTATTAGTCTTTTTGTGAATGTATCTGAATGTGGGTGTGCATATGGGGGTCAGAGGGTGGCTCTGAACGGTCTCTTTCCCTCTACTCTGGGTCCTGGGACTTGAACTCAGTTTGTCAGGCTTGTGCAGCAAAAGCATTTACAAAATGAGCCATTTCGATGGCCCATCCACCTTGTGGTTAAGACAGGGTCTCCTTTGTTGTATATTCCAGCTGGTTTATGAACTTCTGAGTAATTCTCCTCTTTCACCGTGGGAGTGATGGGATTACAGATGTGAGCCATGTGCCACATCCGACTTTTTATGTGGGTTCTGAGGGTTGAACTGAGGTCATCAGGATTTCATGGCAAATGTGTCTACCTGGTAACGTATCTCTCTAGCCCTGATAGTGTGCTTTTTTCTTTCTTTCTTTCTTTCTTTCTTTCTTTCTTTCTTTCTTTCTTTCTTTCTTTTTTTTTTTTTTTGGTTTTTCGAGACAGGGTTTCTCTGTGGCTTTTGGAGCCTGTCCTGGAACTAGCTTTGTAGACCAGGCTGGTCTCGAACTCACAGAGATCTGCCTGCCTCTGCCTCCCGAGTGCTGGGATTAAAGGTGTGCGCCACCATCGGATAGCGTGCTTTTTAAAGGACACCATAGGGACTGGGGATGTGGCTCAGTAGGGAGAGTGTTTGCATAGTGTGTGCACAAAATCATGAGTTCAATCCACAGTCAGCACTGTATAAATCAGGTATGGTAGTGCACACCTGTAATCAATATTTGAGAGGTGGAGGCAGGAGAATCATAAGTTCAAGGCTACCCTTGCCTACAGAGAATGTTCAAGGGAAACCTAGGCCATGTGAAACCATTTATAAAAAACAAACCAAAACAAACAAAACCAGCTTCCGAAAACACATAAATAAATTAAAACAAACAAATAAATAAATATGTGCTCTTTTTGGTCCCAGAACAGTAAATGTCCTAATTATGTATCATTTAACATATAGAAAACAACTAGCAATATAAAAAATTTATATCTGAAGGAAGGGAGAAAAAAGTGAATAAAACCATTATCTATCAGAGAAACAAACAAACCAAAAAAAAAAAACAATAGATAATGCATCATGAGACACATCCAAAGGTAATCATTACTTAGAAATGTCAAAAAAAGTCAGAGAAGAAATACCTTTTTCCCCCCTTTGAGACAGGGTCTTACTATGTACCCTTGGCTGGTCTCACACAGATCCTTTCTGCTTCCTGAGCGCTGGGATGAAAGGTGAGTGCTGCTACACCAGGCCCCAAGAGAATACATAATTTAAAACATTTACAAAGTCAGAGAGTTGGCTCTGTATGTAAGAGCGCTCGCCACACATTCATGACCATCATAGTTCAAGTCCCAGCTCCTACTCCACAAGTTGGGTGTTAGCAAACTTCTATAACTTCAACTCAAAAATGGGTTGAAACTTGGAGGGGACAGTCCTCTAAAGCTTGCTTGTTTGCTTCCAGAGTAAAGCCCCATGTCCTGGTACAGGGACAGACCCTGCCTCAAAGAAATAGTCCACACTTGTACTAGTGTATGTCGCATGAGTATGTGCTCATGCACACACACACACACACACATACACACAAGATGGAAATAGAGAGATGGCTCAGTGGTTTGGAGTGTTTGTTGCTCCTATAGAGAATTCAGGTTTAATTCCCGGCACACACATGGTGACTCATAGCCATCTGTACCTCCAATTCCAGGAGGTCAGACTCCCTCTTCTGACCTCTCCTGTACCAGGCACACATGTGGTGCACTACATAGATGCAAGCCAGAAATTCATATGTATAAAATAAAATATAGAACTCTAAAGCAACAACAACAACAACAGCAATAAAGCCCTACGAACAGCCCTTTCCCAGAAGGTACGGAATTTGGGACAATTGGCTGAACTGTTTTTCTTAAAATCCCTCATGTACTATTTGGTTCTTTTCTGTAAAAAGTAGTTACTAGGAATATTGATTTGTTTAGGAAATTTATTTTAATTTAAAATAAAAATAAAGTTGGCAACTAGCTCCCAGTGGCTAATTATTTTATGTGAGTCTGTCTCATCTGTGGATGATTTTTGTCTCTCAAGGGTCTTGGGACAGTTCTGAAGACTTTGGTTGTCACAGCTAGAGAGAGGGTACTGATCCTAGCTTTTCGTGGGTGCCAGCAAGGGCTACTGCTCAATCTCCCACAATGTAAAATCCACCCGGAAACGAAGCAGTGCCTCATCTGGCTATCATTCACACCGAGGCCAGGAACTTTGGCTTTATTCATTATCTGATATCCAACTTTGATGTCAGCTGACATTACACCCAAGCTATGGGATGCTTCTCTTTCTTACCTTCAGTTTTTACTTCTATAAAATGGGAGCTAAGCTAGATGCATACCTTTAATCCCAGCACTTGGGAGACCGAGCAAGGAAGGCTGATGTAAGTTTAAAGCCTATCTGGTCTACATAATAAGACCTTTTCTCAATATATATATATATTTATAGACTGACTGTGTGGCTCATCAGGCAGCAGTTGCTCGCTGTCAGGCCTGATGATCTGAGTTCAATTGCTGGGATTTACTGGTAGAGAGAACCAATGCCCATTGGCTGTCATCTGGTGTGCACATAAATACTATGTCGTGCATATTCCTCTCACCACCCAAAATCGCACAGAAATTGAAATGTAATGAATTGAGCAATTAAAAACTAGGTATGCTGTTGCACACCCCAAATATCAAAGTTCAGGAGATAGAGACAAGAAATTCAAGGTCATCTTTAGCTGCAGAGTGAATTTCTGGCCAGTCTGGGACATATGGGAACTTGTCTTTTGAAAAATAAAACAAAACACACAAATAACTAGAAACTGTAGGGAAAAGCTTGCATCATCAAAAGCATGATGACCAGAGTTCAGATTCCTAGCACCTACTTAAACCTCCAAGTGTGGCAAAGTATGCCCATAATTTCAGTTCTAGAGGGGAGGAGACAAGAAGATGCCTGGGGTCTGCTGGCCAGCCAGTCTAACAGAACCCTCAAGCTCCAGGCCTATGAGAGACCCCGTCTCAAAAAATATGATGGGATCATAGGAGCAATTGAGGAAGGTATTTAACACTGACCTCTGTTCTACACACACACACATACACACACACACACATGCACGCACGCACAAGCACACACATGTAAATATGAATGCATGCACATACATACACACATCAAAAAATAATAAAACAAAACAGAATGGGGGCTAACCTCTGAATTGTTTCTCGAAAAGATTGAGCCAATGCCTGTAAGGTACTGAGTCTGCAAATTAAACGTTCAATTTATATTGGTTGTCATTGTTGTGTCTGTTATATTCCTCTCCCTGGCAAAAGATGATGAAAAAATATACCCAGAGCTGACAAGTGGATTCCAGGTCCTTCCTTCCCTTAGGGGTTATTTTTATTTGCTTCTAAACCAGAGGCGTTAGGATGTTTTTCCAAACTCCAGTCCCTCAGGGGGCATGGTGGGGATGAAATGAACTGAGATAAAGCAATACCAAGGAAAGTTGGTGTCCTGATGCATACTTGTCAAAACCGAGACAGGAGGATTGTCTTGAGTTTGAGCCCAGTCTGAGCTATAGGATGAGTCCCAGGCCAGCCTGACCTACAAACTGAGACATTGTCTTAAAAAACTGAAAAGGAACAACAAAACAGAAACAGGAGAATGAAAAGAAAGGAAAACTAGTGGAATTTTTTGAGAAACTGGGTACCCAGAGATACAAAATCAGGTAAATGATGGAGAGTGGAACATAGGTGTCCTCCCTGAGTCCCCAAGATGGAGAAATGCCCTGGCAAAGGTATGTTTAAATGTCAGCGAGATGGCTTGGCCCATCTCAGCATCTGCCATGCAAACCTGACCACCTTAGTTTCACCTCCAGGACCCCTGCCATATCAGGGGAGGGTCAACCTTACATGTTGTCCCCTGACCTTCACATGCCTGCCATGGCACACACCCTTCCTCACTCACACACGCACACCACACACATGCTACTCAAACACTAAAAAAAAAAGAGTTTCTGAAACTTACCCGTTGCTGGTCTCTTTCCACAAAGAGTCTTCTTTAACCCAGCTCTGCCTGCAACCCCTGGGTGATTTTGAATGAACGGCCTTACATCTCAGTCTTAACTTGTCCACTTTAGCAACGATTTTATAAGAATTTCATGAGATAAAGTAATCCATAAGCTGCCTAGCCCAAGACAGAGACAACCCTTGGCTAGTTCTTAAGATTTTTGTTGTTCACCCCCACCATGTAGCTCAGGCTGACCTCAAACTCCCTGTGTTGTAAAGGACAACCTTGAACTCCCTATCCTCCTGTCTCTACCTCCCTGGGACCCCAGATGTGACCACCACATCTGGCTCAATTTGCACCGTTCTTTAAAAAAAATGTGTAAAATGACTTTTCAAGTTGTTCTCATTTTATCTGAAGATAACTTTGGTCCTTAGAATGGCTAAGTTTAGGACAGGAAATGTTTGGTCCAAGGTCACCCAGAAGCAAAGGGTCATCTCTGAAATTCAGACCAAGACCAAAGTTATAATCATCAATTTTCTGCCTCAAATTGGCCCAACCCATACTCACTGGTTAGTTCTAGGAGTGACAGCTACGTTCACAACTGTTGCCTAGCTCTCCAGCCCGGTCCTAGATACCTTCATTTCTCCTCTTTGCTCCTTAACCTGATTCTGGTCTCGATGGGAACCGAACGGCATCCTCCTTTTCCGTCAGGGTTAAACTACGGTAGGAGCAGAGGGTACCAAGAAAAAGAAAATTGTTGGGAAAACTCAAAATGCTTGCTATGCTTGTAAATGAATTATGGTTCATTTAGAAGAAATCTTTGGCCCCGTTACTTGGGGAAAGAGAAAAAAAGGACCCTGAGAAGTTGAGCTTTCCCTTGATTTTTTAGGAGAAAGAGGGGAAAGCATTCCTGGGGTCTTTTTAAAAAGGCCCTCCCCTCATTTCCGGCCGCCGCTGCCAACCTTGGCTGGGCGCCTGGATCCTGTTGCTATGACAACAGGAAGAGGCGGTGGCGGCGGCAAGCCATGCTGAAGAGATGGAGGCTAGTGGGGGTGGGGGTGATGGCTTTGAAATGGGGGTGGGGGTAGGGATCAGGGGGATGGGGGTGCGGGTGGGAGAGGGCAGAGGTGCCCTCTATTTCTGCCTTCCTCAGTGCACCTGAGCTGGTCCCCATTCCCGTAATCAGTCTCTCTATCTCTCTGTCTCTCTCTGTCTCGCTGTCTCTCTCTCGCGGTCTCTCTCTCTGTGTCTCTCCCTCACTCTCTTCCTTGCCCCCATCCCCAATTTCTTTCTCACCCCTTCCTCAATTTCTTTTCCTTCCCATCCTCTCAGTCTCTCTCTTCCCACCGTCTCTCCTCCCTCTTCTCTGGATGGACTATCTCTTACTCCTATTCCCTTCTGTTTCCCAGACCCCGACCCCCTCTTCTTCGCTCTCCCCCACACCCTCCCCCAGCCTCCCCCTACCCTTCTATTTCTCCCTCATCTCGTGCTGCTCTCTCTTTGCATCTCTTCCTGCTTCTGTCCCCTTCTCTCTCTGGATATTTCTCTCTGTGTGTGTCTCCTCAACTTCCTTCTGCTACCAGTCACTGCCTCCCCCAAATTCTTCCCTCCCCCACCTCTGTTCTCAGTCTCTGGGTCTCTCTCTCTTTCCGATTCTCCTTGTCTCTCTCTGTCTCCCTCCCTCTCTGAATCTATCTCTCTTCTTCCTCAGCTTCCTCCTGCCACTCAGACCCTGCTCCCCAACCACTTCCCTTCCCCCCAATCCCTCTCCTCTCGGAGGCTCCCCCATCCTTCAGCAGCTCCCCTCCCCCTCCCTCCCTCCTCCCTCCTTCTCTCTTCCAGCTCCGCACTTTACCCAGCGACACGAGAACCAAATTGTCTCCTCACCTTTTTTTTTTAAAGCCCGACCCTCTTATCCTGACGGCCCAAGCTCCAAGCTACCCCCAGCTCCCCTCCCCCTCACTCTACACCCCCATTCTTCATACGCCTCCTCATCTCCATCCCCTCAACCAGGTCGGACGCCTGGGTCCCTTGCTACTGGGGGAGGGGGAAGCAGCGAGAATTGGGAGCCCAGAGGTGTTTCTGGGGGTGTGCTGGCAGCAGGGGCTGGACGTCCCTCCCCAGTGCATCGGAGAGTTGATCTACCGTTAACTGAGGTGAGAGATCTTTTTATTAATCGGAGGTGGGTGGGAGTAGATTTAAGGTTCCATGAATCCCCCTAATTCTGGGAGGAAAAACACCTAGTCTCTCAAACGAAGGACTGTGACCCCCCTCTTTTATTCAGAATCTTTATAATTGGGGGGTCCCCTATTCCTTTCTCCGTTGCAGATAGACTCAATGAAGAGTCCCCAAAGCCAAACAGATTGTCTCTCAAATTGACAAAAATGAAAAGCTCTTAAAATCTTTATGGATGGAGAAAGTCCCTCTTAGTCTCCTTTCCCCTTATCCTGGTTGTAGGGCCCACGAGGTTTGGGAATAAGGTACATGTTGGGGTTAGAGCTCATGTCCGTGGAAGCAGCAATTTGTTAAGACAGTGGAGGAGGCTGCTGTGGTAGTGGTGAGGGGCACAGGCATGTCCAGAGGCAGGAAGAGGGAAACTCCGTCTGGGTTAGGGACCAACCTGGAAAAAATGGGAAAGCTGGGAATGGGCCCAGGAAGGGGCCGTGTGTGGTGGTGTGTGTGTGTGTGTGTGTGTGTGTGTGTGTGTGTAGGCAGGAACACACGTGTGGGGACTAGGCCCGTTGCCATGGAGACACCCCCCATAGACAACCTTTCTCTACAGCCCCTCCTGGGAGCAGACCCAGTCCAGGGCCAGCTGGTGGGGGTGGTGGAGCTAGAGAGGAAACTGGGAAGCCAAGGTCACCCTGTACTGGGACCCGGGGTTGCTAGTTGGTGCCTCTCATCCTCGGAGCTTCCAGATTCTTTCTTCACTGGGATTTGGGAAAGAAGTCAGGGGAAGAGGTTGAAACAGGTGAAGGCAACACAGCCAGGAAGAGGCACAGTGGTGGGGATCTCACAGAAGGGAGGAATGAATGGACAGGGAGCAAACTGTCTGGAACTGGGAGTTGTAGTTTCGTAGCTTGCTTTCTTTTTTGTGTGTGTTTCTTTTTTGGAGATGATGGGGGCTAAGTTTCGGCACAGGTGAGACTGTTTTGAGGAAAGACTGGGGATGTTCCAGAGAATCTGCGGGGCCTGAGGAGGGGATTTTCCTCGGTGAGACAGATGCTGAAAGCTATGGTGTGTGGAAGAAATAGGCAAAAGGGAAGAGGATTCTCTATGATGTTAAAACAAAAGTTGGGAATGACAAGTTCTAATCTGGGGTTCAGAGTCACCTGGGAAGATCTAAAATTGGGGGATCCCTTGCAGGGTAGACTACTGAAGCTGTAGCGAGATGTCTCTGCTGAAGGCAAGAGCCAAGGCTTGCTGGGCAGAACAGGGGAAGGCGATTATATTTTGGGACAGTTTAGATATTAGAACATTTCTGAATGGGAGGGAATTGGGGTCTGGAGAAAGCAAAGGCTATGAGTAGGAAACCTTGTGAAGCTCACCGAGCAAATTTTTCTTAATGGAGGAGAAAGCAATGGGAAAGATGAGTTTGTGTGAGTTGTAGGGAGAACGGAGACAAGGTTCCAAACACTGGAAAGCAAGACAGAGGTGGAGTTTTCTTTGAGTCCAAAACATAGCAGGCCTCTGGGGTTGGAAGGGAGATGGATGAATGACCCACCAGGGACAGGAGGGGCTGTGAGAGTCCGAGTGGTAGAGATTGGGGTATAGTCTTCCAAGCCTAGGGGATCTGGAAATTCCCCAGGGAGCTTTTGAAAAGCCCTAGGTGCTTGACCACATTTCAGACCCATTAACTTGGGATTTCTCAGGTAGGAGTCCAGTATCAGAATTTTTATTTACTCTTCTGGTACTTCGAAGATGTATCCAAGGTGGTAAGGCCAGTCCTAAGATGCAAGGGCCTATAGAGAGGAAACTGAGGAAGCCTCAGGGCCACTGAGCAGATACTGTACATCTGTGAATAGTGAGGGTCACTTGCGAAGGCTTGTTTTAAGCTAAGGAGAGACTGAGGGATTCATTTTTTCTGAGTAAATTATAGGAGACATGCAAGGTGTCATTGAGTGACAAAAACAGGGAGGGAGGCATTCTGTCAAGGAGGGGAAAAACAAAACCAAACCATGGAATTAATGGGCAATTTTTGTTTGTTTTTCTTTAAATGGGGGTCTCAAGTAGCCCAGGCTGGCCCCCAACTTGCAGTGTAGACAAGGACATCCTTGAGCTGATCCTCCTGCCTCTACCTCCTGAGTGCTGGGATTACAGGCATATGCCACCCTGTCCCATTGATGTTGTGGTTGCAATCAAACCCAGGGCTTTATGCAGGTTAGGCCAACACCTACCGGGTACATCTGCACCTGAGAGTGTGGCTTCTAAATTGGAGAGAAGCCAGAGATAAAATTGGAGAAGTATGAACAGGTTTTTCCTCAGCAATGTCCTAGAGCCTGTGTGTGTGCACGTGTGTGTATGTGTTTATGTATGTTACTGTATGTGGGAAGGCTGGTAATGGGGGTCAGGGGAATTAAGCAGTGAGAGAGGCAGGTACCTCCTTAGGAGGAGCTAACAGTGGAGTTTGAATAAAGGGTTGGGTTCGTAAGAGGGCATTGGGAATCACAGGAGAGGAATCAAGGGGGCTGGGTCATGACCTCTGAGTATATGGGCTGATAAAGTACAATCTTTCAGTAGAAATTAGCAGGAAAGGTCGGGTGATGGTAGCGTAGGCCTTTAATCCTAGTACCCAGGGAGGCAGAGGCATGCAGGCAGATCTCTATGAGTTCAAGGCCAACCTGTTCTACAGAGTAAGTGTTAGGACAGAGTCCAAAGCTACACAGAGAAACCCTGTCTAAAAAATCAGAAAAGAAAACACACACACACACACACACACACACACACACAAAACAAAAAGACATTAGCAATTAACAGGAGAGCAGTTTTGAGCAAAAAGAGACCATCTCAACAGAACTAACTCTCTCTCTTGCCTCCACCAGCTGGAGACCATGGCTTCACTCTGACCTCCGCCTCTGCAGCCACCTGCTTGCTGCCTCCATTCCCTCTGGCCCCTCGAGGCCCTCGCTTCTGCCTGTGTTGTGACCCCCCCCAGCCGCCGGCACGGCCCCACCTCCGCTGCCCCGGTGGTGGCCCACGGCCCCCCGGCTGCCTGTGGTCAAACTGGAGTCATTGAAACGTTGGAATGAAGAGAGGGGTTTGTGGTGCGAAAAGGGCGTTCAGGTATTGCTGACCACCGTAGGAGCGTTTGCGGCCTTTGGACTCATGACCATCGCCATCAGCACTGACTACTGGCTCTACACACGAGCTCTCATCTGCAACACCACCAACCTCACCGCAGGTGATGATGGACCACCCCACCGTGGGGGCAGCGGCTCCTCGGAGAAGAAGGACCCTGGGGGCCTTACACACTCAGGCCTCTGGCGGATATGCTGCCTGGAAGGTAGGGTGCAGGAAGGCCCTGGCTGGCCACCTCCACTGAAGCCTGTGCCTCCAGCAAATTGACGGCTAATGTGTTCTGAGTCTCCATCTCAAGGTCTCCAGGGGTGTGCTTCCCTGCTGGAGCCTCTGTGATTCCACGCATTTCTCTGCCCTACCTCCCAACCCTTCTTCTGTGCTTCTCTTATTTTATTTGATGATGTGGATGGATGCGTCGCCTGTAGGTTCGACTATGTACCACGGGCATGATCCGTAAACTTTGAGGTCGGAAAGAGGGTGCTGGGTCCTCTGGAACTGGAGTTACAGATGGTTGTGAGCCGTGTGGAATTACTGTACACGTATTTCTGTGTGTCAGTGTTTTAAATATGTGCATGTGTTCAAGTACCCATGCAAGCTTGAACAGAGCCTCTGATCTCCTGGAGTTAGTTATTAAAACCTTGTAAACTGTGTGATATGGGTGCTGGGAACTGGACTCTGGTCTTTTGGGAGAGCAGGGAGTACTCTTCACTGCTGAACCATTTCTTTGGCCTCCTTAAAATTTTTTTTATTCTGTCCGTCTATTCTGTCTGTCGGTCTGTCTGTCTGTCTATGTATCTATCTATGTATCTCTATCTTATCTATCTATCTATCTATCTATCTATCTATCTATCTATCTATCTATCTATCTATCTATCTATGTATCCATCTATGTATCCATCTATCTATGCATTCATCTATGTATCTAGCTAGCTATTTATCCATCTATCTATGTATCTATCTAGTGAGTGCTAGTTCCAGTGTGAATGTGGAAGGCAAAGGCAACTTGAAGAAGTTGATAATCTCCTTCCACTGTGTGGGTCCAGGCTGTTCCACTCAGCAGCAAGCAGCTTCACACACAGGCCACCTCACCTGCCCTGCCAGTTCTCATCCCTTCCTCACATCTTTCCTCTCCTGTTGGCGTCCAGAACTGAAACAAAGCTGTGCCTTCTGACCTCCTCTGGTGTCTCTTGCTGTCTCTCCCTGCTGGAGGCCGTCTTCTCTTCATCTGCAGCGCTTAGCACCTCTCCCCATCAGAACTTCTCCCAAGCTCACATCCTGGTCTTTCTAGTTCTTATTTGGACAGTTCCGCTCCATCTCCACAGCCCCATGCCTTCCTAGCGGACTCCTCGGATGCTTCCTCTTCTCTGACCCCTTGTTTCTCCACTCTCCCTCCAAGTATTTTCTGTTTTTGAGGCTGCTTTCAGGCTCAAACCTATCTCCTTCCGGACCCGTCTTGTCCAGGACACCTGCTATCTTTCTCTTCGCTCCTTCTCTATCCCATCCTCCATATTAGTAATTCTTTCATGCAAATTTCCTGTATATCTGTCATGCATATAGAGGCTGTGAAGCAAGACTCGGGGTGCTTTACCATGTGACCTCTGTCCTTCCACCTTTCTGAGCCTTCTCACCCTCATCTGTGGCACTGAGGATGGACCAGCAACCCCGAAGTTCCTCCCTTACCACCAAGAGCTGACGTTTTTACACTTTTACTTTTTGTCTGTCTTATTTTTTCTATTGCCCCTGACTCCTCTGTCTTGTCAAATCACTCGCCTCAAGTGAAGAATGGGTGGGCTTTGAAGATGAGTCCGTGGAATGTTTCATACTGGAAACCAAAGTCAGTCACCAGCGTTTCAAAGCAGGGAGACTGCTCCCTAAAGATCTGACCTCTGGCTTCCGGCAAGCTATCACAGAAGATCTGGTGTTCAGAACTGACCCCTACTGGCCCCATTTGAGTAGCAGACGCTTTCTTTAGCTCTGGTTATGGAGTCAATCAGATGTCATAGTCACCTCTGCTCGCTGTCATCCCATGTCCCTCCTCTTCTCTGGTACCCCCACCCTACAGGACATGTCACTAATGTCCACTCTTCGGCCTCACCAGGGCTGAAGTACAGAGCCGTATATGGGAGTTTGCACCGGAACCCTCCTTGAAATATATTTCATTCATTCATTCATCCCTTCATTCAATCACTCATTTATCTGCATGTTCATCCATCCATCTTTTTAAATTGACTTTAAACTGTGTAGCAGGTTCTGTACATTTTAATTTTGTATGTGTGTCAGTATGGTTTGAATGTGTGTTTTGGTGTGTAGGTAGAGGTCAGAGGAGAGCTTGTGGGGTCATTTCTCTCCTTCCGCCATGTAAGTCCATGGAATTGAATGTAGGTTGTCCGTCAGCCATCTCCATGATCCCCAGGTTCTCCTTGTTGAATCAAGAGCAATAAGGGACAGAAACCACATACAAATCTCTGACTTCAAATATCTTCTGTTCTGAAAAGAGAAAGACTAATGGAAATAATAGAGAGAAAGCGGAAATGGAGAGAGGGGCCATATCAGGGTTATGCACGTGAGTTAGTTGAGAAGGAGGGGAGGCGTTTGTTTCATACAGCAGTTGACATTGGTTGGAGATGCATGGATGTATGGGCTGTGGAAATAGGGGCTGCAAACAACCATGAATCTGTGTTGGCCGCCAGCGGGAGATCAGTGTGACTGGCAGACAGTAGGGAGGGAGCAGTGCATGGTCAGAGAGAAAATAAGCTCTTGACGTCACAGGCTCATATGTATCCCACAGAAGATCCAGCTTTTGCCCAGAGATGGGAGCCATTGGAGTCTCTGGAGTAGAGAAGCCACGGGAGTTGGCTTAAGTTCTAGCAGGATGGCTCTTGCTGCTATGTTGAGAAACGGCTCAGGGGAGGGTGGAAAGGGAGAATGTGGGAGCCGTGGTTTGAATTCATAGTATATTCCAAAGTTCCCCGTGGGAAGGCATTGCTGATGGAGCAACTGTGGGATCTGAGATGGAGAGATGGGTGAGGGGTGTCTTGGAGGCAGGGCTTCTGAACCTCCGCCCCGGTG
Source organism: Microtus obscurus (assembly GCA_963919715.1). Lineage (NCBI taxonomy): Eukaryota > Metazoa > Chordata > Mammalia > Rodentia > Cricetidae > Microtus > Microtus obscurus. Next base: position 525,532 of record CAWTZC010002480.1, read on the forward strand.
ACATTTTGGGACTGAGGATTCTGTGTGGCGGGGGCTGAGCTGAGCATCGTAGGATGTTGATCTGCTTCTCTTTTCCCTGTCTAGTCCTGCCCACCCCCAACAGTTGTGACAACCAAAATTGTAAATTGCCTCCATACATTATCTACCTTCCCCTGGGGGATTAAAAAAAAAAATCACCTCAGGTGAGAAATCCCACGTGATGAGAAAGTTTTGGTCAGAGCCACTTGACAACGGGGTATCTGTTCATGAGAAGGAAGAGCAGGGCATTTTGTTTAAATTCCCTTATTTTCTCTTATTTCTCTCATTATTAAGGAGGGATATCACTGGCTCAGTTGTGAATGTGTCAGCTTTAGAATGCTTGCTAAGAAATAATGCCAGCGATGGGAGAGGCGGCATTCTCTGAAGGGCTAACAGCATGCAGAGGGGTAATTATTTCTGGCTTTGTGGAGCACACGGTCAGTGTTGCCACTTCTAGTGAAAACATCCATTCTACACCCGAGTGTGGCTGCCATCTAATTGAGTATCCTTGGTGGACGTCGGCATTTGAATTTCGTGCCCTCTGCTTTGCTCTTCCTTTCTCCCCCTTCCTTCTTTTCTCCTTCTTCCTCCACCTCTATCTCTTCTTTCTGTGTGTTTTGGTTTGGATATTTGAGATACGGTCTCATGTAGCCTAGGCTGACTTCTAACTTGCTATGTGGCCAAGGTTGGACTTTGTTTTTAAACAGAAAATCTGTACAGTCTCTTTAATTTGTATTTGTGTTGTATTATACTTATTTATTATTGTGGAGGGGTGCACACACATGCCTGCCATGGTCACATTGGTTGAAGTCAGCAGATAACTCACAGCAGCCAATCTTCTCTTCTCTTCCTACCGTGCGAGTTGCAGGGTGGAGCTCAGGCCATCAGATTTGACAGCAAGCACCTTTACCCAGTGAGCCATTTCATCAGCCCAGACAAGATCCCCTTGTCTCTGTCTCTTACGTGGCTGGATTATATAGCACGACTCCCCATACCTAGCTTAAAGTTTTTGCTTTTGCAACAAGACCATGAGATGCAGCTCAGGCTAGCCTTCAGTTCACAGCAGTTCTCCTGCCTCAGCAAGCAGCCTCAGTACTGAGATCACAGGTATGAACAGCCACACCTAGGCTTTTCCCCTAACAGATTGAATCCAGGGCCACATGTACGCGAGGAAGGCATTCGATCCCTTAGCTGTACCCTCAGCTTTCTTTTTATTTTTACACAGTCTCACTGACTTTGCCAGGCTGGCCTTGAACTTGCAATCCTTCTGCCTCAGCCTCCCAAGTAGATGTAATAAAAGGTTTGTGTCAAAAGATCTGGCTGAGTTTCATGCCATTTCAGATAAGAGGAAATCGCTCTTCTTGATACTTTACAAAGTGAAGAAACCATTCTCAGTTAGGTCTGGTCTGCTCGTTGTCCTTTCCTCCTCTTGTTCTGACCTGTTAGAGACGTGCTCTGAGAGACTGGAGTCAGCAGCCTGGCTGGAGAAGTCTATGTGATGAGCATCAGTGCGTGTGTGGACCAGAGTCACCGAAGAGAAAAGGAAGAAACACAACAAATGAATAAGTTCATAAAGTGCTTTCTTTGCAAATACAAGGACCTGAGTTCAATTCCCAGAACTTACGTAAAGAACTAGATAGGGGGGGCTGAAGAAATGGCTCAGTGGTTAAGAGCCCTGACTACTCTTTCAGATGACCTGGGCTCAATTCCCAACACCTGCATAGCAGCTCACAACTGTCTGTAACTCCAATTTCTAGGGACCCAACACCCATGAAAAAACACCAAAAGTCAGACATGGCAGCACATGCTGTTCTGGGGCTTGCTGGTCAACCTAGCCTCTAGCAAGAGGCTCTTTCTCAAAGGAAGTAGCATACAATAGAATGACATTTAAACAAGCATAAGAAAAAGCAAACCAAAAACATTTGAAGCCAGGCATGGTGGCCCACTCCTACAATCCCAGCATTCTGGAGGCAGGATCCATGCTCCAGATGGGCCTGGGCTACATAGCAAGACCTTGTCTCAAAAGGAAAAAAAAAAGTTAAAAAAACAGACAGTCAAAATGTGTTCTAATTTCATTTCTGTTGTTATGATAAATATTCTGCCAAAAAATAACTTAGAGGAGAAAGGGTCTTTTCATCTTTTTAAGAAAACTATTTATTTATCTAGTTATATTGTTTTTTTGAGACAGGATTTCTCTGTTTAACTAGCTGTCCTAGAACTAGCTCTGTAGACCAGGCTAGCCTTGAACTCACAGAGATCCACCTGCTTCTGCCTCCCAAGTGCCAGAATTACAGGCGTGCGCCACCAGAGCCCTGCTCTTTTTATTTATTCTTTGTGTCTTTCACATCATGCATTTTGATCCTGTTCATCTCCCCATTCCTTCGTATCCACCGCTCCTGCAACTCTGTCCACCCAAATAAAATAAAATTTTAGAGGAAAAAAAAAAAAGAAAAGAGAAAAGAAAAAAAATGGACAAAAGGAAAAATATTATCATGGGAGCTGTGTGTGACACAGTAACCCTTTAGTCCACATATTTTTACTTGCAAATGTCCATTGTGAAGAGTCATTGGTCGGGTTGGAGGTCTCTAGCTTTTGCTACACTATCTATGCTGGGACCTCACTGTTGTTGCCATGTGTTGTGGAGATTCTGCAGCTTTGGGTCTGCATGACTGGCCCCTCCATGTGCTCCCACAGATCATGGATGGGGTGGATGTTGGGGTGGACCAACTCATAACCTTGGTTCTTGGCTCGGGTAGTTGCAGGGTTGGCCAGTCTGCCAGCTCTCCCCCCATCCTCACCATCAGGGTGAACTCTCCAACATTGCTCCTGGTTAAGTCACCCCTTGCAGCGATGAGCAAGAGGCAGAGCCAGTTATGCTTCCATGCCCTCAGGGTCTGCTCTCCCACACTTGGACCAGGTTACAGTGGATTGTTGGGGGGCAATCAGGCAGTCACTTCAGATAGCTTGTCACATTGCATCCATAGTCAAGAGCTGAGAGAAATGCATGCATGCTTTGGTGCTTGCTTGCATACTAGTTCTCCCCATTTTCTCTCATACAATCCAGGACCCCCAAGTCCAGGGAATGGGACCATCCACAGTGGGCACATCTTGCCACCTCAATTAAAGCAAACAAGCCGTTCCTCCACAGATGCTCCCAGAGGCCACCTTGAACTAAACAATCCCTTGTTGTGACTCTCAGATGGCTCTAGGTTGTGTCCAGCTGGCAAATAAAACCAACTCTCACAAAGGGTTAATGAATGAGGGAGCTGGAGAAGTGCTTCACAGGAGACAGGAGGAAGGGTCAGATGTTGGGTTAAACCTGATGGGTGTGCTGTAAGCCAAAGGAGGTTAGTGTGTCACGGAGCTAGCTTGTGAAGGCTCACTTGACTGTTACTGTAGCTGCCATTCATGTGGTGCTCAAATAACCCCACTAAAGAGCTACTGCCCCCACAAGAGAAAGCATTGGCTCAGAGATGCACAGTGTCTTGCCCAGAGTCACACAGTTAACACACTGTAGCAACTGGATTAAAATTTGGGTCTGGAACAAAGCAGCGAAACTACCAACTTCCAGCCCACTGGGTATTCAGGTGTGCAGAAGGTGGACCTTCAGTGGGTCTGGCACTTGTGGGACTCAGTCTCATCTTCTTTTGTGGTATTTAAAATGGTATAGAATTTTGCCTTGAGACATAAACCATAAAACAAGACACTTTTTGTCCACCACTGAGAGCAGTGTGGCCATGGACTGTCTGCATATTTTAACTTCCCAGTTTCATTTCCATTATTGCAAAAGGAGGATCATGATAATGCCCTTTTAAATTTTTTTAATTTATATTTTATGTATAGATGCTCTGCATGTATACCCACACACCAGAAGAGAGAGTCAGACCCTATTATAGATGGTTGTGAGCCACCACCATGTGGTTGCTGGGAATTGAACTCCAGACCTCTGGAAGAACAGCCAGTGCTCTTAAACTCTGAGCCATCTCTCCAGCCCCCCATATATAATATCTTATTCACAAGATTGGGAAAGTCTGCATTAATAAAAGTAAAGCACTTAGTAGACTAGCAGGTGCTGCATGTACTGGTCTACTTATTACTGTTTTCTTCTTATTAGTATCTCAAGTATCCAGAATCTTTCCTCCCTAAGCACTCAGCACTGCCCAACAGAAACATAATATAAATACTATATAGAATCTTTTTTCTAATAGATACATTAAAACAAACAAGAAGGAGCAGATAAGGGCTGGGGTGTGGCTCAGAGGTAGAGAACTTTCTTGCCTCGGATCCTCCATTGAGGGTCTGGGGGTGTGCCTCAGTGCAGAGCACCTGCCTAGATCCCCACCCCCCCAGGGCTCAAGGACAAGGTTCAGTAGTAAAATACCTGCATAGAATCCACCAAGGGATTGGCTATTGGGTGGGGTAAGGTGGGCCAGTGTTAGAGCACTTGTCTAGGCTTTATTAGCCAGGGGCCTAGTGGTGTAGTTCAGTGGTAAAGTGGCTGCCTAGACTCTTTCAGTTAGAGGTTCCGAGTGGGGCTTGGTGGTAGAGTGCTTGCCTAGAATCTATCAGTGGGGCCCCTTGGCATTTCACTTTGGTTCTATTCCCAGCAGTAAAATCCAAAAACAGGTGAACTTAATATTTAAGCAAATGTGACCAAAATATCGTGTATAATCAATGTGAACCTTACTCCTCCCCCTCCTTGATCCTCTCACTTCCTCTTATTATGAAGGTTTAGTGGATGTCCCCCTCATAGCCCGTGTCTGCTGCTGTATCGGGGTGGTGCTACCCACACTGGACAGTTGTGTTCCAGGCCCTTTCTGAGAACTCTCAGCTAAGCCGGCAGCTCCTCCCTGAGGATTCAACAGTCTGGACCCACGGCCCCATTTATTGCTGCAGACTCTGCAAATGCCTGCGTTCAGCAGTTTGCCTGCCTTATTATCTCATTGAGTCTTTGCAATGGTGCCACAGGGAAGGTATTATTATGGCTCCTGTTTGTCAGAGCAGCAAGCTGGAGGCCCGAGAAGGGAAAGTGACTCAGGCTGGGCACCCACAGTGTGAGGCGTGTGCAGGACGCCGTGTGCTGGACCTGGTTTTCACGTGTTATCTGCTGCCACCTAACCATCACATCCTTGTCTATTAGGCAGATCCTGGGCTTGGGGAAAGAGTTGTAGAGCTCCGGGGCCATCCCTGTACATAAACAGCTCCTGCTAGCCCAGGATTGGAAAGACGACTCAGCGGTTAAAAGCACTTGCTACTCTTTCAGAAGACCAGAGTTCAGGTCCCAGAATCCTTGTCAGTTGGCTCATGACTGACCAAACTACAGTGCAGAAGGGATCTGATGTCCTCTTCTGGCTTTCAGGGGCACCAGTACTCATGTGCACATACCTGCCAATCCCCAATCAAAAATAAAATAAATCGCTGGGTGATGATGCACATGCCTTTAACTCCAGCACCTGGGAAGCAGAGGCAGGTGGGTCTCCATGAGTTCTATGCTAGTCTGGTCTACAGAGCTAGTTCCAGGACAACCAGAGCTATGTAGAGAAACCCTGTCTCGAAAAACAAAAACAACAATAACAACAAAAACCCAAACAAACAAAAAGTACAAGTTCTTTGCCTCCTGGGCTCAGAGCCTAGAAGTTGGTCTGTGTGGTAACCATCACAGGATCTGTGTTTCACTTCTCTGAAACCTCACCAGAACCCTATAGAGCCACAGCCTCGTCTTCATTTCTCAGCGAGGAGACTGAGACTCAGGGGTGTTCTGTTTCCTAAGAGCTGCGCTGCTGGGACTCTGGGACGGGAGTCCAGAGAAGCTGGCTCAGAGCCCGAGCTCTGTGACCTCCAAAACCTGGCTGTGGCTGAACCCTCTCCTCCTGTGTGCATCTGTATGGGGCAGGCAGCTTCTTCAGCACTCTGTGCCTCAGTTTCCTGGTTTGTAAAGTAGGGATCCTGTCACTGTGTACTTTAGAGGGTTGTACTGAGTACTGAGCAAGTTAACGAACCCTCTGTCAAATGCTCAGCAGCGGTGGGCACATGGTTAGCCAGAGGGTACTGTTACAGTGTGTTAGATTCTTTAGTCTTCGAGTGTGAGTGTCAGGACAATTGTAGGAGCCAGTTCTCTCCTACTGTGGGAAACTTGGGTATCAAATTCAGATCAACAGGCTTGGTGGTAAGTGTCTTTACACCAATCCTGTTCACTCCCTCCCCACCCCCTCACCTGTTTTGAGGCAGAGTCTCAAGTGTCTATTCACTTTGCTTTCCATTTACTGTGATAAAATACTCAACCAGATCAACTTAAGGGGTGCGCGTTTGCCTCATTTACGGGCTACAGTCCATCATCATTGTAAGGGCAGGGAGTCAGGGCAGCAAGAACTCTGAAGCAGCCAATCACATGACAGCCAAAGTCAGGAGCAGAGGGCGATGCCCAGTGCCCAGCTCTCTCTTCTCTTTAATTGCGTATGTCTGCCTGCCTGCCTATTTATTTACATTTGGGTGGAGGGGAGTTTAGAGCAGAGAGCATGTGCGGATGTCAGAGGATAACTTGTGGTCAGAATCGGTTCTCTCCACTCACCACATGGATTCCTGGTATCAAAACCAGGTCATCAGGCTTGACAGAAGGTACCTTTACCCTGCCAAGTCATCTCGCTGTCCTACCTTCCCCACTTTATGTAGTTCAGAATCTCTTGCTCAGGGAGTGGTCCCATCCACAATTAGATAAGTCTTCCTACATCAGTTTAATTCAGAAAATCCTCACAAATAAACTTTTTTTAAAAAAAGATTTATTTATTTGCCAGGCAGTGGTGGTGCATGCCTTTAGACCCAGCACTCGGGAGGGAGAGGCAGGTGGATTTCTGTGAGTTTGAGGCTAGCCTGGTCTACAAAGTGAGTTCTAGGACAGCCAGAACTTAACAGTGAAATCCTGTCTTGAAAAACTAAAACCAAACAAAAAACCCAAAACCAATTTTGGTGTTATTATTATTATTTATTTATTTATTATCTGTACAATGTTCTGCCTGAAGACCACAAGAGGGTACCAGACCTGTTATAGATGGTTGTTGGGAATTGAACTTAGGACCTCTGGAAGAGCAGCTAGTGCTCTTAACCTCTGAGCCATCTCTCCAATCCCAGACATACTTGGAGGCTAACCTTGATCTAGACAAACCCTCACAGCTATGCCCAGAGGCTTGCCTTCTAGGCACCCAGTTGATAATTAGTAACTTTACAATATTCCAGGCTGGCCTTGAACTTGGTATGTAGCAGAGGATGAGTTGAACTCTTAATCGTTTGTCTGCACTTCTTGAGTGCTGGTGTGTTTAACACACTTGGTTTATACAGTGCTGCACGTGGAACCTAGGGCTTTGTTCTCACTCTGCCAATTGAACTATATGTGCCCAGCCTTTAGTGCGCTTTAGTGACCAGTCTTAAGTGACTCCTACCATTCTGAAGTGGGAACCTGAGACATGGTAAATTCTCTCCATCAGCACACCTATGTCTGGGGAGATGGTTCAATTGTTTAAGTGTTTGTTATACAAGCACGAGGACCTGGGTTCAGACCCCTGGCACCCATGACCATAGCACTATAATCCCAGCATCAGGGAGGCAGAGATAGGAGGGTCCAGAGGTCTGTTGACCAGACAGCCTAGCTCAGTTGCTGAATTTCTGGTGCAGGAAGAGGCTCTGCTTCAAAGAATAAGGTGGTGAGTGACTGAGGAAGACACCCAACGTTGACTGCTGACCTTCACACACGTGCATGCACACCACACACACACACACACACACACACACACACACACACACAGAGAGAGAGAGAGAGAGAGAGAGAGAGAGAGAGAGAGAGAGAGAGAGAGAGAACATTCAGATCAGAAAAATCTTTAGCCTGATCTACATCTTTAGCCTGATCTACATAGCAGGTTCCAGGAAAGCCAGGGCTACAGAGTTGAGACCCTGTCACCTGTCACAGAACCGTTTGCTTATGTATTTGTGTATGTGTGCATGTTCTTGTTTTATTCCATACTGGAGGCATTCCATGGTGCATGTGTGGAGGGCAGAGAACAACTCTGACGAATTGATTCTTCCCAACCTTGCGGATACAGGGTCTTTCTTGTTTCTGCCATGGTGAATAGTCTCAGCTAGCTGGCCAGTCAACTTCGGGGCAGTTTCCTTGTTTCCATCTCCTATCTCATCCTGGTGTGGGATTACAAATGTGTGCCACCCCGTCTGACTTTTTGCATGGGTTCTGGTGCTCAGAAGAGGCTGTCAGGTTTGCACGGAATGTGTTTTCACCCTTTGAGCCATCCCCTCCATTCCGAGGGAGCAGTGATCTCGTTTTCCGTTACTGTGTTGCTTTGTTTTGTTTTATTTCATTTCGTGACAAGGTCTCACACAGCCAGGTGGGTCACGAGCAGGTTGAGGCTGTGGATGATCTCGAATACCTCAGCTCCCTGATTCCTGGGGAATCGAACCTGGGTCCTTCGGTAGGCCAGGCTGGCATTCTACCTGCTGAGTTACATCGCTAGTACCATCATACTCACTGTTAAGCATTCAGATTATCAATGCTGAGTGCATTCATGGTGCTCTATAACTAATCTCCACAACACCTGAGAACTTGCAAAAACTGAAACATTATCCACCAAACCTTTCTCCGTTCCCTCTCTCCTCACCTTGGTCACCACTATTCTGCTTTCTGTATTTGTGAGTTTGATTTCTCCAGGTGCCACTTGTAAGATTTTTTTTAAATTACATTTTAAGTTTATTCCTTTTTTTTTTCTTATTTTTGGTGTATTGAGGCAAGCTTTCTCTGTATAGTCCTGGATATCCTGGAACTCATTCTGTAAACTAGGCTGGCCTCGAACTCAGAGATCCTCTTCCTCCCAAGTGCTGGGACTAAAGGCGTGTGCCACTACTGCCTGGCTTTAAATTTATTCTTAGTGTCCATGTATGTGTGTATATATGTGGGTGGGTGAGTATGCCTGTACCAATGCAGGAGGAAGAAGCAGGAGGACAACTTTTGGGAGTTGTTTTTCTCCTTCTACCATATGAGTCCCAGGGATTAAACTCAGATCCTAAGGCTTGGTGACTGGCTCTCTGAGCCATCTTAACAGCCAAAGCATACGTGTTTTTTCCGTGTGCCTGGCTTATTTTACATAGCATCATGACCTCAAAGTTCAGTGACAGTTTTAGTCATGTCACAATTCCACTTTTAGATCGAAATTTACTGTTGTGGTGATTGTTTTGATTTTTGTTGTTGTTGCGTGATTGAGGTTTTTCCTTTTTTTTTTTTTTTGACATAGGATCTCTCTACATAGCTCTGGCTGTCCTGGAACTCACATGTAGATCAGGATGGCCTCAAATTTATAGAGATCCACCTGTCTCTGCCCTCTGAGTACTAGGAAGACATTTGCCACCGTGCCTGGCTTGTAGTGGTTTTGAAGACAGTCTTGGGTAGCCCAGGTAAGTCAGGAGCTGGCTGAGATGAGCTTAAACTCATGATGCTCCTGCTTATGAGAGACTTATGTGTCATCATCCTGTTTTAGGAGATTCTGGGGAATCAAACCCAGGTCCTCTGGTGTGTTGGGCCAACACTCTAGGCACTAGGCTACATCATCAGTATAATTCCTTTTAAAGGGTTCAATAATACTCCATTGTATACATTACATTGCTTTGTCTTGTGCATTCATCTTAGAAGAGAACTTGGACTCTTCTCACTTTTTAACAAGGTACTATGTAGCTGAGACTGGCCTTGACTCAATATACAGCCTATGATGACCTTGAACTCCTGATCCTCCTGCATCCACCGCATAGGTGCTGGGATTACAAGCCACCGTGTTTTTTGTTCCCACTTTTTGGCTACCTTGAATGTTGCTAAGAACATGAGCACATTAATTCTTCACATTGCTCTTTGCAATTCCTTCAGGTTGAAGTCCAGAAGCAGAGTTGCTAGGTCATGTAACATTATAATTTTTAACTTAAAAAATAGGCTTATTTATTTCATTTTATGTACATGGGTGTTTTGTCAGCATGAATGATTGTGTACCACATGCCTGCCTTGTGCTCTCAGAATTCAGAAGAGGACATCAGATCCACTGGAACTAGAGTTAGAGGCGGTTGTGAACTGCCATGTTGGAGCTGGGAACTGAACTCAGGTCACTGTGCTCTTAACCACTGAGGGTTCTCTCCAGGTCACCTGTCCTTAACTTTTTGAGGACCCTCCACACCATACTGTGTCCCCCAGTGTCTGTATTACCCTTTGTTCCTGCCAGTGGTGCACATGATTTTCCAGTTTCTCCACATTTTGTCAACACTTGTTATCTGACTTTCTGCCCTCTGTAGTCCCAGTGGATACAAGATGGCATCTTGGGCTGAGCGTGGTACTGCACACTTACCATCTCAGCATTCGGGAGGCTGAGGAGAGAAGATGATGAGTTTAAGGCCAGCCTTGCTACACAGTGAGACCCTTCTTCATCAAGCCAAGCCAAACCAAACCAAAAAAAAAGAAGAAAGTATCTCATTATAGTTGTCACTGTGTTTCCCTAAGGATTAGTGACAGTGAATATATGGGGCTTTTATTTGTTTGCTTGTTTTTATTTATTGAGACAGAATTTCTCTGCATAACCATCCTGGCTGTCCTGGAACTCTCTCTGTAGACCAGGCTGGCCTTGAACTCACAGATATCTGACTGCCTCTGCCTCCTAAGTGCTGGGATTAAAGGCGTGCGCCACCACCACCACACACAGCTTTGAATATATATTTTTAAACTTTTGTGGGTCTGTGTACATGCATGTGAGTGCAGTGCAGAAGAGGGCGTCAGATTCCCCTGGAACTGGAGTTATAGGTGGTTGTGAGCTACTAGATGTGGGTGCTGGTTGACAGAACTCAGCTGCTGAGCTGTCTTTCTGGTCTCTGACATCTTTTAAATTTTTTGAATTACATATATTTATTTATTTAGTCTCTCTCTCTCTCTCTCTCTCTCTGTGTGTGTGTGTGTGTGTGTGTGTGTACTCACACATGCATGTGTTCTCACTTTTGAGAATGTGCACCATAATGAACATCTGGAGTTTAGAGGATAACTTTGGAGAGTTGATTCTCCCCTTCCACCATGTGAATGTTGGGGATGGAATGCAGATCATCAAGATGGCAACAAGCTCCTTATCCATCAAGCCTACTTGCTGGCTCCCCAACACCATTTTATTTGCATCTTGGCCCATTCACTCATTCTTTCATTACAAGCTTTTTCCCCCCTTTTCTTCTCTTTTTCTGTGCTGTAGCACAGGCCAATCTCTGACTTGCTATGGGACTAAGGACAACGTTGAACTTCTGAGTTTCCTGCCTTTCTCTGTTCTGGTGTTAGGAATACAGGCATGCATCACAGCCTCCATTTTATGCTGTTCTAGGGGTAGAACCTCTGGCTTTGTGTGTATCAGGCAAGCACTCTACCATTTGGGACTATATACCCAGCCCTTATCACAAGTATTTATTAAGCATTTACTATGGGTGAGACAGTGTTTGAGATTCTGGAATCGCATTGATGGACAGGCAGATGCTGGCACTCCAATGGTGCATGTGTGAACACTTTGGTGTGAGTTCTGTTTCCTTTATCCATCAGTGCTGAATTGCTGAGCCTTTCTCTGCTTTATGTTCCTCATCTGAACAACGGGTACTATCTATGGTTCCTATTGCTGTGATAAAACATCATGACCGAAAGCAACATGGAGAGGAAAAAGTTAATTTCATCTTACAGTTTACAGGCCATCATGAAGGGAAGTCAGGGCAGGAACTCAAGGCAGGAACCTGGAGGCAGGAACTGAAACAGAGATTATGGAAGAGTGGTACTTATTGGCTTGCTCCTCAGATCTTGCTCAGCCTGTTTTCTATTTTCTTTTTCTTCCTCCTTCCTTCCTTCCTCCCTCCTCCCTCCCTCCCTCCCTCCCTCCCTCCCTCCCCCCTTTCTTCTTTTTTGGTTTATTGGTTTTCAAGACAAGATTTCTCTGTCTAACTTTGGCTGCCCTGGAACTCACTCTGTAGAGCAGGCTGGCCTTGAACTCACAGAGATCCACGTGTCTCTGCCTCCTAAGTGCTGGGATTAAAGCTGTGAGCCATCACTGCCCAGTCAGCCTGTTTTCTTATAGCACCCAGGACAACCAGCCTAGAGGTGGCACCAATGATGGTGATCTAGGCTTTCTCATGCCAATCATTAGTCAAGAAAATGCACCACAGGCTTTCCCACAGGCAAATCTGGTGGGAATATTTTCTCAATTAAAGTTCCCTCTTCCCAAATGACTTTAATTTGTGCCAAATTGACACGAAACTGACCAGCACAGGTTACAACAGATCAACAGAACATTCAGTTATGTTTATCTGGATCCTATTTTCACGTCAGCACAATGAATTAGGTCTGATTCTTTGAATCTTGATATGTGAAGGCATAGAAACAGTAAGTACAGATGTTAACAAGGTGACAGAATAAAGGTGGTATAGTCTAACAGGAAACAGTAGGATTTAGAAAAGATTGATTATTCTGTATATGCCTGCTCTGCCTTGCTGTATATATGTGCACTGTATGCATGCCTGGTGTCATAGAAATCAGAAAAGGGCATTGGATCCCCCAGGACTGAAGTTAGGGAAGATTTTAGATGGAATGTGTGTTAGCATTCAGGCAGAGAGAGAGAGAGAGACAGGGAGAGGGAGAGAGAGACAGACAGAGAGAGAGAGAGAGAGAGAGAGAGAGAGAGAGAGAGAGAGAGAGAGACAGACAGACAGACAGACAGACACAGAGAGAGACTGATATGGCCTGGAGAGAAGGGAAGAGAGAGAAAACAGGCAGAATTCCGCCTTTTAAAGGAAGGGGCTACTGCTTGCATACTGAGCATGCACACAGGGGAGAAGTACTCTGTCAAGTCTCCAAGGGGTGGGCCAGGTGTGCCTAAATACACACCTGAATGAGAATTTTGGGAACTCAACCTTGGTCCTCTGCAAGAGAAGCAAGTGCTCTCTCTGTCTCTCTCTCTCTCTTAAAATAAAAACTTATGTATGTATGTATGTATTATGTATGTATGTATACAGTGTTCTGCCTACCATGTGAATGCTGGGAATTGAGCTTAGGATCTCTGGAAGAGCAGCAAGTGCTCTTAGCCACTGTAATATCTCTCCAGCACCCAAAGTGGGATTCTTAGCATCAAACATTTGGTCTGAACATAATACGAACCTTTTCTCTTTATTTTCAATTATAAGTAATTAAATTAATTAATGGGGGACACAGACATGTCCTCTCTATTTGTGATGTGGTTCTCAGGGATCAAACTCAGGTTGCCCACCTTGCAAGCTCCTATGCTTGTGTGTGTTGTGTATGCATGTGCAGTGTGTGTGTGCTTGTGTGTGTGTGCACGTGTGCATGCACATGCATGCAGAAGCCAGAAGAGGACATCAGATGTCCTTCTGTATCTGCTTTCTGCCTTACTTCCTTCATACGAGATCTCTCACTGAACGTGAAGCTAGATCAGCAGGCAGCAAATCCCAGCAATCTTCCTGTATCTGATCCCTTGCCCCAGCACCGAAGCAATAGACACATGCAACCATATCTGTTTTTTTTAAAGCGGTGCTGGAGATTTGAACGCAAGTACTCATGCTTGCCCAGTAAGTGCTTTTACCCACCGAGCCACCTCTCCAGCCCCTAAAGCTCTCTTTTGGTGCACATCAAGTGACTTGTCCAGCACAGGAAGCACCTAACCACTGGCTCTTCACAGCATTACTCACTGCCTCAGACTCGATTCCTCCGTTTCCCCCTCTATTCCCATTTCTTCCCCTGCATTCCTTTGCCTCACTTGTTCCAACCTCTTTCTCTCTTTCTGCTGTCTTTATAGTCATTAATTATTCCATCCATCCTTCCATCCATCCATCCATCCATCCATCCATCCATCCATCCATCCATCCCTTCCTTGAGGCATCCTGGGAGCCAGGCTCTATGCCTTGCAATGGTAGGAATACAAGAAGTCAAATTTTAGTTGCCTCTCCCCCACCTTTAGGAACTCCCAGCTTGCAGAAGATAAAGAATATCAAAAAGTCTACCTGATGCATGCACTACAAGGGACGACCTAGGGAACTGTTAGCACTGGAGGGTCCATCTTGTGTGTGCGCACGTGTGTGCATGTGTGAACTCCTAAACTGTATCTGCCGAGTAATTATTACATCTGCAAAGACCAGCAAGTTGGAGGGAGCTCGAGTTTAAGAATGAATGTATTTTATGCAATACAATTTGTGTTCGCAGGCTATGTATCACAGGCAATAAAACAACCTGCTCCCACAGATTGAAATAGATAGGTTCTAGTGGGTGGGAGGGTGAGGGTCAGAGAGAGGATGGGATAAAGCTGCAGGATGATCTCTTGGTTCTCTGGAACTGCATGCAGTGTTTTCGGAGTCCTGGTTTTTCCATGCATTTCCAGCCTTTTCAACAAGCTTAGGGTACAAGGGTGCCTTGACATGGTGATAACACTGACTTCTTGGAGGGAAAATGGGAAGCCACATAAATTGAGAGCAAAGGTCTCTAGTAGTGGATACTTGGAAGGATGTCAGCCTCTGAGGTATTGTCTTTGTCCCTTCCCTTTCCTCCTGTCTTCTCTTCTTTCCCCTCCCTCCCCTCTCCGGCAGGAGCTCAAGCATCCCAGGCTGGCCTCGGAACTCTCTGCGTAGCCAGGCGTGACCACGAAGCTCCTGTCCTCCTGCTACTACTTCTGGCGTGTGCTGGGATTCCAGGCTTGTGCCACCACACCTGCCCTTTCCTCTCCCTGCCCCGCCCCCTTCTCTTCCTTTAAAAAACATTCTTAATACAGGTGGGAAACAGGTGTGAGGGGTGCAAAATTTGCCCAGACACCAGTTGTGGACTAGGATTCCAACCTCTTAGTCAACCCAGAGAGAGCGGGAATAGAAATTGGGGGCTGGGGGTGTGCGTCTGAGTAGGGGAGGGTCTTTTCAGAACACAGGGGTTGACGGTCCCTAAGTCTGACAACCCCACCATCCCCATCCCCTCTCCAGGGTTGAAAAGAGGTGTCTGCGTGAAGATCAACCACTTTCCGGAGGACACGGATTACGACCATGACAGCGCGGAGTACCTGCTCCGTACGTGGGCGGGGTGGAGGTGGGGTCGAGGATCCGGGTGGGATGAGGAAGGACCATGTGAGTTCTTGGAAGGAAACGGGCGGGCGGGGGGGGGGTGACGGGACACGGGGGACTGGGAGGAGCTTGAACCTCACTCCTAGATTAGTTTCCCTTCCCTGGCAATCCAGGTCCAGCAGCTCAGCTCCCGGGCCAGAGGGGCAGGCCCAGCGGGGAATCCTGGGTGATGATTGGTCGGTTGGATGTCTATGGCCGGGCAACTTTGTATAGTAAAAGGTTGTAGATTGGTTGCTGAGCTGGGCCTGCAATCTGCCGCCTAGACTGACTACTCCCCTGGGGAAGCATGTACTACGATTGGGCTGTTATCCTGAGATCGTGGCAAAGTTTTTATTATGATTGGCTGCTTTAACCAGGCTCAGAAATAACAGAATCTGACTGTCCAGGGTTTTAGGAACGAGAGGGAAAGCACCAGTGGAAAGGTAGAAAGAAAAAAAAGAGAGAGCTAAAGAAGCATAGGATGTTCACTCAGAAAGGGAGAGAGGGATGGAATATGGAGATACAAACGAGAGGGATGAAGACAAGGAGGAAGAAAAGCCGTGCGAGAGAGAAACGTGATAAAGGTGCAGAGAAAAAGGAGGGGAGGTGGGGTGGAAAAACAAAGAAACTTTAAAATCAGGAGGGAAAATGAGATGAAAAAGAAAAGAACCAGAGAGGCAGAATTAGCGAACTAAATTTAGCTAAGCAAAGAGGGAAGCAGGCAGGAGGTGCGGTGGGCCTGGGGCTCAGTGGCCCGCCTGACAGCCCACGCGCTCTCCTCTCGTTCCTTCTCTTTTCTTTCCTTCCCTCAGGAGTGGTCCGGGCCTCCAGCATCTTCCCGATCTTGAGCGCCATCCTGCTGCTGCTCGGGGGCGTGTGCGTAGCTGCCTCCCGCGTCTACAAATCCAAAAGGAACATCATCCTGGGCGCGGGGATCCTGTTCGTGGCAGCAGGTGAGAGGCAGAGAGAAGGGGAGGCGGGCCACCCACGGACGCGTGGGTGTCTGCGTGTGTGCATGGGCGCGAGCGACTGCAAATCCAGCCTGCCCTAAGCGCCCCCTGGGGACTGGAGTTTTCCTAGGCTCCTCCCATGCTGGGTGAGGTAGGTTTAGGTTTAGTTTGTGCCTGCACAGACTGGTGTCTGTGAGTAAAGTGGGAGGCAAGGAGCGGAGTTTCCCTAGCTGTCCTAGAGAACTGAAGGAGGCGTCTGAGATGGAGAAGGAGGGGACCTGAGACACCAGGAGTCTAACGATAGGGAGGTGGGACTGGGGCTGAAGAGGAAGAAATTGACCTGAGTGAATCCTTAAAGGGGCTGGTTCTAAGAAAAACCCTCTAGGCCAGTGGTTCTCAGTGGGTCGCGACCCCTTTGAGAGGTTAGACAATGCTTTCCTAGGAAGTCGTATATCAGATATACTGCATATAGATAATTACATTACGATTCATAACAGTAGCAAAATTACAGTTATGAGGTAGCAACAAAAATAATTGTTTTGCCTGGGGATGGGTCACAGCATTAGGAAGATTGAGAACCACTGCTCTAGGCCCAGGAAAATGAAACTGAAGGTGTGAAGACCAGGCTTTGCCTGTTTGAGTAAAAAGGCTATTTACTGGAAAATTCAAGAGGAGATAGGTTATGCAGGAAGCTAGACGGAGGCCAGGATGTGAAGTTGGTTACCACAAGAGCTAGGGCCTTGGATTGTACATGTGACTGGGCAATAGGGTGTACAAAGGCCCAGATCCCATTCCAGCCATGTTTAACCCCCAGATGTGATGCCTGCCTGCAGTCCAGGAGGATCACGAAGAGTTTGAGGACTGCCTAGGCTTTGTGAGAAATCTCAAAATAAAGACTCCCAACCCCAAATAAAACTGGCCTAGGGTAGCAGACGCCAGGATAATGAGCCTTGAGGAGCTCAGACCTGCTCGTTAGTACGATTAGGACTGGAAAGTAGAGTAGAATGAAGAAAAGGCCCCTTCTGCACAGGAATGGAGTTTAGGGCAATGAACATGGGGCTTGCTTTAGATTCCCCAGGATGGTTTAGACCAATGGGTAACAGGGTATAGATACCCGGCCCCAGACAGACAGACAGACACACACACACAGCGTGAAGATTAGATTAATGAACGTGGGGCTTGCTTTAGATTGATTCCCCAGGATGGTTTAGACCAATGGGTAACAGGGTATAGATACCCCCCAGACACACACACACACACACACACACACACACACACACACACACACACACGGAGATTAGATTAATGAAGGTGGGGCTTGCACCTAGAAGGGAGTTTAAGACATTTAACTAGCCTGGTATGTGTTGTGGAGAGCAGTGGTCCAGACCTGCACAGGGAGGGTCTGGTTAGGTGTGAGAGAGGTGTGTGGCAAGGTCGAAATACTGACCTACACCTACAGGGCCTGGGGTTTAGAAAACTGGAGGTTGGACTTGGAGTAGGAAGATTTATTATAATTAGAGTGCAGTTAAGGCTGGTAAGGCCAGGACTCTATAGTGCAGGGAGGGTTAGGCCATCAGTGGACAGATCTTAGAGATTTTAAGTGGAATTAGGCCATTAGCAACAAAAAAGGAACATAAGGCGGGAACTGGGGAAAAATCCGGGTTTATACTTTGGACAGGAGCTGCAAACCGCGTCTGGGACTACCTCACCAAGGGTAGATTTGAGACCATTCAGTGTTGGGCCTAGGTGTGTGTGTGTGTGTGTGTGTGTGTGTGTGTGTGTGTGTGTGTATTTAGATCCATGGAGGCTAGATAAGAAGGGGCCGAACCTGAACTACCTGGGGGTGATTAACCTAAACTGTGGGAGGAATCAAGATCATTAGCACATGGATGGGCCATTCTCAGCCATTGTTAGGACTCTCCAAGGTAAGGTCTGAGTCCTTCTGGGGGCAAGGCCTTGACCACATAGGGGTGCAATTTAGACCCATATAGGTAAGGCATATGGAGCTGATGACCAGAGAAGGGGCCAGGGCCAGGTAGGGATGGGACCAAGATTGGGGGGTGCGGGGGATGGCGCTAACTCAGAGGGCAGAGGCTAGATCTCCAAGGGAAGTATTTTAGGCCAGTGGGGGAGAGGCTTATAGATTTCTGAAGTGGGGGTTTAGACCAATGAGGATGGGACTTAGATTCCAGAAGATGGCTTAGGCCAATGGGAACAGAACTTGCATTCCTCTGGTGGGTTTAGATTCTTGAGGAGGTGTTAGCCCTTTTGAGTGATACTTAAACTACTTGGGGGTGAAATTCATACCGATGGCAGTGGGGCTTAGGCTCTTAGGGTGGAATTTAGCCCAGCAATGGTGGGAGTTAAGTTCTTGAGTGTAGTTTAGCAAGCAGGGCTAAGACTGCTGGAGTAGAGTTTAGTCCAATGGGAACACGGGTGGAATTTAGCTTAGTGGGCTCAGAGCTTAAGACTGCTGGGTGGAATTCAGTCCGATAGAGGTGAATCTTAGACTCTTGGGTGTAAAGCTTAGACCAGTGGGATGGGTTTAGACTCCTGAGTCGGTTTAGGCCAGTGTAGTGTAGCTTAGACCAGGTGGGCAGGACTTAAGTGTTTAACCAAGAGTGGAGTTTAACCAGTTGCAGCCAGGCCTAGACTCCTGGAGTAGTTTTTAGCTCAGTGGGTCTCAGGGTTTATATTCCTGGGGTGGAGCCTAGCCTAGTGGAGGCTCCGGTTCAGACCACAGGGGATTAAGTCGGCCAGAGGACTGCGGGTCCTCTAGGCTCCCACATGACCGTCTCCATCCAGGCCTGAGCAACATCATCGGGGTGATCGTGTACATATCAGCCAACGCGGGCGAGCCGGGCCCCAAGAGGGACGAGGAGAAGAAAAACCACTACTCGTACGGCTGGTCCTTCTACTTCGGCGGGCTGTCCTTCATCCTGGCCGAGGTGATTGGCGTGCTGGCCGTCAACATCTACATCGAGCGCAGCCGCGAGGCGCACTGCCAATCTCGCTCGGACCTGCTCAAGGCCGGCGGCGGCGCGGGCGGCAGTGGCGGGAGCGGCCCCTCGGCCATCCTCCGTCTGCCCAGTTACCGCTTCCGCTACCGCCGCCGCTCCCGCTCCAGCTCCCGAGGCTCCAGCGAGGCATCGCCGTCGCGGGACGCGTCTCCCGGCGGCCCCGGGGGTCCGGGCTTCGCTTCCACGGACATCTCCATGTACACGCTCAGTCGCGACCCGTCTAAGGGCAGCGTGGCTGCGGGGCTGGCGGGCGCCGGGGCCGGCAGCGGCGGCGGCGGCGTGGGCGCTTACAGCGGGGCGGCCGGAGGCACGGGGGGAGGCGGGGCGGGCGCCGAGCGGGACCGCGGGAGCACAGCGGGCTTCCTCACGCTGCACAACGCCTTCCCCAAGGAGGCGGCGTCCGGCGTCACGGTCACGGTCACCGGACCGCCCGCTGCGCCCGCGCCCGCGCCGCCCGCTCCTGCAGCACCCGCGCCCGGGACCCTGTCCAAAGAGGCTGCCGCGTCCAACACCAACACGCTCAACAGGAAAACCACGCCGGTGTAGTGGTGCTCGCCTTCGCGGGGAGCCGGGGGGCGCGTCCGGGGCGCGTGCGCGGGCGCGCGTGCAACGAGGCCGCCGGATCGGGGTGCCCCCAGCTCTATCCCCGCCAGCGCGCTGGACACCGCTGGGCCTTCCAGCCCCTCCCCGCGCCCTTCAACACCCTCTACCCCCGTCACGCTCTGAAGCAGGGACCCTTGGGGAGGGGGACGGGACAGGAAAAGGGGCTCAGGTGTGGGAGCGCTGTGTTTTATTTTTGTGTGGGGGGAATTTCAAGGGAGGAGGGAGGGCCGTGGTGTTTTTTGCAGTTTTGAGATGTTTTCTTTTTAAATGTTTTGCTGTGTGCATGTGGGGGCGGGGCGGGGGGAGGGAAGGGAGGGACTCCCAGCCCAGCCCAGCCCAACTCCTGGAGAGGGGCTCATAACACATGAATATAGAGTTACATCTACAACTATATATACACATGTTCTGTATAAAGATACAGGCCCGCAGAAGGCAAAGGCCAAGGGAGGGTGCGCTGACATTTAGCTCACTTTTTCATTCATCTTTTGACAAGGGCTTATTAAGCACCTACTGTGTACCAGGTAATGGGTACAGAAGGCGGTGCTAAGGAGGAGGGGACATAAACGCAGGCGCATCCATTCATCCATTTCTGGAAATTCTATGTGTGTTTGCATAACCGCTAGGCATTGTACACGAGGTAAAATAGGGTCCCTGGCGTTCCTCAGAGAGTTTGCATCTTGTACATGAGACGGTCATTAATCACAGAATCATGTACCTACCCAGTAAATGACACTTAGAAATGTAGAGGCCCCTTGGGGCTGTGTTTTCCTAATGCAAGCCGTGGGTTACATCTCCAGTACTGCATAAACTAGGTGTAGTGGTGCGCTCCTGTAACTGCAACCCTTGGGAAATGGAAGGTGTTCAAGGTCATCCTGGGCTGTGTGCTGAGATTGAGGCCAGCCTGGACTGCCGAGACTTTTGTGTTTTAAAAAAAGGCACACCGGGGATGGGGTGGGGTGAGGGTGAATATGAGATGCTGCAGAGTGCTCCAAGTAGGGTGATTAACTCAGATGGGGCACGGGGGGGGGGAGGGGAGAGCACAGCCAACTATACTGACAAAGAATGGTACTAGCTAGTCAGACCTGAGGTGAAGTGACCCAGGCAGAAAATTTAACATACCAAGGACCTGGGACGGGAAGCAGCTTCCAGGGTGTACTGGAAGTCTAGTGAGCCTAGCCATGGTTGAGTAAAGGGCCTGGACACAAACTGGTCCAGGGCTCCTATGTGACATATTATGAGTCATCAAAAGGGCCACGAAGTGGCTTTGAGCAGGAATAGGGCACAAAGACAGGAACTCGGAGGTAAGAGTTAAGAGGCAGAGGCCCCTTGTGGGAGGCAGAATACTCTGCCACAAATGCTGGATCTCAGAAGTGGTGTCTGGTGTTCAGGAGACTCAGAAGGTCTCCTGAACCTTTTCCATCCATCATCCATTCATCCATTCATTCAGTCAGTCACTGTCCTACTATTAGCATTCTGTGCTGTGTGAGTTTGGATTTGGGAGGTGACAGATCGCTGCTCTGGTTTCAGTGTCAAAAAATGTGCAATACAGACAGGGCAGTGGGTGTCACATTAGGGTCACAATGGTCACCTGAGAACACAGGACAGAGTGACCCACTGTCAAATACGTGCAGGGGAAATGGAGCATCCTAGAGTAAGTGATGTCTGGACTTAAAGGACCAGCAGGTGTCTGGTGTGTGCTGATGGAGATGGAGGCAACTTGGGCGAGAACTCGGAGAAGCAAAACAGCACAATGTGCGGGTGGTGAGGGCGGGAGAAGGTCAGTGACTCAAGCATGCTGCAGTCCAACTGCAGGCAGTAGTGGAGGATCTACAACCCACATCCGAGCTCCAGAGTTCCAGGCTGAGGGGCCTGGCAGTCACTCAGCAGGCAGAGAGTGGTTCTTGCTGGTTTCATTTTCTCAGTAAATAATCCCCGAGGTCTGCGCATCAGCCCTGTACTCAGTGTGGGAGAAGAGGAGGGGTAGACTGAGGAAGGAAAGCATATGAACCGGGTATGACATTTGTGCTTCGGGGGGGGGGGCGCTTCACGAGTGGCACATACCTGTCATCTTAGTACTGGTGAGACGGAGGCTGGAGGACTGTAAATCTGAGGTTACTCCAGGCTAAGAAGCTGACTCCAGAAAATGCAAAGAGCTGGGAATGTAGCTGAACTGGGAGAGTATTTGCTGAACATTCACAAGGTCCTGGGGTCCATCCTCAGCATCACATAAACTAGGTGTGGTAAAACTGTGCTAGTAATCCCTGCATTTGGGAGGTGTAACCTGGAGGATCAGAAGTTAAGGCATCGTCAGCTATATAGTAAGACTGAGGCCAGCCTGTGTTGAACATGGTTTTTAAATAAGGTGAGAATTTTGCTTCTGGGGCTCAGATGGAATTAGAAGGTGGGGAGGCTGAGTCAGGGTCCTAGGCGCAGATCTGCGAGGGCAGTTCAAGAAGAGATGCTAGGGAATGGAGAGAGGAATATAAATTTAGTGGTACTAGGAGCAGGGATGGGGGAGAGGGCTAGTGTAGGGAAGGTGAGAGACTAGTGTAGAGAGAGGTGAGGTGAAAGAGACAAATGTGGAGACAAATGTGGAGGACAGAACTGTTCTGGGGCATGATGGGATCTGTAGTCCAAAGGTCAAGCCTAGAGCAAAAGGGGGGTAGGGAGTGGGCAGGAAAAAGTGAAATAAGGGTGGGTAAGTGGGATGGAGGGCAGAAGAGATCAAGACAGAAGGCAAAGACAAGGTGATCCTGAGAGGGGAGGGGAGAAATGGGAATGACTGGTAAAAGCTTGGCAATCAAAGATAAGAAGTTGCAAAGACACAAAACAGGAACAGAAAACCGAAACCTCACAGAGGCAAGACAGGTAAGAAGTTCGTGAGGCATGAGGAATGGGCAGTTCCTTGTCTTTTAAGAAATTGATTTTATTTGAACAGGGTACCACTATATAGGTCAGACTGGCCTGGAACCCACAGACGCCTGCCTCTACCTCCTGAGTACTGGGATTAAAGGTGTGCTACCATACGCTGCATAGCTTTTATTTTAATATTAGAGAAATATTGGACTGGAGAGGTGGATCCGTGGTTAAGAACGCTTACAGCAAAGCTGCAGAGAAACTCTGTCTCAAAAGCCAAAAAGAAAAAAGATGCTTACAGCTCTATCAGAGGACCCGAGTTCAGACCCCAGCACCCATATCAAGTGAAGATAACTCAAGACTCGGGGAATCTAACACCTTCTTCTGATTTCCATGGCTATACCTCCTCACACAAGTGTGTGCACAGTCTCTCCTCTCCCCCTCTCTCTCATGCACACGGGACATATGCACAAATACACATAAAATTAGAAAAAGAGAAATACTTTGTATGCTAGCCCTGGTGGTACAGACCACAGGAAACTGAGGAAGGAGGATCACTTGCTTAACTTACTGAGTTCAAGACTGGCTTGGTGAGATTGTTTCCAAACAAATAGAAAAGAGAGGGCTGATACAGTTCAGTGGTTGAGCCCCTGCCTAGAATCCCCCAGTGAGGAGCTGGAGATGTGACTCACTGATAGAGCCTATCATATGTGAAGAGTTAGAGTCAATCCCTGGAAGGGGAGCAGCAATCTGTCTTAGATTATCTGAAGAGACCTTACATCGTGGTAGACAGGCAGCAGAGAGAAGAATGGTTTAGGACCGATAGCCTCCCAAGGCCAACCAAGTAACTTCCTTCAGTTCATCCCACCCTCTACTTTCACTACTACCTTCGGATAAAGCAACCATATAAACTGATGAAGGGGTTAACCCATTGATTGAGCCTTCAGGATCCAATCACTTCCCCAAAGCCTAACAATCTGTAACTGAATTCCTTTTTTTTTTCACAATATGTTTTTTAATTAGGATGTAACTGAATTCTTAATACTCCTTGTGGGATAATTCATATTCAAACTGTAGCAAGTGATAAGTAGACAAAGATCTGCTGTTTTGGGACCTCTCCAAGTGACCTCTCAGGTTCATAAATGAAAACGGAGCAGGAGGCTGGGGGTGTGGATCAGATGGTAGCAAACATGTTTAGAATTCACAGGTGCTGAGTTCAAACCCCAACACTGCATAAACTGCAGGGTGGTACATGCACAGTGTAAATCCAGCAGTTGGAAGATGGAGGCAGGAGAATCAGAAGTTCAAGGTCATTTCTGGACACGTGAGGAATTTGAAGCTAACTTGGGATGCATGGAGATGCTTTATAAAAAAGAAAAAAAGGAAGAAAAGCCAGCGCTAGGTGTGCTGGTGCCCTCCAGAAGTTGAAGTAGCAATTGTGAACTGCACATTGAGACTCTCTCAATCGACTACAAAAGCTACAGAGGATACGGTAACCGTATGACAGGGCAGAGCCATTCAAGATAAATTGTTTGAGATGATGAGTGTGAACAAGGATGAGCGACTTGTGCACAAATTCCAGAGCATTGGGAACAAAAGACTGATGAGTCCTTGTAGCCCTGGACAAAAAAAAAAAAAAAAATCCATATTCTGTTCCAGCTTTGATGGGAAACACCTGGAGAGCTTTAAGCACAGGCATGCCGGGGTCATAGTTTCATTTAAACAAAACAATAACAGAATCCTGTCACTGGGCTGGGAATGATTTCACAGTCAAAAAGAAGACTAGGTGGGGGTAGTGCATGCCTGAAGGTGGAAATGAGATCAGGAATTCAGGGCTGTCCTTGGCTTCAGGAGATTCTCTTTGTCTTCCAAACAAAACCGGAGGGACTGGGAATGTAGCTCAATTGGCAGGGTAACTTCCCAGTATACAGCAGACTTTCCTTGTTGTATAAATGGCATGGTGGCTCAGGCCTGTAAACCTAGTGTTTGGGAGATAGAGGCAGGGGCATCAAGAGCTCAAGACCAGCTTGAGCTGCATGGGAGCCTGTATCTGAAACAACAAAAAAGTCAAAAGGGGAAGCAAGCATTAGGGGCATGGAATCTTACAGATTCTGTCTACAGGGGTGGTGAACTAGGTCTGGGGGCGGGGGCCGTCAAGCAACTAAGGTTAAAAGAAGAAAGGAATCTGAGTTGAAGTTGAGCCCTTGTACACTGGACAGATTTTAGGTGGGAGCAATCTTTTGGACGTGCCCAGTTGGTGATGCCTCTGGAAATCCAAGTCAAGGTATCAGGTAGCCAGTTGGTTATGAGAGTGGTGAAGAGGTCAGGGCTGGAAATACAAGTCTTAGTAACGTCAGCATCCAGGAGACATTTAATGCCAGAGAATGGGATAACTGTGAGGAGTAATTAGATAGAGTTATGACTCCGCTCTAGAAACCTGGGAACATCCAAGGCATCTCTGAGAGAGAGAGAGAGAGAGAGAGAGAGAGAGAGAGAGAGAGAGAGAGAGAGAGAGAATAGATCTGGGGGAAAGCAGAAAGGCAGACCCTCACAGAGGGCAAAGTTAGTGATGGTGGGGTATGGGGCTCAGTGGTAGAGCACCTGCCTAGAATACCACAGTGAGGGGATGGGAGTGTGGTTCAGTACCTACTGCGCATGATGGAAGGGAAAGAAGGGTGTAAAGTACATAATGTTTTATGAAGCAAGAAGTCAACCATCTGTGCCCAGTGCTGCTGAGAGCTGGAAAAAGATATGGAAGACTAGAAGGTTTGTGACGGGGACAGTGGTGACGAGCTCGATAAGAGGTAACTTTTGTCTGATTTCAGAGATAAAAGCCTCAATCCAGCATTGCAGGGGATGGGGGCGTGAGGGAAGAAGAGGAAAATGAAATCCAAGCAATTATTATTTTGGTATGCAAACCATACAGAGCTGAGTGTAGTGGTTCACACCAATAATCCCAGCACTAAAGAGGCTGAGGCAGGGGAATGACGCAGTTCAAAGCCTGCCTGAGCTTCTGATGGAGACATTTTCTTAGAACAATAACATAATATTTTAAAGAGGCCCAGTGGGATGGCATAGCAGGGGGCACACTTGCTGGCAAGTCTGACCACCTGAGTTTAATCCTTGCCCTGGACCCACAAGCTAGAAGGAAAGAACTGACCCCTGCAAGTTGCTCTCTGCTCCCCCATAACATTTATACCCCTATACCACCCCAAAATAAATGTAATAATCTTTTAAAATTTAAAAATAGAGAAGGAGGCCAGGCGGCGGCAGAGTACACCTTTAATCCCAGCACTCAGAAGCAAAGGCAGGCGGATCTTTGTGAGTTGGAGGTCAGCTTGGTCTACAGAGTGAGTTCCAGGACAGCGAAACAGTGAAACCCTGTCTTGAAAAACACAAACAAACAAAAAATGGGGGGGGGGTTAAATGTACAGACAAAAAGACAGAAAATACACCCCACATTTCTAGAGCTATTACAGCAGATGGGCCCTAGAAAGATTGGGAGACCCACGGCCCAGGAGTAGTTGGGGGTGGAGACCAGTTCAGTAGCAGGCAGGGAAGAAAGGCTTGGGAGAACTTCCTGAATAAGGCTGTGCTGTCTGCTTTCCAGCTCCTGCTGCTGACATTGTGGGGCTGGGAGGCCATCCAGCCCTGAGGGATCCAGTGAAGTATCCTTCATTCATTCAGAAATGAAAATGCACTCAGCACTCAGGAATGTCTTCTGGGGATTTGGGGATGCCAGGCCCTGTCATTGAAGAGCTGTGTCCACCTTGTCATGGAATGGGAGCTAGGCCAGGCAGAACAGAGACGGGTGTTCTGGTGGACACTGAAGAGGAGCGGGTCACATCTTTCCTCGTCTGGACAGGCAGCTGTGTATATGCCATCTCATTGCACCAGGCCATTCATTCACCCATACTTCATCCATTCATACCACCCATTGAAGTGTCTCAGGCTTCTTGTGTATCTGACCTTGAGATGGATACCTGAGAGGACCCTGACAGGCTGGGCCAGTCTAAGGCCACAGTCAGACGCACAATCACCTCCAACGATACAGTCCAGAGCAGGGCCACCAGAGGTGGCACGGGTGTTCCAGGGACCTGGGGACGGCACCTGGGAAAGGAAGGAGTTGGTAAAAGGTGGGTCCCGCCTGGGTGGGCCACAGAAGGGCTGAGAGGGAGCGAGGTGTGAAGAATCAGGCCCTGCTCCCATGCAACACGGCTGTCCCTGTCTAGGTGTCTGCCCCCGAGGGAGCTGAAACTGCATGGAAGCTCCCCCGGGGGCACTCAGTCTAATAAATCCATGAGGATAGCTGCTCTGCTTCATGCGTCCCAACCGCCCCATTCCCCGAGCTCTGCCTTTTCTTCCTTCTGGGGGACTGAGGCCTCAACACTGCAACTGATCTATATCCATCGATACCCAGGGTTCTGGCCATGATGACCTCTTCCAGACCTTCAGCAAATTCAGTCAACTCCGCTAGAGATACAGGTCCTACCCTTCTTCCTCAGACCTTGGAGTCCATCTCTCCACTCTTGTCACCCTCCCATTCCCCAGTCCAGACTCAAGGGTCAGGCCCAAGCCTCCTCCCTCAGACCCAGGACTCCTGGCCCCAGCCTCTTCCCTCTGACCCAGGACTCCTGGCCCAAGCCTCCTCCCTCAGACCCAGGACTCCTGGCCCCAGCCTCTTCCCTCAGACCCAGGACTCCTGGCCCCAGCCTCTTCCCTCTGACCCAGGACTCCTGGCCCCAGCCTCTTCCCTCAGACCCAGGACTCCTGGCCCCAGCCTCTTCCCTCAGACCCAGGACTCCTGGCCCCAGCCTCTTCCCTCAGACCCAGGACTCCTGGCCCCAGCCTCCTCCCTCAGACCCAGGACTCCTGGCCCCAGCCTCCTCCCTCAGACCCAGGACTCCTGGCCCCAGCCTCTTCCCTCAGACCCAGGACTCCTGGCCCCAGCCTCCTCCCTCAGACCCAGGACTCCTGGCCCCAGCCTCTTCCCTCAGATCCAGAACTCCTGGCACCAGCCTCTTCCCTCAGACCCAGGACTCCTGGCCCCAGCCTCCTCCCTCAGACCCAGGACTCCTGGCCCCAGCCTCCTCCCTCAGACCCAGGACTCCTGGCCCCAGCCTCCTCCCTCAGACCCAGGACTCCTGGCCCCAGCCTCCTCCCTCAGACCCAGGAGTCCAGGTGCACTCTCCTTTCTCAGGCCCAGGAGTGCAGGCTCTAGCCTCCTCCCTCAAACTCAAGAGTCCAGGCTCCAGTCCTCCTCCCTCAGACGCAGGAGTTTGAACCAAGCCCTCCTCCTTCAAACCCAGAAGCCCATACTCAAGTCCTTCTCCCTCAGACTCAGGGGTCCACCCCACCCCCACCTTCAATCCTCCTCCCTAGCCTCTGGCTCTTAGAACCCTGCAATTCAGCTAGTGAGTTTCCAGCCCAGCCTGCTCAGGACAGAAACACAAATTCTCAGTCCTTTACTGGCTCTTTGCCTCCAGATTTTGGAGTTTGGACTTTGCAGCCCCGCCTCCGGACCCTTGGGGAAACAAAATTCCCTAGGTTCTGCCTGTTGAAGACCCGGCCCCCAGCCCCTCCTTCCTAGAGGCCTCTCTCCCCCGCCCCTTGTCCCCTTAAAATACCCGGGATCCCTATGGCAACAGGCACCCGCGACAGGTGCGGGTGTTATTTACGGGTCGAGCCCGAAATAGCCCATGGGGTGAGGGGGTGGGCAGATGGGGCGAGGCCGGGAGCGAGCACAGCGGGTCCGGAGGGCCGAGCGGGCGGAGGCAAGCAAAACCGGACGCTTCGGAGGCATCGCGGAGCTGGGGCCGGCGCAGCGCGGAGGCAGGAGAGCGCGAGGGGCCCGTACCCGGGAGACCCGGGTGGGAAGACCGAGAGGGACGCGGGACCCCGAGCTGAGACTGGAGCGATCCCGGCCGGGCCGGCCCTGGGAGCCAGGGGGAGGGGGAGCCGAGTGACTAGACGGACTCACTGTTTCCCTTCCCAGGTCCTGTGCCTCCAGGGTACTTTGCTCTGGTTTTCTGAGCCACAGTGTGGACCACAGTGCCTTGATCTAAGCCCTGTCGGGACCCCCAGGTCTTTCTCCTGGGCCCTTAAAGAGTCCCCAAAACTCTTTTTCTGGACACCACATAGATTCTCAGCTACCGTTGAGACCTGGGCTCTTTTCTGTGTAGTTCCTGACTCACCCATCCCCTTTCCCCAGAATTCCATAAGAGTTTACCCGGATCTGCTGTGAATATTGGAGGATACTCCTTGCCTCTTTGAGACTTGGAGCGGTTTCTATTCTTCCCTGGGGAACCACAATTCTTCCTCTTGTATAATCTAAAGGTGTTGTGACTCCTCCCTTTACAAACTCTGAGCCCGAAGAACTCTAGACTATCTCAAACACACGAAACACCTCAGCTTCTCTCTCTGAGAAAATTCTGAGGCTTACTGGAGACCCCATCAGCAGCCTGCAGAGACTGGGCAGGTCTTCCCCCTGGGGCTCCCCAGGGTAGGTGAACCTCAGAGGAGCCTGGCTTTTCTTCTAGGCCTCTCCTGTGCCAAATTCATGTGCACAAGCCCGGGTGGTGTCTGTTTAAACCCACCAGGTATGCTTAAGCCAAGAATATAGCTTATTTGCTTGTTTGCTTTTGCTTATTTTTCCTCTCCGGAGAGGCAGAGGCTTCCTCTTGCATTCGGGGTTCAGCTCTTGCTTATTCCCAATCTAGTTGACACTGAGCACCCCACTTCCTTGAAAAGCCCAGGCCCTGCTCCCTGCTCCTCAGGGCCCCCTGCACAGGTCTGTCTGACTCCTCGAAGCTCGCCTGAACTCTGCCCGCTCCCATCATCATGATGATGTGGTCTAACTTCTTCATGCAAGAGGAGGACCGCCGTCGAGCAGCTGCGGGACGGCGTCGTGCCCAGGGACAGCAGAATCTTGGCTTGACTCCGGAGCTCGAGGGCAAGATCAAGCTAGTGTTGCTGTTGGCTGCCGTGGGTGCTACCCTGGCTGTGCTGTCGGTGGGCACCGAGTTCTGGGTGGAATTTAATACATACAAGACCAACGGCAGCACCGTCTGTGAGGCTGCCCATATGGGGCTGTGGAAGGTGTGCATCAAGCGACTGTGGCAGGCGGACGTGCCCGCGAGCAGGGAGACCTGTGGCCCGGCTGAGCTGCCAGGAGGTGAGAGGCTGTGTCCTGAGCCTGTGTCCCACAGTCAGGGAGAAAGAAGCTTATGTCTGGGAAAACTTTGTTCCAGGAGAAAAAAAAAGTCTTATCCCTGAAAGTTTGTGACTAGATCAGCCTGTGCTCACAGAAACTGGAGAGAAAGGGGGTATGGGGAGAGAAGTGCAGACCTAGCCCATGTCCCCAAGCAACATATCCCCTAAAGTAATTTGTTCCTTTTATAAAAAAAATTTAATTTATTTTTTTAAAAAAACATTCTTTTCTCATTTTACATACCAATCCCAGTTCCCACCCCCCCTTCTGCTCTCTCCATCCACTCCCCATACACTCCTCAGAGAGGGTAAGGCTTCCTATGGAGTCAACAAAGTCTAGTAGAGCTTTGAGCCAGGACCAAGCCCCTCCCAGCTATATCTAGACTCCTGGTCCCACTGCCAGCGTCCCCATATTCAGAGGGCCTAGTTTGGTTCTATGCTGGACACCCCTCCCCCCCCCCCAGTCAGTTTGGAGTCAGTGAGCTCGCATTAGCTCAGCTAAGCTGAAGAAACTTGTTTCTTAAAGTTTGTCTTCTAGCTATGGCCTGTGCCCCAGACCAGCCTGTACCCCTAGAGACAGCCTGTGCCTTCAGACCCAGCTGGTACCCTCAGAACAGCCTGTAACCACCCCCGCCAACCGTATCCCCTAGAACTGCCTGCATTCCCCATCAGACAGCCATGCACCCACAGACAGCCTGTGCCCTTAACTAGAAGCCTGGAGACATCCCACATTCCCACTCTGTGAGGCTCTGTGGAGACAGACCACCCTACGCCCACCCGGAAGTCATAAAATCTGTGCCGATTCCCTGTTTGTGGATACAATCAAATGAAATTCTTGCCCGGTACCTCTTACAATTCTGGGTGCACATTGTCTCTCTTGAGAAACGTTTCTACCAGCCTCTCTCACCTCTGTGTTGTCAAAACGTACATTCCCACCCTTCTCCCTTGCTCTGTAGGCAGCCACACCCTTCGTTTCCCCACATGGTAGTTCCTTTGCTTTCAGCTGTGCCAGAGGGCTATCTTGTACCTCTCACTTTCTGACAGAACACGCTATGCCCTTTTCTTAGACAAGTGGGACATTCTATACCACCCCGGGAACTGGATGGTGTTTATTTTACCTCTTTTAACTCAAGGACAGTATTTGATACCCATTAAAAACCACGTTGGATATCACTTGTTTGATGAGATCTCTGCGGTGCTGCTCTCCAGTGTGTACCCGGTAGTCTCAGGACCCCTGATGGAATACCCTTTCACCCCTTCTGGGCTCTGGTTGGATTTCCTTTCATTCTTAACCGCTACTTTTCCAGATGTGGTATGGAACCCGGAATACAATGTTCTAAGCCTTTGAAGTGGGAAGTGACTGTTTGTGGCTTGAACTACCTGTCTGTCCTGATCAGCTATTTTAATTCTTGTGCTTCTCACTGCTTGGGACCTCAGTCAAGAAGATCCCAAATGGGATAATGAAAAAGAATATGGGATGCTAGCTGGGCTTGGTGGTGCAATTCTGTAGTCATAGGTACTCGGGAGGAATGAGAGCTCGAGGGCAGCCTGGGATACAGATGGAGTTGAAAGTCAACCTGAGCAACTTTGTGAGATCCTCTCTAAAAAAGCGAAAAGAGGACTGGAGGCATGTCTCAGTGGTAGAACACTTGCCTAGAGTCCCCCAGTGAGGGGCTGGGTGTGTGGCTCAGAGATAGAATACCTGCTTAGAATCTCCCACGAAGGAGCTGGGAGTGTGACTTAATGGTAGAGCACCTGCTTAGAGTCTCCCAGAGAGGAACTGGAGCATAGCTCACTGATGAGTTTCACCATACTTGTTCTAGAGGGGAGAAAAATAAGGAGCAAGAACTCCTAGTGTCCAGTCTGTGCCTCAGGCTAGTTCTATGTGGTTTGACTTTCAGATGTCTCGGTTCCTAAGAGCTATCTGTACTAGAACTTACGGTCTCAGAGACCCTCATTCTTTGGGAGAGAAGATTGCCCGCTGCCACTTCACCGTGCATGATGAGGTCCTTCACACCTCTTGCTGTTTCCTCTGCTTGTCAGAAAGGACTTCACTGCATGAGCATGGCAACACACACCAGTACTGAGTAGGCAGAAGCAGGAAGACCAGGAATTCAAAGCCAGCTTGGCTACATAGTGAGTTGTAGGTCAGCCTAGGCTACATAACACCTTTGTGCCAAAAACAAAACAAGAGGACTTCACCTTTCTTACAAGGCCATTCCCAAAATACCGTATTTCTGTACATCAGAGGACCTCTCTTAGATTCCACTGTCTCAAAGAAATAACTTCATTTGAAAATGAAAAGAAAGCCATTGCACGTCCCTTGGCTATCCTATCAGAGAGTGACTCACTCTGTTGCTTCCTAAGTGAATTTGCCCTGTCCTCTGTGGGACACGGACACAAAGTCCTGTTATCAGCAGCCAAATGGAATGCCAGATACCACACCCAGTCCCAGAAGGAACTCTACTCTCTCATGGGTCTAGAATGTATCCTCTACCAGTGTCCACAAAGAGCATCTTCCTTGCCTGGAGACTGCACCCCGACTCCCCAAGCTGATATCTGGCGTGCCCCCACTCTCACTTGATGTGGATTTATCCCCTTGTCCCTTCATCTCTCCCCCTTCAATTGGTAAAGTTCCATTTCCACGTCTCCAAATTGTCTGGCTCCCTTTTCAATGTTCTCAACCCCTCGTTATTCTGCGCACTCCCTTTTGTTCTGTGTCTCGGTTTCCTTGTATGTAGAATAAGAGTAGATCGGAGTGTAGGATGCATTTTAGGAGCCAGGGTGTGATTTAGTTGGCGTACTGTTTGCCTAGCATGCACAAAGCCCCGAGTTTGATCCTCAGCATCACATAAACCAGGCATGGTGCTATATGCCTGTAGTCCTAGCATTTGGGAGGTGGAGGCAGCAGGGTCAGAAGTTCAAAGCCATCTTTTGCTTCGCAGCAGGTTTAAGGTCAGCTTAGGGTACATGAAACCCTGTCTTAGCATGTTAGAACATCCTGTTTTTAACTTTAAACTTTCTCATATTTAAATTAACAACAGTATCGAGTGAATTTTACATATGTTTACATAAAATGTTTACACAAAAATTATTGTCTGCTTTCAGAAGGTTCTCATGCTATGTCTTATTTTATTTTTTTCTTTTTAGAGGCAGTGTCTCACATGGGCCAGTCTGACACCACATCTGCATATTTTAAAATTTATTTCCCACGCTGTACATGGTAGTGCATACCTTTAGTCCCAGCACTCGGGAAGCAGAGGCTGGAAAATCTTTCTGTCTATATAGCAAATTCCAGGATAGCCAGAGCTACACAGGGAGACCCGTCACCAAAAAAAATCTTTCTTAATTCAGTTCTCTAATGTGTTTGGCATTGCAGCCATACACACATGTTTTGACTTGGAAAAAATGTAGAATTTGAGTTTATATATATGTGTGCTTTAGTTTGAAGAAATTGTATTATGTGGCTTTGTGTTGTTTTCAATGTAATTTTTCTTACTCAACACTGATTTCCAAATCTCTCTCACTTGCTTTATTTTTTTTTAGTTCATCATGATTCTGTTATAAAGCTGTCCACGAGAGCATCTATCTCAACTATCTATTGCCTGAGAGATGGACACTAGATTATTTCCTACTCCATTTTAGTAAGCGATGCCACTGAGAACAGTCACATCTATATTCCTATATGTGGTATTTTTCCTTCTTGTAATATCCAGAAGTGAAATTATTGTGTTTCAGGGCAAAGACATATAAACATGCGTCACTTAGTAGCAGAGATGTATTCTCAGAAACACACGTTTTAGCCGATTCATGTTGGAGAACACCAAAGCATGTACTCGTGTAGATTAGGGTGGCTTCTATGACTTAGTTTATTTTTATTTTTAACTTGTGTGTGTATGTGGGGGACAATGTGTACCTGTGTGCGAAGGCTCAGAAAGGTACACCGAGCCCAGAAAAGGGTATTGGATGTCCAGTGCTGGAGTTGCTGTTTTAAGCTGCCTGATGAAGGTACCAGGACCCTCACTCGGATCCTCAGCAGGGATGGGATATGTTCTTAACCACTGAGCCATCTCTCTAGCTGTGAGGTGACGTACTCATTGTCCCTTAGTCACACACCTGGTCTATTACTGACTGAACGGTTACTGCCTGCTGTACACCTGCACTTCAAGCTTTAATATGTCAGAGTCTTTCACATACAGACTAGTGCCGATTTACCCTCCCAGCTGCTTCCCCTTCTCCCCCCAATGCTTCACACTGCCCTTTCAATATTTGCCCAACTAATTGATCTGAAGTGCTTCCTCCCTGCTGGTTCAAGTCGCATTTCTCTGCTTCCCGCTGCAGCAGTCTCTCTTCATGTACTTGTGAACTCTCCAGATTTGCCCTCCTGTGAATCACTATTCATATCCTTTGCCCGTGTTTCAATGGGGTAACTTCTCTTCCCCCTTGCTAATCGGCAGGAGCTCTTTGTGTATGCAGCATAGGAGAGAGCACTCTTTCCCGAGTCCCTTAACCTCCTGGTACCTGCATCTTGCTGTCCTTTGTTGAATGAAATGAAAGCTCATTTCCAATCCACTTGCTCCTCAGTCTCATATGAAGGAGCTGGGAGGAGAGATTGTCAACTCATTTAAAGAGGAAAAGAATTTGAGAGTCCAGAGAGGTGAATGGCTCACTGTGCCAAAGGCTTAGACCATAGGTCTTGGGGTTAAAAACGCATTCCCCAGACATCAGTGATGTGGAAAGTGATATTTACATCTCAGTATTATTGTCCATCTCGGTGCATTTATTTATTTAATCTGCTCCCCCAACTCGTGTGTGTGTGTGTGTGTGTGTGTGTGTGTGCGCGCACACACACGTACACAGAGTCAGCTCTCTCCTTCTACTGTGTGGATTCCAAGAATTGAACTCAGGTCCTCAGGCTTAGCACAAGCACCTTCATATGCTGCACAGTCTTGCCAGTCTGATTTTTCTCCGCTGTGGGTCAGTCATACTAATGTTCTATTTTTAGCTCCCTGTAAGTGTCTGGGCAGTGTCCAGCCTTGAGCTTACACAGAACTTCATGTCATCACCTCCTCTTTTTCTTTCCTGAACCCCACAGAAGCAAACTGCACCTACTTCAAATTCTTCACCACAGGGGAGAATGCACGCATCTTCCAGCGAACCACCAAGAAAGGTGAGGACATCTCATATTGCGACAAGGGAGGGGTGAGGGTAGGATGACAGCTCTGAAGGAGCAAGTGACAGCGTGGTGCTCGGGATGGGCTCAGATCTGGTACTGTCCCATATTTGGAGGGGGATCGTGGGTTAAAAGTGGGGACAATAGTCAGGCAGTGGTGGCACACACCTTTAATTCCAGCACTCGGGAGGCAGAGGCAGGCGGATCTCTGTGAATTGGAGCCCAGCCTGGTCTACAGAGCGAGTTCCAGGACAGCCAGTACTGCTACACTGAGAAACCGTGTTTCAAAAAAAAAAAAAAAAAGAGTGGGGGCAGTGATCACCAGACCTTGTGTCCAGCATTCTGACCACTGACTCAGCCTGTACCATGTGGGGCTTGGACAAATTATACTTCCTTTCTGTATTGAACATTATAAGCATTTTAAGAACACTGTACAAGCTAAACTCAGCACTCATGGTTTGTTAGCACTAACTCTAGTTCTTACGATAACCCTACAGTTTGGAACTTCAGCTTCATAGCTTCATCACCCAAGTGAGAAAACAAATCAGAAATGGTTGAGAGTATTACTATCCATTTCCACAAAAGGGCAGGGATACGATCCCAATCCTCCCCCAAAATCTGAATCTACAGAATCATATGTGAAAAATGAAAATGTTGAGCGCATTCTTTGGTCCACATAATGGCTTCGAGCCCCATGGGAGTGCCAAGTGCTCAGAAGGTGGCTGGTGTAATGGGGGAATGAATTTTTAATTTTAACTTCAGTGAATTTAAAATGGAATGTGTCTCTGGTAGCTACCACTATACCAAACAATCAGACTCTGAGAACTTTGTCCTTTCTACCCTAAATCTAGCTTTTTGAACATTGCTCCAATGCCCCAGTGTCTTCATAGAGGAACTGGGATCGTTTCATGTCTCTTGCTGTTTGTTTGTTTTTTTTAATGAGAATATAATGCGGCTAAACTCTTATGAGACCTGGTGCATACAAGGGTCCCTTACCTCTCCATTCATTTCTTTTTTGAGAAGGGTTTTAGGGTTTCGTGCTTTTGGTTCCTGTCCTGGAGTGAGACCAGGGCTCAAAAGTCTCTGCCTCCCGAGTGGAGGCCACACCACCCGGCTCTCATTCATTTCTTGTGTCGAATCCCTGTGCACCTCTGAGATGGTAAAATCTCCTGGTGCACTGGTCTGAAGCACCTCCTATGGTGCCGAGCAGTACACTGAGCACTTCCTGTGACTTCTGATCCTGATTTTCCAGAACTGAAGACTGAGGGCAGTGTAGGACTTTACCAGAATTTTCCAGCTGGGGGGTAGTTGGGGAAAATTACAACCTGGGTGATTACAAGATAATGAATCATCATTACCACTGTCTCCTACATCCTGTTCCCTCCACTTCATTATCTGTTGACCCAGTGATGACCAAAGGACAAGTTGCAGATGGTCATTCCAGTATCCCTGACCTGAACTTGTCCCCTTTTTGCTCCATACCCTGAGCCAAGTAACTGACAGACCTACTGAGTCTCCCTTCTTTCAACAGTGTAAATAACACACTCTCAGGAGGACTTTGAAGTCCTCCGTCCTTCTGGTTGTGCTTCTTGTGGAGGAGTGCTGTCCATGCTCCTGTTCCCATGTTCTCTGCCTCTTCCTTGGCCCCTCCTTGCAGAAGTAAACCTAGCAGCTGCTGTGATAGCTGTACTGAGCCTGACAGCCATGGCCTTGGGCTGCCTCTGTGTCATCATGGTGCTCAGCAAAGGTGCAGAGTTCCTGCTCCGCTTGGGAGCCGTCTGCTTTGGCCTCTCAGGTGAGGGCTGAGTGTGTGGAGGCTAAGGACACTGCATGCTAGGAACTGAGGTCTCTACACACTGCTGCATGCTGGGAGGTGGGATTCCACACGCTGCTGCATGCTAGGAAGTGAGGTCTCTATAAGCTGCTGCATGCTGGGAGGTGGAAACTGTATCCAGTTGCATGCTGGAGGTGCAAACTGTATCCAATTGCATGCTAAAGGCGGATCTCTACACGCTGTTGCTCTGGGTGTTTGGATCTCTGCCAACTGTTGCATGCTGGAAGTTAGCATCTCCACTCACATTTGAGTGCTGAGCGCTCCACACAATGTTGCATGCTGGGAAGTAGAATCTACAAGTCCAGCCGCATGTTGGGAGTAAAGAGAAACCCAAGAGCTCTAGTATACTCAAAGATGGAAGAATTCCAAGGACTCTTACTGGAAAGGTTTATTTAAATTTAAATGATGTTTTACATTTGGAGTTGGGAGGGCCAAGAATCTCTGTACACTGAGAATGAGATCTCCACTCGCTGCTCCATGCTGGAAGCAGAGGAGGGGTCTGTCCAAAGGCTGTAGTAGGCTCAAAGATGGAAGAATTCCAAATTCAGTTGTTGACAGAGGGGTGGAATGTTTCTAAATAATACTATTTTGGGTTTGGACATGGGGTCTCCAATGACTGATACCAAAGGGAGGGGTAAATTTTCAGGCACTATTGCTTGCCAGGAGTTGGAGTGAGTTTATGTAAAATATAAAATCCAGGAACTTTCTAAATCCTGTTGTTGCATGACAATTGAATGCTCTCCAACCACTCTTTTAGATTTGGCTTGCAATCTCCAACACTGTTGTATAATTGTGTAATTGGAGGAAGAGGCAGGTCTGTGAGCAGGATTGCATGCTGGGTGGTCAAAGAAGCTCAGGAGTTGAGTAGGTCCAAAGATGAGAGAGTCTCAAGCCATTAAGAAGGTTTCCAAAACAGTCTTTGAGTTTTGAACTTTGGGTCTGCGGGGACTGTATTGTATTCTATTTTTTTTTAAAGATTTATTTATTTAATGCGTATGAGTGCTCTGTCTTCATGAATACCAGAAGAGGCAACCAGATTCCATTACAGTTATAGTTATGAACCACCATGTGGCTAATGGGAATTGAATTCAGATCCTTTGGAAGAGCAGCTGGTGCTCTTCAGCACTAAGCCATCTCTCCAGCCTCATGTGCTATATTCTTTTTTTTTTTCTCCATTCCTGGAGGTACTGCAATACCAGGTCGATGAGTGGAGTGGATGGAGTAAGCTCCTACTCCAACTCCTAACTCCAAAAATCCATTTAATATAGAGGACACATTCGATATTAATTGGATAAGGACAGATACTACATATTATTTTGGCCAAAACACCTAGAAGCAATGTGTGTTATATTTTTGTAGGGGAAGATTCAGGAAAAAAAAGGCCACATCTTGTAAAATGTATACCTCAGTAATAACAAAGACTTCAGTTTGGTTGACATCTACCTCAGAGCTTTACATTGAGTGGACTAGCTAAAGGTTGCTATGGTTTATTTATTTACTTAAAAAAATTTTAGTGCTTTATTTAGCTTTGCTTTATGTGAGGGTGTCAGATCCCCTAGAACTAAAGTTACAGACAGTTGAGAGCTGCCATGTGGGTGCTGGAAATTGAACCCAGGTCCTCTGAGCAGCCAGTGCCTTTAACAGCTGAACCATCTTTCCAGTCCCTATTTTTTGCTTATTTATTTAATATGTATGAAACCTTGACTTCATGCATGTCTATTCACCATATGTGTGCTTGGTGCCTGAGGAGTCCAGACCCTGGAACTGGAGTTACAGATGATAGTGAGCTGCCGTGTGAGTGCTGGGAACCCAGCCTGGGTCCTTTGCATGAGCACAAGTGCCATCTCTCCAGCCCCAAAGGCTATTAGTCTTCATTTTGTTGATAAGAGCACTGAAGTTCAGAAAAGTCAAATGACCTCTCATAGACATACAGCCCCTAATGGCAGGGGTGGGACTTTTCTCTTTTAAATTTCCTCACAGTTTTACATTCATGCATACACAGATGCATAGATATGATATGTGACACCTTGTTCGCACCCCCACCCATGCATTCCCTCTTGTCCCTCTCCTGCCGACCCCCTTCTTTACAAGTTCTCCTTCAACTTTCATGGCTTTGTTTTTTGGTGCCCCACTGCATTTAATTAGCATTCCCTGCTTGGGTAGAAGGTCATTTGCTTCACCAAAGTCAACTTACCCATGGCTACAACACCACTGAGGAATGTACCTCCATTTCCATAACCGATTGTTGATGGACCAGTCTTGTTGACGACCCAGTCTTGCACAGGTCATCACCCAGAGGCAAGGTTTGATGCTAAGGTTTCTTGGCCTCTTTCACTGAACTGTAAATGATGAGCTGGTGATAGAGATGGTGGTGATGACAGTAAAAGTGGTGATAGTAATGGTGATTACGATGGGGTTAGGATAGGGATAGAGATCATGGTGGCGATAGGTTGTGGTGATGATAGTGATGATCATGGTTGTGACTCTAGAGATGATGGTGGTAGATATTAGTGCGTATGTGGTGGTTGTGACAGTGCTGGTGTCATTGCATTATTAGTGATAATGGTGATAATGATGGTGGTAGTGATACATGTTGTCCTAGTTAAGCTTCCTTCCTTCCTTCCTTCCTTCCTTCCTTCCTTCTTTCCTCCTGAATACTGGGATTTAAGGCATATGCCACCATCTCCTGGTTTCTGTAGCTGTGATAAGCACCATCATAAAAAACAACTTGGTTAGAAAAAAGGTTTATTTCATCTTATGGTTCCAAGTAATAGTTCATCACTAAGGAAAGTCAGAGCAAAGCAGGTGCCAAAGCAGGGCAGGAGACAGGAACTGAAGCAGAGGTCATGGAAGAATACTGTTTACTGGCTTGCTACTTTTGGCTTACTCAGCCTGCTTTTTTATATCACTCAGGAATACTGATTTCCATAGCAGCTACATTTTAAACTCACCTCAACAGTGAACATTCTTGCCAGCATTTGTGTTTATGTATCAATTACTAGCCTGGAATTTATTATGTAGCCCAGCCTTGAATTTGTGGTAATCCTGAGTACTAGGAATAGGCACACACGATCATTCCTGACTCTCCCTACTTTAAATATTTGGAGGTGCTGGAGAGATGGCTCATTGGTTAAGAGCAATTGGTGTTCTTCCACAGGATCCAAGTTTGGTTTCCTGCATTCATGTTAGGCAGATCATAGCTGCATGTAACTCCAACTCCAGAGGATCTGCTGCTCTCTTCTGTCCTCTGTGGATATTGCACTCACATAGTACACACACACACACACACACACACACACAGAGGAACGCACACCTGCACATACACACAGACACGCAAAAATACACCTTTAATTTTTTTCTCCCTACCACATATCACTCTGAAATCCTCTCCTTCCTCCTGTATTTGTTTCTGAAGGTGCAATATAGCAGCCCCCTAGCCAGTAGTATCTAATTTGTGTTCTTTGTTTGACAAGAATGCCAAAGGATTGGAGAAAAATCCTATAAAAAGAGCTAGCTAGGTATTGTGGTAAATACCTTTAATCCTAATGCTCAGGGGATTAAGGCAAGAGAATTGTGAATTAGAGAACAGTCTGAGTTACATAGCAAGATTCTGTCTCAAACTAAGAAGCAAACAATTCCTTTAAAAAATGATAATGATTTCAACTGGAGCGATGGATCAGTTGTTAAGAACACGGGCAGCTTTTCCAGAGGACCCAGGTTCAATTCCTCACAACCATCAATAACTCCAGTCCCAGATGATCCGATACATCTGGGGGCATTTTGTGCACACAGCGCTCAGACAAAAATGCAGGTAAAATACCCATCCACAGAAAAGTGTTTGCCAGGTGTGATGGCACATGCCTTTAATTCCAGAACTTGGGAGGCAGAAGCAGGAGGATTCTGTGAGGTCCAAGCCAACCTGGTCTACAAAGTAAGCCCTGGACAGCTAGAACTACATAGAGAGATCCTGTCTCAACCTCTACCCCCTAAACCAAATAAAAGTGATTAAGCCAGACATAGTAGAAAATGCTGTAATCTCACTATTTGAACAGATGAAGGAGAATCTCTGAATCTTCAAAGCCAGCCTGGTATATATAAGGACTTCCAGGGCAGCTAGGGCTATAGGAGACCTTGTCTCAAAATAAAGAAATGGGAGGCTAGGACAATGGCTCAGTCAATAAAATGCTTGCTGCTGCAAGCACGGCAACCTGCGTTTAATCTCTAGAACCCATTAAAAGCAAGACATCTTTTATACTCTGTTCTTTATAAATCTATAATCCCAACAGAGTGGCAGAGACAGGATGGCTTGCTGGCCAGTGAGTCTAGCCAAACTGTGGGTACTGGGCCAATGAGAGGCCCTGTCTCAAAAAATAAGGGTAGGACCTGCAGGATGGCAGTAGGCATAAGGACTTGAAACAAGTCTGATGCCCCAAGTTCACTCCCCAAGTCCTACATGGTGGAAGGAGAGAATTGATTTGCACGAATTGTTCTCTGACCTCCACATTTCTGTCATGGTGCACACATACACTCGCCAAAATGTAATGTAAAGGTGTTTTTAACGTGAAGTGGGAGCTGGAGGTGTAACTGTGGACGAGCACGTGCCTAGCAAGTACAAGGGCCAGGGTTCAATCCCCAATGCCTCAAAAATAAGGTGGAAAGTAATTGAGAAAGACACATTGCATTGACCTCTGGCCTTCACATATACACACATGGGTAGCCACACATGCGTGCGCGTACACACACACACACACACACACACACACACACACACACAGAGAGAGAGAGAGAGAGAGAGAGAGAGAGAGAGAGAGAGAGAGAGAAATGTCTCCATGTTAAGCACAGATGTAAAGCTTGCTTCCTGTCCCCCACTGGTGGAATGAGTATGACTGTTGAATGACCGAAGGAAAAACATAAGAGGGTCCTTAGTTGATAAAGGAATGAAGGAGGGGTGACAGTCTCAAACCCGAACTGGAGTCCCAGAGCTAAGAATTTCACTCTCTACTTTTTATTCATTCATTTATTCATTCATTCATTCACTTATTCCTTATTTTTGTACATTTTTGTTTTACCTACATGTTTGTCTATGTAAGGATGCCAGATCTTGAAGCTACAGACAGTTGTGAACTACCATGTGGGTGCTGGGAATTGAACTCGGATCCTCTGGAAGACCAGTCAGTGGTCTTCACCACTGAGCCATCTCTCCAGCCCAAATCTCTCTCTGTTCTCCCCCCACAGGCCTGCTGCTCTTGGTCAGCTTGGAAGTGTTCCGGCATTCCGTTAGAGCCCTGCTTCAAGGAGCCAGCCCTGATACTCCCCCAGCTCCACGCCTGACCTATGAGTATTCCTGGTCCCTGGGATGCAGTGTGGGTGCTGGCCTGATTCTGCTGCTGGGGGGAGTCTGTTTCCTGCTTCTCTCCCTGCCTTCCTGGCCGTGGAGGTCACTGTGCCCCAAGCGGGGTGACCCAACCACCTAGAGCCCTAGAGCCCTGGCCTGCTTTCTGCAGGCATCTGCCAAGCCTGCCTCAGTTTCCATCTTTCTCCTCAAGACTTTCCATCTCTCTTCTAGAGAGACTGTTCTTCCCACTCTGGGGGTGCATTTTACAAAACGTCTTGGCCCCTCATTTTCTCTCTGTAAATAACACTTTTGGGGGTGCAGGAGAGATGGCTCAGTAGGTAAAGTACTTGCTGAGCAAGTCATGAGGACTTGGGTTTGGGCTTCCAGAACACACTTTAAAAGCCAAATCAGTGGTACATGTCTGTAATCCCCGGGGTTGGGAATAGAGACTGGGGGAACCATGGCACTTAGTGGCCAGAGAGCCTGGCCAATGAATTAGGTCCAGGTTCAATGAGAGACCCTGTCTCAAAAAATAAGTTGGAAGCCACGGAGGAAGATGCCTGATGCTGAACTCTGACCCCCTCCCAATGCACGTGTGCACGCACGCATGCACATGTGTGCACGTGTATACACACACATACACACTCTTTCTTGGGAGCTGAATTTGGGTTGTTTGGGGGAGGATGAGAAGAGACTATGTGCAAACGCGGGCTTCCTGGAGAACCTTCCAGGGACCTGTTGGGGGGATGGCTATAAGCTGGTGGGAGGGCAGGGGTCCCAGAAGGATGGGGGGGGCCTTCCTTGTCTGAGTCTGTGTTGATTCATTTGAGGGAGAGATGTCCTCCGCCGGCCTGTGGGGCAGAGAAGAGCCTGGGCCGGGCCTGACTTTACTGTGATCTGATTTGTGATTAAAGGTTTGAAGACGTGACAACTTTGGTTTGGAGCCTGTCTGTGTGGAGCTCACGGATTCCAGGGTGGGGCAAGGAACCCCTGTCCTCTTCATTCATTGGCCATATGCGACTGTCCTGGAGTCACCAGTTCACGTGCCTACACGTGCAGGCGAGAACTTGGAGAAGGAAATAGTTCAGAATGCAGACATGGCTACAGTTTGAATCTTGTCCTTCTTCAAAGTGCACGTGCTAGGGACACCAAGCACAACTTTGTTTGGTTATAGTTTCATGTTTGTGCGTGGGTGTGTGCGTGCGTGTATATTCACTGTGCAAAATGTTGGTTTTCATATGACTCTTTTTAGACTTATTAATTTTTGTTTTATGTGTGAGTATTTTGCCTGTGTGTGCTTGGTGACATCGGAGGTCAAAAGAAGGAGTCAGAACTCCTGGAAATGGAGGTACAGATGGTCGTGAACCACCATGGGAGTGGGAGTCAAACCTGTGTCCTCTGCAAGAGCAACAAGTTCTTCTAATAGCTGAGACATCTCTTCAACCCCTCCTATGACATTCTGCACAAATACATTTGATCATATCATCATCTGCCCCACCCCCACTCTCCTACCTATTCCCAAGTAGCCTCCCTTCTATTTTATATCATTTTTTTAAAATTTGAGGCATAGTCTCACTATGTAGACCAGGCTGGCCTCAAATTCTCAATATTCCTGCCTCTGTCTCCTGAGTACTAGGGTGTCAGGCAGGCACTACTGTGTCCACCCCTGATGATGTGTCTGTTGTTTGTTTGCTCTAAGGCAGGATCTTGCTTTGAGCTCCTGGCTTGTCTAAAACTCACTGTGTAGTCAAGGCTGGCTGCAAACTTGCAGTGATTCTCCTGCCTGAGTGCCAGGGTCATAGG
This sequence comes from Microtus obscurus, assembly GCA_963919715.1. Lineage (NCBI taxonomy): Eukaryota > Metazoa > Chordata > Mammalia > Rodentia > Cricetidae > Microtus > Microtus obscurus. The sequence goes on from CAWTZC010002480.1 coordinate 569,471, forward strand.
TGTGGTTCTGGAGAGCAGGTCTTTACAGACATAATCACAGCAAAACAAGGTCTCGAGGGTTGGCTCTAATTCAACCCAACTTGTGAAAAGGGGAGATGGGGACACAGAGACGGAAATTCACAGAGGGAAGGCCGCATGGAGGGACCCAGGAAGAAGACAGCCATCTGTACCCCGAAGAGGAAGCCCCTTGGTGGATCCCTGCCTCAAGCCTCAGAAGGAAGGAAGCAGGATGCTCAACCTATATTTTATACTTAAAACATCCAGAACCATAAGGCGACAGGTTTGTTGTCCAAGCACCTGGCAATGATTTGTGACAACATCCCCAGCAGGTGAATCCAGACTTTGGCACCCAAGAATGTGGGTACTTCTAGGATAGAAACTGAGAAAGATGGGGAGGAGGGGCCAACAAGACTGCTCTTGTTGGAAGATGAAGGCACTTGCTGCCAAGGCTGACGACCTGAGTTCAATCCCCAGGACTCACGTGGTGGAAGGAGAGGACCAGCTTCAGAAAGTTGTCCCCTCACTTCCACACGTGCATCATGACATGCGCACATGGGCACACAGATATGCCCTCTGACCTCCACATGTGTACCATGACATGTGCACACACACACACACACACACAAATAAAATGTGCAAGCAGAGGCCGATGAAGTGGCTCGGTAAAGCCTTTGTCATGCAAGTATGAGGATCAGAACCCGTGTGCACACCTTGCTATGGCAGCCCAGGTCTGTAATCCCAGCACTGGGGAGGCAGTCAGAAGGCTCCCAGGTCTTGTTCTTCAGGTAGTCTAGCCTCCTCATGAACCACACATGAGGGGTGCTGCCTCCAAAACTATCTGGCCTGCACACAAGCACGCACACATGGCCCCCCACAAGTGCATGCACATACTATATGCAGGCGTCTTTGAGAAATGATGGGTAGAGTTTGGGCAGTATGGGATTCATGAATGACAACTGCATCTTGTTGGGGATGTAGAGGGGACATGGAGACATAAGAATTTTTTCTTTCCTTGTTTTTTTTTTTAATAAAAGTATCTGTTATTTTCTAACAATTCAATATATATGAGCATTGCATCTCAGTCAGATCTAGCTCCAATTGTCTCCTCCTGTTCCCACAAGGCACCCCAACACAAAAGCATGCACTTTCATACCCCCCCCCCTCGTAACCTACCAAGTCCAGTTCGAGTGCTTCCTGCAGGAACGTTGAGTAATCTTTCTGCCTTGATCTTGTGCAGGTGACTGCGGCTGCTGTGGTTTACAAGTGCAGGTCCAGAGCATAGCGTTTGCTCCCCTCCGTCCTCCAGTCCTTAAACATCTCTCTGCTTGCTCCCTCTTCCAAAACGTCCTCCAAGCAGCCAGGAAACGAGGACCTTGTGTCAGATCTGGAGTCTCTCAGCAAGAAGAGCGCCTTCATCTCTGACGAAGAGCTATCTTTCCCTGCTCACATACCACTGTGTGCTGGGCACTGGTCCAAGGGTTTTATTATGTGGTGCGAGCCTGGTACACTGCTGTTGATGTCTCGATAGAAACACAACCCATCAGAGAACTTAAGTGTGGCCAGTCTTAAAGCTATACAGCTGCTACACGAAAGGAGAATGGCAACTCAGGCCTTTCGCAGCACATGCCTACACTACAAAGCATAGAATTATAAGAGAAGCCAGAATAAGTTCAAAACTCAGGCATACTGATTGTGGTGACATGCACCTTTAATCTCAGCACTCAGGAGGCAGGGGCAGGCAGATAGATCTCTGTGAGTTCCAGGGCAGCCAGGGCTATTTATGACTCTACCTCCCAAGTGCTGGGATTAAAGGCATGCACCACTACCACTCGCCTATAAAGGTTTATTTTTTATGTATGCAATGTTCTGTCTGCAGGCCAGAAGAGGACACCAAATCTCATTACAGATGGTTGTGAGCCACCATGTGGTTGCTGGGAATTGAACTTGGGACCTTTGGAAGAGCAGTCAGTGTTCTTAACTGCTGAACCATCTCTCCAGCCCATAAAAGGAGGCCAGATGTAGTGATGCATACTTTAATCTCAGCACTTGGGAGGCAGAGGCAAGTGGATCTCTGCGTTTGACACCAGCCTGGTTTACATAATTCTATACCAGCCAAGGTTATACATAATGAGATCTTATCTCAAAAGCAACCAAAGATAAAAACCAACCAGCCAAACAAAAGCCTTAAAAAGAAGATAAAGTACAAGTCCAGGCTGGGCAGTGGTGACGCACATCTTTAATTCCAGCACTTGGGAGGCAGAGACAGGCGGATCTCTGTGAGTTTGAAGCCAGCTTAGTCTACAAGAGCTAGGTCCAGGATAGGCTTTAAAGCCACAGAGAAACCCTGTCTCAAAAAAAAAAAAAACAAAAACAAACAAACAAACAAAAGCACAAGTCTGTTTTAAGGTGTAGCTCCTCCACATTGCTGAAGGAACCTGCCTTCCATGCGCCTTCATTTCACCATCTTGAGGAAAGCTCACGGGCTCAGCACAGCACTGGCTTCCTCCAGCCATTCCAAGGAGTAAATGCGGTAATAATCCCTGCAAAGCTGCTTGGAGGCCTCCTGGCACCAGATCATAGCTGCATCTGTCTTTGCAGTTATTATTGTTTACCAAGCAGCACTTCGCGGCTGGCATGCAGGAGGCAGTGAAGACCGACCCCTGAGGAGCTGACAGTCTGCCCATGGAAACAGATATTAATCCCATCATCATGCTAATGGCCGTGTAATTATAAGCTGAGATAAGTGCTAAGAAAGATCACCAACCACTTCTCTTTATCTTTGATTTTGTGCCTTGCCAGCTCAGGCAATCCCAGAGTGCTGTGTAACCATGGGGCTCTGGGTTAGGGAAATGGTTCTGCCTGATGGAATCTCCACCTAGAGCGAATGCCTGAGCCAGAGATGACATCCAGTGTCTTTTCGCCTTCTACCTTATTTCCTGTAAGACAAGGTCTCCCGCCAGTCTGCAAGCTTACTGTTTCAGCTAGACTGCTTGGCCAGCAAGCACCCAAAATTTGCCTGCCTCTCTCTGCTCCCCAACACTAGGGTGAGCACCCTGAACAGACACCGCCCACTTGAGCATGTGACTCGGGCAGGCCTTGCCCTTCTCCGCCTTTCCCTCTGTCTTGCTAAAAACCACTAGATTACATTCCTGAAGCTAGCCCCAAGGTCCATTCCCTTGTTTGGCCACTTCCTCCTCCTGAGCCTGATTACCGAGGCCCAGCTATCTTCCTGTTGAAATCTAGCAATCAAAAGCTCCTTTAGCTCACCCAATTAACATGCCCAATTAAAGTTAGACACCTCATCCTAACCTGGGGGCTCCCTTGTAGCTTTATAAACTGCTATTTTCCTATGTGTCATGTCTGTCTCCTATAAAGAGACAGTCCTTTGTCCCTCTGGGACAAAAACTCTTGCCCCATTTCCTTTCTTCTCTTCCCTTGTCCTCTCTCCTGTCCCTGTCCCTGTCCCTTATCCCTGTCCTCTGCCCCTCTGGGGTAAGTGATGAGAACTTCGCCTTGGGGGTCCTGAGCTTCTACTTTTCTTCCACGCTCACAGCCATCTGCAGCTTTTAAATGGGTGCCGAGACAGCAAGCGTTCTTACCCACTGCGCCATCTCCCCAGGCCCCCAAATCTCCCTTCCTACCTGGGGTCAAGGCAAGGAAGGGACTGCACTGAGCTCTGACAACCAAAGGAGCCTGCGACCTTCCTCCAAGCCTCCCCAGCCACAGCTCCCCGGACGTAGGCAGCTTTTGTTGCTGTGAGGAGATAGTTGGTAACAACAGATGGTCAACTTAAAGCGAGTGTGGTGGTGGACGCCTGTCATCTCTGAACGTGGGAGGTTGAGGCAAGAGGGCCTTCCAAGCTGCGCAGCAAGACCTTGTCTCAGGAAACATGCAGCTTAGCGTGCATATTAGAATACACCAGGAGGAGGGTGTGTGTGACTCAGCAGGAGGGTGCTTGCCTAGGATTCACCAGTGAGGGACTGGGAGCATGGCTCAGTGGTAGAGTGCTTACCTAGCTGATGTAAGTCCTTGGGTTCCAGCCTCAGCACCATAAAAATAGATAGAAGATAGATAGATAGATTAATGATAGATAGATTATAGATGTTAGATAGATATTTGCCAGATAGACAGACAGACAGACAAAGAAAGAAGAAGAAATGAAACCCTTACAAAACTTGGACAGATTTACTTAGGCTCATAATTTCAAGTTTTAGCCCATGGTCCGCTGGCCCTGTGACTGGGTTTGTTGCAGTGGTAGAGGAGACCTCACACCATGGCAGCCAGGAAACAAGGAGGTGGGTCTGGATATCCCCATAAAGGACATGCCCCCAGTGATTTCACTTTCTTTCTCTAGGTTCTGTCTCCTAAAGGTTCCACTCTCTCCCAGTAGCATCACAGGCTGACAACTCAGCCTTTGACATGTGGCCTTTGGGAACTATTCAAGATCCAATTGACAGCACCTGCTTCCTAGTGCTGGGATACACAGCATAGGTCTTGGGCCCAGGTGGCCAGTGATGGGAGGGAAAGGAGGGCACCTGGATTTCTCAGAAATGGAACCGGGTGAGCCCCCTGCGGTGGTTTGAATAAAAATGACCCCCATAGGGCCACAGAGAGTAGCACTACTAGGAGGTGGGGCCTTGTGGAGTAGGTCTGGCTGGGTAAGAGGAAGTGTGTCACTAGAGGGTAGGTTTTGAGGTCTCCGTGTGTCTCGGTTTTTTTCATAATGCCTGTGGACCAAGATGCAGAACTCTCAACTCCTTCTCCAGCACTATGTCTGCCTGCATGCTGCTGTGTTTCCCCACCATGATGATAACAGATTAAACCTCTGAACTGTAAGCCAGCCCCAATTATATGTTTTCTTTTATAAGAGTTGCTGTTGTGGTGCTGTCTCTTCACAGCAATAAAACCTAAGACACCCCCCAAAGACAAAGGAATCCCTTTGTGGAACACTGTGACCAAGCGGTCATTTGTAGAACTGTAGTTGTCAACAATGTACCCATCCATCCTAGTGTGCTTTTCTATTGCTGGGGTAAACGTCAACTTCCCTTGTAAATCCCAGTCCATCGCTGAAGGAAGTCAGGACGGGAACTCAAGGCAGGAACCTGGAACGGAATCACAGAGAAATGCAGCTTACTGAATCACTCACTGGCTCTCGCTTCCTCCTTACCTAGCCTGGAACGAGAATGTGCTGAACCCTCCCATGTCAGTCTACAAAGAAGACATTTCCTTGAAGACATGGGCCACAGGCCAATCTGATTAAGGCAATTCTTCCATGAGGTTTTCTCTTCCTTAGTGACACTAGGGTTATGTCAAGTTGACAATAAAAAGCTTGGAGACTGGAGAGTTGACTTAGTGGTTAAAAGCTCTAGTTGCTCACCCAGAGAACTGGGGTTTGCTCCCAGCACCCACATGGTGGCTCACAACCACCATGGTCCAGGGAATACAATGCCTTCTTGTAGTCTCCATGGATACTGCATGCACATGTTGCACAGACATACACACTACAAACCGCCATACACATACATGAAGAACTTGAAACAGCTAACCAGCACACCTAGTGCTAACTTGTATTATCTCAGGTGGCTGTGATCGACAACAATGTATCTCTGTATTAACCTGCATGACTTTCACTGGTTAAAAACTCAGCCTTTCAGATTGCTTAGTACAGATGCTTTTGAAATGATGAAGGAGGGGTTGGAGCCTTGACTCCGTGGTTTAGGGTACTTGTTGCTCTTGCAGAGGACTCCAGTTCGATTCCCAGCATCCACATGGTGGCTCACAATCATCCTTCACTCCAGTTCCTACCTTTCCTCACAGTAGGAGGGCTGGGGTTACTAATGCATGCCACCATATCCACCTTTTCCAGGAACTGAACTCAGGTCATCAGCCTGGGTGGCTAGCACTTTAATCACTGAGCCATCTCCCTGGCCCCCACCTTGCTTTTGTTTGTTTCTTGTTTTTGTTTTTCGAGACAGGGTTTCTCTGTGTAGCCCTGGCTGTCCTGGAACTTGCTTTGTAGACCAGGCTGACCTCGAACTCATAGAGATCAGCCTGCCTCTGCTTCCTCAGTGCTGGGATTAATGGTGTAGGCCACACCTACCAGGACTGGATCTCTTACCTTTTCCTGGAATTTGCCAGCTTGGCAAGGTGGCTGACCAGAGTCCCTGGGGACCCATCTGTCTATGCCTCTCCAGCTTTCTGAGATAAAAGCACATACTACTTTGCCCGATATTGCCTACCACTGTTATTATGTGGGTTCTGGGGACTGTGTAGCAAGCCCTTTACCCACCAAGCTATTCGTGGAAGTGCTCTTGCGCTGGCACCTGTGTTCTCTGTTCCCCAAAGTGTGCACACAGGTGGTTTGGGGGGCATCCTTTCAGTTCTGTGATCTGTGTCTTGGACCCCGATGCCCTTGTTAATGTTTGCGGGTCTGAATCTAAGAACTTGTGAGATGTCTCTGTGATACACAAGCTCATGCCTGGGCCTGTACTTCCTAATCAGGGGAATTTGAAAAAGGAACTCCAGCATTTGAGAAGAGGCCTTGGCGAAGCAAAAAAGAGAAGCAGTAGAGACTGTGCTGAAGAAAAACGAGGAACTTCCCTGACCCCGTGTCAGAGCCCCTTCCTCACTTCCTAGCTGTGCAATCTTGAACAAGTTGTTGACTCTGTGTCTCAGTTTCCTCTTCTATGTCCAATTATTCTTAAAGCTGGCCAATAATATCTATGTTTTAAGATTGCTGGCAAGGTAAGTAAAGATTTTTTTAAAGAAATTTATTAACTTTTTTTTTTTTTTTTTTTTTTTGGATTTTTCGAGACAGGGTTTCTCCGTAGCTTTTGGTTCCTGTCCTGGAACTAGCTCTTGTAGACCAGGCTGGCCTCGAACTCACAGAGATCCGCCTGCCTCTGCCTCCCGAGTGCTGGGATTAAAGGCGTGCGCCACCACTGCCCGGCAAGAAATTTATTAACTTTTTATGAGCACTTATTTTCCCAAGGATCAAAACATTAACTCTTTTTAAGTTTTAATTATTTGTTATGTACACAGTACTCCACCTGCATGTATGTCTGAATGCTAGAGGAAAGTGCCAGAGCTCATTATAGATGGCTCTGAGCCACCATGTGGTTGCTGGAATTTGAACTCAGGACCTCTGGCAGAACAGTCAGTGCTCTTAACTTCTGAGCCATCTCTCCAGCCCTGTAAGTAAAGTTTTTTTTTTAAAAAAAGGGTTCTCATATGATATATCCTTAATAAATATTACCTTGCCAGGTGGTGGTAGCACATTCCAGCACTCCAGAGGTAAAGACAAGCAGATCTTTATGAGTTCAAGGCCAGCCTGGTCTGCAGAGTGAATTCCAGTACATTCAGGGATACACAGAAAAACCCTGTCTCAATAAATAAATAAGTAAATAATTTTTTAAAAATATTTATTCATTTATTATGTATACAATGTTCTGTCTGTGTGTATGCCTGAAGGCCAGAAGAGGGCACCAGACCTCATTACAGATGGTTGTGAGCCACCATGTGGTTGCTGGGAATTGAACTCAGGACCTTTGGAAGAGCAGGCAATGCTCTTAACCTCTGAGCCATCTCTCCAGCCCAATAAGTAAATAAATAAATATCTAAATATTCCCTTTTGATGGCGGTGTAGTCCACAGAGCTGCACACAGCTGACAAAGGGCCTGTTTTCAAGCTATGCTTCCTCTCTTCATTTTACCCTTGTCTGACTGTGACCAAGATTAGACTGAGGTCCAGGGTTTCAAATGGGAGGAAGGGGCTGGAGCAACAGCAGTGGGTTGCCTGGCAACAGAGGGATTAGGGCTCACAGTACCAATTCCCTGTATGGGACTGAACCCGGAGAAGTGATAGGAGGGAATAAGGGCTGCCCAGATCTTCACCTTTTGAGAACTCATTCTTGCTCCCCAAATCCCCCAAATACAGCTTCCCACCAACCAAAGAAAAACTCTTTCCCTCCCCTTCCTTCTCCTCTCCTCCCTCCCCCTTTCTTCTAAAAATACACACATCAATATACAAATGTATTTGCTGTTCTGAAATTTTTTAATTTACATTTTATTTATTTAATTGCTTTTATTTATTTTGTGTTTGGGGTTGGTGCACAGGTACCATGACAAATATATAAGGTCAGAGGACAATTTATGGGAATCAGCTCTTTCCCACAACCAGGTGTGTTTTGAGAATTGTACTCAGGTCATTGGGGTTGGTGACAAGTGTCTCTTCCCACTGAGCATCCCCACTGGCCCAGTTAGTTGTCTGTGAGATAGTCTCCTGTAGTCTAGGCTGGCCTTTAATTCATCACGTGGCTGAGGATGACCTTGAACTCCTGAGTTTCCAGTTCCTGCCTCCAGAATGCTGGGATTAGAAGCTTCCACACCATACAAAATTTACATGGTGCTGAGGAGTGAACCCAGAACTTTGTGCATGCTAGGTGAGCATTCCACTAGCTGAGCTGCCTCCCAGACATTTTCTGAAAGTGCAGATTTAAGTGGACGTCTTGAGGTTCATGTGAAGTCTGGTTTTCCAGCTGTGAAAGGCTCCCTGCATCTGCTGCCCTGATTCGAGACTTTCACAGCGAGAGAAGATGGATGCAGAGTGAAAAGATGCAGCATTGGAGTTTGGTGTAGTAGAACACGCCTTTAATCCTAGCATTTGGGAGGCAGAGGCAGGCAGATTTCTGTGAGTTCAAGGCCAGCCTGGTCTAAGAGTGAGTTCCCGGACAGCCAAGGCTACACAGAGAAATCCTGTCTCTAAAAACCAAAAATGAAAAGAAAAGATTTGGAGCCAGGTCCAGGGGACACCGAGAAGACGGAGGACCCACCTGACCTCTCCTCTTGCCTTTGTTGCAGTGTTATGAGTGCAGGTGTAGGAGGAAGGGGCTAGCTGAGTCTGTGACAGCGGGTCCAGCCATGATTCATCTTTACTTCGCGTGCAGGAGAAAACAAGCGGTACTGAAGTGTGAGGTGCGAGAAACCACAGGATATGGGCACAGAGGAGGGTGCTAGCCTCCCTCACCAGTGTTTTAAAATTTGTAGTTACTAGGTTCGGGGTCTGGAAAGGGGATTCAGTGATTAAGAGCACTGGCTGCTCACGCAGAGGACCAATGTTCCATTCCCAGGACTTACACAGTGACTCACACAGGCAAAACATCCACAAACATAAAAATATATACACATAAAACTTTTATTGCACTCTGTTTATTTAGTGTGTGGATGTGTGTGTGCGCTATGAGAGTTGGTTCTCTCCTTCCACCACTTCCACCACGTGGGTCTTGGGTGACCTTGGTGGGTGTCAGGCTTGCCCACAAATGCCTTGAATCACTAAGCCATACCACTGGTCCTCTTTTCAGTGTTTTGAGGGCAAACTGAATTTCCATTTTCACTTAAAGATGCAAGCATGAACCTGAGATAGATCAAATCATAAAGTACCTGCCACACAAGAATTAAGAACCTGAGTTTAGTGCCCAGCACCCATTTTTTAAAAGCTGTGTGCAGGATCTGAGGAGGTAGCACTCACCGTGCAGGCGTGAGCTCAGGAGCTGAAATCCCCAGCAGCAAGGAAATGTCAGATGGCCATGGTGTAGCCTGTAATTCCATTACTGGCAGGGCAGAGACAGGTGACTTCTGGAGCAAGCTGGTCATTGGACTAGCTCATACCAGTGAACTCTGGATTCATTTGAGAGACTCTGCCTCAATAAATGGAGAGAAATAGAGGGAACTCCCGATGTCTGTCTTAAGCCTCTACCTACACAAATGTATGCATGCATGCACGCACGTACACACACACACACACACACAAGAGGGGGGTAATTTTTAAAAGTTCTTTAAAATATAAGTTTGCTGCATAGTTTTATATTTCTTTTCTTGGGAGTTTGAGACAGGGTTTCTCTGTGCAGCTCTGTCTGTTCTGGACCTTGCTCACCTTGGCCTCTAACTCACAGATATACCTGTCTGCCTCCCAAATGCGGGGATTAAAGGTGTGCACCACCACCATCCCATACATATGCTATAAAATTTTCAATACTTATAAACACCCATAACTTCTCCACAGTTTTTTGTTATTGTTTTTTGTTTTAGACACAGTCTTGCATCTTCGAGGCTGTCTTCAAATGCAGCTATACTCCTGATCCTCATGATCCCATCTCATTCACGCAAGTGCCACCATGTCTGGTGGATGCAGTGCTGGGGACTGGAGGCAGGGCGCTATGCACGCTAGGCTAGCGCTACACTCACTGAACCGTATCCCCAGCCACATAGGCCACATTTTGTCCAACTACTCATCTGTATACAGTCACCTGGTTTTGTTTTAACCTCTTGGTTATCGTAAATAATCCTGCTACAAACATGGATGTGTAAATATCTGTTTGAGAACTGGCAAGATGGCTCGGTGGATTAAGTCACTTGCTGTCAAGCCTGATGACCTGAGTTCAGTTCCAGAAGAGATCTGATTCCCACGAATTGTCCTCTGACCGTATCTACTCAGATGCCACAGCGAGAGTGCACCCAAATGAATGCACACACCAATAAATGAAATTAAAGTTTAAATTATCTGTTTGAATCCTGCTGTCGATTCTTTTGGGTCTTCACCCAGGCTCTGAATTGCTGAATCATGTGGTCGGCCTATTTTGGGTGAGAATTTGAAGCATGAGCTTCCACTGAGTCAGTCCGTGACTCATATGGAGGAAAGCCCAGTGGGGAATAACTTTTAAGAGCACAACGTTGGCTACCATGGAGAGCAACACACTGTACTTTCAGAAACCGAGAAGAGCAGATTTGAAGCCTTCTCCCCACAAGAAAGCGACGGAGAGGTGAGCTTTTCCACATTCATCAGCTTGATTTAGTCATTCCTCAAATGTCAAGTGTTTCAGAATGTCAAGTTATATACCATAAATACATATAGTTATTTGTCAATTAAAGATCAATCGATTGAAACTGGGTTTGGAGTGCACACCCATAATTCTGCTACTCAAGGACAGAGGAGAGAGGATTACATAGGGCTAGCCTGGTCTACACGGTGGATTTCAGGCCAGAGCTGCATAGCAAGACCTTGACTCACTGTCTCAAAGTGATATATATATATATATATATGATAGATAGATAGACAGGTAGATAGAAATAGGTGATAGATAGATATATGATTAAAAGAAAGAAAAGTAAGGTGTGGTGGTTGGTTCATATCTGTGGTCCTGGAACTTGAGAAGCTGAGGTAGGAGGACCAGAAGTTCTAGGTTGGGTAAGCAAGATGGCTCAACCAGTTAGACCAGCATGACCCACATGGTGGCAGGAGAGACCTGACTCCTGCAAGTTGTTCTCTGACTTCTGCACAAGTATCATGGCACCTGCCCTTTGCCCCCAATAAATAAAATCTAATAAAAAATTAAAAATAAAACAGTTTAAGGTGATGCTTGGCTACATAATGAGTTTGAGGCTAGCCTGGGCCACCAGAAATTCTGTACAAAGAAAGAAAGGGAAGGAGGGAGGAAGAAATAAGGAAAGAATGATTTAAAAAAAGATTTTAAAACGATTTTTTAAACTATTAGTAATGCGCCAGGCGGTGGTGGCGCACGCCTTTAACCCCAGCACTCAGGAGGCAGAGGCGAGCAGATCTCTGTGAGTTCGAGGCCAGCCTGGTCTACAAGAGTTAGTTCCAGTGCAGGCTCCAAAGCTACAGAGAAACCCTGTCTTTAAAAAAAAAAAAATTAGTAATACTTTAAAAAAAAAATTCAGTTTAATATTGTGGGCTCAAAACAAGGAGAGGATGATGGCAGGCGCCTTTGACAGCTGAGCCGTGCTGCTGGCATGACCTTGGACTTCTGATTCTCCTGTTTCCACCTTGCCTGCTCTGGGATTACAAGTGTGCACCGCCACACCCAGTTTTCAACATTTCAGGTTTAAACTTAATTAATTAATTAATTAGGTTTTTGGAGACAGGTTTCTTTGTGTACCTCTAACTGTCCTGGAACTCACTCTGTAGACAAGATTGGCCTTGAACCTGGAGATCTACCTGCCTCAAACTCCTGAGTGCTGGGATTAAAGGAGTGAGCCACCTCGTCCGGTTTACTGTAATTTTTAAAAAACTTTTTGAATTTTGACACAATGAGTTGAAGGTCTCCCTGTGTAGCTATATACCATTTCCCAAAGGATAAGACCAGATAATTTGTTTTACAAAACACAGGAGCAGAGAGTAAGAACCTCACAATTTCCCTCTCAAGGCTGCAGGCTCAGAGTTGCTGCAGGATAGAGGGCCGCCATGTTTCCTAGTCCTTCTGTGTGTGGGAACGAGGCTTGCGGTTCAGAGAGCGAGTACTGGTATGGAGAGACGCAACGTGAAGCTGGACTTCTCGAAGGAAATAATAATCATGCGTTTTGGATACTAGTTCACAGGCCCTCGCGAGAGCAATGAGCAATGGTTACCTCCCCATTCTGTTTTGGCTGGAAACGATCACTGGTGCCACCTAGCGGCAGGATAGGTAGCGACTACTCAGACCTACAGCAGGAGCTTGCAGCGCGGAGTCATGGCCTCCACCACTTCCTCCCTTCTAAGGTTGCTTCTTTTTGATGCAGAAACTCTCTTCTGGTCTTTTATGGACTTATACACAATCACCCTCTCCCCAACGACTGTCCTTTATATTAATACAGATTCTGTGGGTCAGGGATTTGAACAGATTACACAGAGGAAGGCATCTGCCTGCTTGACAGGGTCTGGACCCCTAGGTGCTGGAATTACCCAGAATCATCTAGAAGCTTCTTCACTCATTGGTGAGGCGCTGGGCTGGGGTGATTCCAAGGCTGAGCTCATAGGTGCTAAACAGGTGCTCTGCCACACTGGCTTACACTGGGGCCTGGAGAGATGGCTTAGTGGTTTAAGAGTACTTGCCCTTCTTGCAGAGAACCCAGGTGCAGTTCCCTGAACAGACACAGCTCACAGCTACCTGTAACTCTAGTTCTAAGGGATCCCACCCCCATCCTGGCTTCTATGGGCACTGTGGTCATTGTTGCACTTACGTACATTCAGACAAAATACTCATACGTAGAGGATAAAACGAAATCTCCTTTTAGAAATTATATTTTAAGGGCCAGGAGTAGTGGTATGCGCCTTTAATCCCAACACTCGGGAGAAAGAGGCAGGTGGATCTCTGTGAGTTGAGGCGAGTAGGGCCAGCTTGGGCTACAAAGCAAGTTCCAGGACAGCCAAAGCTGTTACAGAGAGAAACCCTGTCTCGGAAAGAAAGGAAGAAAGAAACAAAGAAAGAAAGAAAGAAAGAAAGAAAGAAAGAAAGAAAGAAAGAAAGAAAGAAAGAACCCAAAACAACAACAACACACACACATACACACACACACATATAAATTAAATTCCTTGGTTTTTTTTTTAAATTATATATATTTGAAGATGTGTGATTCTCTGGAGCTAGAGTTAGTGACTGTGAACTCACCTGATACAGGTGCTGGGAACCGAAGTTGGGTCCTCTGAGCCATCTCTCCAGCCCCCCAGGGTGATCTTGAACCTATGATTCCCCGGCATCCCCCTCCCAAGTGCTGGGACTCCAGATGTGCATTCCCCTGCCCAAGTGCTGCTGCTGGTTTTCAAGGGTACAATATGTTGTTGTTGTTATGATAACTATAGTCACTATGTTGTACAGTGAACTATAATTCAGCTTTAAAAAAGAAGGAAACCCTGTCACTTCGACAACACAGATGCTCCCCGGAGGATGTTGTGTTCTGGGAAATGAAGCAGGCACAGAAAAGGAAACACCGCATGATGTCACCCAAATGGAGAATCTAAAAAAAGTCAAACCCATGGAAGCAGAGAGTAGAGTGGGTATTCTAAGAAGTTGGAGTTGGGGGCTGAGATCTGGGCCCTGCAAAGTCTTGAGTTTGAGGTGTGGGAGAAACTGAGATGGGTTGTTTTTTTTTTGATTAAGAAGCACATTAAGTTATTAATATGTCTGGGCAGACAGACAACAGATTGGGGGTGATGCCTCTGAGGAAGAGTTTAGGCTGAAGAACCAGAGTTAAAGATTTCAGAGAAGCCAGGAGAGAGGCTTTCTCGGAGTACCAGCAGGCAGCAGGGAAGGAAGTGGGAGCGGGGCTCTGGTAGCCTCTTCCATTGTCTGCGTCTAGCAACCTCACGTGGAGAAGTGATGAATCCCAGAACCTAGTAGCCTATTAGAGACTCACAGGCAAGCTCTCAGGTGGCTTGTGAATCAAAGCTGGGGGACAGAGAGGGAGGCTGCGGTTGGTATGGCTAACAGGTAGATGCTGTCAAAATGGCAAGGTCACGGTGACAGACACTGCATGCTCTGAGGTTCAAGAACACATGTGTACTTCATTCTGTGGGAAGAAATCTGCGGGGAGGGAGGGGGAGAGAGAGACAGGGAGACACACACACACACACACACACACACACAGAGAGAGAGAGAGAGAGAGAGAGAGAGAGAGAGAGAGAGAGAGAGAGAGGTGGTACCACCACCTAGCATCTCAATTGGGTTCAAGCACTTAGGAAGGTAGATTCATCTCAAGCCATGCCAAAGTAACAGGAAGAATAATTAGTCCTTTAAAGAGATGGTGTACTTTTCCTTCCTAGAATCCCCTCGTGTGTTGCAGCCCAGAAGACTCTTAAGTTTGCCTGCTTTGTTTTGTTTTCTTTGTTCTTGTTTTGTTTTGTCTTGTGTTTTCTGAATTATTTTCTAGGTTATAAATTCTTTTTTTTTAAATCTGTTTTCTAAGCATGTTTTTCTTAATACTTTGGGTTTTCCTCAACATTTCAGTTTCCTTGCTCTTTCTCTAAAGCCTCCCCTGCCCCCACACCACAAGGCTGCTTGCCTGCCTGCAACCCCTCTGACCTCCGTAACTGGGTTAAATGGCTGATCCCTTCCCTTCTCCCCCCCCCACTCTCCAGGCATTGGTTACTGAAGTTTTCATTTTACCTGCCTGAGGTTTTTCTTAATCTGTAATGAAATCGTCCTTATGCTTCCGAGTGAGTCATTTCTTAAATCCCTCCCCCAACCCCCAGACAGGGCTACTCTGTGTAACTCGGGCCATCCTGGAACTTGCTCTGTAGACCAGACTGGCCTCGAACTGAGACATTCTCCTGCTTCTGCTGGGATTAAAGGTGTGCACCACCACTACCCAGCCTCCTAAATTCTTTTATTAATGAGACAAAGAACCCCAAAAGGGGAGACTGGTTTCTCCTGTCTCTGTTTGCTCTGAGTTAACCTTTAACCCAGATGCCATTCAAATGCAAGACTTGGGACAGTGATGTTTGTGAACCCTCCCTTGTAGAGAGAGGCGAGGATAAGGAGAAACTTACATACATCTCAGAGACAAGATCGACCACTTGGCCAAAGGGATGAAATGGAATTTGGAATGACTTTGTTTCCCCTGCCCTGTAAAAACTGCTAGTTAAAGAAGGTGTGGAAGGCAATTTTAGGGTGCTAATTCACTGAGTAAAGAGTAGCTTAGAGATTTGGTTTCCGGTTTTGTGCATATGCTGGACTGAGTACAAAATTATGGATAATTCCAGGGCGAGGGAGGAGTGAGTGCAAGCATTCTATTGACTCCACTGATTCAGGAGGTCGCATAGCTCCTCCTTTATTCCTCTGATGATGACCCACATTCTGGCCTCCAGTCAGTTGAGGAGGTAAACATCTCTCTTAGTCTGATGACTTTAAATATAGTATATGCTGGGATGTTTGCAAGTGCACAGCAGGGCCAGAGGTATCTTTGGGAACCACCCACCTCATTTAATTATTTATTGTGTATATGAATATTCTTTTTCTTGTGCATTCCACAGTGCACTTATGGAGGGAGGACAAAGGACAGCTTGTGGGTGGCCATTCTCTCTGCTCATCACAATGGTCCTGGGAATCGAACTCATGCTATATGGCCTGGCTTAACAGTAAGTACCTTTGTCCTCTGAACCATCTCATCCTTTCTACCTTGTTTTTCACTGGGACCTAGGGCTGAAAGGTTTGGCTGGACCAGCCTTGAACTCCAGTTTGAACCTCCAGAAGGCTGGAAATACAGCATTCGGCACCATGCTTGGTTCAAATCACTCATTTACTTAAATGACAACCCTGAGTTCCTGGACTTCCCACAGGGCAGGGGAACCTGATTGCTCTTTGGGCTGACGAGGGAGGCGGACTTGATTGGGGGGGGGGGGGGGAATATGAGGCGGTGACGGGGAAGAGACAGAAATCTTTAATAAACAAATAAATTTAAAAAAAAAGAATCTGAAAAAAATGACAACCCTGAAGTTTATTAAAGGGAATTTTAGGCCCCACAGTAAACTGAAAGAGGGGCTCAGAGAAAGAGTAAAACACACCCGAGAGTGGGTATGGCTTAAACCACCCAGTACAGGGGATGGGGAAATCGTCCTCTGTGAAGGGCACAGAACCCTTTCCCTTGCTCTTCTTCTGCCTCCTTCAAGTGTCTGTGAGCTCACACCACAGTTCTCAGTTTATGATTAGCTCACAAGCTTAGGGGCCCAGGTGTAACCTCACACTTTCTTGATTTTGCTTTTGTTTGTGGTGTTCAAAGGCCAACCTACAAAAAAAAAATGACTTGTTCCCCCTGTTCCGTGGGAGGGGTTAAAAAAAAAAAGCACATTTGCAAAGCGGTTTATCAGAAAGATCTGGCTGACTCACCCTACTTCCCCCCAAACCCCCAAAGGCTCTTGAGTGAGCCGCAAGGGGAGGTCACAGGGAGGTAAGCTTCCACGGGAAGCAGGGGTGTGGAGGGAGGGGGCGGAGGCGGTGAATCGCTCACTGTCCTCACTGTCCTGTGAAGTCGCAGGGGATTTCCTTACCATGCTGAGCCAGCTGGACTGGAAATTTTCTGGTTTTGGAAGACAGCCTATCATAAAGATCGATTAGATGACTTGGCCATTAGAACAGGGGACTCCAGTGTGGTTTGGTCTGGTGTCCTGGGGCCTGGTATAGGAAGTCAGTACCCACAAAAGCCTCTGGTAAAATGGGTTTAGAAGTGGGCAATGCTTTGGCATTGGTGGTGCAAGCCTGTAACCCTAGTTATCTGAGAGGTTGAGTCAGGAAATAGGAGGGGGAGGGGAGAACACAAGCAGGAAGAAGAGGAGGAGGAGGAGGAGGAATAAGAAAAGGAGGAAAGGGGAGGGCTGGGAGGTAACTCATCCACGTGCTTGTAGTGTACACAAGGCCAGCACCACATAAACTGAGCGTGAAAGCACAGGTCTGTAATTCCATCGCTCAGGAAATGGAGGAAGCAGGAGGATCAGACGTTCAAGACTATCCTCAATTCCATAGAGAGTCTGATGTCAGTTTAGGGATATGGGGCTCGGGAGCACGGAAAGTACGGGAATGGACCGAGAGACACAGAACAGGGAGAGAAATGACTTTTGCACGAGCGCCACCTGGAGGCATGTTGTGGAACTGCAGAGAGAACCTGGAAATCTACAGAAGGAGCCCTTGAGGTTTCAGGTGTCCTTAGCTGACTGACAGGAGATGCATCCCAGTACAGGAGGTGCAGAATACAGGCTTGCATCTTTGTGAGAGAGCAGGAGAGGAATAGAAAGTCCAGGTGGGGAATAAAGAAATAGCTGAGTGTTCTAACTCGGCAGCTGCAGGCAGCCTGCCAAAGAGTTTCAATTACTAAGCTGACACCATTTTCCTTTCTTCTTGCATCTGACTAATATGAAAAAAAAAGGACTGGAAGTTTTTATGACCTAAGATGACTATGAAGGTCGTTAGACTCACTTTCTATGGCGCCCAAAGACACAGGCAAAGATTTAAGTGCCGGGCATGGTGGTCTATGCCTTTAGCACCAGCACTTGGGAGACAGAAGCAGACAGAGTTTGACACCAACGCACTCTACATAGAGAGTTCCAGGACATCCGGGACCATGAAGACAAAAACTGTCTCCAAAAAAAAAAAAAGCCAAAACCAACTAAACAAAAAAGACTTTGACCCGGGGGAAGTGGATCATGCAGAAAACTGATGTCCATGGCTTTATTGACTTAAAAATATACATATAGCAAAGATTTATTTATTTACATAGTTTATTTTAGTGAGTGAGTGTTTGTGCCTGAGTGTATCTATATGCACAGAGGCCAGAAGAGATGTCAGATCCCCTGAAACTGGAATTACAGGCCTTTGTGAGCCCCCAGTGTCGGTGCTACAAACCAAGCCTGGGTCCTCTGCAATAACAGCCAGCAGCATCAGGCATGGTTTCCATCTCATGGAGTGGGCCTTAAGTAAATGAATCAGTGGTTGGTTACTTCTGTAATATTTGTGCCAGTATATATTGCAGGCCGGTTACCACTGTAGGAAGAAAAAAATGTTTGCAGCTGGGTGGTATTGAGGTAAGAGACCTTGGAACAGTTATTCCTAAGTGGGATGCCTTCCTCAAATCTCTCCCCTCAATGCTCAGGGATCTGTTTGGAAGAGGGAGAGGAAAGACCGCAAAAGCCGAAGGTGGTAGATAACTCTAAAGAAACAGCATCTTCCAGACAGACACACACAAAAGAACTGATACACATACGAACTCAAAGAGCCCATGACAGCATCCACAAGACCTACACAGGCTCAAGCAGACAAAATCCCAGTGCTTTTGGAGAAAGTGGATGAGAAGTCATGTTGCTTCAAGACAGTATCTAACTATATAGCCCTGGCTAGCCTGGAGCTCCCTGTGTAGACCAGGTTGGCCTCAAACTCACACAGTTCCACCTACCTCTGCCTTCCTAGAACTGAGATTAAAGGTGTGCCCCACAATACCTAGCCAACCACTGATTTTTGACTGTATATAGTACCAGATTTGAATTCCTACCATGAATTAGGCCTCAATTTCAATCAGGGCCGCAAGTTCAATCAGAAAGTAATTAGTTACTCCTTTTTCTTTTTTTTTTTTTATTGAGAAAAAGAAAAAAAAGTTTCTGCCTCCTCCCAGCCTCCCATTTCCCTCCCCCTCCTCCCACCCTTCTCCCCTTCCCCCCACTCCTCTTCCCCTCCCTCTCCAGTCCAAAGAACAGTCAGGGTTCCCTGCTCTGTGGAAATTCCAAGGTCCTCCCCCCCTCCGTCCATGTCTAGGAAGATAGCAGACTGGCCACGCTGTCCCAGTGGACACATAGTGCTTGACTGTTTAGTAAGTGTAGCATAAATTATAATTGTCCTTAATAATAAAAACTCAGAATCAGCTATCAGGGGGTAAAAGCTGAGAGATCAGAGAAGCAGAACAGCCAGTCACTAGAGAATTCTTACCTCTACCAATGTTCAGACCAAAGGCCATCCTGTCCTCAGACTGTCTCCTCAGACCAACCGCCTAGACTACAACCTCAGACCACACTGAGTTCTTGCCTCCTCCCATCTTATAGTCCTTTAACTGCTAAGCTAGATCACTCCTGTCTCTGTCTCCCTAGTGCTGGGATCACCTTTGTGTGAAATCTTTTAGACAGATTCAATCTTATGTAGCCCAGGGTGGCCTTGAACTAATGGAGATCCATCTCCCTCTGTCTCCCAAGTCCTGGGATCAAAGGTGTGCGCCACCACTGCCTGGCCTCTAGTGGCTTAGCTCTGCACTCTGATCTCCAGTCAAGTTTTATTTGTTAAAACACAAACAAAACATCACTATAGGTAGTGTTGACACAGGGTCCACAGCTAAGGAATGCTGTTGATGGCAGCCATGCCCCAGCAATCTGCACAGCACTTTCCGGCACTATGAGGCCTAACCAGCAGGGAAGAAGCTTCTAGTCCAATCCTGTTTCTCTCTGTCTTGTGACTAAGATGTATGGCATCATTAAGACATCACTATATCCAGTTACAGTGCCGGGGTAACTGCATCACGCGTTTCCTGAGTGCAAGGCAAGCACTTTACCAGCTGGGCTCCAGCCCAGCCCTCTGTGCCATTTTATACACGTCTATAACTGCAGTTTGCTCCTAATCTCTCTCTGCCCTTCTCTCTCCTGTCCTCCTCCAGCCAATTGCTCTCCTTTCCCCTCCCCTTTCTATGCTGTGTGTACGGACGTCTAGACTCTGCTAAAGAGAGAAAGCCTGCGGCACTTTCTTTCTGAGTCTGGTTCATCTCCAGGTTCATCTGTTTCTTCACCCTGGAAATGACAAAATTCCATGCTTTCCTTTATGGCTGAATAAAACTCTCAGGTGTATTGATTGTTTTTTGAAATAGTATTTTAAAAATATTTATTTTTTTCATCATGCATGACCATGTGTGGGTATGTGCCCAAGAGTACGTCACACGCCTGGAGATGACAGTACAGGTGCTTGTGAGTCCTCCAACACAGGTCCTGGCAACCTAACTCAGGTCTTCTGGAGGAACAGCCATTGTTCTTAACCACTGAGTCACCCTTTGGCCCTTTATTTTTTTTATTTTTATTTTTTTTTAGCATTCTCCGAGCTTAGCCTTTTTTCATTATTATTATTATTATTACAAATTTTCACCTCCTCCCCTCCTCCCATTTCCCTCCCCCTCCCCCCAACTCCACCCTCCCTCTCCAGTCCAAAGAACAGTCAGGGTTCCCTGCCCTGTAGGAAGTCCAAGGTCCTCCCCCCTCCATCCAGGTCTAGGAAGTTGAGGATCCAAAGAGACTAGGTTCCCACAAAGCCAGTACATGCAGTAGAATCAACATTAGCTTTTTATTATTTATTTAAGATTTCTGTCTCTTCCCCACCGCCGCCTCCCATTTCCTTCCCCCTCCCCCAATCAAGCAATCAAGTCCCCCTCTCTCTTCAGCCCAAAGAGCCATCAGGGTTCCCTGCCCTGTGGGAAGTCCTTTGGCCCTTTAAAATGGTATTTTAGGGTGAGAAATGGTTCAGAGGTTGCGAACACTGCCTGCTCTTCCAGAGGTCCTGAGTTCAGTTCCCAGCAACCACGTAGTGGCTCACAACATTGGTGCCCTCTTCTGGTGTTTAGGCATACATGAAAGCAGGACACAGTATACGTAATAAATAAAATAAATAAAAATGGCATAGAATTAATTCTTTGAGAAATTGTGGAATGTGTTTTGATCATATTTACCATCCTCCCGGAGTCCTCCCAGATCCACCGCCTTCTCTATCCATTCAGTTTCATTTTCTTTTTCTTTTCTTTTCTTTTTTTGTTCATTTGAAGTTCATTGCTGGCTAAATGCTCAGACCATTCCATGGATGGCGATCAACCCACCAGGGACCACACCCTTAAAGAAAATGGGTTCTCCCTCTCTGAGCAGCTACCAATAGCTCCTCAGCTAGGTTGGGGGCCCTTGAGTCTACCTCCCCTGTCCATGCTGGGATGATTTAAGCTCGCACAGGTCTTGGGCATGCTACTGTAACTTCTGAGTTCCCGTGTGCTGCTAACTGCCCTACTGTGTCCACAAAACTGTTTCACTTCAATCGATCAACTCAGACTCTTATACTCTGTCTACACTCCTGTTTGTTTTGTTTTCTGGATGAGGGTTCTCTCTACATAGCCATCCCTGTCCGTCTTGGAATTTACTACGTAAACCAGGCTGGTTTCAAATTCACCTGCCTCTGCTTCCCAAATGCTGGGCTCAAAGGTGTGCACCCCTGTGCCTGGTTTCACCCTCTCTTCCTCCATGGTCTCTGAGCTCTGTGAGGAGGGGGAGCCATATAGATTTCTCACTTAGAGCTAAGTATTCTGAAGTCTCTTATTCTCTTCTCTTGTGCATCTGTACCACATTTTCCTTGTCCTCCTTGGTTGATTTACAGCATTGGTTTTGAACTTTGGCTCTTGTGAACAATGCTACAGTAAGCACAGGCGTGCAGGTGTCTCTGTGCTGTGCTGACTTATTTCCTTTGTATGTATGCCCAGAGGGTGCTACAGCTGGATCTTACGCTAGCTCTGTTGTTTTTATTTTTATTTTCTGAGAAACTTCCATCCTGGTTTCCATAGCGGCTGCATCAGCTTATAATCCAAAAAGCGATGAATTAAGGGTCCGTTTCGTTTCATTCTCTCTCCCATTCTGTCTTTGATTTCCTGGATGATAGCCATGTTGAGTGGGGTGAAATGGAATCGCGATGTAGCCTTAATTTGCATTTCCCTGATGACTAAGGATGGAGAACACTTTTTCGTGTATTTATTGGCTCTCTGTTTTTCTTCATTTGAGAACTGCTTGTTCCTTTCATTGGCCCATTTACCGACTGGATGATGTGTTGTTTGGCATGCCCACATCTTTACCACCCCTGTGCTCAAAGACAAGGTGACCACCTCACCTCAGTGTATGCAATGAATTATGAACAAATTCACCCCCTTTAACCTCTCTTATCTCACGTCCATTCCTATACACCTTTCTTCCAATTATGTAATTATGTATTCTCTCTTTCTCTCTCTCTCTCTCTCTGTGTGTGTGTGTGTGTGTGTGTGTGTGTGTGTGTGTGTGTATGTATTCAGGCAGTCATAACTGCTGTGTGTCCTGAGAAATCCTTCACTCAGAAGCACAGACTCCCACATATTGAGACCCCCCTCACCCACACAAACTGGGCCTATGAAGTCAGGGGCAGCTGGCCTCACCACTCGCAGCACCCCTGTTGGAGATCTTCTGTTCACAATGGGAAAGGAAATTATCCATCTTCACTCAGCCCAATCTTCTATCTAACACTCTAGACCAAAGGGTTTTAGTCCCATAATAATTCTCAGCTTCTTCCCCAGCACATCCCTCAGGGATAGGCCAGATGACAAAACAAAACAGGGCAAATTCATTTTTCTCACAGTCTGGAGGCTGGAAGTTGGAGATCAAATGCCAGTAGTTCTCCAAGGAAGATTTTTTTTGTTGTTGTTCAAGAACAATAAAATAAGAAAAACTTCTGTTCTTGGCTGGCAGATGGCAGCCTTCCCACTGTGGCCTTGCATGCTTTCTCTCTTTTCCTAACATTTTATAGATATGATAGATTTATTTGTATGCGCATGTGCTTGTGTGCATGCATGTGTGCGTGTCTGTGTGTGCTCACGTGCAGGTGAACGCGCCTGTGTGTCTGTGCAAAGGTCAGAGTACGTTATCGGACATCTTCCTTTGTCACCCTCCACCTGTCCCAGTTAATTGTCAACTTGACACAGGCCAGAATCATCTGAAAAGAGCGTCTTAATTGAGGAATTGCCTATATTATATTGGTCTATAGGCATTTCTGTGCCCAGCCCCCTGTGGGTGGCATCATCCCTTGCCAAGGTGAGATTGTGCTATATAAGAAAGCCAGCAGAGTAAAAGCAGGTCTGTCAGTGATCCGGCAAGCCGTATCCTCTGCAGTTTCTGCTGTATTTCTTTGGGTACGGAGTGAGTTCCTTGGTTCGGTGAAAGCAAGCAGGCTTGACTTCAGGTTCTTGCCTTGAATTTTTGTGATGGATTATGACCTAGAAGTGTAAGCCAAATAAATCCTTTCTTCCTCAAATTTTTTTTTTTGTCACAGCAGAAGAAAGGAAAGTGGAGTGGAGTACCACCTACTACTCTGAGGCAGGGTCTCTCCTCTACCTCAGGGCTTGCACTTTCTCAGCAAGCTAGAAGCCAGCAAACGTCAGTGACCTTGTTTTTGTATCCCTGGTATTCCTTCCTCTAACTTCATGTCTTCCTCTTACTCCCTGAATTGAGGGAAAATACATGAAACTTGTCTGTCTTATTTCAAGTAACTGGCAATCCCAGTTCATCCATTTTCCTGGAAACGGTAGGTTCCACTTTTTCTTTTGTAACTGACTAAAGCTTTCCTATGTGTGTATGCCAGATTTTCTTTATCCATTCACCTGATGATGGACAGCTGGATGGATTCCATGCTCTGGCTATTGCAATTAGTATTACAACAAACATGGATATGCAATGGCTTTTTTTTTTTTTTTGTCTTTTTGTTTCAGTCAGGAATGATAGACCAGACTGGGCAAGGTAGCTCAATCAGTAACAAGCATAAGGATCTGGCTTCTTCTTCTTCTTCTTCTTCTTCTTCTTCTTCTTCTTCTTCTTCTTCTTCTTCTTCTTCTTCTTCTTCTTTTTTGAGTCTTTAAAATTTTTAAAAATAGCTGGGCAGTAGTGACACATACCTTTAATCCCAGCACTTGGAAGCAGAGGTAGGAGGATCTCTATGAGTTCAAGGCCAACCTGGCCTACAGAGTGAGTTCCAGGACAGTTAGGGCTGTTACACAGAGAAACCCTGTCTCGAAAAACCAAAAAGGTAAAAACATATTATATATGTAAGAATGTTTTACCCATGTGCATTCTTGGTGCTGCAGGTGAGAAGAGGACCCTGGGTAATTCTGTCACTGGGAACCACCATGTGGGTGCTGGGAATTGAACTTGGGTCTTCTGTAAGGGCAACAAGTACTCTTAATCACTGAGCCATCTCTCCAATCCCAGGACCCGATTTTTTCCATTGAACTCAGAAAACAAAACAAAACAAAACTAGACATGGTGGCATGTGCTTCTAGTCCCAGTGTTGCAGAGTGAAGACAGGAAGATCCCCAGGCTTGTTGACCAGCCAGCTTAGCCTATTCAGCAAGTTCCAGGCCAAGTGAGAGCTTTACCTTGTCTCAAAAAACAAGGCGATGACCCCCGAGAAATAACACCTAAGGCTGCCTTCTGTCCTCTGCATGTGTCTGCACCCTCACCCATATGTGTAGCCACCCATCCACCCATATATAAATGGGGGGGGGGAGAAGGGGAGGGAGGGAGGGAGGGAAAGAGGAAGGGAGGAGAGAGAATGATAGACTGAGGGAGAGCAGAGGGATGCTGAGTTTGGAAGCAATTAGAATCAAGAAAACGAAGCCTAAGGCATCGCCACTCACCCCCGGTTCCTGGATGTTTTGAATCATCATTCTTATTTCTTGTTAAAGACCAGCTTCCTCCACATGGCAGGGACAGATGGTCCTGAGGGCTCCCAAGTTTTAAAGAGTGTGACTGTGTGCAAGAGAAGAGCTGCAGATGCTCCTCCCCCATCAGCTGCTCCTGATGAGACTTAGCCACTATGTCACAGGGAGGCTGTGGTGCGAGAAGAGGGGCCAGGATGGGTGGCAGAGGTTCCCTTAAGAGCCATAATCCTAAAACTTCTGCATGGGTCGACTATGTGCACAGCCCAGATGTGTGTGTTTTGTCGGCTTGCTGCAAGCTTGAGTCACCTAGGAAGGGGAACCTCAATGAGGAGTTGTCTCTATCAGACTGGTCTGTGAGCATGTTTGTGGGGCATTTCCTTGAATGGTTGATGGGGTTTGGTGCCACCCCTGAGCTGGGGGTCCTGGATTCTATAGGAAAGCATGCTGAACAAGCCAGCAGAAGCAAGTCAGTATGTAGCATTCTTCCATGATCTCTGGTTCTGTTTCTGCCTCCAGGTTCCTGCCTGAAATCCTGGCCTGACTTCCCTCAGGGATGGACCTCTGACATGGAAACACAAGAGGAAACACATCCTTTCCTCCACGTTGGATTTGGTCATGATGTTTTATCACAGCAATTGTAATTTGCAACATGACGGTGTTAAGAGATGGGGCCTCTTGGAGGTAATGGGATCAGTGCCCTTATAAGACACCCCAGAGATTTGCTATCCCCTTCACCATGCAAACACACAGGTGTGACGCCAGGTGTGGCAGCTCTTGTCTGGAGTCCCAGCTCTCGGGAAGTTGAGGCAAGAGGGTCGCCAAGAGTTTCACGCCAGCCTCAGCTATAGAGTCAGACCTTTTGTCTGTGTGTGAGTGAGTGTGTGAGTCTGTGTATCTGTGAGTGAAGATGTACAAATGAGTGTAGGTGCATGGGGAAGCATGAAGGTGCAGAAGAAGGCATCAGAACCCTTGAGCTGTGATGTGGGATGTCCTTCTGAATATGTGCTGCTTTTATTGGTTAATGAATAAAGCTGCTGTGGCCGGTGACAGGGCAGAATATAGCCAGGCTGGAAGAGAGATAGTTTGTGGAGTCTACACCATGTAGCTGCCGAAGGAGAAGGACACACTGCTGGAACCTTACCTGGTAAGCTACAGCCTTGTGGCGATACACAGATGAATAGAAATGGGTTAATTTAAGATGTAAGAGTTACTTAATAAGAAGCCTGAACTAACAGGCCAAACATTGTTGTAATTAATATAGTATCTGTGTGATGATTCCGTTCTGGACATCCAGAAAATGAACCAGTAGTCTCCGTTTACAGATGATGATGTGGAAGGTCCTTCTGTATATGTGTTGCTTTTATTGGTTAATGAATAAAGTTGCTTTGGCTTATAGCAGGACAGAATATAACCAGGCTGGAAGAGATAGAGAGAGTAGGCAGAGTTAGGGAGACTCCACATAGCTGCCAAAGGAGAAAGAGACTCGCAGTAACCTTACTGGTAGGCCACAGCCTCATGGTGACACACAGATGAATAGAAATGGGTTAATTCAAGATGTAAGAGTTAGCTAGAAATATGCCTAAGCTGTTGGCCAAGCAGTGTTATAATTTATATAGTTTCTGTGTCATTCGGGTCTGGGTGACTGGTAAATGAACAACCAGTCTCTGCCCACAGAACTGGAGTTCCAGGTAGTTGGAGCCATCAGATGTGGGTGCTGGAACCCAAGCATTGTTCTTCTGTCTGCAAGAGCAACAAGTGCTCTTAATTGCTGAACCATTGGTTGGCTTTAATTTTTTAAATTACATTTTTATTTGTGCATGTGTGTGTACATGTAAAGGTCAGAGGGCAATTAGTGGAAGTCAGCTGTCTCCTTTTGCCATGTGGGTCCTGATGATGTATCATTAGGCTTGGCAGCAAGCACCTTTACTAGATAAGATATCTCATAGGCCCTGCCCCACTCACCTTAAAAAAGCAGCAACACAAGTTGAACAGCGGTGGTGCACACCTAACCCTAACCTTAATCCCAGCACTCAGGAGGCAGAGGCAGGTGTATCTCTAAGTTTAAGGTCAGCCTGTTCTATAGAGTGAGCTCAAGGACAGCCAGGGCTACACCTATCTATAGCTTGTCTACACAGAGACCCTGTCTTGAGGTTAAAAAAAAAAAGCAACACAAAGAAGCCATTTAGCCATTTATGATGCAATTGGGCCCTCAGCAGACAATAGCGCTGTGCTACATGCACCTCAGACTTTAGCCTCCAGAATGTGAACATTTGTTATTTATGAGTCTTGCAGTCTGTGGTGCTTTGTCACAGCAGACTGGATGAAACATTCTCTCCTGACCCCTCATGCCTTGGACTTTAATCAGGAATACGCATGGAGGGGGTGATGGTCTAGGGCTTATAGCCTGACTAGTCAGACTTAGAAAAAGATCCGGACCTTTGACTTTAGAACCTTTGAGTTTGGTAATACAGGCTGTAAGCTGTGTGCGTGTCATCTGCCTTTGTGTATACCTGCATGTCCCTCCCATGTCTTCATGCTTGTGCAACTCTGTGTAAGTTTTGGTCTGTGGTTCTGACATGCTGGTGGTTTTCAATAAGAATGTAGGCTTGTCTGTGGGTTACTATGTGTAGCTGTCTCTGTGGGTCTCTGCATAGTACAGCGCGTTCATTCGGCTTCCATCATTGTGTTTAGTGTAGTAATGACTCGGGCTTTAAAGGAGAAACCAGGAATTCAACCAAGTTGCTGAGCATGTTCAGTCTCTTTCTAAAGCACTGTGGGATTTAGCCCTCCTACAGGACATACTGCACCTACTATATGATGTATAGTTCCAGAGTCCCAGTTTGTCAGAGATGAAAATGTCCTCAAAGATAATCCTATCCAAGGTTTATTTATTTATTTATTTATTACTTTTTTCCATCTTCCTATCAACACTAGAACACAGAGTTCTGTCTCTCCGATTCTTATCCTGGTAATTTTTTTTTTTTCAGATTTACACAATGCATTGGTCTAGAACAAGAGTTGGCTAACTATGGACCTCCATTTGTGTTTATAAATAAAGCTTTATTTGAACATAGCCAGCTATGCTTATTTACGTGTCAGTTATGGATACTGAATTCCTATAGTCATAAAGCCAAAATCACTATTACTTGCTTCTTTTCAGAAAGAAAAAAAAGGTTTGCCTTCTGAGGGTCTAGGACCTAACAGATCTGGGATTTAGATCTGAACCTTTGTGACTTTGGAAATATAATAAGTTTTGATTGTGAGTACTTTGGGTCTTTTGTTCATCACTGTAGAAATGAGAAAAATGACTGTCTCATGTTCCTTCCACCTTTCCTCTGGATGTTCACAAGCCTCTGATTCCACTGTGGTTCTGCTTCTTCCCTGGGAATCGCTGATGTATTGGTCCATGAGAAGGAGGGAGCAGAAGTGGGGAACAAGGCTCAGACAGCTGAGGGTATGATGGAGGAAGCCCTCCAGGGGATGACTTTGGTAAATCTGTTCAACTTTATTCCAGAGTATATGGAATATAGGATTGGAAAGCCTGGCGACAAACCTTAATTTACTTTAAGTGGCACGCTCCTGTCATAAGCCTTCTTATGTGACATCAGGGTCCCATAGCAGAGCTCCTAACACAAGCCTTAGTTACTATATGTGCAGTAGAGGAGGCCTCTAGCAGGAAACTGTGGCAAGGGTCACCCTAGAGATAAATCAGGCTTCCAGGCTTAGAGACTGCTCTCAGATAAGGTCAGTCCTCCTGGCTCAGATAAGGGCGGGTACAGAGCAGGAAGTTCTGCTGCAGGAGGAGGGAGTCCCCATGTCCTCGAGCTTTGGAAAAAGCTGCCAGGCCATGATAGACTGCAACCTCTGATCAGTCATCAAAACCTCCCACCATCCCACACTGATATTTCTGGAAAGATAGATGCAAAGACAGGATGTCTGTTATTATTCTTGATGATGTGGACTTTTCCTGGTCACAGATAGGATTTGGAGAGTGTCTTCTTTATGAATTCACTACTGTAATTACATAACAACAGATTTTCCTCATAACTATTGTGTGTCTTGGACTATAGATTAAAAAAGCAGGCAATAAATGCTTATTTTATGTTTTATTCAA
The DNA here is from genome assembly GCA_963919715.1 of Microtus obscurus. NCBI lineage: Eukaryota > Metazoa > Chordata > Mammalia > Rodentia > Cricetidae > Microtus > Microtus obscurus. Next base: position 598,358 of record CAWTZC010002480.1, read on the forward strand.
ATATTATTGTTGTGTGTATGCATGTGTATCTTTGTGTGGGTATGCACACCTAAGTTCATCTGCCCAAAGAGGCTGGAAGAGGGCATCATATCCTTTGGAGCTGTACCCAGTCAATGAGGTGGTGGGAACCAAATCCAGGTCCTCTGCAAGAAGGATGTGCACTCTTAGCTGATGAGCTATTGCTCTAGCCTCTCTCCATTTGTAATACAATGCTATGTGTCCCAGCTGGCTTAGAACTCACTATGAAGCCAAAGATGGCCTTAAACTTCCGGATCCTCCTTCCTCCACCTCCTGAGTGCTGGGATAACAGGCCTGTTTATGTACTGGAGATGGAAGCCAAAACTCTGGGTACTGAGAGCAAATGTTCGATTTTTTAAAACTCCCATATTCAACACTTCTGTGAGTTAGTTTTCTAGCCTCTTCTGAAGGGAGTCTATGATTTTTTCCCTAACATATCCACTAAATAAGATCCCCCCAACCCCTCCCTTTTCTCCTTGGCTAAAAGTCTGTGAGTCTGTAAGCCTGGAATTGTCATTATCAGTCATAGACTCATAGGAACAGCTGGTCTGAATAATAATAACACAGAAATAGAAATGGAGATGAGAGGCAAAGGAAGGGAAGCTGAAGTGGTTTTCGTTATGTGGATGCAGGCATCTGAGGATGTCTCTACAGCTCTGCATTTTCTTCAGCTTGCTTACATAACCAACCGTCCTTCCTTCCTTCCTTCCTTCCTTCCTTCCTTCCTTCCTTCCTTCCTTCCTTCCTTCCTTCTTTCCTTCCTTCCAAGGTTTTCTTGCTTGGATTTTTCCTTTTGTCACTCTGTCCAAGAGGCTAAACTAAGCTAATTGTCAAAGGTGCTATACATAAAATATAAATTAACATCTAGAAACATTAGCCCCTCCTCTACTCAGACCCAAAGTTGAACCTACAGCTTAGGTTAAAGCTATTTCAAGGCAGGTGTGGTGGCACACGACTTTAATCCCAGCACTCAGGAGGTAGGGCAGGGGGATCTCTGAGCTTGAGGCCAGCCTGGCCTACAGAGAGAGTTCTAGAATTGTCAGGGCTACATGGAGTAGTCCTTGGTCTTGAAAACAACAACAAAAACCAATTTCAGATGGGTCTAAGAAATGGCCCAGTGGGTAAAGATACTTGCTGACAAGCCTGACTATGAAGTTTGATCTCTGGGATCCACATGGTGGAAGAATAGGAAAAACTTCCGCAGGTTATCCTCTGATCCCCACATGTGTGTACTCTCACACATGAAAGACGTGTAATAATAATTTTAAAAACATCTTAAAAGCTTTCAAATGCACCAAGTATTGCAAGGGCTAAAAACCACCATGATATTGTACGCATTTGTGTATGTTTAGTAGCGTAAGTATTACCATATGTTGACTATCAATGGATGTCTATTTAATAGAGTATGGAAGAAGCACACAGGAATGGAGCTAGGCATCGGGGGCACGGCCTCTAATACTGGCACTTGGGCGGTGGAGGTAGGAAGATCAGGAGTTCATGGTTATCCTCAGCTTAGTTTGAGGTTAGCCTGGGCTACCTAAGACCCTGTCTCAAACAAACAAAAAAGCGCTCCATAGTGTTTGCCTCTGGTGACGGTGAGAGAGGGAAAAACAAACTAAGGGTAG